>OX602111.1:7500-1207500 GCA_951449985.1 Falcaria lacertinaria
TAACCTAACCTAACCTAACCTAACCTAACCTAACCTAACCTAACCTAACCTAACCTAACCTAACCTAACCTAACCTAACCTAACCTAACCTAACCTAACCTAACCTAACCTAACCTAACCTAACCTAACCTAACCTAACCTAACCCGACAGTCCAGCGCGCGCCCCCGACCGAGCAACACGCTCCCCAAGCCGCTCCGCGCCGAAAAATCATCAATTTATAGCTAAAAATCGTCAACTTCGGCTATTTAAGTGATAAAAATATGAGTGATACACCAAAAGTTGCGCGCTGACTCCTCGGACATTTTAGTGAAAAAATTTTCAAAATCGGACCACCCTGTGAGAAACTGTGATTAAATTAGTGTAAATTCAACGTCTCCGCGCGACCTGTCACATTAACTCTGTCAGTGCTCCTAGTGCCATCGAAATAGTGCTCAAGTGTGCCCTCATTTTCCTTCCTGGACACTTCCCCATCCTTAATCACTAATTTTCATTCATGTAAGTACAGTAGTTTTTGAGATACAGACATTTTTATAAACTTCATAAATTTTTTCTCAATTTTTCAACTTTCTCCTCTTTTTTCTCGAAAAGTAAAGCGATGACCCCCCTTTTTTATTAGTGGACAAATAGCCCCCAGTCGTTCTTAAGCCATCTGCAAAAATTCAGATTTTTCCGCCTTATAGTTTTCGAGAAAAACGCAAATATACCCGGCCATCCACCAAAATTTTCAATATTTTTACGTATTCTGAAACTGTAATTCACTTTTTTCCCCTTAGAGTTTTCTCATTTTTGCTTTCATAGCATTGTAGCCCAACAGGAATAAATACCCTCCATATAATTAGTTCCATCTAAAATTGTCATCTTCACCCCTTTTAAACAGTTTTTATATTGTAAAGTATGACGCAATAACTGCGTCGTACTTTATCGGTTGTCCGTGTACTCCACCCGCCCTGACGTGTCGGGCGAGTGTGGGCCTTGCTGCGCACGGAATAAGGTCTATTTTTAGTAAGTCCAGAACCCTTCCCGGCTGTGGATCACCCAGTCGGACCCCATTTTATAAACAACTACGACACTTACCCGTGCATTCCCCGTGCCCGCCTGCTCGCGCGGACAAATATAGATCTTAATCCGTATAGAATAAAGCTTAACTCACCATGTTCAGGACGCCTCCCGGTTCTAAGGCTGGTTCAAGTTCAAAAAATAGCCCTACTAAAACCAAGCCAGATGCACTCCCTACTGGACCAAAGACTAGAAGTACTAGAGCGTGCCCGCTTAACGAGCCGCCTAGCACGAGCACAAGCATTCCTTCAGTCGCTACTGCGACTCCCAAAGTCGCTTTGATGGGCAAGCAGGCCCTCATAGATGCCCCTAAGGCCCCCACTGTGCCTCCGTCGGTCGAGGCCCCATTTGATTTAGAGGCCCTCTACACTGAACCAGCCCCCCCTGTCGCCACCGATCCCGTTCACTCTACTCCCGAGACTGCGCCAACCCTCTCCATCCCTGAGTCCACCTTCACACCCGAGCCCCTACCTAGTCCTACTAGCGCACACAACATCACCATTGAGGACCTCACGGATCATATGGAGGAGGAAATAGTAACATTTAAGAGAACAGTCCTGGACAAAACTAGATCCATTCTGACCAAGCTACAGGAGGGGAAGAGCCTGACACGAGCCAACAAGACAGACATTGTTGCTCTCATCTGTGAAATCCAGACGTGTACCAAGGAGCTCAACTACCCAACCATGTACACCGACCCGGACTCTCCATGGACACTCGAGAAAGCTGCCGCGCCTCCTGAAACAAATATGCTAATAAACAACAGAAAAATGAAAGGCGAAATCGTCTCAGATATCAAAACAGAATTACAACACCAACTCAATACATTTAACAAAACACATGCAAAGGAGACAAAGGCGCTCCGTTGCCTTAGCCAAACCTCAATACAAGAAATAAAATTAATCCAAGAAAAACTAGCTAGGGATGAGGAGTCGGCCAGAGCTGCCATGAGCAGACTGGAAAATAAAATCGAACAGCTGGACCGTACAAACAAAGAGTACATGAATAACATTATTGATGTCAATCCCTCCAATATAAATAAAGCCACCGAAATAACTGCTCAGAACCACACCACTAATCTTACACGTTCTTATGCCGAGGCCGCAGCATTATCACCCAGATTCCCTATAATGCTGGAATCAGTCAACCCCCAGCACACAAGCGAAGAGGTCATTCAGAAGCTCAAAACCCACATAGACGTTATTGGACTGGGCGTCGGTGTTAACCAGGTGAGAAAGGTCAAAGGAGGGAAGGTGATTGTGAGCTGCGATAGCAACAGCGAACGTGAGACGCTCCTGAGCGCGATCCGCGAGTCCCAGGCGCACCTCACAGCTAGCCAGCTGCAGTCACGCAACCCAAGACTCAGGCTCATTGGTGTGTCTAACGACTTTCATGCCAACAAGCTCGAGGATGCCATCATACGGCAAAATGGCCATCTCCTCGAAGGAGCCACGTCACAGTGCACCGTCAAAGTCCTCAGAAAGACCAGAAGCCGATACCCCGAAACCTCTAATTTTATTATCGAGGTCAACCCGGAAACGTGGGCTCGGCTCCAAGGCCAAAAACTAAGACTTGGATATCAAATCATCCCAGTTTACGACCAGTCTCCAATAATACAGTGCTTCAAATGCCTCGGATTCGGGCACCGAGCACAAGACTGCACTGGTGACCTCAGATGTGGCTACTGCGCAGGGAACCACGACTCAAGAGAGTGCACTCAGCGCGCCGGACCCCCGAGCTGCCACAACTGCACCTCCAAGGGTGACCCTGCGCGCACCGCCAGCCCGCACCCCGCATACAGCTCCCAGTGTCCACAATGGCAAATATACGACCGACTGGCCAGGTCCAAAATAAGTTATCTATCAGAGCACCGCAGCACAACGTAACAATTCTCTTATTTACTATCAATGTCTCTTATCACAGTTGACCTACATATTTACACAACCCAAGTTGCGCCATATTAATGTATAATGACCCTTATTAACTAACCCTGTAAGCCCAATATTCTCTGAAACCGCCGCTGCGAACCGCAAGACACGCCCCCTCTGTTATCGAGCCAACGCAAACAAAAAAACAGGTAGCCTGTGCGGTTGACGGCTTGACCTTGCGGCTCGCTACATACAACACAGTAGTGCTGGCATGAATAATCTGCGACTACGTCTTCGTATCGCCTTCGACCATTCTTCTTTGTTACCCTACCACAATCTGTGTACATGTCCATTCTCACTAGACTTTATAATTGTAAGCTCGTCAATACTTTCTTTTGTATGTATAATTTATTTATCCTATCTAATGTGGCTAACACACATTTTATACTTCTTTCTGTAACCTTTTATTGTAATGATTCTAGTAATAATTGGCATCAGTATTAATATAACCACGAACTCTGAGGATGAGCGCCAAAGGTGACCCCAGTTGGCAATGTCGAATAACACTATTGAAATAATAATTGACTAAATGCACTTACCAACCATGCTAGGCGTCTCTGTGGTATTAGAAATAATGACTGGCGAAATCGGCAGATGGCGCCACTCTTAGAAATCTTTTCATATGATAGGTTTTACTTTTGAATACTGGTGCATTCTTCTGCACTTTCTGGATGGATAACCACACTGAAAATAAATAAATCTACTGCTCACTTTCTAACTTATAATTACCTTAAATATAACAATAGCGCTCGCAGTCAATTACATGATCCGCGATAGGGCAATATACAGTGATATAATCAAACTAGCTATTAGTAACATCCACGAAAATGACACTGCAAATATATCTATAATAATAACTTGGCAATTTATATACAATTAGTTAAGATTCGCAATCCATGTTTTAATAAGAAACATCTAAACACATAGGCATAGTATCACGTAAGCCCGACTCAAAACGTATATAAGACTGTAAATACTGAATTAGAAATAAGCAAACAGTTCCAACCTCATATGCCAGATGGCGGCAATAGAGTATGCCTTGTCGGCTTGGGAGCTCTCATCGATCGATGAGTGCCCCTGAGCTGGTTATACTGGTGGCGGTACCTGGCGGAATCGCTAGGTGGCGCCAATATGCAATAATTCAAATTTGAATATTTTGATTTCGTCAACTGTTTTATTGTTTTCCAATTTTGAGATGTGTAAACCGTTTATATTAACTATAATAATATGTAAGCCATGTTTCATCGATGTAAATAACAAAACAAACACTTTAAAATGTTCATAATTAGCTTAAATTGAATTATAACACATAGGGACTGCAACTGCTCGATACGAGCTCTCACTTTATATAGATATTTTATTAATGATTTACTTTACTAGACGTACAACTAAATAACACGAATATCAAACTTCACCTCTATTACCACGTAATTAAATTCACTAAAATTATGTTCGCACTAATAACTTTGTGAAACCAACTATTTGATTATTGTCAGGATTGATGAGTGCTAGAGCTGGGCGTATTGGTGGCGATACCTGGCGGAAACGCTAGATGGCGCCAATATGCGATAATTTAATTTGAATATTTTGATTTCGTCAACTGTTTTATTGTTTTCCAATTTTGAGATATGTAAACCGTTTATATTAACTATAATAATATGTAAGCCATGTCTCATTGATGTAAATAACACAACAAACACTTTAAAATGTTCATAATTAGCTTAAATTGAATTATAACACATAGGGACTGCAACTGCTCGATACGAGCTCTCACTTTATATAGATATTTTAAGAATGATTTACTTTACTAGACGTACAACTAAATAACACGAACATCAAACTTTACCTCTATTACCAGTAGTATTAGTCATTAAATTCACTAAAATTATGTGAGCACTAATAACTCTGTGAAACCAATTATTTGATTATTGTCAAGATCGACGAGAGCTCTGAGCTGGTTGTATTGGTGGCGATGCCTGACGGAATCGCTAGATGGCGCCAATATGCGATAACTGAATTGAATATTTTCGATTTCGCCAACTGTTTTATTATTGTTTTCAAAATTTCTAGATAAGTTTTAACTGTTTATATTAATCATGGCAAACACTCTTAATTATGACAATCAATGAAACGAATATTTTCAATATTTACTGTAAATAGTATAACTAACTATAAGCGCTTACGTACAATTTAATGTTAAGTCTGGGAGTGTTCGCTGATTGTCGCCTGTACCAAATCGCAGGCGGCACGATGCAATAACCCAACTTGATAGCGACTAATAACGATAACTATAGCTTAATTAATGATTTAAATCATCGGTAATTAAGGAAAATAATATTTATGTCCCATCTTGCAGTAAATGATTGAATACAGTGATTCACACATGCTGGACTGTCATAACAACCCTGTATTTTGTATATCGTATGTATGTACTGTATATACTATATTTATCCTAATGTCAGTATTTCTCCAACAAAGAAACCTTTTGATTAAGGTATATCATATTTGTATTTCTAATATTAAGTAATATTTAATTATCCTCGTACAAATTAATGCTATTTGCCTTCAATTGTTTTAACTATAAATGTTAGCTTAAAATAAAAAACTAATTGTAGATAATAATTATTGATTGTTTATATATGTAACAAACATTTTATTGATTTCATACCTACTAGCGATATTATAATTCTAATTTTGGAAAATAGTTGTAGTAAATAACTTTATAATAATAATATAAGAATTATCTAGTACCCACATCATAGAGCATGAGGCTCACGTTAAAACATATTGTAATAATATCAAACTTATGTCGTATAAATATAAATGCATAACAAACCTATCCAAAAATGCAAAACTTATCTAAATATATGTTGTAAAGCAGAGAAAATTAATACACTTGTATAAAACATTATAGTCATACTCGCCCATATGTGAAATATGACCAATTTGTAAAAGAATAACGTCAATATTTATATATAAAAATTTTTTGCTTCTTCTTCTATTTCATACTAAATTGTATATCATAGCAACAAGAATAAAAACTATACGCCTATATCTAAAAATAGTATTAATGTAAGATAAACACTTATAATTATACATCATACCTTCATGTTTTAAAACTGTACATCTTCGTAATAATTATAAGAATTGTAAAAAACGGGCCAGATTCACTTGTATCGAATCGCGAGGACTCTGGCCCGTCTTAAAAATTGACGAATATTGTAACTAGTATTCTAGGTTGCAATAAACTCCCCCAAGGGGTGGTATAGCCTCTTGGGGAAACAGGAACCTAACCTAACCTAACCTAACCTAACCTAACCTAACCTAACCTAACCTAACCTAACCTAACCTAACCTAACCTAACCTAACCTAACCTAACCTAACCTAACCTAACCTAACCTAACCTAACCTAACCTAACCTAACCTAACCTAACCTAACCTAACCTAACCTAACCTAACCTAACCTAACCTAACCTAACCTAACCTAACCTAACCTAACCTAACCTAACCTAACCTAACCTAACCTAACCTAACCTAACCTAACCTAACCTAACCTAACCTAACCTAACCTAACCTAACCTAACCTAACCTAACCTAACCTAACCTAACCTAACCTAACCTAACCTAACCTAACCTAACCTAACCTAACCTAACCTAACCTAACCTAACCTAACCTAACCTAACCTAACCTAACCTAACCTAACCTAACCTAACCTAACCTAACCTAACCACACTAATAACTCTGTGAAACCAATTATTCGATTATTGTCAAGATCGATGAGTGCTCTGAGCTGGTTGTATTGGTAGCGGCGCCTGACGAAATCGCTAGATGGCGCAAATATGCGATAACTGAATTGAATATTTTTGATTTCGTCAACTGTCTTATTGTTTTCAAACTCTTTAGATAAGTGTTAACTGTTTATATAAATTGTATAATATGTAAACCATGTTTCATTGATGAAAAACAACACGACAAACACTCTAAAATGTTTATAATTAGCTTAAATTGAATTATAATACATAGTAATTGCAACTGCTTCACACGAGCCCTCACATTATATAGACATTTTATGTTCCAGCTTGCAATAAATGATTGAATACAGTGATTCACACATGCTGGACTGTCATAACAACCCTGTATTTTGTATATCGTATGTTTGTATTGTATATATTATATATTTCCTTCAACAAAGAAACCTTTTGATTAAGGTATATCATATTTGTATTTATAATATTAAGCAATATTTAATTATCCTCGTATAAATTAATGCTATTTGCCTTTAATTGTTTTAACTATAAATGTTAGCTTAAAATAAAAACTAATTGTAGATAATAATTATTGATTGTTTATATATGTAACAAACATTTTATTGATTTCATACCTACTAGCGATATTATAATTCTAATTTTGGAAAATAGTTGTAGTAAATAGCTTTATAATAATAATATAAGAATTATCTAGTACCCACATCATAGAGCACGAGGCTCACGTTAAAACATATTGTAACAATATCAAACTTATGTCATATAAACATAAATGCATAACAAACCTATCCAAAAATGCAAAACTTATCTAAATATATGTTGTAAAGCAGAGAAAATTAATACACTTGTATAAAACATTATAGTCATACTCGCCCATATGTGGGAGACTGGATTACAAATATGACCAATTTGTAAAAGAATAACGTCAATATTGATATATAAAAAATTTTTGCTTCTTCTTCTATTTCATACTAAATTGTATATCATAGCAACAAGAATAAAAACTATAGTCTATATCTAAAAATAGTACTAATGTAAGATAAACACTTATAATTATACATCATACCTTCATGTTTTAAAAATGTACATCTTCGTAATAATTATAAGAATTGTAAAAAACGGGCCAGATTCACTTGTATCGAATCGCGAGGACTCTGGCCCGTCTTAAAAATTGACGAATATTGTAACTAGTATTCTAGGTTGCAATAAACTCCCCCAAGGGGTGGTATAACCTCTTGGGGAAACAGGAAAAAAAAAAAAAAAAACCTAACCTAACCTAACCTAACCTAACCTAACCTAACCTAACCTAACCTAACCTAACCTAACCTAACCTAACCTAACCTAACCTAACCTAACCTAACCTAACCTAACCTAACCTAACCTAACCTAACCTAACCTAACCTAACCTAACCTAACCTAACCTAACCTAACCTAACCTAACCTAACCTAACCTAACCTAACCTAACCTAACCTAACCTAACCTAACCTAACCAGAGTCCAGCGCGCGCCCCCGACCGAGTAACACGCTTCCCAAGCCGCTCCGCGTCGAAATACGGCTGAAAAATCGTTAAAAATCACCAACTTCGGCTATTTAAGTGCTAAAAATGTGTTTGATACGTCAAAAGTTGCGCGCTGCATAGACGAACATTATTGTGCAAAAATTTTGAAAATCGGACAATTCTGTGAAGTTAAGTGGCCAAAATAGTGATTTCAGTGCAACAACGCCCGAGCTCTGACTTTAATCTCGTCAGATCTTTTAGTGTCATGGATATTATCAACAAGTGAGTGCCTATATCTCTTTCCACACACCTCCACATCCTTTTAATACAAATCCTATTAAAATCTGATCAGTATTTTCCGAATTACAGACCATTTTATCAATTTAATTAATTTTTTCATACTTTTTGAACTTTCTCCTATTTTTTCTCGAAATCAAAAGCGACGACCCCCCTTTTTTATTAGCTAACAAATATCTCTTAGGCCTTGTTAATACGTGTACCACAGATTTTTCTAGCGAGTAGATTTCGAGTAATTTAAATATTACTACGACGCGCACCCAGAATTCCAATATATTTACGTAATTTCAAACCGAAAATCGCTTTTTTGCCCCTTAATTTCTTCCACTTTTTCATTCTCATTAGTATACCTGGACGTAAAATAATAGCCCCCGTACAATTTTTAACACCTAGAATCACCTTTTTCATCCATTTTAGACAGTTTTCATTTTGTAAATTACGACGCAGTTCGCCCGTACACTCCCTTTGTTCGCCGCTCCGCCCGGGCGAAAATCGACTTTACGGCATATAGTATTAGGACCAGCTTGCCATGATTAGGACGCCGCCCGGTAGTAAGGCCGGACCCGGTAAGGCGCCTCCATCTCCAACAAAAGGCCTCAATAAAACAATTACAGTTAGCCCTTCTAAAGTAAAATTAGTGTCGAACCCTTCTGGCCCCACAACAAGAAGCACTAGATCAAAACTGCAGACCGTTATGCCTACTCCCACGCCCCAGCCATGTGCTTCGGCCCCCACGACTGACATACTGACAGACTTAGATGCCCTATTCTTAGAAACTACTTCTCCTGATGCCGCTCCATCCTCATCCGCCCCTAGCTCATCCGCTCCAGCTCCCGCTCCCGCGCCCCTCCCCAGCCCTACCGCACCACAAGACCTCAGCATAGATGACCTTGCCAGCCTGATGGAGGACGACATACTAACGTTCAAGAGGGCCGTTGCATCAAAGACCCGTACTATACTGTACAAGCTTCAGGAGGGCAAGAGTCTCACCAAAATAAACAAAACCGACATCATATCCCTCATCGGCGACATACAGACACTCTCTAGAGACCTCAACTACCCAGCCATGTACATGGACCCAGAATCGCCCTGGTCACTGGAACAGGCGGACTCACCAACACCGAAAATCCATAGACCCACGAAGCCGGACAACAGCGGCCTACTGACGGACATCAGGAAGGACATCGACAAACACTTGTCACTTGCCACCAGAGCCCACACGAAGGAAATAGAATCCCTCTGTCACTTAACCCAAAAATCGATCAACGAGTTGAAAGCCTCTCAAGATAAGCTCGGCAAAAGAGAAGACGCCACCCGACTAATGTTAACAAACCTGGATAAGAAAATAGAAGAGCTCACCCACGCCAACAAAAAGTATATGTCAGAAGCAGTAGCCACAACCCCACATAGTACACTAGATATTAATAAACTTAAATCGGATATCACCATCAGCGTCACTAAAGAACTTAAAACACTCAAGCAAGACATCCAGGATAGCATCAACAGTATCAAGATTGACACCACCAACACCTTGCGTGAAGAGAACCGCCCAAACAAGACCAGCAACCGGACCCCGCTCCACACCAGCTATGCCTCCGCCCTGGCTACCAACCGACCAACCCCGCAACCCACGTACCCGACTCTAGTCAATTCCATCGACCCGAGACACACTAGCGATGACGTCATAAACAAGGTCAAGGCTAGTGTTGACACTATCAGCCTGGGTATCGGGATCAGCGGGATTCGACGGGTTAAGGGCAACAGAGCAATAATCGTCTGTGACGACCCGCAGGGCAGGGAAAGATTGCAGGCGGCGCTCAGGTCCGGCGACGGACAGCTGACGGTGAGCGAGCCCTCCACTAGAGACCCCTTACTCAAGATAATAGGACTAAGCAGTGACCTTACTGATGACAAGATAGTGGACGCTGTCCGCAAACAAAACGCCTCCCTCCTCTCTGCGCTCTCTGAAGACGCTGTCAAGGTCAGAGTGCAGAGACGTACTAAGCTGAGAAATGACAACACCTCAAATGTCATACTACAAGTCAGCCCCCAAGTGTGGGCTGCTCTCGTAGGCAGAAAACTGAGAGTCGGCTACCAAATTGTGCCGGCCGTCGACCAGTCACCGCTGACGCAATGCTTCAAGTGCTTCGGGTACGGGCACCAGGCGCACGCGTGCACCGGCGCCGCCACCTGCGGCTACTGCGCCGAGCCGCACGACTCCCGCCAGTGCCCCAACCGGGGCGCCGCGCCCACCTGCTGCAGCTGCAAGGCTCTGTCCCTGGAGGCGGCTCACCCCGCCTACAGCTGGACCTGTCCCGTGTGGCAGCGGTGGGACCGCATAGCAAGGCTCAGCGTCAGAACCTGCTAACGGCCTGGCATAGTAGGTAGCTTTTATCTTTTAATTACCGTATCAAATATTAATTTGTTAAGTTTAGCTGTTTACCCTTTCTCTTTTCTTAGTAAATAACCCTACCCCACAAACTTTAAATACTTACCGTTGTATCATACTGTTATTAGCTACCTGTCTTACCAAACAAAATTGTATTACTTTATTACCTACCTGTTAGCAATAAACTCATATAACATTATCTCACGCAACCCGCCCAGCCCCTTTGTTTACATTGTTATTGCCCTCACTGCGCGCGAGCGAGCGCAAAACTTTAGACTACGTTTGCTTGGACTCTCTCCGGCCTTGTTTTAATAAATACACGCAACAGATTCATCGCGGCCTGTGCTATAACTAACATTTTTACCGTCCTTTGTATCTCTCCCTATATACGACCGCATAGCAAGGCTCAGCGTCAGAACCTGCTAACGGCCTGGCATAGTAGGTAACTGTTATCTCTAAATTATTGTATTAAAATTTTAAGTTGTTAAGTTGTGTTGTATCCCCATTCTCCGTTCTAAGTAAATAACCCTACCCTACAAACTATAAATACTTACCGTTGTATCATACCGTTACTAGCTACTTATCTCACTAAACAAAATTGTATTATTTTATTACCTACCTGTTAGCAATAAACTCATCATCTAACATTGTCTCACGCAACCCGCCCGGCCCCTTTGTTTACATTGTTATCGCCCTTACTGCGCGCGAGCGAGCGCAAAACTTTAGACTACGTTCGCTTGGACTCTCTCCGGCCTTGTTTTGATAAATACATGCACCAGATCTATCGCGGCCTCTGCTATAACTAATATATTTACCGTTCTTTGTATCTTTCCTTATGTACCTGTATCTGTTGCTTCACTTCATAATGCATATCCTTTTACCTCTTAATTTTCTATTTTAATTCGTTCAAATTGTGCCAGTAAATTATCCACATTGAGGCCGTTTGACAGAGCGACCCCTTCCGGCAGCTCAGAGTATCGACTTCAAACTATAGTTCGAAGTCGATACTCTGTCAAAGCTATAGCCTTGACTCGTATTCTCAGCTGATCCTAGCAACAGAACGGCTGATCGATTAACAGCTCGAAGTAAATAAGACGGATGGCAGTAGTGCACTGTACGGATATTCAACCCAAAGTCTGCTCTGTCTTTAACGACCGCACAGAAATATCATGCGGGACAGTATCGCTAGATGGCGTTGACTTTTATTTTTATTTTTATTTCTTTTATATTTGATCTATGGTTTGGTATCTCTTGAGATAGGTAATTGCTATAAGTAAGTATATTGATAAGTTAACGAATCCTGATCGGCACATATTTTTAGCATATGCAAGCAAGTTAATTAATAACAAGTTAATTGCTTAACTGTAAATAGAATAGTTCGTATTTCTATTATATTATTGTATAAGTATGATTTTATCCAGTCACAATGCGCAGCGAATCATGTACCAGCCATCACTTCATTGTATATAGTTTTTTTTTTTTTTTAATTATACCTGAACCGATTATGCGGGGCCGGTACTGCGGACTGCTGTCAGTATACTCTCGCAGGCAGCATGACGCAATAACCTTACCCGGCAATAATGAAACAAACTAGCTTCTACTGTTGTGCAATAATAACGCGTAAACCTTTCTAGTTGGGTTGTTGTTCACAGTGTGCATACTCCAGTGGTCCAACACGGACAACTCTCTTAAATGACGGTGCTCCGGTTGGACGCTCCAATCGGATTTCCTAGTGGAGTCTGATTGGAGTGTCCAATTGGATTCAACTGAAATCTACCGGATATGTCCAATTGGACTCATTGCGCGAAATATGGCGATATTTTTATGTAGCATTACTCCTTGTACTAATTTTATTCTAGCTTACTATTTATATACTTTAACAATGATTAAAACTACCAGTGTCTATCGCAGGGATCTTGCTCTTTTATAATATAGTCAGAAAGGTCATATTAATGATAGCACCTAGAATAGTTTCTTTATAGTTTTCTTTTTATATAGTATTTAGCAAATAATGTCCCAAATATGTATGCCATAAAATAAGGCTGTACTGTAATAAGCCCTATGATTTGTTTGTCTTATAAATATGTTTATTAGAATTATTTAGGTTTCTACGATGTCTTGTTAATTGCGGTATTGGATTTGATTATATTAATAATGATAATGTTTACACTTACTTTAATGATAGGTAACAATATTATATAAAGTGTGATTTGTTAGGATTCCCTATAGGAGACAGGATTGAGAATCGCTATAATAAAACGACGTAAGTCGTAATATTAAAACATTTCGAAATATTTGTAAAGCGTATGTATAAAGTTAAAACTTTTACGGCATAAATGTTAACCATACATGTATTAATGAAAAATCATGATTTAACCTAAACCCAAACCTAAACCTAAGTCTAAACCTAAACCCAAACCTAAACCTAAACCCAAACCTAACCTAAACCTAAACCTAAACCTAAACCTAAATAGAACATTAAAACCTTCCGAAATATTTTTAAAGTGTATGTATAAAGCTAAAATTTCTATGGCATAAATGTAAACCATACATGTATTAATGACAAATCATGTTTTAACCTTGAACTGTATCATTAACTGCACTACTGTGTACATGAATAATAATGAGTATGTAAAATTCCTGATATATGTTAAAATAATTTTGTTAGATAAGTTTTTATAAAACCACATACAATTGTCAAAACCACATATATGTTTTAAAATGTTAGTCACAAAGCCGATTGTATCCAATCGCAGCGGCTCTGTGATAGTACACAGCTCTCAATATTGTTACTTAGGATTCTAAGTTGCAATAAACTCCCTCAAGGGGTGGTGTAGCCCCTTGGGGACCAAGAAAAAAAAAAAAAAAAAAAAAAAAAAAAAACCTAACCTAACCTAACCTAACCTAACCTAACCTAACCTAACCTAACCTAACCTAACCTAACCTAACCTAACCTAACCTAACCTAACCTAACCTAACCTAACCTAACCTAACCTAACCTAACCTAACCTAACCTAACCTAACCTAACCTAACCTAACCTAACCTAACCTAACCTAACCTAACCTAACCTAACCTAACCTAACCTAACCTAACCTAACCTAACCTAACCTAACCTAACCTAACCTAACCTAACCTAACCTAACCTAACCTAACCTAACCTAACCTAACCTAACCTAACCTAACCTAACCTAACCTAACCTAACCTAACCTAACCTAACCTAACCTAACCTAACCTAACCTAACCTAACCTAACCTAACCTAACCTAACCTAACCTAACCTAACCTAACCTAACCTAACCTAACCTAACCTAACCTAACCTAACCTAACCTAACCTAACCTAACCTAACCTAACCTAACCTAACCTAACCTAACCTAACCTAACCTAACCTAACCTAACCTAACCTAACCTAACCTAACCTAACCTAACCTAACCTAACCTAACCTAACCTAACCTAACCTAACCTAACCTAACCTAACCTAACCTAACCTAACCTAACCTAACCTAACCTAACCTAACCTAACCTAACCTAACCTAACCTAACCTAACCTAACCTAACCTAACCTAACCTAACCTAACCTAACCTAACCTAACCTAACCTAACCTAACCTAACCTAACCTAACCTAACCTAACCTAACCTAACCTAACCTAACCTAACCTAACCTAACCTAACCTAACCTAACCTAACCTAACCTAACCTAACCTAACCTAACCTAACCTAACCTAACCTAACCTAACCTAACCTAACCTAACCTAACCTAACCTAACCTAACCTAACCTAACCTAACCTAACCTAACCTAACCTAACCTAACCTAACCTAACCTAACCTAACCTAACCTAACCTAACCTAACCTAACCTAACCTAACCTAACCTAACCTAACCTAACCTAACCTAACCTAACCTAACCTAACCTAACCTAACCTAACCTAACCTAACCTAACCTAACCTAACCTAACCTAACCTAACCTAACCTAACCTAACCTAACCTAACCTAACCTAACCTAACCTAACCTAACCTAACCTAACCTAACCTAACCTAACCTAACCTAACCTAACCTAACCTAACCTAACCTAACCTTTTTTTTTTTTTTTTTTTTAACGTGGGTAATCCTCATGGATACACAGCCTGCTTCGGGGACGCAGACTGGTTATGTTGGACTCCCGCCCTGAAAAGGGCAGACCTACCAACTAAACCCCCACGGTGTTCCTCCTGCTCGCTATACAGGGGGGCCACGGGATCGCTTTCGCATGCAACCGCGACCCCCCCAGCGACCGGCCAGTTGGGCCTCTTCTCGAGCAGCGGGCTTAAAGCCCGCCTTTACTCCTAGGGAGGGCGCGCCGGAACACCGAGCGCGCCCTTCAACCTCGAGGGCCTATGATGTGGGCGTCAGTGTCCCCGAACTGACGCCCGCAGCCCTCTTAAGGAGGCATGTGCTGAATAGCGACACGCCTCCTGCGGCCGGTCCTGCGACGGCGGATCGGGTCAGCCAGGGGATTATCCTCCCTGACCCGCTCCGCCGCCTCTTTCTGCGACATCACCTCCTCGCAGAAGGACACGGCCGCGTCCCAAGCCTGTGGGCTGCCGACCATAGCGCGAACCACGGCCGGCAGCGAAAGGTCAAGTCCGGTAGAGGCGACGAGAACACCGCGCTGCATCGTCCAGGCTGGACAATGCTCAAGCGTGTGCTTCGCGGTGTCCTCGTCGCAGTCACATCCATGGCACCTGGGGGTCGCTTCCCTCCCGGCCACCCTGTGCAGGTACCGGCCGAAGCAACCGTGGCCCGACAGCACCTGCACCAGCCGGTAGGTAAGCGACCCGTGCTTCCTCCTACACCACTCCTTGAGGACCGGGCGAATAGCCTCTATCGTGAGGCGCCCGGCCTCCGGCTCCGCGAGCCGCTCCTGCCATTTCTCCAGTGCGTGCTCCTCCGCTCTATGCCGCACGCGCCTCAGTTCTTCGGGCGCGGCGGTGCCGCCGCCTTCTCGAGCCTCAGCGCTCCGCCGGTAAACGGCTGCGAGCACCTTGGCTTCGAGATCCCAGGGTGGGGTCCCTGCCAGCACACAGGCTGCGCCGTGTGAAATGGTGCGGTATCCGCGGATCACCCTGGTCGCCATGACCCGCTGCGGTCTACGCAGCATGGTCTTATTGCGGGCGTCCAGGGCTTCCGCCCACACCGGCGCGCCGTACAGGGCCATCGACCTCACCACCCCAGTGTACAGACGACGGCAGCACGCACTGGGTCCTCCCGTATTGGGCAGGAGCCGGCCAAGCGCACCAGCTGCAGCGACAAGCTTGGGGGCGAGGCGCGTAAAATGCGCGTGGAATTTCCACCGGCCGTCGAGGACGAGACCGAGGTACTTCATCTCAGTCCCGACCCCGACGGGCACGCCCCCGACGTCCAGCTGCACCCCCGCTGGTGGCTTCCTATAAGGCCCGTGGAAGCAAAGGGCTTCGGTCTTGTTCAGAGCCACCTTGAGGCCCAACCGTCGGATCCGGTCCACAACCACTGACACACCGACCTCCGACAGGTGGGCCGCTTCGGCGAAACTCTTCGCTCCAGCTGTGACAAGTGTGTCGTCCGCATAACACACCACGTCCACCCCGGGGGGGAGAGCGCCGCGCAAGGCCCAGTCGTATCCGATGTTCCACAGGAGCGGACCAAGTACCGATCCCTGTGGAACACCGCACACCACACGCTGGCGCAGCAGCTCCCCGTCCCCATCGACGCAGACGACACACCTGCCCAGCAGGTAATCCTCCACGACTCGTCGCAGGTACCCCGGCACCTGATGGTACCGGAGCGCCTCGGCCACACAGCTGAAGGGCAGGGTGTTGAAGGCGTTCGAGATGTCCAACGAGACTGCCAACATCACCCCACCCCCCGAGACGGCCGCTTCGGAGAGGGACTTTACGCACAGAATTGCGTCCACTGTGGATCGTCCCTCCCGGAAGCCGTATTGGCTGGTGGCCAAGTTCGGTCCCACTGTGCGCAGGTGCTCTGAGATGCGGGCAGAGATGACGCGCTCAAAGAGCTTGCCCGCCTCATCCAGCAGCACAATGGGCCGGAACGCCCTTGAAGAGTCGAGAGGATATCCCTCCTTCTTCAACAAGACCAGTAAGCCCTGCTTCCATGCCGAGGGGAACCGCCCGGACGCAAAACACGCGTCGAGCAGCCCCCTAAAACGGGCCTCCAACGCTCCCAGGGCCAGCACCAACGCGCGGCCTGGAACCCCGTCGGGCCCTGGGGCGGTGTTTTTGGCGCGGAGCCGTAGGATCGCTGCTCCCATTTCTCCAGATGTTATTGGGGGTATGGGGGCAGCGTCCAAGTCACTTCCAGTGTGCGGCGCCATCTCCGGTGGCTGAAAGTCAGCACACGCGGGGAATAGCGCCGCCACGACTTCCTTGAGGAGGCGGGGCTGGAGGGTCGCGGTCAACGGGGCCGCCCTTCCACGCAGCTGGTTTCGCGCGTACCGGTATGGGCGACCCCACGGATCGCGGTTGAGCCCCTCCAGCATCTCCTCCCGGCCTCTAGCCTTGGCTCGTACGATGGCCAGCTGCAGATCTTCCTTACAAGCCCTATAGGCGTTGTACAGCTGGCCCTCGCTTGCCTCGTCGCGCACGCGCCGCCTACGACATCGTCCGTAGGCTCGGCGCGCGGCGGCGCAGTCTGCACGGAGGCTGGCGATCTCCGCCGACCACCAATACACCTCCTGCTTTGGTGGTAGGCGTCGTGCGCGCGGCATCGCCGCGTCGCAGATCTCCGCCATTGCCTCCTGGAACCACGCCGCCTCTTCCTCCACGTCTATGCGCGACTGAGGCTGTGTGAGCCAAGACCTCACAATAGCCGCCTCCTCAAGGGCGTCCCTGTCCAGTTTGGCCAGCGCCCACCTCGGAAACAGTGACCGACCGACACCTCTGCGGCCCCTTCTGGCCTCCATCGTGGGGGAGACGTCGAACCGTATGTATCTGTGGTCTGACAACGTCTCAACCCCTTCGACGACCCGCCAACCCCGAACTCGCGACGCGACAGCAAGGGAAGCGAACGAGATGTCCACTATAGAACCTCCCTGCTGCCGCACGCAGGTATCGACGGATCCCCGATTTAGGATGGAGAGCCCCACCAGGGCCGCCCATTCCTCCAGGGTTTCGCCACGGGCATCTGTAGCAGGACCACCCCACGCCGTAGATTTTGCGTTGAAGTCTCCCAGGACGAATACCGGCAGCGGTGATGCCCGTCTCACCGCCGCCCCAACCTCGTCCAGGAAGGCCTCAAACTCGGCGCGGGTCCTATTTGGGGAGAAGTATACCCCAATAAGGGCAACCTCCCCCCACGCTACAACGACGAAACCCTGGCCGCTCTCCTTGACGACAAGGTCTCCAGCACCTGCTATGGCCACGGTTCCAGTGACGTCGCCCGCCCAGTTTGACCTGTTCGGGACGAAGTATGGTTCCGCGACCACCGCAATATCCACAGACCACTCCAGCATGGTTTGCAAGAAAAGATCCTGCGCCCCAGCGGAGTGGTTGAGGTTGCCCTGGAGAACCCTGTATGAGCGACTACTGTCCATTGTCGGTCACCGCTTCCTCCTCTAGGCTGGCCCTTTGGCTGGCCTCCGGGCTGGCCTCTTGGCTGGCCTCTTGGCTGGCCGGCTGCGCAGCTCCAGCAGCCCCGGCAGCACTAGGCGCGACGCGCTTGCTCGGCTTGCCCGGCTTGGTAGGCGGTGCCCTACACGCCTTGCTGCCAGCCACATGATTGGCCGGCCTCTTGCTTTCGGCGCATAGGGCGCAGTGCGGGGCCGCCGAGCAGTCGCGCGCCCTGTGTCCGGGGCGCCCACAGCGGAAGCACAGCGCACTACGGTCCACCTGTGAGGTGCATGTAGGCGCCATGTGTCCGGGCCGGAGGCAGCGGAAGCAGCGAGCGGTCCGGGGCTGCAAGAGCTGCACCCTCGCGCTCACCCAGCCGACCAAGAGCCGACCCTTGTCCGCTAGCTTCTTCGCCGCCTCCACGGGGCAGCGCACCCACACCGCTCCAAGGCCAGAAGGAGCGACGCGGATGTCGCCAGCCTTAATGGCGCTTTCTGCGCAGCCGGTCAGCCGAGCCACCGCCGCGGTCACCTCAGAGGCAGTCACCGAGTCGTCCAGGCCGGATACGCGCAGCTCGGCGCACTTTACCGGCCTGGACACGCGCACCTCGCTCACGCTCAGTGCCTGCCTCAATCGCTCGGCAAGAGCTTCTGCCTTCTCAGCAGTGGACACACCCGGCAGCTCAAGGACCCGGGCCCCTGTTGCTGCTACCTTGCAGCGCAGGGCTGTGATGCCCAAGCTGCCGAGGTCCACCTTCGCCCTTGCCTCAGCGAGAACCGCGGCATAGGTGACTCCTTTGCCCCTCGCCTCGGGCTGCAGGGTGAGCACCACTGCAGCCGATCGAGGGGCACGGAGCCCACCAGACTTCTTCTTCTTAGGCGGCTTTGGGGCCGTCTTAGGGGCTTTCTTCTTCTGAGCCTCCTTCGACTTCCCGCCGACCACCCTGGCCCAAGTCTTGGACTGGCCTGCAGCCTGCGACTGAGGGCCACCAGGTGGAACGGCGGGGAGCTCAGGCACCGGAGCGGCCCGAGTCCCTTTTCGGCCTTTATTCCCATTGCGGGTTTTGGCCGGCTGCGCGTTGGCTGGAGCCCTGGGACCCGGGCCGTCCTGCCGAATCGAGGGAGGCACGGTGCCACCGTTTGCCGCCTTGGTCGATGAGCAGGTCATTTGCTCTAGGGCGTCGAAGCGGCTGCGCATGGCAGCCAATTCTTTGAGCACGCGACTCACGTCCCCGTTCTGTGTCGGCGATGCTGTTGGCGCTGGGGTCACTGGCATCTGCTGCGGCCTGGATCTCGCCAGCTCGGTCCGCAGCTCTGCCAGCTCCCTCCGGAGCTCCACCATCTCCGCCTGCAGGCGGTCATTGTCCGCCTGCAGCTTCTTCGTCTCCATAGAGGCGGAGCTCTCGAGCATCACCGCCACGGCTTCCTTGATGGAGGCTGCGGCGTCCTTTAGGGCCCGTTGACACGTGCCCTTAAGATTTTTCGACTTGGCGGCCACTCTGAGGATAATCTCCGTGTCCTCCAGGACTCTCTTATTGAGGGCCGCCGCAGTCGGTTGCCGCAGCCTTACAGCCTGCTCAAGGCCAAGTGTCTCACGCGCCTCTCTTGCGCTCTGCAACGCCTTGGCAGTTTCGTCTTCCTCGTCGTCCTGAGTTTCTCCATCAGTGCGGGGGCGACCGCCACCACCTCGCACCGACGATGCCGAGGCGAAGGAACAGTCGCTCTCGCACTGAGATTCCGGTTTCTCCTGTATAGGGGTTGCCGGGCACCGCATGAAGCGGCCTCGGTCATCCCGCGTTGGTAGCGGCGTAGAGGGCCGGCGGCCGCGTTGGGTCGCGGGCCTCTTCGCCGCTTTTTCTTTTCCTTTGGGGGCCGGGGGTTCCTCGCTCGAGGACGGGCTGGCCCTGCGGCCGCTAGCCTCCGTCTCCGAGCGACTCCAGAACCTCGTCCGGCCCCTGGATTCCTTGTCCAGTGGAGCGCGCTCCACCACCACGCGCAGCTCCTTCATCCCATCACGGGTGGTGCACCTCTGCGGTGCCACCTCCCGAGTTAACATTGCCTCTTCACCAGAAGCCTCGGTATCCTTGGTCACTTCGCCTAGTCGTTTGAGAGGACCAGCACAGCACTGGCCACTCTCCTCCCCATCTTTCTCTCTCCTTTCTACCTCCTCCCCATCCTTCTCTCTCCTTTCTACCTCCTCCCTATCCACCTCGTGACAAAAGTTGCCCCCCCCAGATACGGTGGGGCTGACGGAGCCCGAAGGCCCCGCGCGGGATTCCCCGGCTTTGCCGGAACCCGCCTGGAGAATGGCGTCAACCTTAGCCTTTGTCATGTTGGTGGGTTTCCTTTTTTCCAAGGGTAAGGTCCCTTCCACCCACTTCATTTCCCCCCCTTTTCCCCATTTCCCCCCCATTTCCCCATTTCCCCATTACCCCTAAACAACCTTCTCAATCCCATTCATCCCCCCAGCACATTTCCAACAACAAAAAATTCACTCCCTAACCCCCTACCCCCGCCAGGTATCAGTCTTCAACGATGAATGCTTCGGGAATTACTGGCGACGAAACGTCGCCTGCAATTCCCGAAGCAACCATCGCATGAAGTCCAGGGTGCGCCGTCCCAGTCCCATTGCCGCTCCCTCAGACGAATCCTTGGGAGAAGCAATAGGTCCAGGCACTCGAGGAGGCTACCTGGCATCGCACCCCAACCTAACCTAACCTAACCTAACCTAACCTAACCTAACCTAACCTAACCTAACCTAACCTTTTTTTTTTTTTTTTTTTTGACCCGGGAAAATCCTTTATGGATACCACCCGGCTCCGGGGGGAGCAGAGTGGTTATGTGGGAGTCCTCGCCTGAGGGGCCTTACTACCCCCACGCGGGGGTAGTAAGTGAGGTTACCCACTAAAAACCCGGGATGAGCAGTCTGCCGCCTAGTCGGGGCGAGATGGGGTAGCGTTAGCAATCACCATCTCGCCCCGGCGGTTGGCCCGTCACCGGTGACGGGCCCCGGCCAAGGGAGGGATGACCCAGCTCATTAGGGCCATCCCCCAGACGTGTGGGATCGTGCAAGCCAGTGGAGAATCCCCCGACTCTCCACCGATGATCCGCACAGCACTAGGATAGAGCGAGAAGGCGCCCGAATCGCCTTCTCCTTCCATCAGTTCGTCTACGCCGGAGCGGGTCTGCGAGGACGTCGTCCTCCCTCGCCCGCTCCGCAGCCTCTTTCTGCGCCATCACCTCTTCGCAGAAAGAGACCACCGCCTGCCACGATCCGTCGCTGCCGAGCATAGCGTTAACCACACTCGGTAGCGACAGATCTGCGCCTATGACCGCTGTGAGGGTGTGCCGCATGGGACTCCACGCGGCACACTCCTCCAGCGTGTGGAGCGCCGTGTCTTCTGGCGCTCCACACTCGTGACAGGCGGGGGTCGCCTCACGTCTTGCGACGTGATGCAGGTACCTTCCGAAACATCCATGCCCGGAAAGCACCTGCACCAATCGGAAGGTGAGCGACCCGAATCGCCGCCCTACCCACCTCCGAAGGACCGGGCGAATGGCATCCACCGTCCTCTGTCCAGGGACCGGTGGAGCCAGGTCCTCCGTCCACCGCCGCAACAGGGCGGCCCGCGCCTGCCGTCGCATGCGCGTGACCTCCTCCCACGCTGGAGGCTCCCCGCGGGTTCTCCTCGCCGCCACGAAGTGGTACACTTCGGCGAGGACCTCCGCTTGGAGCTCCCAGGGGGGATCACCGGCCAACGCGCATCCCGCCGTCCAGGACACCGTCCGGTACCCGCGTATCGCCCTCGTCGCGATGACCCGCTGCGGACGACGCAGCAGGGCCTTATTGGCGCGACCGAGGGCGTCCACCCAGACAGGTGCCCCGTACAAGGCCATACTCCGGATCACTCCGGAGTACAGGCGACGACATGTGGCGCTCGGGCCGCCCACGTTGGGCAGCAGCCTCCCAAGGGCGGCAGCGGCGCCTATGACTTTTGGGGCCAGTTGAGTGAAGTGGGCCCCAAAAGTCCACCGCCCGTCCAGGATGAGACCCAGGTACCTCATCTGGGTCCCAACCCGGACCAGGACCCCGTCCAGGTCTATCCTCGTTCCTGGAGGGGGTCCCCCCCGAGGCCCATGGAACATTAGGGCCTCGGTCTTGGAGAGGGCGACCTCCAGCCCCAGGGCACGTATGCGGCCGACCACGAGTGTTGTGGCCACCGTGGCCCGCCGCACCGTCTCCCCGAGGTCCCTCCCCTTGACTACGACTAGCGTGTCATCCGCGTAGCACGCAACCCGCATACTTGCGGGAAACGTGCCGCGGAGCACCCAGTCGTAGCCAATGTTCCACAGGAGCGGTCCCAACACTGACCCCTGTGGAACCCCGCAGGACACGCGACGTCGCCTCAGACCGTCGCGTCCCTCCACCAGGACCTCGCGGTCCCGGAGGTAGTCGGCCAACAGCCTACGCAGATACAGGGGGGGGGCACTCCGTGATAGCGGAGCGCCTCCCGTATTGTCCCGTGCGGTAGGCTGTTGAAGGCGTTGGCAATGTCAAGCGAGACAGCCAACGCCTTTTCCCCCCCGCCGACTGCGTCCTGCGTCCACCCCTTGATCCAGAGCAGGGCGCCTATCGTTGACCGCCCTGCCCTGAATCCGAACTGGGCCTCTGAAAGGTCAGGCCCAGTTCCCCCCAGGTGCCGGATGACACGGGAAGCCACTATTCTCTCCAGCAGCTTCGCCGTGTCATCCAGCAGCACGATTGGCCTGTATGCGGCGTGCGAGTCTGCGTCTCGCCCTTCCTTCCGCAACAGGCACAATCGCCCGTCCTTCCAGAGCTTCGGGAACTGACCCGACGTGAGGCACGCGTCGAACAGTTCCCGAAGCTGACCGCCCATCTCCCTAAGGGCGATCCTGAGGATCCGCCCGGGAATCCCGTCTGGTCCCGGGGCAGTCTTCTTGCCTCTCAGGCGGGAGACTGCTACCTCCATCTCCACCTCTGTTATAGGCGGAATGGAGGCCGGGTCCTCCTCCTCCTGGAAGGACGGGGTGGCCATCGGTGGAGGGGTGTAGTGGGGGTCGCTGTCGGGGAATAGCCCCCCCAGCACCCTCTCCAGGAGCTCTGGCTCCAGGGACTCCGCGATAGGGGGCGCTCTGCCCCGGAACTTATTCCGGGCAGACTTATAAGGGCGCCCCCATGGGTCCCTGTCGAGGCCCTCCAGCTGCTCGCACCAGCCGAGGGCCTTAGCCCGGCCGATGGCCAGCTTCAGCTCCTGTTTGGCTATCTTTACATTGCCATACAGGAGCTGCTCGGCCGCCAGCTGCTCCGCCGGCAGCTGGTCGTCCGTCCGGCCGTGGCGGCGCCTCCTGCAGTGGTAATAGAGGCGCCGCGTCTCCGAGCATCGCGCTCGGAGATCCTCAATCTCCGAGCACCACCAGTAAACTTGGCGGCGCTCGGGGTGGCGTCGGGACCTCGGCATGGCGGCGTCGCAGACCGCCGTCACCGCCTCCCGGAACCGGCTCGCCGCGACGGCCACCTCCGGGTGCATGGGGCCGGCAACCCACGACTGCACCATAGCCGCCTCTTCAGCCAACTCGGCATCGAGGCGACCAATCGCCCAGCGCGGGAAGAGTGCCCCATCCACGCGCCGAGTCCCTCCTTGGTGGGAGGTGGCGATCTCGAACCGTATGTAGTTGTGGTCCGAGAGAGTCGCCTCCTCCGCCACCACTCTCCAGGCCTGGACACGTGCTGCGACTTCCGGGGTGGCGAACGAAACGTCCACCACGGACCCCCCGTTGTGTCGCACGCACGTGTGGACTGACCCTCTGTTGAGCAGGGTCAGCCCTGCGGCAACCGCCCACTCCCTGACAATCTCCCCGCGAGTGTCAGTGGAGGGGTTGCCCCAGGCCTGGGCCTTGGCGTTCAGGTCCCCCATGAGGAGGACCTGACGTGGCGCCTGCCTTCTCACCGCCGCGGCCAGGAGGTCTAGATAAACCTCCAGCTCCGCGACGGTTCTATTGGGGGAGAAGTATGTGCCGACTACCGCATACCTCTCCCACTTGGCCACCACGTACCCCGAACCCCTCTCTGACACCGAGAGGGGGGGGCCGCCACCGGCACGTCCAATTATGGCTACGGAGCCGTCTAGATCCCCAGCCCAGTAGGGATGGGACTGGGGAATGTAATACGGCTCCGCAGCAACCGCCAAATCGATCCGCCACTGCGCCAGGGACTGCATTAGCAGATCCTGAGCCCTGACGCAGTGGTTTAAATTCGTCTGTAGGAGGTTGTGCTGTCCGACTTGATCCATCAATCAGACTACAACCTCCATGCTCGCCGAACTTTCGCGGCGAACAACCTCAGGAGCGGCGGCTTTGGCTGCCGGTCGGGGGATGGCCGGGGTCCTGGCGGCCTGTCCCTTCGTCTTTGGGGGGACACAGTTTTGTCCCCCCATCCTGTGCTCGGCAGGTCGCCCCGACTCTGCGCATATCGCGCAGTGCGGGGCCCTCCTCTGGCAGCTCGCCGCCTTGTGGCCTGCGCCTCCACAACGGAAGCACAGGTCCCCCCTGTCTGCCGACGAGGGACACTGGGGACGCGTATGCCCGAGTCCCATGCACTTGAAGCAGCGCATGGGAAGCGCCGCCAGTGCCACCACGCGCACCGAGCTCCACCCCACCAACAGCCTGCCCTGTGCCAGCAACACTTTGGCTACTGGGATTGGGCAGGATACAAGGGAAGAGCCGGTCCCGCCGTAGCTGCGACGTATCTCCCCGGCTTTGACGTGGAGTACGTCACAGCCGCCCACCTTGGCGATCGCCGCCGCCACTTTCTCCTTTGTGGCGGCGTCGTCCAGGCCCGTCACGTGCAATTGCGCGGACTTTACGGGCCTTGCGACGTTGGCCACCTCGGACAGGACACCGCGGAGCTTCTCCGCGAGCCTGTCCGCTTTGTCGCCGCTTTGGGAGCCAGGAATTTCGAGCATCCTGGCTCCCGTGGCCGTCTGTCGGAAGTTGATCCGGTCGATCCCCAATCCTTGGAGATCGACCTTCTCCTGCGCCGTCTCGAGGATGGCGCTGTAGGTTACCCCCTTTTCCGCGGCTTCGGGCTGTAGCGTCAGCACAACAGCCGCGGATTGGGAGGCTTTCAGCGCCTTCGCCTTCTTGGGCCCGGCGGCAGCGGAAGCCTTCTTGGCCTTAGGCTTCACGGCGGAGGGGGGGGCACGAGCTGCTGGGACAGGAGCGGGAGTGGGCGTTGCCGAGGAGGACGCTTTGCCCTTCCCCTTGCCTTTCCCCTTTCTTACTACTGTTGCCCAGGTGTCCGCCTTGGCAACAGCAGTTGGAGTCGTTTTTGGGGGGGCGTTGGGAGCCGCAGTCGAGGGGGGGGCGATGGGAGCCGAAGTCGAGGGCGTGGCAGCAGTAGCCTGCGGGGCCTGGGCAACCCGCTTTCGAGGGGTCGGTTTCGGGGGTGGGGGGGCAACCGCTGCTGCAGCCTTCTTGGCGTCCGCTCGGAGAGGCGGGCGAAGGACCGGCGCTGGCAGGAGGCGATCCTCGATACCAGCGAGTCGGGCATTGAGCATTTGCCCGAACGTGGTGGTCAAGGACCGCATCATCTCCTCAACTAAATCTGCCCCCGGTACAACAGCAGGGGGGGCTGGCGTCTCGGTGGCAGCGGCTGCTGCAGCAGCAGACGTAGCGGCAGCCGCTTGGGTCTTGGCTTCGGTGAAGCCTCGACGCAGCGCCTTCACCTCGGCCTTGCTGGCCTCCATTTCGAGGCGCAGGCGACTGTTTTCGGCTCTCAGCCGCCGCGTCTCTTCGGCCTCGCTCCTGCAGGCCAGGGCGTCAACTACTTCCCTCAGGGTCGACGCGGACCTCTTCAGGCGAGCAACAAACTCGCCTTTTAGGTTGCCAGATTTCTTGGCAACCTCTAAAATGCAGGCGAGCATTCCTCCTGCTTGAGCCCTCAGCTCTTGGGCATTTAGCACACTGAGGTCTGCGAATCCGGCATGGACATCGGAATCACTCCCGGTGTCAAGCAGACTTCCAGCGGCCACAGCGGCCGACCCCTTTTTGAATTTCCTGCCCTGCAGGACCTCAGCCAACTCCTCCACCAGTGGCTTTGGCGGTGGCTTCAGGAACTCGTCTCGCGTGGGGCCTCCTTTGGTGCCCTTCGCCCTTCCCCTCTGCGCCGTATTGACCTTGGCGGCCGCGGTCCCCTCGGTCTCTGTGTCCGACTCTAAGTAGCCGGGCGCGTAGAATGAGGAATAAGGCCGCTTCCTGCGGCTGTCACCCTCGTCACCCGACTCTTCAAATACGGACTCCACGTCCGACCTCCGTTCATCTCCCATGGAGACCTCCGACGGATCCCGGGAAGGAACCCGTGAAGTTTGGCCCTGAGAAGGGCCGTTTTTCAACACATTCAAAACATTTGTATTAACTTGGCCCTGAGAAGGGACTTTGGTAAATTTACCTTTCGCATCTCTATTTATCTTCGACATAGTCAGCGATTTCGACATAAGAAATAATTAAAGAATAATTATAATCGTGACCATAAGCAAATTTTGGGGGGGAATGGACAGGCTTCAATCTTTCTACTCAAGCCTCCGGAAGTTTAGAGTTCAGAAGACTGACAATACCTTGGAGGTATTTTCCCGAAGTCTGAGGATACACTCATCATCGGGGTTTTGGAACTAGTCCAGCCAGTTTGTCCCCGCCTCCAATAACGTGAGTCATCGGAACAGGGGTCACTACCAAATAAAAGACAGCGGTTATTTTCGATTATGTAACAATATGTTTGACGGTAGTAGGCGCTGGTGTTTGCCAGTTAGAGGGGTCCCTATTTTAACACACACACCGCCAAACTGCTTTTCATCTACTCATAAACATGACAAATTATCTGTAGCCTTGCCTTAAAACTACAATTTATACACCGTAAGTCTATTTTGTCATCTGTCTTACAGAGGTACTAAGCACCTTAGCACGTATAATACAGATGACAAACAGTTAAATACGGCCCCGGTCTGTACCGAGCATTTTACAATTTTGTTACTAATAAGGGGTTAAATAGCCCTGTGAACTAAAATATATACACATATAATACAAATATATACAGAGACAATATATACATATACATACACAAATAGATAACAATACACGCGGCGCCTGACGGTGTTCTGTTGCGTTTATTTCGGAAGGAAATAAACCAATAACAGGCAGCACCACGGGAAGGTAACCGTCAGACTTGCCTTGGGGATCATCACGACCTGCGCTCTCCCCCAAGACCCTTGCCTCCTTACCCATCCGGGATGAGTAAGGAAGGCCTGAGTTTATCCAAAACAAGCTAGGCAAAGCAACTATTAATGAATAAACCCAGACCCGCCCAACCTAACCTAACCTAACCTAACCTAACCTAACCTAACCTAACCTAACCTAACCTAACCTAAACTTTTTTTTTTTTTTTTAACGTGGGTAATCCTCATGGATACACAGCCTGCTTCGGGGACGCAGACTGGTTATGTTGGACTCCCGCCCTGAAAAGGGCAGACCTACCAACTAAACCCCCACGGTGTTCCTCCTGCTCGCTATGTAGGGGGGCCACGGGATCGCTTTCGCATGCAACCGCGACCCCCCCAGCGACTGGCCTGTTGGGCCTCAACTCGAGCAGCGGGCTTGTAGCCCGCCTTTACTCCTAGGGAGGGCGCGCCAGGAACACTGAGCGCGCCCTTCAACCTCGAGGGCCTATGGTGATGTGGGCGTCAGTATCCCCGAACTGACGCCCGCGGCCCTCCTATGGAGGCATCAGCTGCTCTGCAGCCTGCCTCCTGCGGCCGGTCCTGCGGCGGCGAATCGGGTCAGCTAGGGGATCCCCCTCCCTGACCCGCTCCGCCGCCTCTTTCTGCGTCATCACCTGCGCGCAGAAGGACACGGCCGCGTCCCACGCCAGTGGGCTGCCAACCATAGCCTTGACCAGGGCTGGCAGCGATAGGTCACGTCCGGTAGTGGCGACGAGGACACCACGCTGCATCGTCCAGGCCGGACAATGCTCTAGCGTGTGTTGTGCGGTGTCCTCGTCGCAGTCACAATGGTGGCACCTCGTGGTCGCTTCCCTGAGGGCCACCCTGTGCAGGTATCTGCCGAAGCAACCGTGGCCCGACAGCACCTGCACAAGGTGGTAGGTAAGCGACCCGTGCTCCCTCTCCGTCCATTCCCTGAGGACCGGGCGAATAGCCTCGATGGTGAGGCGTCCGGCCTCTGGCTCCGCGAGCCGCTCCTGCCACCTTCCCAGTGCGTCTTCCTGCGCTCGTTGCCGCTCACGCCTCAGCTCGGCGGGCGTGGCGGCACCGCCGCCTTGGCGTGCTTCGGTGCTCCGCCGGTAAACGGCCGCGAGCACCTCGGCATCGAGATCCCAGGGTGGGGTCCCCGCCAACACGCAGGCTGCGCCGTGTGATATAGTGCGGTATCCGCGTATAACCCTGGTCGCCATGACTCGCTGCGGTCTCCGCAGCAATGTCTTATTACGGGCGTCCAGGGCTTCCGCCCACACCGGCGCGCCGTACAGGGCCATGGACCGCACCACCCCGGTATACAGGCGGCGGCAGCATGCACTGGGTCCTCCAGTATTGGGCAGGAGCCGGCTAAGCGCACCAGCTGCAGCGACGAGCTTGGGGGCGAGGCGCTTGAAGTGCGCGTGGAACTTCCACCGACCGTCGAGGACGAGGCCAAGGTATTTCATCTCGGTCCCGACCCCGACGGGCACGCCCCCGACGTCAAGCTGCACCCCCGCTGGTGGCCTCCGATGAGGCCCGGGCCCATGGAAGCATAGGGCTTCGGTCTTGTTAAGAGCCACCTTCAGGCCCAGCTGTCGGATCCGGTCCACTACCACTGACACACCGACCTCCGACAGGTGGGCCGCTTCGGTGAAGCTCCCCGCCTGAGCCGTGACAAGAGTGTCGTCCGCATAGCAAACAACGTTTACCCCGGGGGGGAGGGTGCCGCGCAAAGCCCAGTCGTACCCAATGTTCCACAGGAGCGGACCAAGTACCGATCCCTGTGGAACACCGCACACGACTCGCTGGCGTAGCAGCTCCCCTCCCCCATCGACGCAGACGACACTCCTGTCCAGCAGGTAGTCCCCTACGACCCGTCGTAGGTACTCCGGCACCTGATGGTACCGGAGCCCCTCGGCCACACAGCTGAAGGGCAGGGTGTTGAAGGCATTGGAGATGTCCAAAGAGACTGCCAACATCACCCCGCCCCCCGAGACGGCTGCTTCGGCGAGGGACTTTACGCATAGGATTGCGTCTACCGTAGATCGTCCCTCCCGGAAGCCGTATTGGCTGGTGGCCAGGTTCGGGCCCACTGTGCAGAGGTGCTTCGAGATACGGGCAGCAATTATACGCTCGAAGAGCTTGCCCGCCTCGTCCAGCAGCACAATGGGTCGGAACGTTTTCGACGGGTCGTGAGGACTTCCCTCCTTCTTCAACAAGATCAGTAAGCCCTGCTTCCATGCCGAGGGGAACTGCCCAGACGCAAAACACGCGTCGAGCAGCCCCCTGAACCGGGCCTCCAGCGCTCCCAGGGCAAGCACCAACGCGCGGCCTGGAACCCCGTCGGGCCCTGGGGCGGTGTTTTTGGCGCGGAGCCGTAGAATCGCCGCCCCCATCTCACCAGATGTTATTGGGGGTATGAGGGCGGCACCAGTGTCCAGTCCGGTAGGTGGCGACGCCATCTCCGGTGGCTGAAAGTCAGCACACGCGGGGAATAGCGCCGCCACGACTTCCTTGAGGAGGCGGGGCTGGAGGGTCGTGGTCAACGGGGCCGCCCTTCCACGCAGCTGGTTTCGCGCGTACCGGTATGGGCGACCCCACGGATCACGGTTGAGCCCCTCCAGCATCTCCTCCCGGCCTCTAGCCTTGGCTCGTACGATGGCCAGCTGCAGTTCTTCCTTACAAGCCCTATAGGCGTTGTACAGCTGGCCCTCGCTTGCCTCGTCGCGCACGCGCCGCCTACGACATCGTCCGTAGGCTCGGCGCGCGGCGGCGCAGTCCGCACGGAGGCTGGCGATCTCCGCCGACCACCAATACACCTCTCTTTTTGGTGGTAGGCGTCGTGCACGCGGCATCGCCGCGTCGCAGATCTCAGCCATGCTCTCCTGGAACCACGCCGCCTCTTCCTCCACGTCTATGCGCGACTGAGGCTGTGTGAGCCAAGACCTCACAATAGCCGCCTCCTCAAGGGCGTCACTGTCCAGTTTGGCCAGCGCCCACCTCGGAAACGGTGACCGACCGGCACCTCTGCGGCCCCTTCCGGCCTCCATCGTGGGGGAGACGTCGAACCGTATGTATCTGTGGTCTGACAACGTCTCAACCCCTTCGACGACCCGCCAACCCCGAACTCGCGACGCGACAGCAAGGGAAGCGAACGAGATGTCCACTATTGAACCTCCCTGCTGCCGCACGCAGGTATCGACGGATCCCCGATTTAGGATGGAGAGCCCCACCAGGGCCGCCCATTCCTCCAGGGTTTCGCCACGGGCATCTGTAGCAGGACCACCCCACGCCGTAGATTTTGCGTTGAAGTCTCCCAGGACGAATACCGGCAGCGGTGATGCCCGTCTCACCGCCGCCCCAACCTCGTCCAGGAAGGCCTCAAACTCGGCGCGGGTCCTATTCGGGGAGAAGTATACCCCAATAAGGGCAACCTCCCCCCACGCTACAACGACGAAACCCTGGCCGCTCTCCTTGACGACAAGGTCTCCAGCACCTGCTATGGCCACGGTTCCAGTGACGTCGCCCGCCCAGTTTGACCTGTTCGGGACGAAGTATGGTTCCGCGACCACCGCAATATCCACAGACCACTCCAGCATGGTTTGCAAGAAAAGATCCTGCGCCCCAGCGGAGTGGTTGAGGTTGCCCTGGAGAACCCTGTGTGAGCGACTACTGTCCATTGTCGGTCACCGCTTCCTCCTCTTGGCTGGCCTTTTGGCTGGCCTCTTGGCTGGCTTCTTGGCCGGCCGGCTGCGCAGCTCCAGCAGCCCCGGCAGCACTAGGCGCGACGCGCTTTCCCGGCTTGCCCGGCTTGGTAGGCGGTGCCCTACACGCCTTGCTGCCAGCCACATGATTGGCCGGCCTCTTGCTTTCGGCGCATAGGGCGCAGTGCGGGGCCGCCGAGCAGTCGCGCGCCCTGTGTCCGGGGCGCCCACAGCGGAAGCACAGCGCACTACGGTCCACCTGTGAGGTGCACGTAGGCGCCATGTGTCCGGGCCGGAGACAGCGGAAGCAGCGAGCGGTCCGGGGCTGCAAGAGCTGCACCCTCGCGCTCACCCAGCCGACCAAGAGCCGACCCTTGTCCGCTAGCCTCTTCGCCGCCTCCACGGGGCAGCGCACCCACACCGCTCCAAGGCCAGAAGGAGCGACGCGGATGTCGCCAGCCTTAATGGCGCTTTCTGCGCAGCCGGTCAGCCGAGCCACCGCCGCGGTCACCTCAGAGGCAGTCACCGAGTCGTCCAGGCCGGATACGCGCAGCTCGGCGCACTTTACCGGCCTGGACACGCGCACCTCGCTCACGCTCAGTGCCTGCCTCAATCGCTCGGCAAGAGCTTCTGCCTTCTCAGCAGTGGACACACCCGGCAGCTCAAGGACCCGGGCCCCTGTTGCTGCTACTTTGCAGCGCAGGGCCGTGATGCCCAAGCTGCCGAGGTCCACCTTCGCCCTTGCCTCAGCGAGAACCGCGGCATAGGTGACTCCTTTGCCCCTCGCCTCGGGCTGCAGGGTGAGCACCACTGCAGCCGATCGAGGGGCACGGAGCCCACCAGACTTCTTCTTCTTAGGCGGCTTAGAGGCCTTCTTCTCGGCTTTCTTTGGCTTCCCGCCGACCACCTTTGCCCAAGTCTTTGACTGGCTTGAAGCCTGTGACTGTTGAGGGCCTCCAGGCGGAACGGCGGGGAGCTCAGGCACCGGGGCCGCCCGAGTGCCTTTTTTCCCTTTGCGGGTCTTCTCCAGCTGCGCGTTTAACCTAACCTTACCTAACCTAACCTAACCTAACCTAACCTAAACCTAAACCTAAACCTAAACCTAACTAACCTATCTATCTATCTATCTATCTATCTATCTATCTATCTATCTATCTATCTATCTATCTATCTATCTATCTATCTATCTATCTATCTATCTATCTATCTATCTATCTATCTATCTATCTATCTATCTATCTATCTATCTATCTATCTATCTATCTATCTATCTATCTATCTATCTATCTATCTATCTATCTATCTATCTATCTATCTATCTATCTATCTATCTATCTATCTATCTATCTATCTATCTATCTATCTATCTATCTATCTATCTATCTATCTATCTATCTATCTATCTATCTATCTATCTATCTATCTATCTATCTATCTATCTATCTATCTATCTATCTATCTATCTATCTATCTATCTATCTATCTATCTATCTATCTATCTATCTATCTATCTATCTATCTATCTATCTATCTATCTATCTATCTATCTATCTATCTATCTATCTATCTATCTATCTATCTATCTATCTATCTATCTATCTATCTATCTATCTATCTATCTATCTATCTATCTATCTATCTATCTATCTATCTATCTATCTATCTATCTATCTATCTATCTATCTATCTATCTATCTATCTATCTATCTATCTATCTATCTATCTATCTATCTATCTATCTATCTATCTATCTATCTATCTATCTATCTATCTATCTATCTATCTATCTATCTATCTATCTATCTATCTATCTATCTATCTATCTATCTATCTATCTATCTATCTATCTATCTATCTATCTATCTATCTATCTATCTATCTATCTATCTATCTATCTATCTATCTATCTATCTATCTATCTATCTATCTATCTATCTATCTATCTATCTATCTATCTATCTATCTATCTATCTATCTATCTATCTATCTATCTATCTATCTATCTATCTATCTATCTATCTATCTATCTATCTATCTATCTATCTATCTATCTATCTATCTATCTATCTATCTATCTATCTATCTATCTATCTATCTATCTATCTATCTATCTATCTATCTATCTATCTATCTATCTATCTATCTATCTATCTATCTATCTATCTATCTATCTATCTATCTATCTATCTATCTATCTATCTATCTATCTATCTATCTATCTATCTATCTATCTATCTATCTATCTATCTATCTATCTATCTATCTATCTATCTATCTATCTATCTATCTATCTATCTATCTATCTATCTATCTATCTATCTATCTATCTATCTATCTATCTATCTATCTATCTATCTATCTATCTATCTATCTATCTATCTATCTATCTATCTATCTATCTATCTATCTATCTATCTATCTATCTATCTATCTATCTATCTATCTATCTATCTATCTATCTATCTATCTATCTATCTATCTATCTATCTATCTATCTATCTATCTATCTATCTATCTATCTATCTATCTATCTATCTATCTATCTATCTATCTATCTATCTATCTATCTATCTATCTATCTATCTATCTATCTATCTATCTATCTATCTATCTATCTATCTATCTATCTATCTATCTATCTATCTATCTATCTATCTATCTATCTATCTATCTATCTATCTATCTATCTATCTATCTATCTATCTATCTATCTATCTATCTATCTATCTATCTATCTATCTATCTATCTATCTATCTATCTATCTATCTATCTATCTATCTATCTATCTATCTATCTATCTATCTATCTATCTATCTATCTATCTATCTATCTATCTATCTATCTATCTATCTATCTATCTATCTATCTATCTATCTATCTATCTATCTATCTATCTATCTATCTATCTATCTATCTATCTATCTATCTATCTATCTATCTATCTATCTATCTATCTATCTATCTATCTATCTATCTATCTATCTATCTATCTATCTATCTATCTATCTATCTATCTATCTATCTATCTATCTATCTATCTATCTATCTATCTATCTATCTATCTATCTATCTATCTATCTATCTATCTATCTATCTATCTATCTATCTATCTATCTATCTATCTATCTATCTATCTATCTATCTATCTATCTATCTATCTATCTATCTATCTATCTATCTATCTATCTATCTATCTATCTATCTATCTATCTATCTATCTATCTATCTATCTATCTATCTATCTATCTATCTATCTATCTATCTATCTATCTATCTATCTATCTATCTATCTATCTATCTATCTATCTATCTATCTATCTATCTATCTATCTATCTATCTATCTATCTATCTATCTATCTATCTATCTATCTATCTATCTATCTATCTATCTATCTATCTATCTATCTATCTATCTATCTATCTATCTATCTATCTATCTATCTATCTATCTATCTATCTATCTATCTATCTATCTATCTATCTATCTATCTATCTATCTATCTATCTATCTATCTATCTATCTATCTATCTATCTATCTATCTATCTATCTATCTATCTATCTATCTATCTATCTATCTATCTATCTATCTATCTATCTATCTATCTATCTATCTATCTATCTATCTATCTATCTATCTATCTATCTATCTATCTATCTATCTATCTATCTATCTATCTATCTATCTATCTATCTATCTATCTATCTATCTATCTATCTATCTATCTATCTATCTATCTATCTATCTATCTATCTATCTATCTATCTATCTATCTATCTATCTATCTATCTATCTATCTATCTATCTATCTATCTATCTATCTATCTATCTATCTATCTATCTATCTATCTATCTATCTATCTATCTATCTATCTATCTATCTATCTATCTATCTATCTATCTATCTATCTATCTATCTATCTATCTATCTATCTATCTATCTATCTATCTATCTATCTATCTATCTATCTATCTATCTATCTATCTATCTATCTATCTATCTATCTATCTATCTATCTATCTATCTATCTATCTATCTATCTATCTATCTATCTATCTATCTATCTATCTATCTATCTATCTATCTATCTATCTATCTATCTATCTATCTATCTATCTATCTATCTATCTATCTATCTATCTATCTATCTATCTATCTATCTATCTATCTATCTATCTATCTATCTATCTATCTATCTATCTATCTATCTATCTATCTATCTATCTATCTATCTATCTATCTATCTATCTATCTATCTATCTATCTATCTATCTATCTATCTATCTATCTATCTATCTATCTATCTATCTATCTATCTATCTATCTATCTATCTATCTATCTATCTATCTATCTATCTATCTATCTATCTATCTATCTATCTATCTATCTATCTATCTATCTATCTATCTATCTATCTATCTATCTATCTATCTATCTATCTATCTATCTATCTATCTATCTATCTATCTATCTATCTATCTATCTATCTATCTATCTATCTATCTATCTATCTATCTATCTATCTATCTATCTATCTATCTATCTATCTATCTATCTATCTATCTATCTATCTATCTATCTATCTATCTATCTATCTATCTATCTATCTATCTATCTATCTATCTATCTATCTATCTATCTATCTATCTATCTATCTATCTATCTATCTATCTATCTATCTATCTATCTATCTATCTATCTATCTATCTATCTATCTATCTATCTATCTATCTATCTATCTATCTATCTATCTATCTATCTATCTATCTATCTATCTATCTATCTATCTATCTATCTATCTATCTATCTATCTATCTATCTATCTATCTATCTATCTATCTATCTATCTATCTATCTATCTATCTATCTATCTATCTATCTATCTATCTATCTATCTATCTATCTATCGACTCGCGGTTTGCCTTTCGGATGCGACGCACGTCATATAGTCATGACCTCAGATGACCCCACATTTTGACTAATTTATTGTATGAATACACTGAAACACTCAGACTTAGACGGCACCCTAGTACCTTGCCTAACCGTAAAACGCATCTCGTAATTTCTTCGACGTGCTGAATAATTACATTCACTCCACCCAAACACATTAACATATTAAAATACACATCATTAGAGTACGACATTTACGCGAAATAAAAAAAAAAATAAAAAAAAAAAAAAAAAAAAAAAAATCACAACAACGAAATCGGAACTACATATTATGTTCATGAGTCGCATTCAAGGGAACTTAGATCAGAGGCGAACCTTAGTCTGAAAATTCCACCACATTCCACTAGCTTTGACACGTATAACACAAAGATGCCAGAATATTTGGCAAAGCTAACTAAATTGTATACTATAACAGCAATAGTTACATCTACTGAGTCTAAAAGATACGGTCAAGTTCCAAAACAAGAACATAATTACCTAACGATCCCATCCGAACGACCACGGCTATCCCCTGAACATCCCTATGAATTTGTATTAAATTCATTAAAATACAAATAACGAGCATTTTGTTCATTCAATAGATGATAAATATTGCACAGTTGGTACGTAACAATTTCACATGAGAATATTTTCTTGTTTGATACTTTTTATTTCCGTTAAAGGCACGGAAACCTAAAAAGGAAAATAAAATCGAAATTAATAGAATTAATGTGTTTAATATGGCTTGAGTAGAGTATGGCACGGGCAGAACAATAACTCTAAGCTCGCTAAGTATTTTTAATTTAGTAGCATATCATTTAAACCAATTTAAAACCACCTCGACGCCCCCGGGGAATAAAATCGTAATAGACAAAAGTAAATTTTACAGGACGAGCAAAAAAAAAACTGTTATTCTGTTTTAGCTCATAAACTAACCGGCCTATACAAGGTGTATCCACAATGGTGTTTGTATCTGAAACTTTACTAAAGTACCCATGATTACGAACAACTTTTCTATATACGACTTTCCCCAAAAGTCAATAGTTTTTGAGTTATAAGTGTCTAAAGATTTCATGACAAATAAGCTAACGCAACCCCATCATCAGCTGTGTTTCATATTTGGGGTAATGACCGCAACTGCAAAATGGCCGACGGACGCTACCTATCCGCATGCCCTATCCACAATACCGACAAAGGAGTCAAAGGCACCGCCGCACGCGCCAACTAGCCTACGCGGCTCTTTCGGCGCATGTCCTTTGACTAATTCGTTTTACCGCCATTGCATAAAAGCCTAAAATATTTTTTGTAGGCAAAATTCAGTTCAGTCGCTCTAAGCAGCTAAAGGCATTCGGGTGTTTATTTCGCTAATTTGCTAACGTGAGTCGTGTGTTTTTGTTCGGATTATTGTAGTTATTGTTATTAATAATTCTGTTATTGTTATTGCTTATTAGTATTGTTTTGTGTCAAAAATGTCGACGGAGACCTACACCAATCAGGAGGACTATAGGTCGCGGCACGAAACTCTAGCGCTGACCGTTATTGCGCAGAAGTAAAAAATAAGGTGTCTTGGCGGGGTACAGGGGTGAAGGGCGAGCGTGCGTTGCGCCGATTGGCTCTCCAGTCGTACTCCGTCCCCCGTGCCGATACGACGCTCCGCGCACTTCCAGTGTACAGTCGCGTTCTGAATTGTTTTGTTGTCATCGTTAATTTTTGTTGTTGTTTTTTGTTAAGTTTGTTTTGTTGATTTGTTTGTTGTGTTTGTTAGTTTATTCACTGTTTGATTAAGTTTGAACAGTTTTTAAACAGTGAAAATGCCGAGGCCGAGAAGGAATACTGTTTTGAAAAGACAGGCACGGAAAATGGTGTTTGACGTGCATTGTTTTCTGAAAAGGGAATCGAATGATTTCATTAATTCCCTGAAACAAATTCAAAGTGAAATTGGCGAAGCTGCGAGTATTTTACTCGATTCTGACCGCAGCACTGTAGATATAAGTGAAATAAAACAAACTGCAGAAGTTATTCAGGCGGGAAATATAAAATTAAATAGTATAATTAGTGACTTACAGAAAATTCAGAAAAGGACAGCTGAATCTACAAAGACGTCCATAGCAACGGTAAGGAAAATCTCCACTGAAGCCAATAATTCCGACTTATTATCAGTATTTAGAACACCAGGCAAAAAACGCTCCAGATCAAAACCGGTCACAGATATTGATAACTTTGATCAAGGATTAATAAAGAGGTGCATACATAACTTTCATAGGACAAATAATGAACTTCCCACCGTCGGAAAGTTGAGAAAGAAGCTAGAGGAAGATATAAATTTCAAAGGCTCAGAACGAAGTCTTCGACGAATAATTAAGAGTTTAGGGTTTCGGTGGAAAAATACTGAAAACAATCGAAAAGTACTGATTGAAAGTTCAAATATACGTTTACTACGTATCGAATACTTACGCAAAATAAAACAATATCGCCAAGAGGGAAGGCCCATCGTATATACAGATGAATCTTACGTAGATTCATCGCACTCTGCTCCAAAAGCCTGGACCGATGGTACTACAAAAGGTCTCAAAAAACCTATCTCCAAAGGACAGCGGGTGGTCATTGTCCACGCAGGATCAGAGGCTGGGTTCATACCGAACGCACTGTTAACTTTTAAAGCTGGTGCGAAATCAGGCGACTACCACGACAATATGAACTACGACAACTACGAAAAATGGCTGAGGACACAGTTATTGCCGAACTTACCGCCTAATTCTGTCGTGGTAGTCGACAACGCATCATACCATAATAAACAATGGGACCTTGCACCCACTTCTAATTCCAAAAAAGCTGACATGCAGGGTTGGCTTACTGAAAAGGGCATACAATATGAGGAAACTCTACTAAAACCTCAACTATACAATTTAATACGGGCTAACAAAGATAGATTTAAAACATTTTCAATTGACAGGATACTAGCAGAGCAAGGACATCAAGTGCTAAGACTGCCACCATACCACCCAGATCTAAATCCAATCGAAATGGCATGGTCTGACATAAAGCAATATGTAGGCAGTAAAAATGTGAAGTGGAGTGTTGCTAAATGTATAGAACTAATTCAAGAAAAAGTTTTGCTGATGGGTGCTTGGGATTGGGGAAAGTTATGCCAAAAGGTAAAGGACATAGAAGAGCAATATGTCAAGAGTGACCATGTCGTGGATTTGGTTACAGAAGAATTCATCATTCGCGTTGATGGTGACAGTTCAGAGGATAGCCTTGGTGAGTCTGATGACGATGACGCTGTTAGTGCCGACGACCGAAGCAGCCCTGAGCCGGGGCCCTCAGTAAGCAAAAGGCCCTGTTGGGATACTATTGAAGGTGTAAGACCATTGTCTGATTCGGACTAGATATCGGAAAGGAGAATGCGGTGTCTGATGTCCACACCCTGCCGAACTCGCAGGTTTCTTCTATCCTGAGAAGAAACTTCAGTAGGTTCTTATGTAATTCGGACTTAATATAATTTTTTTTATTATTTGGTATTTAATATAAAAATTTACAAATCCGATAGTGTATTTATTTTTCTACTCCCCATAAACTTGTTAAAAATTATATTGTAGGTAACATGAAGTAATATTTGCGTGCGTGACAGTACCCATACGCAGTTAAGTTCCACATTTTGTTCACCGCTAGACTTACTATTTGACTTTACATTAAAACATTATTTTGCTGTTTTTAACTAAGCAATTAAATTACTAATTTGTATTGCGTGCGCGATGGTACCCATGCGCAGCTATCCCCTCCACGTTTCGCTCAGCGCTAGAGTTTCGTGCCGCGACCTGTATTATGTTGTGCATTGGTAGATTTGCGATGGATGTAGGTACGTTTGAGAGCATCGGGGGCTCTCCGCAAGTGTTTCGATACGTGATATTCTTAAAGTGAACAAATACGTGACGTGTCCGATCAAATAAAGCAACATAATCATTAGAACAGGTAAGTTTTAGATAATTTGAAATCAAACAAACAGGTAGATGTAAATGGATGCACAATCCACTGTTACTGAGTAGGTTAATTTCAGCCGGTGCGGCACGTGTAAGGCGCTTTGTAGTTTACCGCCTGCCGCCGCGCGTACATACAATACATCATTTTCAGTTTTTTTTTTTCTTAATAAGTACCTATAATAAAAAAAAATATAATGTTTATTATTTTAAAGTTATTACGAAAGATGTATAATACTGATTTTATATTTAAGTGTATCCTAAGTAACGGCACATATCGATTTTATTCTCGTGAAATTGTAATATCATGAAAACTATATCCCTACATTACGATGTTTTTCTACAGTATTTTCATGAATGAATGGTACTAATTATTATTAATATTCTATTAATAGAAGGAGAAAAAACAGGTATCACATTACTACATCTTTTCAAATTCATAAAGAATATTGTAATAGGTGTTTACGTGAAATAGTATTGATAATTATGTCAATAATAAAGCAGTAATATACGTTTACCGTTCAAGATTTACCAAACTAATTTAGGTAAAGCATGTTTTTGAAAAGAGTTATCAATTTATTTACGTGAATAAAATCGTTTAATGCCTTACCGATTTCTCGCGACATGCGTTCGTTCCATAATGAACGACTACGATGTTTTTACGGGAAGAATTTGTTACATGATTTCCGTAGAATAAAAATAAAAATTGTTATAACTTTATGAATTTTCTGTCAAAAAATCTAAAAAAAATCAGTAGGTGTATATCGACACCATAGATGCCGAAAATGCAAAAACATCAAAAAAGTGGTAATAGCGCATAACCATTTTCTTCTTCTTCTTCCTAAGTATGGCAATCAATCCCTTCAGGGACTATTTTTGCCAGTGTCGAGTGTTAGAGAATTTTCATGTTGCAAAATGTCTCGTGTTTGCCGCATTAAAATGCCTAGTGTCATGCATTCTAACGCCCAATGGAGTTTCTGGAGACAACCCACGGCAGTAGCAGATCGTAACACGCCTTTAGATTAGAGGTAACCTATTGACCAAAATGATAAATCACTTAACCCAAAAGTCGTATTATGGCATTATTTCCAATGCTCCTATAAATCAGTCACTAAATGAAACTTTACTGCACATATCGACACCAAAAATACACATTAAAGATCACTATAACACAATTTACGACACACTGGAAAAAATCTCAACCGCTCCGCCTGATTCCCGCCAAAAACTCTCCATAACCATTTTATTCCCCGGGGGCGTCGACCTGTCAAGAACCAATTCAAACATGCTTCTTCTTCTTCTTCTTCTTCCTAAGTATGGCAATCAATCCCTTCAGGGACTATTTTTTCCAGAATCGAGGGTCAGAGATTTTTCAAGTTTCGAAATATCTCGTGTGTGCCGCATTCAAATGCATAGTGTCATGTATTCTAATGTTTCTGGAGACAATCCACGGCAGTAGCAGATCGTAATACGCCTTTAGGTCAGAGGTAACCTATTGACCAAAATGATAAATCACTTAACCCATAAGTCGTATTAAAGGCATTATTTCCAATCTAATATATAAAATTCTCGTGTCACAGTTTTCGTTGCCATACTCCTCCGAAACGGCTTGACCGATTTTGATAATTTTTTTTTGTGCTTATCCGGTATCTATGAGAATCGGCCAACATCTATTTTTCATCCCCCTAAATGTTAGGGGTAGTCCACCCCTAATTTTTTTTATTTATTTTTTAGACCGATTTCAAAAATTATTTCACCGTTAGAAAGCTACATCATCACTGAGTAACATAGGCTATATATTATACTAGCTTCCCGCCCCGGCTTCGCTCGGGTAGACAAAATATTTGATATAAAAGTCTACCCGTGCGAAGCCGGGGCGGGCCGCTAGTGTTCCTATAAATCAGTCACAAAATGAAACTTAACTGCATATAACGACACAAAAAATACACATTGAAGATCACTATAACACAATTTACGAGACACTGGAAAAAATCTCAACCGTCTCTCCTCCTGATTCCCGCCAAAAACATGCTTCGAGCACGTGACTTCTTTAAAATGATTATAAACAAGGAGGTTTTTTTGTTTCATATAAGACTGTATAGGTTGAATAAGGACTCAGCTCTCTTAGCGTAAACGAGCTTAGTCCGTATTCTGAGATTATGACACCCAAGAAAATAAAAACGCTACGCTAATGACACAACTTGTCCGTAGCAGACATAGCGTCAGTGACTGATCACGTGACATATTGTTATTGATATAACAACTGGATTTGGAGAAAGAAGTGAATGAAACGAATAGAGTACAAAGCGTACAGTACAGTACTTAAATAGTATAGGTGTGGTGTTTAGTGGATAGCGTGTTGTGATCGCGGGTAGCGGCAGTATGAGCGCGTCCCCGCGGGCGGCGAGCCGCGGCGTCGGCGCCAGCTGCAGCAGCCGCGGCGCGCGCGCCAGCGAGGAGGAGCTGGCCACCGCGCGGCTCGGTGCGTACCACCACTTGCTCACACATAGCACTACTCGCAACATCGTTTGCGTACGATCAATAATATACTAAACAGCATAGGTCTCGGTGAAAGTATGCATCAAGTTTTTAGGAATTATCCCTTACATACAGTGTACAAACAAAAATAATATTTCTTTACTTCTCATTAAAATATATTATTATATATTAAATAAATTTATGTTATTAATAAATACGCACATAAGTAATATAAGTGGAGAAAATAATAGATAAGTAAGTAAGATAATTAATTGAATGTTGAACATTGCAGACTTAGACGTGTCTAACGGCACGCAATGTGTCCGGAGCGGCGGCGGCGGAGACCTGGCGGTCACTGACCCCACCGGATCATACCTGCAGGCACGTACACACACACACACACACACACACACACACACACACACACACACACACACACACACACACACACATATATGTGCGTATCGGTCGTGACGGATGTGTGTGACAGGTGGTGGTGGAGAAGCACCGGCGCCACGAGCGGCCGCGCCTGCCCGCCGCCTCCAGTCCGCGCGGCGGGTGCGGGTGCCGGGCGCGCGGGTGCCGCGGCGGGTGTCGATGCGGGTGCGGGTGCGGGTGCGGGTGCGGGTGTCGCGCGGGCGGCGCGGGCGAGCCGGGCCCGCACTGCACGTGAGCACCCTCCACGACTGGCCGCACTCGACCGGCCCCACTCGACCGGATACGCATTAAACGTTTATACAATGTGGTAGAGGATGTAGTAGAGGGTGTGTGTGGCGGCAGGTGCGGCGCGGCCGAGCTGCTCGCCGCCCCGGAGGACGACCCCGGACAACCACAGAAGGAACAACAGATTTCTAAGGTTTGCATAAATATAATATTAAGTTTTAATGTCTCATTTAAATGATGGATTAGGGATTAGGTATATGAGTCATGTTGTCGTGTCTGTCATTGAAGCTCAGGCTCGGGGGTCCAGGCGGTCCAGTGCCCCAGTGCGGTAGCAGAAACATTTTTCGACTACGTATTCGAAAACGTAACTCGCAAAATATCAAAATTGTGATAAAAAAATTTAGTTCCACTTTTCACCGCCGCAGCGCTGTTCATTTTTCAATACAAAAATAGTCGAAGGCGATACGAAAACGTTCTCGTAATTTATTAATATTGACGCTACTGTACTCGCTTGCGGTTTACTCTCCTGATGTCTTCGTATTCGAACAAATATTAAATGATTGTATTTATTTATAACAGTTATTTGCTAAGATGATTTGCTTAATTTGTACGTAAATTTTTGATGCCAACCTCAACAATTTTGTTCTGTCCCTGACAAGGTTTTTAAAGTAAGCAGGTAAAGAGTCACCGTAGCCTATAACCGCTAGCAATACCAGAGATATCACTTGCGAGTTGCCAACCCTGTTGTTGATGAGGACTCACTGTGTCACAACTACCCCAGCGTATCCTCGTGGAGCACTGGCAACCCTACTTACCGCAGAAACACAACACTACATGATATATGTTATTTCAATGGTGTGCACTAGAACTAACCCGATGCGGCTGGTCAGGTCACACAAGTTTGACACAAGGCAATTGCAATCTAACTTAAGATATTTCCAGGGGAAAACCTCTTGGAAGATATTCGGCGACGGAGACTCCAACCATTCTTTTGACCACGGTTAGTAGTAGCTCAGAGTAGATAATATACTACTACGTAGTAGTAGTTATATGATGTAACATTTATTATATCAGCGTGTTCATGTGGTCATAATATACTGTGTAGAGTGTGGTCGGTGCGGCGCCGAGCCGGAGGTGGTGGAGGTGTACTACTTCGAGCAGAGCTACGGCGCGGCGCTGGCGGCGCGCGGGCGGCGCGAGGCGCGCGTGGAGCGGGCGGCGCGGCGCGCGGGTCGGCGGGCGGCGCGCGCGCTGCACGAGCTGCTGGCCGCGCCGCGCCTGCTGCTGCGGCTGCCGCTGGCGCTGCTGCTGCAGCTGCTGCGCTGCGCGCTCGGCGTCGCGCGCGCAGCCGTAGGCGGCGCCGTGCAGGCCGCGTCGGACGAGGTGCTGAAGCCGGCGCTGGCGCTGGCGCACAACGCGCTGCTGCAGCCGCTGCTGCTGGCGGCCGCCAACCTGGCGCGCGCGCTGCGGGCCGCGCTGGCCCCGCTGGCGGGCGCGGCGGGCGACTGCCTGGCGCCGGCCGCGCGCCTGCTGGCCGCCGCGCGCCTCGCCGACCTGCACCTGCACCTCGCGCCCCCCGCCCCCCGGGACCACCCGCCTGCGAGGCGACACTCCATCACTATTTAGACAGTGGATGAACCACTACATTACAATAAAAATATTTTGAAAGTGAACTGTTTTTTATTAGTTAATACGAATAAGGAAAGCTCTATCCTCCTAGATGGTGTGGACTCTGTGAGCCCCTACGAAAGGTGACACTGGTTATGTACTCATTACTCAGTGCTTTTACTTACTAAAAGCTCAGAGTAGATAATATAATACGTACAACTAAAAGTTACTCGCTTCAGGTTGTAAGACATTTTATTTTTGTTTATTGGAAAACCAACAGCTAACTAAGCATGACATAAGTAATGGATTGTTAACATAAAGCCAATTAAAGGTTCTCACTGATACGTAACGTTAAAAGTTAACATTAAGCTGTTTGCACTGAAGCACTAGTACAGGCACGCCTTCATTACATCTTATGTTATTATAATAATATTGTCTACAGTATAATGTATTCGCTCTGTGCACGTTGAATGTCATGATTTGAAAAACTCGTTGCTAAGGCACGTCTCACTGCAGCCGCATTGCAATTTAAGAGATCAACGCTCGGGTTGTCCTTAAGTAATGAATTAAACTTGTTGCTCGCACGCGTTCAATATGTGTTTCCCATGTAATTAGATGTAGTGAGAGTGGGTACCAAAAGGTTATTATGTCTCAAAGGTTTGCTGGGGCTATTAATTTGTAGTTGAGATAGGAGTTCCGGGCAGTCGGTTTGACCTTCTGCGATGTTTGCGAGTAAACAGAGATCGGCTATCTCCCGGCGCTTTGTCAATGTAATTAGATGATGTTTATTTATATGATTCGTCCACGCTCTGCTTTTTGTGAAGTTGATCAGCTCGTTGCACTCTCGGTCTAGACTGACTCTCTAGCTAGACTGGGCGTGTTGACAATAAGGAAAAACAAGCATAAAATATATTATTATCTGTTCTGGAGTAATAGTGTATGAAGATATTAAAGCAATTTGGCAAAATTATATGCCAGGTTCTAATAATAAATTGTGTAAAATGTAGAATAAAAAGAAGGTGATAATTTATGAAAATCATTTATTTCCGTACAAGCATATCGAATTACATTTAGGTACATTATGTTACATTTTTCTTATTACAATGAGCATAATAAATGGAGAACTGACCATGCTGCATAAACCACAACACATGTACAGTACAGTCCGCCGCCGCCGGGTGGCACGGCCCGCTCGACGCATCTGCACTGAGGTGCACGGTATTCTACACAATGTGTGTGTCTACTGGCGCGGCGTGTCGGGCGCGCGCGTGGTGGGCGGCGCGAGGTGCGCCACGAGCACGTGCGGGCGCGCGGGGCGGCGCACGGCCAGCTGCTGCAGCTGCAGCGCGCGCAGCTCGGGCGGCGCGGGCGCGGCGGGCGCGGCGGGCGCGGCCTGCAGGATCTTGAGCTGGCGCGGCGCCAGCCCGTGCGGCCGGTACAGCAGCTGCGCGCCCGCCTCGCCCGCCGGCCGCGCGCGCCGCGCCGCCTCCGCCTTGGCCGCCACCACGATGCGCGTCGGCGGCGGCACCGGGCCCGCCGAGGCCCCCCCACTCGGCCCGGGGGTGGAGCTCGTCCCCGCACTGGCTTTCTGCTTCTCCTTGGCGATGCGTTCGGCGCGCCGAGTGGCGACTTCCATCGGCGTCGGCGGCGAGTCGTAGTCGACGCCGTGGTCCGCGAGCAGTGCCGCGTGTTTCGGGTTGCGGTGCTGGGGGTCGTCGAGGCGTCGTTTGGGCGCGGCCCGGCGGCGCTCGGCCGCGTCGCGCATGGCATCGAGGCGGTGCAACGGGGGGCGCGGCGCGTCCTCGTCGAGGCGGCGGCGAGCAGCTGGCGGGCGGCGGTGGCGGCGGCGCGCCCGCTCGGGATCGGCAAGCGCGTCGTGTCGGTCGCGGCAGGCGCGCGGCGAGCGGAAGGCGCGCTGCGCGTCGCCCACCAGCTCGGCGACCCAGTCCCAGTTGGGCGCGCGCGCGGGTGGCGGCTCGGCGGGCAGCCGCTGCAGGCGCAGTGCGCGCCGCAGCAGCGCGTCCTCGGCGGGCGCCCAGTCGGGCTGGTGGTGGTGCGCGTGCGGCGCGTGCGGCGCGGGGCGGGCGCGCGGGCGCGGGCGGGGCGCGGCGCGCTCGAAGAGCGAGGGCGGCGCGTGCGAGGGGCGCGCGGTGGGGCGGGCGCGGCGCGGCTCGCCCCGCACGCGCGGCTCGCGGCGGTGCACGGCTGGCAGCAGCGTCTCGGCCGCGGCGCCGGAGCGGTAGAGCGCGCGCGCCCAGGTGTCGCAGTACACGTCGCCGTCCCCCGAGGGCGGCGTGGGCGGGCACCACATCTGCAAGCAGGGCGGGTGAGGGCGGGCGGGGCGGGGCGGGCGGGTACGCTACGCTAGGGCGGCACTCACCGGCATGCGCGCGTGGGGCGGCGCGAGGCTGGTCCACACCTGCAAGAGAGCGCAGATTACTACCCCGAGCGAGCGAGCGCGGCCGACGCTCCCCGCCCCCGCTGCCCGCGTGTAGCCCGAGTGCGCGACACTACACGGCTATACCTACCTATTGTATATTTATAATAATATTGTCTACAGTATAATGTATTCGCTCTGTGCACGTTGAATGTCATGATTTGAACAACTCGTTGCTAAGGCACGTCTCACTGCAGCCGCATTGCAATTATAGAATATTTTTTTTTTAATATTTTCAATACGGTCTATGTATTTTAGGTACATGGGGTTCCAGATCTGGGATGCGTACTCAAGATTACTTCGGACAAGGGTACAATAAAGGATTTTTAATGTTTTGATATTTTTTAAATCTTTTGTACTGCGCATCAGAAAGCCGAGGGCCTTGGAAGCTTTGGTAATGATGTTATCAATGTGAGTGTCGAACATCAGCTTCATCGTGGTGTACTCCGAGATCGCGAATGACGGAGTCTCGTCGCAGGTTGGTGCCCTTGAGGATGTAATTGTGAAGCACAACGTTTCGCTATATATCTATCATCATCCGAGAGGAGCTAAAAATGTGTTATACGAACAGTTGTAGAACGAAATAGTCACACGACAGGAAAGATTTGTATTTTTGTGTGTTTGTATTGAAAAGGCTCTGAAACTACTGGACCTATTTCAAAAATTCTTTCACCGTTGTTAGAAAGCTACATTATCACTGAGTAACATAGGCTATATATCATACTAGCTTCCCGCCCCGGGTTCGCTCGGGTAGACAAAATCTGTATATATAAAAGAAGAAGCCGACTGACTGACTGACTGACATATCAACGCAAAGCCTAAACGGCTGGGGTTACAGACTTGAAATTTTGACAGTACCTTTTATGACGTAGGCATCCACGAAGAAATCATTTTTGGAAATTCCACCTCTAAAGGGGTAAAATAGGTGAAAGTTTTGTATGAAAATCCGTCATTTTTGAAGATAAACGCATGGAAATTGGTATTTGACCTTTCAGTTAAAAATAAATAAATATGTATTTCGGGATTTTTGGAAATTCTACCCCTAAGGGCGTAAATTAGGGGATGAAAAGGGTCAAAAGCTAGTATTTGATAAATGTCTACCCGTGCGAAACCGGGGCGGGCCGCTAGTAATATATGAAATACTATTTTGTTTATTTACTTTAAATAATGTTTTTTAATTTAAGAAAAGGCCTTTGCACATCCGGTAGCGCGGAATCTTGGGGATCCATTATAATGGATTCCGCGCTACTGGTGCGATCCATATTTGTTTTCATCTAGCTTTCCTGCAAATGATTTCGTGACGAGGGCCGGTGGTGCACTACAGGACGGCTAGTCGCTAGAAGTGACCACTGTTGTTTGTCTCGGAGACAAAAAAAGAGAGGTTCTAGTCAGTTGTTACACGTCATAGTAATGCGACTACAATACGGCTCGCTCGCTTTTTAAGTTGTTATTTTGTTCAACCATGATTGATATTATTATATGAAAACAAAACCGACCAAGTGTGAGTCGAACTCGTGCACCGAGGGTTCCGTACACACTTGTAGGTAAGGCTTAGGTAAGGTTAAAAGTAGGCGAACTTTAAATGATGTCATTATTCGTCGTTGACTCTCAACAGCGCGAAACAGGTATTTTTTTAGTAAATTCGCATTAAAATAAAAAAATACATATTTACAGTCTTGTTCCCCTTATTTGAGCTGTAAGACACTGCTTCCTGCCAAATTTCATGGTTCTAGGTCAATGGGAAGTACCCTGTACGTTTTGATTCCATTGTGAAATCGCAAAATATGCGAAAATTTGCGACATAAACGGTCATATCTTTTCTTCATATTTGATTGTTTTACAGCCGGAAACCATTAGGTTAGGCCATAGATAGACCCGGGTATTTCATATTAATTTCAATTTGAAAACTCAACGCGTTCTTTAATAAAAATTCTTGACAGACAGACAGACGGACAACAAAGTGATCCTATAAGGGTTCAATTTGTCATTTTAAGGAACGGAACCCTAAAAGCAGACAGAACACCGAGCACCGTGCCGGTTCTTCTCAGGTCTCAGCTTTTTCAGAACCGGTGAAAGAAAGTAGACTCTCATAAGTGCCTAATTAGGGCAATAAACGATCTGATTTGATTTTATAAAATAGTGTTAGTTTTATGGTAGTTTTTTAAGAATATATAAATAATTCCATTATTCCCTGTGACTTATTAGGTCAGTGATTATTCCTTATATAATAGATAACGTATCATGATTGTTATCGTATAACACTTTGCATTATCATCTGCTTCTCCCGCACGGTACTAGTTCTCCGTCATGACATTCAATACTGATTGTTTACTTGTCAGGTGTATAATGTACATTCTAGCTGGAGTGCCGCTTGTAATATGACGTGTCATGATATAAGTGTGTGAGTGAGAGGGCGGGGCGGTCGGCTCGGCTTCGCTCGTAAATGCTTGCGCGCCTTACATCCCTGACGTTCGGCTGCGCGCCTGGTGCGCGTTTTGGTGGCTCCCGGCGAGCCCCGGGCCGCGGCAAGCATTTACGGACGAATATCGAGCGGCACCAAAACGTCGAACGTCAGGAATATAAAACGCACGTGTGGTTTAAAGTCATTTATTATGATCGTTCTGCGCGCGCGCAAGCCACGCGTCCAGCGTGCCGTTGCGACGTCGCGCGCCGCCCGGCCGCCCGCTCGCTGCGGGGCGCGGCGGGGGGCGAGGGGGGCGAGCGGGGGGGCGCGGAGGGGGGCGAGGGGGGCGAGCGGGGGGCGGCGAGGGCGGCGGCGACGGCGGCGCGCCCGACCGCCGCGCTCGCACCTGCCCGCGCGTGGCGCAGTACGTCAGCTCCGGCTGCGGTGAGGGCGGCGAGGGCGAGGGCGAGGGCGAGCGTCGCAGCTCGCGCCGCGCCGCCTCCCACGAGTGCAGCTGGCGACGCATCTCGCCTAGCGCCGCGCTCTCGGCCGACGTCGCCTCCTCGCTGCTCTCCACCACGCGCATTGCATACTTCTCTATCGGACTCAGCTGCAAATCGACGAAACTCCGGTTATCGTATCCCTTTAGGTAAATTTATTTTATAAATAGGTGAACTGAGAAAACGTGTGTATGTGTGTTACCTGTGTCATTAGGGCGGCGAACTCTGCGGGCGGCTTGGGGCGGGCGTGCGGCAGCAGCGGCGGCGGCGGCTCGGGCTCGGGCTCGTCGTCGAGCGGCAGCGTCTCGTCGAACTCGGCCAGGTCCTGCGAGGCCTCGGCGCGCGCGGCGGCCGCGGCGGCGGCGTCCGCCTCGTCCTCGGCCGCGGCCAGCGCGCACTCCAGCTCGCCGCCCTCCGCCTCGCCGCCCGCCCCCGCCCCCACCCCCGCACCAACACTGGCCCCAGCACTCGTCTCAGACTCGAAGAGCTCCTTAATATTCGCCTGAAAAACACACGACTAGCTTCAGTGAAACCTAACATATACGTACAGATACATATTTTTCGTACCATTAAATCAACAATCGAACACCCGTATGCATCTGTACCGTTTCCACTTGGTGGTAAGCGGTTACCGCAACCTATGGACTCTATGGACTCACCGGGCGCCGAGATTAAAGCAAGCATATGTAATGTATGTTAGTATGCAAGTTACCGCGCGCAGGTAGGAGGTGGTGAAGCGGCCGCCCTCGACGGCGAGGTGCGCCAGCGCGCGCTTCTGGTCGGCCTTGCGCAGGATGTTTTCCTCGACGGTGGCGGCCGTCACGAGGCGGAACACGTGCACGTCGCGCGTCTGCCCGATGCGGTGACAGCGGTCCTGCGCCTGCGCGTCCATCGTCGGGTTCCAGTCCGAGTCGTAGAACACCACCGAGTCGGCGCCCGTCAGGTTCAGCCCCACGCCGCCACTGCGCGTCGACAGGATGAAGGCGAAGATGCGCGCATCCGCGTTGAACCGGTCCACGAGGGCCTGGCGCTGGTCCACGCGCGTGCTGCCGTCCAGCCGCAGGTAGGCGTGCCCGTGCAGCGACAGGAAGGCTTCCAGCACGTCCAGCACGCGCGTCATCTGCGTGAAGATCAGCACGCGGTGCGCGCCCGCCTTCAGCCGCCGCAGGAGCCCGTCCAGCGTCTGCAGCTTGCCTGCAACACGCGGTGACGGTGAGCGGGCGCGGGGAGGTGGAGGCGGGGGGCGGAGGCGCGAGGGGGCGGGGAGGTGGAGGCGGGGGGCGGAGGCGCGAGGGGGCGGGGAGGTGGAGGCGGGGGGCGGAGGCGCGAGGGGGCGGGGAGGCACGCACCGCAGTCGTACTGCAGCAGGCGCGGGTGCGGGAAGGCCACGGCGGCGCGCGCGGCGGGCGCGTGCAGCAGGTCCGCGAGCGGGCGGGCGGCGCGCGCGAGCCCGCGGGCCAGCCGCGCCGCACCGCGCCGCCACGCGCCGGCGCCGCGCCCCGCCACCAGCTGCGCCGCGCCGGCTCGCGCCGCCTCCCAGCACACCGTGAACCTGCGCACACGGGATACCCGCATATATCACAAGCGATGCACATTTAGCGCCGTCCCGTCTGATCTGTTTAAGAGCTTGCAAATACTGATTATCTAAAGATGTTATGTAGTTACATGCGTGTGACACTTTCCTGTCGCTTTCCTGCAGTCTGTGGAAATGGTCTCGTGAAAATGGACGGAAGTGTGTTACGTGAAAGCGGGGAAATAAGATGAATTTGACCAAAGTGAAATTTTTTTAGGGTTCCATACCTTAAAAGGAAAAAAAGAATCCTTATAGGATCACTTTGTCTGTCTGTCTGCCGGTCTAGAATTTTTATGTCAAGAACGCGTCGACTTTTCAAATTGAAATTAATATGAAAAATACCTGGGTCGTTTTCAACTGTAAAATTATCAAAACTGTAAGTCAATATGAAGAAAAGATATGACGGTTTTGTTAGAATATAAGTGTAAACGCAACCTTAATGTCACTATACAGACAGTGACAACTGTCAATCTTAAAGAAAAATTAATGACGCGTTAGACGCGCGGCTTGTATCGCGCCCTCTCTCTCTTTCGTTGGCCATCTCCCCGATTGTGGAATGGTTCTGTGTTAATTGGTAATAAATCCTACATTATCTCCACTAAATGTTTTCTTTTCTGCCGAAATTTCCAACAGGTTTAACTTCTCCATACAACTTTAACCGTTTAACTCCACGACTAAATTATATTTACTTGCATGTTTCTTGTATTTTTGCCAAATTGTGATAAAACAACCGAACGATGGTAGAGTTGACCCACTGATGTGTTGATGTTAGATTACGGGCAGACTCGCTTGTTTTATTTTAAACAAATAATTTTGCAAACATGCGAACGACTCATATGATGGTTGTGAGATTGCCTCAGCACATGGACGTTTGCTACAACTATATGAGTGACGTTTATAATATAACTAGCGGCCCGCCCCGGCTTCGCACGGGTAGACTTTTATATCAAATATTTTGTCTACCCGTGCAAAGCCGGGGCGGGCAGGTAGCCTATGTTACTCAGTGATGATGTAGCTTTCTAACGGTGAAAGAATTTTTGTAATCGGTTAAAAAATAAATATAAAAATTTAGGGGTGGACTACCACAAAAAATTTCATCAAAATCGGTCAAGCCGTTTCGGAGGAGTATGGCAACGAAAACTGTGACACGAGAATTTTATATATTAGATGTGGTAGGCGGTGGCGGTAATGTTACCTGTCGATGAGGTCGTGCATGTCGGCGAGCAGCGCGGCCAAGTCCCGCGGCGGCACGGGGGGCGCGCCCGCGTGCAGCGCCGCGCGCAGGTCCGCGCCGTACAGCGGCAGCCGCCAGCAGCGCCGCTCGTTCACCGCCGCCAGCCGCCGCCGCGCCGCACGCTGCCACTGCTCCAGGCGCGCCGAGGCGCCGTGCGCCGCCGCCGCCACTTCGGGCGCGGGCGGCGGCGGGGCGGCGCGGGCTAGCGTGGGCGCGTGCGGCGGCGGCGCGTCGGGGCGCGGCGGCGCGCGCGGCACGAGGCGCAGGTGCAGGCGCAGCGGCGCGGGCGGCGGGCGCGGCGCGGCGCTGGGCGCGGGCCCCTCCAGCTGGCGGCGCGGCGGCAGTAGATGGCGCGCGCGGTGCGCGGCGAAGGCGCCGGCGCCGCTCGCCTCGAGCGAGGCCAGGTCCCCGCCGATGCGCGCGGCGCATGCGCGGCGGCGCGCCACGCCCACGAGCAGCGCGAGCGCGGGCACCACGAGCTGCAGCGGCGGCAGCTGCAGCGGCGAGCTGACGGGCCGCGGCTCGAACAGGTCGGGGTGGTTGCACACCTTGCGCAGCTGCATGAGCACGTTGATGACGCTCAGCAGGTTGCCGGACGCGAGGCTCTCGCGAGTTCTGCATCGTAGGTATATACACTAGTACACCATGTCGTCGCCTGAGCGGCACCAATCAAGTTATGAATGCAACGTGGTTCTGTGTGTCCCTGGCTACAGTTTACACCAGCATGTCTATAAATAGCCACATTATTGGCTACACAATATACCTTTTTTATTGTTCCTATGTCATTTGAGAAGCAAAATTATATATAATAAGGTTCTATGTCACACATAGAACATACAATGTAATACATAGAACCTAGCGACTTCAAATATTTTAAATAACAATGTTCTATGTCATTGATAATTTGTGCCTAATTTATACACGGGAATTATATTTACCTCATAAACTCTTTACCCTGGTCTAGTAGGTTTTCAAATTTAAACATAACACATTTCTCAGATCTATCTATCTATTAGTGAAAACCAATAAAATTTCCCAAAGGACCCTGTAATAGTCAGGCAACGATGTGTTAGGGGAGGCGAGTGTGAAGTGAGTGTGAGGAGTGTGTGAACAGAGTGCAGTGCACGTACTTTGCGCGCGCCATGAAGTCGTCGTAGAGGTAGCGCTGCCGCTTGGCGAGGCGGCACATGAGCACGTGGTCGTACTTGCGCGGCATCTGGCGCTCCACGTCGGCCTTGAGCCGGCGCAGCAGGAAGGGCCGCAGCACGGCGTGCAGGCGCCGCACGAGCGCGTCGCCGCCCGCGCCGCCGCCCAGCGCCGCCAGCCCCGCCACCGACCCGAACCACGACCCGAACTCCGAGTGCGACGCGAACACGCTCGGCATCAGGAAGTGCAGCAGCGACCACAGCTCCAGCAGGCTGTTCTGCAGCGGCGTGCCCGTCAGCAGCAGCCGCCTGCAACACGCAACGCTCGGACATGGCTCGCGGGGGGCGGGCGGCGGAGGGAACACTCCTCGGCAGACGATCGACACTCACCTTTCCGTTTGGAAGTTCAGCAACATCTGCCACCTTTGTGACTTGAAATTTTTGATATTTTGGGCTTCATCGAGTATGAGATATTTCCACCGTTTTCTTCGGAAACTTTGATGGTCCTGCACCACTAGTTTGTAAGAGGTAATGCACACGTGAAAAGAGTTCGCCTTAGTCCACCCGACCCGCTTGAGCTTGCGCTCTTTGATAGTGCCGTAGTAGGTGAGTATCTTGAAAGCCGGGCACCACTTCTTGAACTCCATCTCCCAGTTGAGCACGACGGAGGTGGGCGCCACCACGAGGTGCGGCCCCCAGTCGTGGCGCTCGAGCGCCAGGTGCGCCAGCAGCGCGATGGTCTGGATAGTCTTGCCCAGCCCCATCTCGTCGGCCAGGATGCCGTTGAGGCCGCGCGCGTACATTGTGGCCAGCCAGTGCAGCCCCACGTGCTGGTACTCGCGCAGCGCGTGCCGCAGCAGGCGCGGCACCGGCGTGGCCACGGCCGTCTCCGACAGCGTGGTGCCCGTCGGCTGCAGCGTCGCCGCCAGCGACGCGGCCGCCTCCACGCGTCGCTCCGAGCCCTCGCCCTCCCCGCCCGCCGCGCCCCCCGCCCCCGACTCAACTCCCACCAGCGCCTCCAGCGCCTCCGACGAGGCCGACGAGGAGCTGTCGTCCGAGTCGCAGTCGTCGTCGGAGAGCTTGGGCTCGGACGCGGGGGCGTGGGCGTACCGGCGCACAAGCTCGTCGAGGCCGAGGTCGGCGTCGCGGCGCAGCTCGTCCAGCTCTGCAGCGGCGTCGGCGGGGCTCTCGGCGCGCTCTTGTTCGTCGATGGTGCGCTCGTCGTCGGCGGAGTCGTCTAAGTCGGGCCCGTAGTCGGAGGGCGGCGGCGAGTGCGCGGGCAGGTAGCCGGCGGGCAGCAGGTCGGGGAGCGCCAGGCGCGAGTCGCGGCGCAGCGCCTCCAGCTCGTGGCGGTGGTCGGCCGCGTCGTGCGCCGCCTCGCGCTCGGCGGCGGCGATGGTCTCCTCGTCGTCGTCGGAGGACCCGCGCGGCTGGAACTCGTCGTCGGAGGGCGGCGTGTCGGCGCCGGGCGCGGCCAGCGAGGCGGCCAGCTGGCGCGAGTAGCGCTCGGTGCGGTCCACGATGTACGACAGCTGCTCGTCCAGCGCCGCGGCGCGCGCGCGCTCCACGCGCCGCACGCGCTTCCACTCCACCAGCTGAGCACACACACGCATCCATATACACTCACACGACCCCATATATGACAACATTACATTTTGCTACCTTAATGCTGTAGAAAGTACCTTCTCCACATTAGACCAGAATGTGCGAATCTCTTTGGCTGCAAATGCGGCAATCTTTTTCAACTGTAGCTCTTGCGCTTTTTCAGCTTTCTGCGCCGCTGCCGCTTTATCTTGGAAGTACTTCTGAACTGCTCGAGCACACTGTAAAATAATGTAAGACATACAGTAATATTATGGTAAAGTAGTCATTCATAAATATCAAACTGAGTAAACAAATTTGATTTTTTTTCGTATTATTAAGATAAGTTAATCTTAGGGTACCATAAATTTACAAATCATTTTTTTTTGTGGCTTCCAGATTCACCTGTGTACACACATACACATAGTATAAAGATAAAATATAACCTATGTATTTGAAATTGATGCACTAGTTCCAGATATTACGCCTTTATTAAATATTATTATTATACTATAATAATTAATATTTATTTTCTGAAATTAAAGTTAAAAAGCTGTGACAGTATAGAGACATGTAACGGTGTAGGTACCTTCTTGGCGGCCTGCTTCTTCCATTTGCGCTCGTGTGCGAAATCCTGCGCCAGCCAGGCCATCTCCTCGAGCAGGTAGTCCCAGTGCGCCTTGGGCCGCGGCGGGTCCAGCACGCGCGGCAGGCGGCGCTCCGGCCACAGCCCGGCGCGCGCCAGTTCGCACACGCGCCGCGCCACGTACGCCTCCTGCTTGGCCTTCTCCACGGCCTCGTCGGCGGCCGGCGCAGACGGCACGGACGGCACAGACGGCACGGACGGCGCGGACGGCGCAGATGGCGCGGGCGGCGCGGCGGGCGGCCGGCGCGCCTCCAGGAAAGCCAGCAGCTGCGGCGCGGCCGGACGCCGACGCCACGCCGCGTACTCCATCATGTTGCCGCCCGCCTGCAGGAAGTACAGCTCGCTCAGCTGCTCGGTGAAGCGGTCGCGCAGCGTGCGCAGGCGCAGCAGCGAGGTCTCGAGGATGCGGCGGCGCAGCGCGGCGGCGTCGTCGGGCGCGGCCAGCCGGCACCGCTTGCGCGGCGGCTCTTCGCGCGCGCCGTTGACGGCCGCGCCGCCGCCCGCCATGACCGCGCGCTCCACACCCTGCATACACATACCATTCAGCTCATTACCTGTACCCCGTTCATTTTATAAAATGGTTTTATATTTTATTAAATGTGTGCTTTTACACACCTTTATTGATAACTAACTGTTACCCGTGGGCGGGCCATGATGTTTGAGAGAAAAGCAAATGTTATTATGTAAGAAGAGCACTCTGACTGAGCTGATTGAGATAGTTTACAAACTTTCAACCCCTTTTTCCCCCTTAAGGATTATGTAAGACAAAAGATCTGTTTTATTTTTTAGGAGCTTTAGTCCCTTTGCGAATATGTCAGATTAATTATGCATACACTTTAGTCAAAGATTTTGTGCCAGTAAATGCAGACTATTTCTGAAATTTCAGGCATCACATAGATTTCGGGCCCAGTAGAAACTGGCTCTCTTGCGTGCATGGCAATGATAGGACAGATGCCCTATCATTGCCATGGATACCACCATGTGAAGGAATCCACTTAGGGATGGCGATTCTTTACGAAAAAGATCGATTTTTAAATCGATTCGAATCGTGACCTAATAAATCGATTCACAAAAAAATCGAGGTCCAAAAGATCGATTCCTTAAAAATCGTTTTTTTTCAAGTTTGTATTTACAATGTAAATATAAATCCATTTTAAGAAAAATACCATAATAAATGATCGCTTATCAGTATAATCACGAAAAAGTGTTTCCATACGAGTATAGAAGAAAAACTATGAAGACCTGTTTTATTTTTTTTTGACGAAAAAAAACAATGCGTTCTGTTCATAAATCTGAGCACCTGACAGCAATTGACAGTCGTGCGATGTGTTCTGCTCCCGTAAACCCTTCTTTTCACCATTTTCACTTTTCGTGTAAGTTGCGTTGTTTTCGGGATATTAAGATTTCACAACTTGCCCCGCTGATCAACTAGCCGCCCCGCCCAGCCCTACTTCAAATATCGATTATTGCAACATCGATTTTTTTTCAGCATCGAATTATCGCAAAAATCTGTTCCCTGATTTTTATATTGGTTGAAAATTAAAGCGCGCGGAGGGCGTAATTTAAATTCCTTATTGGAAATAATTTTATGGTTTTTACCAAAACTGAAAAAATCGAATGTCGATTTTCAAGGGTGAAAAATCGATTCACTGAATCGATTCAGAATTACACATCGATTTAAAAAATAAATTTTTTGGCTCGAGAAATTGATTCTTCGATTAATCGATCTCAAATCGCCATCCCTAAATCCACTGCAATATCATTTCAACATCCTACCATTTGGTTGTGTAAGGTAGCAATCAAACAAACAGATACTTTTGTATTCATAATATTAATATGGATTAGTGTAATAATATTATATTGACTTTATATTGGTGTTTACACTTGTTGCTTTATAATAATAGTAACAAAACCAATGGAGGGAAAAATTAAATAAAATTGTATAGTAAGCAGTAACCTGTATAGTAAGTAGTAATTTCAGTAATATACATGATTTTACAGTTCAACATGCATCAATGTTTCCACATATTGTCTGTAGTAGGGCCAATATTAAAAGTAAACTTAGTGATGCCTTATAGCATCAGCTATGTTCCAGTGAAAGACCCAATCAAATCAATCCAGCTGTTCAGATTTTGTTTCAAAATAAAAATAATTTATTCAGTTTAAGCCCCAGTAAGGCACTTGTGAAGGTAAAATTGACCACCAGTTGAGAAAAAAAAGCCACTTGTGAATTTCATGTCTTTCTCTTGTTGTGTAGAACCCTATTGTTCCAAAATAAATGTAGCCTAGGTAACTCTTTATAGCTACCTACCAGTGAAAGTTCTGTTGAAATTGGTCTGGCCATTCAGATGTTGTTCACAATTTCATAAGGCTTTAGTTATTGCACAGAAACAATTTTATATTCCATATAAATTTGCAATTTGCATTTAGACAAAAGCTGTTATTTTGACATTGCAAATGCATGCTATTCAGAATCCTCTGTACAATATTGATATTTGACATACTGGTGTTTTCCCACAGTTGCTTTCTGAATGTTCAAATTAGATTTATCTATTATGAATAAATCCAAGTTAAAAAAAAAAATGCATAAATGTCATTATAATATATTAGGCACTGAGATAATAACACTGTGTATAATATACAAAAGGAACATTATTTACTTAGCAATATAAATACTCAACATTCTAATATTCCAGGATCGGTTTAGCTCCACTACCCTTCAGTCAAGTCAGCAATTTAGACCAAAAGGTGAGGATTTAGACCTTCATAAGTGCCTTATTAGGGCCTTAACTGAATAAATTATTTATTCATTTTGATTTTGGTAATAATAAGCCAGTTAGGGACTAAAAAATACAATGTATAATTGATTTTTCTTGACAACAAAAAATCATTGATCAAAAAATATATGTAAATTTTACCCACCATGAGTTGGAATGCAGTATCAGATGATAATGTGGCCGGGAACTCATCGCAAACGCTCATATTGTGACATAGCGAAAAAAATATGCTTATGTAGATTAATTCACAAAAACCACTGTAAACTGCTTCACTTAGATTGGCAGCCGTAACTTAAAATCCGTTTAAACCATTTATTTATGTCTTGGAATTTAAACTCATTCCTCGTTTTTAAATAAAAGAGACACTTTTAAGAAATAATTAATTACTTTAAGGAGATCATCACAACCGGTAATGCAATAAACATTATTTGAGAAATATAGCTTGGCGGCCATATTGAATTTAACAGTTTTCAAATCGCTTCTATCAATTTCTCACGAAAATCTTTAAATTATCATACACTGTAACCGCATCACGATACAAGTTACGTTTAATTCTTGAAATTATACGTATCATATCTTATTCACAACAGTATTTTTCAATAACTTCTACCTCAACCTATTCTATAAATGATGGAAATATAGAATGTTCTCCGTTCATCGACCATTGGCATCCATTTTTTTCTTCTTCTTCTTTTTCGGTACTATGGCAATCAATACTCTTCAAGGACTATTTTATTATTGCCAGTGTCGGTCGAATGATAAATCAATATTAAGTTTCTCAATTGTTTGTGCTTGTTGCATTGAAATGTGCATCATGCATTCTAAAAAAAAATATTCCAAGAAAAAGCCAGTAAGTAGGACCTGGCACGTATAACTCGATCAAAACAACTCAAGTTAATAATGCTATGTAAATATTGATACAAGCAGTATTTTTATCGTTATTCGAAGTTGAAAGAGGTAAAGCCCTATGGAGTCCAAGGGCGAAGTCCCTGTGGGGGTTGCACTCTTAATGGCGGTGACAATTAAATACCACAGTCTTAATGCCGATACCGCCGATTTCGTGCAATAATGATTACTTTTACGTAACGTAACGGAGCAATGGTTAATTGAAAATAGGTCTTACACATTCAAACATCTCAGCTTACATTATGACAATTCTTCACAAGACATTTTCTGGGTAATAATAAAACATGCTGAGCTCTGCGCTTATCTATTATTAATATTTACACATTATTTAATGCGGATGAAGTAGGCAAAAGCTAGTTGATAAATAAAAATATCGATATTTTTTATGGTTGCAAATATTTTTAGTAAAGATTTGGTTTTTGCTTGATATTATTGAAGTTGATGTTTTTATTCTGTTGTACCTCAGGTTGTACCATATTAAAAATATGCAAGGTTAAATTCAATTAAGTTTCCTTCATACTTGAACAGGTTTAGGACTGTCATTTGCTTCTTTATGAGAATTTAAGGGTCGACAACGTGCAAGTGATGGCCCTGGTGTTGCAAGCGTCCATAGGCTACGGTAGCCGCTTGCCATCACCATCAGGCAGGCCGTTTGCTTATGCCACCTTAGGCGTATAAAAAAACATACAAATGTAATTATCATTATGCTAAGGCCCTCATGGGGTAGGCCAAGAACTTAAAGGTTCGTATACCACCATTTCAATTAGATATTTTAAGAAAACTGAAACGTAGTGGTTATGTACTCTGTGGAAAACTGTTTCATTTAAAATAATAAACCGGCCAAGTGCGAGTCGGACTCGCGCACCGAGGGTTCCGTACACACTTGTAGGTAAGGTTAAAAGTAGGCGAACTTCAAATGAGGTCATTATTCGTCGATGACTCTTAACACCGAGAAACAGGAATATTTTATAATTAAATTCGCATTTAAAAAATAAAGTACATAATTACAGTTTTCAGTCTTTTTCCTTTACTTGTGCTGAAAGACACTGCTTCCTGCCAAATTTCATGGTTCTAGGTCAACGGGAAGTACCCTGTAGGTTTAGATTCACTTGTGAAATCGCAAAATATGCGAGAACTTGCGACATAAACGGTCATGTTTTCGTCATATTGACTTACAGGTTTGATTATTTTACGGCCGAAAGAGAAGAGACCATAGAACCGGGTATTTCAAAGGGTATTTCATATTAATTTAAATTTGATTGACAGACAGACAAACAAAGTGATCCTATAAGGGTTCCTTTTTTCCTTTTAAGGAACGGAACCCAAGCGTTAAAATCAGTTTAGACCCCAATAAGGCACTTATGAAGGTCTAATTTATCACCGGTTCTATTCTACGCAAATTGCTTTGTTTTTCAATCCCCACACACTTAATCCAAATGTTCCTATAAATCCGTATTCCGTCTCGTCATTTTTCCTTCCTGCCTCACACAACAACTTTATCTAATAAATTCACTGATTTATAATAAACATGTGTTATTTTAAATCAATGGTATTCTACAGCTCTAGTGTCCATGCCGGTCCATGCCTCCATTCCATGCTCTATGCTCCGTGCTCAATGCTGTGAGCTGTCCTCCCCTGTCATGTCAACTCTGTCTGTCATTAAAACGTAGTGGTTATGTTACTCTGTGTCTGTCATATTTGATTTTGAGTCATTTATTATATATATTTAAATTCATTTGCTTGCTCGCGTTTAATGGACTTGCTTGACATAGGCAGTAGAAGGAAAATATAAGGGTTGAGTGGAGCACGTAAATTTTACAAAAAAATATAAGTCTCGTATCTTCCGCTTATAAACATTTCTTTTTATAGTTTTCATATATTAAAAGTGATTTACTGTGGTAGCTGACTGACACCTATTGAAATAAGATTTTTCAACATACTTTATGATCGTACATCGAAAAGTTCAAGTAATACACAATCATATTTTTGTCCTGTAAACGTCTGATGCGTTGGCACGAGGAAATCAATATATTCTGTATTTAGAGTGAAATTAATGTCGGTAAGTGTTATAATATTGCAAGAAGTTTTGTTGGCGTGCAGCCTTCGTTCTAGACAATATGCTCGTCTACGAGCAATGTTATTGTTCTATATCAACAAATAAATTCCAGCACTGGTTTGCGTACTTCCCATTTGGGATCATGGTTAAGTTAGTGCTAACTACCTATGATTTACCAAATCCCTTTCCACTTAAATTAGTGTAAGACGGACACAGTTTGTTATTTCGCTCTATCCATACCTTTCACCATATCTATCCCATAAAAGTGCAACAACTAGTGTGTACTAACTATAAACACTGCACACTGCTACTGATAACAGTATTTTTATGAGCTTAGTTCATGCTGATAACTGCTTTTGAGTAAAATTTTTGATAAATGAAAAAAATGGGAATGTTTTTCACATTACATGCGGTAAAAAGATACATTATCTGATAAATTGTTACAGGATCAGTTTTGGTCATAACAGGAACTGCTATATTGAATTGTGAGTGGTCATTGTATTACCAAACTGTTGCTCACATTGTGCAGGAGCCAGGAGGCTAATCAACAGTAATATGACTCCCTAGCCCTTCAATAAGTATAGTGAACATATGTATAATAACTATGAGAACCAATGTCCATATTTAATATCACACTTGTGTCCGTTGTCCTAACCCAAACTAGTATAATTAAGCAGTTGTGAACTGGCCCCCTGCACCTCCCAGTGCTATTAGTGCATTCATGGAAAGGCTGGCAAAGGGCTCGGGGTCACAATATACCTATACAGGGATAGCCATCAATATAATGTGCCTAGTAAATTCTCTGCATTACATTCCTTCCAGCTGTGGGAGGGGCAAAGTTGATACCACACTTATAGGAACTTCTTGACTTTAAGCAGTCTGTGCCATTGCTTGTTTCTTATGTGTCATATCCTAGCATAAGTTACTGGCCGTCAATAAATGACAGTCAATGTTATCTTTTCATCTAAAATGAGATATTATTAATTAAATTTCATAATTTATTTATTATTTTACATTATGAATTTACTTAACCCAATTAAGTGACCTGTTTTATTCTGCATTCAGCTTCCAAAATTGTACTTGGCATTTGATCTAGTCCCTCATTGTCACATTGTCGTTTGAGAACACCCTGGTGATGGCATGTGTATATAGATCCCTAGTGATACCAGATTTTAGGCCGAATTGAAAAAATAACATTTATTGTCTCTATCTTGTCATAAGTATGGATTTATATGCTCTAGTTGACATTCTATTGGGCGAATACTGAAACACCAGTCAAATCTGATGCCACATTCATTTTGAGCTGCCTCTAATTTGACATGCAAAATTTAAATTTGATGATAGTTCATACAGTTGTGTGGGCCTTCAAACTTTGAGTGCTATTTCCAGTACTCAGTCATATAATTTATGATAATAAAACATTCTAAACAAATCAGAATTACTAACTACTTTACCTACACACCTGGAAATTAATTTCACAGGAGATTGAAACATGGTAGTAGCTATTGATAATTTTATTATTTGTGTAATCAATACTTGACTGGCAGTGTTGCAAACCAAATCGAAATTCATTTGTATTTCATTTAGCATACAAACATTATAGATCCTATTTATTAGAATATAGGTAACTACCTGTCTGTGATACAGTGTTGTGTTGTGTAGCACAGCGTAATATAGGTGAGTTGCGTAAGTGAGTTCATAATATAATATATTAGTATCATATCATGGAAGATATAGTTATTGCTACATTAGGTTAATAGTGGTAGTGTACGATAAACGGAATACATATTAGTTAGTTTGATTTTAATTTATTCTTATCCCTGAGGAAAATGGGCATGTTATGCAAGTAAATATTTGGTGTAATATGTATTTATAGCATGGAAGTAACAGGATATGACTAAATTCAAGCCGTGGTGGCCTTGTGGTTGAAGCAAGCAATGGCCTGTCATGTCCCAATGAGTTTTTCTAACCTTAAGTACAGTGATAAATGAAATAAATAAATAAACCATGCGCCATAAAAAAGGAGAGGTAGGGCGGCTTGGGATCTCCCGTGGGAGCATTCCGACTGGGGACTGTACCTCCGCCTTACACAGCACCGCAGTGAAATAACACAACTTGATGTAGTTTTGTGTTTCTGCGGTTAGTAAGTTTGACAGTGCTCCACGAGGATACGCCGGGCTAGTAGTAATTCTGCTAGCACAGTGACTCCTCATCAACAACAGAGTTGGCGGCTCGTTAGTGATATCCTTGGTATTGCGAGCGGCTACAGGTTGCGGCTTACCACCAGGTATGCTTGTGTGACACCTTAGTGGTATAAAAAAATAAATAAATTCATAAATCGAAATAAAAATCACAACAAGTATCATTTTTGTACAACGAAGAAGGTGTTAAGGTTGTTTGGTTTTTATGAATAAAGAAATGAATAAATGAGGAATAACCCGTCAGGTATTTGAGCAGTATAGAGGCGGATGGCGCGGGCGGCGTGAGGCGTGAGGCATGTGGCGCGGCGCGCGCTGGCGCGTGGCGGCGCTGCTGGCGGCGGGCGCGCTGGCGCTGTGGCTGTGGGCGCGCACAGGCCCGCCGGGCCCGCAGGCGCGCCGGCTGGCGGACGCGCCGGTCGAGGGCCGCGAGCTGCCGCTCATCTTCATCGGCGGCGTGCCGCGCTCGGGCACGACGCTAATGCGCGCCATGCTGGACGCGCACGCGGACGTGCGCTGCGGCCAGGAGACGCGCGTGGTGCCGCGCATCCTGCAGATGCGCCAGCACTGGACGCGCTCGCAGAAGGAGAGCGTGCGCCTCGAGCAGGCGGGCGTGTCCAAGCGCGTGCTGGACAACGCCATCGCCGCCTTCTGCCTGGAGGTGATCGTGCGCCACGGCGAGAGCGCGCCGCGGCTCTGCAACAAGGACCCGCTCGTGCTCAAGATGGGCACCTACGTGCTCGAGCTGTTCCCCAACGCCAAGTTCCTGTTCATGGTGCGCGACGGCCGCGCCACCGTGCACTCCATCATCACGAGGAAGGTGCGCTTTTTGCGTGTTGTAATTTTGTGGAATTACTAATTTCAAGTCGAATATCTCAAAAAAAAAGACAGCTTCCTACAGCTTCTGCTTAAAAAGATTTTCTTGTAGCTACTATGTTTAATACCCTTAAACAGACAGTCTTTTGAAACGAGGCAATAATGCCTCTTCATAGCTATAAATGTACCCGAGCATGACAGCACAGTATGTATTTAACTAATCGGTAACGTTAAGGTGACGATCACGGGCTTCGACCTGTCGAGCTACCGGCAGTGCCTGACAAAGTGGAACCACGCCGTGGAGCTGATGTACCAGCAGTGCAAGGCCATGGGCCCCGACAAGTGCCTGCTGGTGCAGTACGAGCAGCTGGTGCTGCGGCCCGAGGCGACGCTGCGCCGCGCGCTCGCCTTCCTCGGGCTGCGCTGGGACGACGCCGTGCTGCACCACGAGCGGTACATCAACCAACCCAACGGCGTCGCGCTCTCCAAGTGAGTATAGTCGTGCCCGCGGCGGGCGGCGGGAGCGGGTAGTGACCGGGTAGTGACCGGGTAGTGAGCGGTCGTGTTGTGTTGCAGCGTGGAGCGGTCGTCGGACCAGGTGGTGCGGCCGGTGAACCTGGAGGCGCTGGACAAGTGGGTGGGGCAGCTGCCGGCGGACGTGCGCGCCGACATGGCGGAGCTGGCGCCGATGCTGTCCGTGCTGGGCTACGACCCCTGGGCCAACCCGCCGCGCTACGCCGCGCCCGCCCCCCACTCCACCAACCTCTAATTGTAATTCTATACTCATAAATGTATTACATCGTTGGGATGTGCGTGTGTGTTTTATGTACCAACTTCCCGCACCGAGGGGTCTTGCACGCCCCCTGTACTCCAACATGCATCCACGACTGCTGCAGTTGAGTCGCCTACATCACGACAATTGTTCCGTTGTCCCCTGGATAATGTGGGCTTTGCTGTCTATTTACTTACAATTTTCCTACTTAAGTCTTTATTTATATAGCATCACAAACCATACTAATTAAGGCTCGCGACTTCGCCCTCTCAATGCTGATAAGGGTGCCTTTGGGTCCAGACTCCTCAGATTACAATAAGGGTCTCGTACCCCCTTCCACCTGATTTAACTGTATACTTACGAATATTTGTTACATTGTATATACCATGCCCTACCCGTACCCTATACCCAAAACATGGAATTAGAATTTATTTATTTACAAGAAATATATTGTACAAATGATATTTTATAAATTAAATATGGTTAACATAATATACCCACTTTAGGGTCAATATTTAAGTTTTACTAAAGATTAAAATTTAGGATCGGGTACCGTTGTCATTATTATGTACCACAGTTACCTATTTTATTATATCTTAAACAATAATATCCTACTATCCTATTTCTTACAAATAAAAACCTAAATTAAAAAATTAGAACCCCCGACATATAATCCTTCAGTAATCAAAGCTAAGATCCCAGTAAGTCACCATTCAAACAAAAAACATATTCAGTAGCCTTAGCAAGAATATTTTGCGACTACGTATTCGTATCGCCTTCGACTATTTTCGTATCGGAAAATAAACAGCGCTGCGGCGGTGAAGAGTGGAACTAAAAATTTGTAAGATTTTTTTTACATTTCGCGAGTTACGTTTTCGAATACGTAGTCCAACCAAGGAGTATAGTAATACCTAGAGTAGATACTGTACTACGGACCTCGCCGCAAATTATTCTTGCTCGGGCTACTGTTACAGGGTTTAGTTGGACAACTTACTTTTTATTTAGTTATTCGATCATGCCAAACGGCTGAACGGATTTATAATAATAATAAGGTCACAGCTGAACATAAAGTCCTTGGTTCCCATCGTTTTATAATCCAGGCTGCTAGTGCGGGCACAACCTAATTAGTTTAGTAAACACCACAATCACTATATCGGGGTATAGTATAGACGACAACCAATCCAACATCGAACATTTTCGACTTCGTATTCGAAAACGTAAGTCGTAAGATGTAAAAATTGTCATACCAATGTTTAAAAAAGTGAAACTTCACTTTTCACCGCAGCAGCGCTGTCCATTTTTCAAAACAAAAATAGTCGAAGGCGATACGAAAACGTCGCAAATTATTCATGCATTCGCACTACTGGCCATAGCTGATAAGGTTATTAACTTCGTAGAAAGGGTCGAAAAGTGCATCGATGACGCTGCATTAACCTTTCTAATGAAGTTGGGCCTGTTCTTCTATTGGACAACAGATGTCGCTAGCAAGAAATCCTCTACTGGGCGCTAGATGTCACTGCATGTCTATTTTCATTTATTTATTATTTTATTAATAATTTGCCCACAGCATGTATATTTGATACTAGCGGCCCGCCCCGGCTTCGCACGGGTAGACATTGATATCAAATATTTTGTCTACCCGTGCAAAGCCGGGGCGGGCAGCTAGCCTATGTTACTCAGTGATAGTGTAGCTTTCTAACGGTGAAAGATTTTTTGAAATCGGTTCAGTACTTTCGGAGCCTATAGACATTTATCAAATATTTTGTCTACCCGAGCGAAGCCGGGGCGGGCAGCTAGTATAATATATAGCCTATGTTACTCAGTGATAGTTTAGCTTTCTAACGGTGAAAGAATTTATGAAATCGGTCTAGTACTTTTGAGTTTATTCGTTACATACAAAAATACAAACCTTTCCTCTTTATAATATTATATAAGTAGTTTTAATAAGTAGATTCTTATATCTATTCATTGATGAGTCTTACGTTCTACGCTACTTAGCTTAGACTAAGCTTAGGTGCAGTGATTAATCACACCATGAGCTAAAATAAGAGGTAGGGCGAATTGGGATCTCCCGTGGGTTTACCCATTAATATTGGAGCCGCCCGACTGAGGACTACCTCCGCCGTTCAGATTCTGAACGGCAGAGGTTATTTGACTGCAGTCAAATAACACTACTTTGATGTAGTGTTGTGTTTCTGCGGTAATTAAGGTTGCCAGTGCTCCACGAGAATACTCCGGGCTAGTAGTAATACTGCTAGCACAGTGAGTCGTCATCAACAACAGGGTTTGCAACTCGTTAGTGATACCCCTGGTATTGCTAGCGGCAATAGGATACGGTGACTGGTGACTAACATCAGGTGGGCCGTATACTCGTGTGCCACCTAAGTGGTATAAAAACAAAGTGCTCCTATAAGGGTTCCTTTTACCTTTTAAGGTACGGAACCCTAAAAAACAAAATTATAGGCTGACACAGCTTCAGTTAAAACTTAAACGACAATAGTTTAATGAACATAAAATATTACTAATAGTAAGAGATTATAACTGTAATAAGTATACTAATTTGGATGGCTATTTGAGGAATATAATTTTATGGAAGTGAGTTAAATAAAATTAAAAAACAACAAGTGACAATGTCGTATTTATAGTATATCTTACATGTTTAGGATCTTGGCCTTGAAAACTGGTGCAGTCATGGAAAAAGTCAATGTCAGGTATGGACTTACCTGCTTTTTTAATATATGTATAACAAGTACATTACAATAGTCAGTCTATTTTATTGTCAGTATGATATCATCTCTTGAAAAAAAACGATCAATATACCTATTTCTGCAATTACAACAGAAATGTTTTTCACACAGTTTAATTACTTATTCTTGTGGTAACCACACCGAGTGATGCCCATGCATGTATATTATAACTTACACACCATGTACCTACCTACCATCCTGAGCTGAGGTGGCCGTGTGGTGTGAAGGCTGGGAATACATTCAAGGACGTATGTAGTGCCTAAAGACCCTTGTGGGAAGACGTGAAGACATATTAATGTTAATTGTATCTAGACGCAACAACAAAAAATCGACAATGCCTCACCTGGCTAAATTAATAATAATAAACAATTCGGTATCTGTTTATTTGTCCACGCTAATCTGCAAACCTGCTGATCAGACTCGCTTTCATTGAGACGGATAATTTTAGCATGGAGTAATTTTTACGAATGAAACGGGGACCAAAAATTTTAATAACAAAATATTATTTTGTCCGATACCATTGAACTGCGCGTGCGCAGCGACGTCGACGAAGTCGTAAATTAGAGCTAATTGAATCCAATCCAAATTGTACTTAGGTCTCAATGAGGGATTTATAAATGTCAATTTCAACTGGATAATAAAGTATACATATTAATAGATAACATTGTGATTAGAATTTGACTTTGAATCCTTGTTAAATAATGGTGCATTAATTAGTTACATTAAAAATGATAACTCATCAATCGTTCGGGCTGAGGTGAGGCATGGTGAGGTTTGTGCGGCGCTCGGCCGAGTGAGACGCGCGCTGTGCTGTGGTGGAGCGCGGCCCTGCCTGCCCTCCTTCCTCAGTCTGACAGTAACACTCGTGGTGTTAGGACGCGCATTTCGCTCCTGAAACTAACCGGCACGTGCTCGCTCGTAATCGTACCCCGACAAAATTGTGTTGACGTTACGAAGATTATAAAGAGTGTTCTTTTGTAATCAATTGCATTTAAGTGACAAAATCTGGTATAATAAAAGTCGCTACACCGACAGTGTCGAATGTACGGAATGCAGCGGCCCAAGCGGCGGGGTGATCGGTGATCGGTGCACGCAGAGTCGTGATGTTCGCCCTCGTGTCGCTGGTGGTGTGGGGCGTGTGGGGCGCGTGGAGCGCGGCGGCGGCGGGCGGCGCGCGGGCCCCGGCGCTGGACGTGCCGCGCTGCTGCCCCGCCGGGCACGAGCTGGCGCCCGCCGCGCTGGCCGCCGTCGCGCTGGCCCGCGCCGCGCTGCCCGCCGCCTGCCGCGCCGCGCCCGCCGCCGCCGCCTGGGCGCCGCGGGTGTACGCGCCCGCACGCGGCCGCCTGCTGGAGCGCGGCCGGTTGCCGGCGCACTGGCGGCCCGTGGACGCGGCGCCGCCCGCCTGCGACCGCCTGCGCGTGCTGCCGGACCAGGGGGCGCATTACGCGCTCCTCGCCAATAATGCCTCGCTGATGGTGTCGAACGCCCCCGCGGCTCTCCCGCCGTCGCGTTACTGTGCGGAGACGGCGGCCGCGCTCGTCTGCGCCGAGGACGCGCCGCAGCCGCCCTCCAAATGCTGCAGTAAAGGGCGCGCGTTCGACGGCGCTCAGTGTGTCGAAGACGAGAGCGCGGCGGCGACGGCGCTGGAGGAGCTCGAGGCGCTGGCGAATGGCAGTGCGGTGGGCGCCGGTTGGCCCGCGTGCGGCGGCTCGCGGTACGCGGTGGCGGGCGCGCTGAGCGGCGCGCGGCTGGACGGCGGCGGCGCGCTGCAGCTGGGCGGTGCGCGGCTCGAGGAGGGTGCGTGGTGCGCGGAGTGGGTGCGAGGGGAGAGCGGCGCGCAGGTGCTGGTGTGCGAGGCGGCGGCGCGCGCGGGCGGCGGCCGGGCGGCGCGCCACGTGCTGTACGGCGCGGGGCTGGCGGTGGGCGCCGCCTTCCTGGCGGCCACGCTGGCGGCGGGCTTCGCGCTGCCCGCGGCGCACCACGCGCTGCACTGGCGCTGCCAGACCTACTACGTGGCGGCGCTGTTGCTGGGCGACGTGCTGCTGGCCGCCACGCAGCTGGCCGAGGACCGCGTGCCGCCCGCGCTCTGCAAGGCCCTCGGTGAGCCTCGCTCCTCACCCACGATACTCAACTACGTCATACGTGGCGTGCAGTACAGTTGGTGATACCAGTGCTCATTGTTTCATGTGCGGTGTAGCTGTGTGTATGCACTTCCTGTTCCTGTCAGCTTTCTTCTGGCTCAATACCATGTGCTTCAACATCTGGTGGACATTTAGGTGAGTTACACTTACACTTATACGCTATCACTTCCATGTTGTAACTTCATTAATGCGCTCAATTCACTGAATTATGCACATCATAACATTGCAGGGCTTTTGAATGTTACCTATATATATAATGGAAAAAGTTTTGTTATTTTTTTAAGGAGTGCGATCTCTCGTCAATGCTTTGCGTATAGTGTTGCCTAGGATTAGTAGTGAACTAGAACGACACGTAGATCTTAAGTGCGGGGTGGAGTGTGACGGCGGTGTGTGGCGTGTGCAGGGACTTCCGGCCGACGAGCCTGGAGCGCGGCCAGGAGGCGTGGCGGCTGCGCGTGTACATGGCGTACGCGTGGGGCGGGCCGCTGCTGCTGGCGGGCGCGGCCGCCGTGCTGGACCACCTGCCGCCGCAGGCCGCGCCGCTGCTGCGCCCGCGCTTCGCCGTGCAGCGCTGCTGGTTCTACGGCGACATGGAGATCCTCGTCTACTTCTTCGGACCCGTGGGCGTGCTGCTGCTCGTCAACCTGGCGCTCTTCATCTCCACCACGCGCCAGCTCACCTGCGGCCTGTGGCGCCGCGACGAGGTCAAGTCCACATCCGAGAGGTAATCTTCCCCGCCGACCCTCCGGTTCCTATCCCGTTGCTCTTACTAACGACGCGTTGTCTGCGCAGGGCTGCTCTGGGCCGCGTGTGCGCCAAGCTGGTGGTGGTGATGGGCGTGACGTGGGGCGCGGACGTGGTGTCGTGGGCGGCGGGCGGACCCGACTACGTGTGGTACGCGACGGACCTGATGAACGCGCTACAGGGCGTGTTCATCTTTCTGGTGGTGGGCTGCCAGCCGCACGCGTGGGCCGCGCTCAAGCGCGCGGCGGCGGCCTGCTGGGCGCGCGGGCCGCGCGGGGAGGCGGCCGGCGGCGGCGCGCACTCCTCCACGCACCTGCCCTCGTGCGGCGAGTCGCTCACGCACACCACGGCCGCCCCCGCGCCCCCCGCCCCCGCCCCCGCCCCCGCCGCCCCCGCTGCGCCCCGCGTGCCCATGGAGACCGTGTGCTGAGAACCCCGGCAGCATCGACTGCTCCCAGGGTCTCCTTTAGAACTATTGGGAAGTCCACCGCGGGGAGTAGTGACTATGGGGAAATTAATTGTTCTGGTGCGGAGCTTTAATGTACACTAGACGTACTCAATATTTATTGTTCAGTATTATTTTTGTATTTCCTTGGATGGAGCTTGGTCTGCGTAGTGAATGACGTGAGCCGCGCGTGTTACGTGTGGCGTGTGGCGTGTGGCGTGTGACGTGTGACGACGCATCGGCCCGATGTGTATAAGAACTGTATACGTATTCGTATAATAAGCGCCATTGTGTATCGCCGAGAACCCGAGCGCCGGCGGCCGAGATGGTCGCCGGTGAAACTCTTGCCCTGTTCCATTGGCTGTTGAACGAAAAATAAAACATAATTTAAATATACTCTGTTTTATTTCCAAGGATCTATATATGTCAGACAAAGTGACCGAACGAACCTTAGGCATAGATAATGAGACTGAAGTCAAAGGGAACAGTTAGTTTCTAAGGTGTAGCTGGTGTCCAGCAACCGCCCATCGTCAGGACAGCGCCGTGTCCTAACAATTAGGACTCCAATCCTGAAAGGATGAGATTGATGATGACAGTTTGGATGTACAATTAATTGCACCTGTATTAATAATGCTACCATAATAGGTAAGATGTAATAATATAACTGGCATCCCCAATTTCATCGTTTCACGATCACGGGAAGTCTTCTTCTATTATAAATAAGGTATTATTATTGATAATCGGTCATTAAATTTACGACTGAGCCACTTAATGGATTTACCTCTGGTTCCGAATAAATCGTCAAGTCAAGCTACGTCATAAACTGGACTGTCTTAATGAGCAGTGTCTAGCGCCAGCGGCTTGCGTTACATTACACAACCGGTCACACGTGGTGTACTGGGACCCCTCACCATCCGACAGGGCTGGCGATGACCATAGAACAGCAGTCAGTTGTCTCGAGCACTGAGCTAAACTGAAGCGCGCGCGTTTATGTCTTTTGTTGAGCGACATGCGAGTGGTGCGACCACGACAGTTGGGCCCCGTACCTGTTACAGTTTGGTTCGTCATGCACTATATTTAAACTTGTATATCTTTAGTAGGAACGAATTTGACTTACAGTGCTTTACTAACAGAAAGACAGACCTGCGCCGGAACTTCCTTGTCTACTATGTTACGGAGAGATAAATGTCAGAAGTGAGTGCAGTGCGAGACGATAACGTCGTTGTGGGTGGAGGCCATCGCAAGACCCTGGCCTTGGATGGTGTATACGCTAAGAGCGGTATACTGACGAAGCCTCTTCTCTCTATCTGTACCTGCTAGTGTGGAAGTGGAAGCGACGCGACGTGTGTATTGTGTAGCCGAGCAGCCGGCATGGCATGGAGGCGAGCGCGCCGCGACCCGAGCGCGACCTTGCGATGTAAACAATAACACGCGGGTCAACGACCGCGCCACACGTCATGTGCCACTCACATCACATCACATCACATAGTTGTCTCAGCACCACGGTTGCTTCCGATCTAATGAGGCTTGCAAGAGTCTTGGACACTTCCTTACACTCCAGACATTTGATATATCAGACGACTAGGCTACTAGTAGCTCAACAAGGATGGCAAGCGCTATGTATTGTATTATTAGCGAATTCACCGGCGCGGTACTTACCACGGTTGGTTAGTCACACCACAACACTCGTTATGCAATATATACATTAGAGGTCAGGTCTGCTGAAGACCGAGGGATCAGAATTTCCAATCGAATATGAGAACAATATTGTAAAAAAATACTATACAATCAGTTGTGCGCAAAGGATCAGCATTGCCATACAGCGGGGCAATGCTGCCAGCCTTCTTGGCACCCTCCCGCGTGATAACGATTTGGTACAAGTGTTTTATTTATTTTAATGTTTTGTTTTTTAGTAGTTTTAGCTTAGTTTTTTTTCTTTTAGTTTTAGATTGTCCCACATATATTACCTATTGTACCATAATAAAGAATCAACGTGTTTGAAACTAATGTAAAACATAACTTATGAAAGCCACTGTGTACAACACGTGACATTAATTAGCGTATGTTCGATATGTATTTCTACCAAAGTTAATTATTAAAAGATTATAACTATACAGTTAATTATATATTGTTGTGATTGGGTTTATAGTGTAACTGTTGCTTTTGCGAATGGTGAGTTCAGTTGGCGAAAGCTGGTTCGCATCATCAGTGCCCTGCGTGTGCCCTGTGCGGAACAGGGCCGCGCGACATATACAGGGCACAGCCTGTGCCCTGTATATGTCACGGCCCGCACTCCGGGCGCGATCCTCGCCGGCTCACTGCATCTAACTCAATTCGAGCGTCATTTTTCGGAAATTCGGAACTGACGGACCTTAACGGCTCTAACTAAATCATGACAATGGAAATATGTCGTACTAGTATATGTTGAACTAGTACAGTAGATATCTGTGGTGAGATGTGCTCAAAGCAGTTTCGTAGATCACGCAAGGCGGCGGGGGGCGCGAGGGGCGGGGGGCGGCGGTGGTCGCTTTCTCCGACCCGGTTGTGTGGCGGCTGGCGGCTGGCGCGGGCATCCGCATCGTTCCGAGAAGGCGCCGACACACAATGCAAGTGCGCCGCTCACTAGTTCACTACTGCCCGCCTGCGCCTGCCACTAGGGTACCTGGTGCCTGTATCCGACCGCATTCTTTCCTTCAATGTTTTCAGATAGTTTAGCGCAACTTGCTGCTCATTCGCCGCGCTTGTCGTATTTGTATTTGTGATCAATTTAAACAAGGTAAGCTAGGTACTTTATCCAAAAATTCAAAATGTCTAGTCATCAGGTAACCGGCCGAACTATGAAAAAAATAAGAAAATATAAAAATGTCGGCTGACATTGAAATAATAATGTACATAATAATAATATTGGGTTGTTCCCAGACCTCCAGAACCCATTGTTCTCAAATAATATTGGGTTGTTCCCAGACCTCCAGAACCCATTGTTCTCAAATAATATTGGGTTGTTCCCAGACCTCCAGAACCCATTGTTCTCAAATAATATTGGGTTGTTCCCAGACCTCCAGAACCCATTGTTCTCAAATAATATTGGGTTGTTCCCAGACCTCCAGAACCCATTGTTCTCAAATAATATTGGGTTGTTCCCAGACCTCCAGAACCCATTGTTCTCAAATAATATTGGGTTGTTCCCAGACCTCCAGAACCCATTGTTCTCAAATAATATTGGGTTGTTCCCAGACCTCCAGAACCCATTGTTCTCAAATAATATTGGGTTGTTCCAAGACCTCCAGAACCCATTGTTCTCAAATAAATTACTTTCATACATTAGTTGTTCTTCATTGTCCTAATTTAAAAATGTCGGGAACTAAAATAGACAAGATACAAAAACAAAACAACTACTCGGATAGTTTAGGTTAGAAGATCGTGATTGATTTTTATCGTGATTGATTTTCTGGTTTAAGACATTTATTTCTCAAAAGAATTCGTTTGGCTGAGAAACAAGGTATTTGCAAAATACAGTATAAATACAGGAACGGCGTTGTTTTTTTTATTAATTATATTTGTCAGAAATGTGTAGTTGTGATAAAACAAAACAAAGCCAGCAGCAGTACTGATATAATATCCATCGAGTACGTTTCATTACGTATGAACACGCAATATCTAACACTGGTCGCGGTGCTGATGTCAGTGGTGTGTCTTTGTTATTTGTATATTATTGCTTCATTACGTATAGGTCGCGGCACGAAACTCTAGCGCTGACCGTTATTGCGCAGAAGTAAAAAATAAGGTGTCTTGGCGGGGTACAGGGGTGAAGGGCGAGCGTGCGTTGCGCCGATTGGCTCTCCAGTCGTACTCCGTCCCCCGTGCCGATACGACGCTCCGCGCACTTCCAGTGTACAGTCGCGTTCTGAATTGTTTTGTTGTCATCGTTAATTTTTGTTGTTGTTTTTTGTTAAGTTTGTTTTGTTGATTTGTTTGTTGTGTTTGTTAGTTTATTCACTGTTTGATTAAGTTTGAACAGTTTTTAAACAGTGAAAATGCCGAGGCCGAGAAGGAATACTGTTTTGAAAAGACAGGCACGGAAAATGGTGTTTGACGTGCATTGTTTTCTGAAAAGGGAATCGAATGATTTCATTAATTCCCTGAAACAAATTCAAAGTGAAATTGGCGAAGCTGCGAGTATTTTACTCGATTCTGACCGCAGCACTGTAGATATAAGTGAAATAAAACAAACTGCAGAAGTTATTCAGGCGGGAAATATAAAATTAAATAGTATAATTAGTGACTTACAGAAAATTCAGAAAAGGACAGCTGAATCTACAAAGACGTCCATAGCAACGGTAAGGAAAATCTCCACTGAAGCCAATAATTCCGACTTATTATCAGTATTTAGAACACCAGGCAAAAAACGCTCCAGATCAAAACCGGTCACAGATATTGATAACTTTGATCAAGGATTAATAAAGAGGTGCATACATAACTTTCATAGGACAAATAATGAACTTCCCACCGTCGGAAAGTTGAGAAAGAAGCTAGAGGAAGATATAAATTTCAAAGGCTCAGAACGAAGTCTTCGACGAATAATTAAGAGTTTAGGGTTTCGGTGGAAAAATACTGAAAACAATCGAAAAGTACTGATTGAAAGTTCAAATATACGTTTACTACGTATCGAATACTTACGCAAAATAAAACAATATCGCCAAGAGGGAAGGCCCATCGTATATACAGATGAATCTTACGTAGATTCATCGCACTCTGCTCCAAAAGCCTGGACCGATGGTACTACAAAAGGTCTCAAAAAACCTATCTCCAAAGGACAGCGGGTGGTCATTGTCCACGCAGGATCAGAGGCTGGGTTCATACCGAACGCACTGTTAACTTTTAAAGCTGGTGCGAAATCAGGCGACTACCACGACAATATGAACTACGACAACTACGAAAAATGGCTGAGGACACAGTTATTGCCGAACTTACCGCCTAATTCTGTCGTGGTAGTCGACAACGCATCATACCATAATAAACAATGGGACCTTGCACCCACTTCTAATTCCAAAAAAGCTGACATGCAGGGTTGGCTTACTGAAAAGGGCATACAATATGAGGAAACTCTACTAAAACCTCAACTATACAATTTAATACGGGCTAACAAAGATAGATTTAAAACATTTTCAATTGACAGGATACTAGCAGAGCAAGGACATCAAGTGCTAAGACTGCCACCATACCACCCAGATCTAAATCCAATCGAAATGGCATGGTCTGACATAAAGCAATATGTAGGCAGTAAAAATGTGAAGTGGAGTGTTGCTAAATGTATAGAACTAATTCAAGAAAAAGTTTTGCTGATGGGTGCTTGGGATTGGGGAAAGTTATGCCAAAAGGTAAAGGACATAGAAGAGCAATATGTCAAGAGTGACCATGTCGTGGATTTGGTTACAGAAGAATTCATCATTCGCGTTGATGGTGACAGTTCAGAGGATAGCCTTGGTGAGTCTGATGACGATGACGCTGTTAGTGCCGACGACCGAAGCAGCCCTGAGCCGGGGCCCTCAGTAAGCAAAAGGCCCTGTTGGGATACTATTGAAGGTGTAAGACCATTGTCTGATTCGGACTAGATATCGGAAAGGAGAATGCGGTGTCTGATGTCCACACCCTGCCGAACTCGCAGGTTTCTTCTATCCTGAGAAGAAACTTCAGTAGGTTCTTATGTAATTCGGACTTAATATAATTTTTTTTATTATTTGGTATTTAATATAAAAATTTACGAATCCGATAGTGTATTTATTTTTCTACTCCCCATAAACTTGTTAAAAATTATATTGTAGGTAACATGAAGTAATATTTGCGTGCGTGACAGTACCCATACGCAGTTAAGTTCCACATTTTGTTCACCGCTAGACTTACTATTTGACTTTACATTAAAACATTATTTTGCTGTTTTTAACTAAGCAATTAAATTACTAATTTGTATTGCGTGCGCGATGGTACCCATGCGCAGCTATCCCCTCCACGTTTCGCTCAGCGCTAGAGTTTCGTGCCGCGACCTGTATGAACACGCAATATCTAACACTGGTCGCGGTGCTGATGTCAGTGGTGTGTCTTTGTTATTTGTATATTATTGTTTCATTACGTATGAACACGCAATATCTAACACTGGTCGCGGTGCTGATGTCAGTGGTGTGTCTTTGTTATTTGTATATTATTGTTTCATTACGTATGAACACGCAATATCTAACACTGGTCGCGGTGCTGATGTCAGTGGTGTGTCTTTGTTATTTGTATATTATTGTTTCATTACGTATGAACACGCAATATCTAACACTGGTCGCGGTGCTGATGTCAGTGGTGTGTCTTTGTTATTTGTATATTATTGTTTCATTACGTATGAACACGCAATATCTAACACTGGTCGCGGTGCTGATGTCAGTGGTGTGTCTTTGTTATTTGTATATTATTGTTTCATTACGTATGAACACGCAATATCTAACACTGGTCGCGGTGCTGATGTCAGTGGTGTGTCTTTGTTATTTGTATATTATTGTTTCATTACGTATGAACACGCAATATCTAACACTGGTCGCGGTGCTGATGTCAGTGGTGTGTCTTTGTTATTTGTATATTATTGTTTCATTACGTATGAACACGCAATATCTAACACTGGTCGCGGTGCTGATGTCAGTGGTGTGTCTTTGTTATTTGTATATTATTGTTTCATTACGTATGAACACGCAATATCTAACACTGGTCGCGGTGCTGATGTCAGTGGTGTGTCTTTGTTATTTGTATATTATTGTTGTTATTCATGTTATATTTATATTGATTTTTCCTTCAATAATAACAACATAATATTTCATTAGATATTTGTCGAAAACTATATTTATGGCAGATGTTTTACTTTTAATAGTTAAACAATTCCATTCTCGGAAACTTCTTATTACATCTGCATTTTTAGTTATTGTATGTAGACTGTTGGGTTGTAGGTAAATGCTGTAGGGTTCAGCTTTGAGGCCCCCCACGTGACCTGAAGGTGGTGTTCGACGGGTAGTATCTGGAAGAGAGATCTTCATCTTTGAAATATGATATTGCTCTCAGAAGATAGTAGACAATGAACGATGTTTGTTTGTATTACTGGGGAGAGTGTGTGTTGTCGATAACCGATAACCATCAGGTGGGTATTGTTACTGCACACTTACATTGTGGATTCCTCCATTCCTAAGTATCTACATTGCACATAGGTAGTAAGTATGAAACGTATCCAAACCCGTCGTGTTGAGACTCGGGGCAGGTGCAATTTACCGAGCGTCGTTATTGTGAGGCGGCCGGGCGGCCTCGCGTGACGCGTCCCCAGCGAGCGGCCGCGGCTGGAATGCCGGCGCTCCTCTCGCCCCCCTCACCCCCCGCGCCCGCCCCCCGCACGATGACCATAAATGTCAGGTCGCGCGGTTCATAGCTAAGGAACCTGTCCGCAGCAGCGGCCCGCTCCCCGCCCCCGCCCCGCGCCGACGGGTATAGCGCCCATTCACTGAACATTACCATGGCTGTGCCAGCGGCCGCAGCCAGGTCCGTGGTCAGTCGGCTGGTGGTTTGCAATCATCAGGCATAAATGAATGGAGAGATCGCGGGCCTTCCTGCGCATGCTCAGACAGCACCATAATATTATTATTTAATGGTTGGTAGGTCCTCAATTATTTAAAATGTATACTGCCCCTACTTTTGTAATTATCATTTTGTAGCTGCTATAAGAATGGTAAGTAAGCTTTTGTATACCAATCAGCATTGGTGTCATGGCCTGTGTTCCTGACCTCACTGGCCAGCACAAGTCCTAGCGCCTGCACTCAATGAGTGAGGGTCATCACTACACTACACTACACTCCGACATATCATAACAGCTAGTTCCCAACGTCGCGCCTGTCCTGTACTCACACTCGACGCTCGACCGACGACGACCACTTAAAACAACTGCCGATCACTTACCAACCAGATACCGACGTTAATGCACTAGCATGATAATTAACTGATATTCATTCACCCGTCAATTTGTATACCTATTTTATTTCTTTTGTATCTAAATATATAGCTCTTTTCATGAAGGAAAATGTTATCGAATGTGATAGGATGACCCGACAGCAGTATTACACGATGCTACACTACTGTAGTAACGAAGACAAAATAAACATGAATCACGAATCTATCACAGCACATCACATTCACAGTAAAATATCAAACAGGGCTTGAACTCTGCTTCTATTGTTCTCGGTAGCATTCGTATATTACTGTGACGTTTTATAATACCTCAGAGTAGATAATATATAATAATACTGATAATGTGAACTGGCAAATGTGTCAATTAATTAATAAACTAATGAATAGGTACTTCAAGAACCGGAACACACCTAGTGTAGTATATTACAGAACACAGTATTTGCTTAAGAGTAGTACATTAAGATAAAAATATATCTGTTTTACTGAGCCTCTTTAGCAGCTGGTGTCGGAACTAGATCGTGGTGTCAGTGTCGGTCGCCAACAGAGCCGCAGGGACTTGTCTTGTGTTATCCCTTGGCGAACTACTTGTTTGTCGTTTGGTCGAGTGTGCATATCCTTACAATAGCCAGTACAAACCGCGCTGTGTAGAAGTGACTTGTATCAGGACTGTGGGCCGGTAGTATCCTGTAGTATCGTATTGCATTGCACAACACACCGTTTAGCCACATTTAAACGTGGCCGTGTCTCTAACGAGGCAAGCACCGATATCAGACGGAGGTGCCTCACACCCGTGTCAGACATCACTGTCCGACAGAACACTCGTTCAACTAAACGCTTATTCCATAATGCTTGTTCCTTTACTTGTTCCTAGTGTGAACTCTGATAATGTTTCCAACGACATGGGCGACCTGATTGTGTTTGTTCCGTCCATTAATACAGTCATGGCTTTATCATTAATGGAATTCCTCATCGTAATTAGCCAAATCATTAGGATAATCTTACAATATATCGAAACGGAATGGCAGCTACAGAAATTATGTATGTATTTCTTCGAGAAGAATAACACATGAGCCGCCGTTGTCTGATGTGCCGCAAATACAATACGTACAGTAGAATACAATAGGGCACTGTTGGCCGGTAATGTTATCTAATAACATTACCGCGACTGTAGTGTGGGTGTCTTACCAGGAACATTGCCGCTAAGGCCCCTAGGAAATAGAAGCTTGCTCGTCTTTGTTGAAAGTCCTCAAGTCTTAAAACGGAACCACATAGCTATAGAGCATGTCCTGCCTCAGCAGTTGCTTGTGGTAATTCCGAAGAATTTTAACCACGTAGTGAGCGCCAGTGGCGGCGGTGTCCAGTTCCGTATTCAATGTAAGCATGGAGTGCGAGGAGAGGCCCGGCCAGCCCGCGGCTCGCGTTACCCGCGCTCCCGGGCTTCCGAGAACTGCACAGTGCGCATGTCGCCCGCCAGCCGCGCTACCACCGCTCCCAGCGACCAGTGCCGAGCACACAGACACGTAGTTCATAATCAAATGACAACAGAACGTGATGTTTGTATCATGCAGAAACACGATCACACCAGGTGTTGATGGCGCACCTCGCATCTAGTCAGGCGATCTCGTGTGTGCTTCAGATGAGGATGCTCATCACATATACATAATTATTCGGGTCACCTGCATAGACACACATTTCAAGTATATTAAATTAGTTTCTAATCAAGACATATGATGTGACCGCAACGATGATCGTGAGCGCCAGTCATTGTGTATGCATGATGGCCGGTGTGCTCAGCAATAGTTGCAAGTTGCACTGACAAGTGCGCCGGCGCCGTGTGCTGTATGAATGCATGATGGATCAGATGGATGGTGTGATCGGACGCGTACGTTCGACACGGGTATCCAAGCCGCGCCGTCACTAGAAAGCAGTGCCGTTGTGTAATATTGAAAAAAAGTTAACTCCTCATAGATGTGACCGGGGTGCGGGGTGCGGGGCTGTAGGTAGCCATGGAGTCAGACAGAACCATACGAATAAGTAATTATTTTTATGGCAGAATCGAGCTCGCCGCACGACTTTATTGATTATTTAATTACTATTACACATTATGTTATAGTAACAATGATATTCATAGTATTACATACTTGTTATATCTTTGGATAGTGATAGTTTATATTTAGCGGTGTCACCGCAGCTCATCACGCTATAGTATCCAATCAGCGCATCGATGTTTAGCACACAATGCAGCTGCGAGTAGTGCGAGTCCCTATGCTATAGCAATCTCTAGGCTATAGGTATAGGTGGTGCCCAGTACATGCCAGGGGAGTTGTTATTCATTTATGTGCAACACAATAGGCATTGTGAGCGGCGGTGGCCGGTGAGTACTCGCTGAGGAGCCCTTAGATAATGCGATAATACAGTGCATACGGTGACGGTGAGTCACCGAGTGGCCTGGCGAGGACGCGCCACATCCTGCTATCTCCGTCTATACTCGTCACCATGATAATTAAAGTAATAAGACAGTCAGTTGCTACAAACCTTCAAACAATGCAACAATATGATGTTCCAATCCAATCGCCCGCAAACAGATAGCTAAGGATGCATCGAGATTCGAGACTGGTGCCTAGAAACTTATGGTCAGCCATCGACCCCCAAAAACATTGATCTATGAGCAGTAAGCTGCAACATCATACCAACAAATCATTTGCCACCTAGATGCTTTGAATTAGAAGGTACCTAAGTAAAACACACTTTTTTTAAAAGCGAGCTTTTATTAGTTGTTAATAAAAAAACTGTGTTCCGCTCATCAAGCCCTTTCACTTGATTCACATATCGTAGGGGTTAATGAGGAAATTATAAATAGCCACGGGATCCAAACATGGATGTCAAATGGCAGCACAATGAAACACATCTCCAGTACTGACTGACCGCCATGTCGGGCCATGACTCAATCATAACTGTATCGAGGGCGAAATGATTGGCCGTCAATTAGTAGTTAATTACTAATTTACCGAGAGATACACACACACATCAAAGTCGAACACACCACCAGCCGCCTGCTCATTCCACTACTATGTACATAAATAAAGGATTCAATATTATGTTGTACCAACTTGCTTATTATACAACGTGGCTATGTCATATTGTTGATTGACTATGCTACTCTCTATCTCTCTACTATTCGAAGTGTTTATACACGATCACGAGTCTAAACACAAGCTGGAGTAAAATGTATCAAAAACAAGAATTGCATTAAACTTCCTTAACGAACTGTGGACATACATAAAGTTATTATATATTATTGTAGTTTGGTGATGTTCCTGGCTGATGGTCCCATTAGCGGTAATGAAGAGCTGTCGTAGTGGATGGTGCCGGTGTGGGCTGTGCGTGGTGGGAGCCGGCGCTGGCCGCTCATTAGCGAGGCGGCCGGCTGCCGGGACGACGGTTCCCTCTTGGCACACCGGGCACTCGGGGCCGGTCCTAGCCGAGGTGGCGCGCCTTTCACATACGGAAGTGTCCACACAGATTGACAAATTTGAAAACGAACACTGGTTGTGTTTTATTCAATGATTCTTTAGTGAAATTCGAAACTGGATGCCAAAGAATTCATAAAAAAATAACAAACACTACATAGTTACAAATATAATATGTATTACTTGTTTTCTTACTGAGATTTAATTAATATTTTGTTATTGAGAGATTATTATTCTGAAGCTAATAGTCAGGATCCGCGGCTCCTTTGATATAAAGTGTACCTTGTTCCTATTGGAATATTTCGTATGAAATGAATGTAGTAGGTAGACAACGCGGACGCCGCGGATCCATTCTGAGATAATAGTTGGCATTCATTATCATTATTCTCGGAATAGCTACGAGCAGTAGGTACTCGTCTCCCGTCTCCCGAGCATCAGTATCTGAGAGTTCGGTCATCGCATGCGATATGTAGTCAAACACGCAACCACTGCCTCCCTTGTCTCCCTACAGGCCACTTGTTATGAGTTATTAGGATACTAGGAATAACGAAGTGGCCATTTATCGAAATGGTGAGTCAAATGGCCCCTATGGCCCGCGTGATGGTAAGCGGCCACCGTTGGCTATCATCGCTTGCACACCTTACACTACGCAATCGCGGTGTCAAACATATAATTTTATTAGTGGGCGGAGAAACATCTGATCCGTCTACTGCGGGAGATCACAATTAATCATAGAAGACGAAATACCGGTGAAGCTGTAATTAAAATTACATCATATCTGTAACCAAATCAGCCCTCGATAGTAACAGTGGTTAATAAGCGTGCCTAAACAAACAAACAGCTGACTGATCCATATGATACAAATACTTCAGAGGTTTACAAAATAACATATAATACTCACATATAAACCACGCAGTTATATTTGATGTACCTATTTCATTAACGATTTACTTATAAAATCCGCTCTCACAAGCTGCCATGCGAACATGATAATATGTAGATATTGTAATCAATAGGTACATACCTACATAAAACTATCGAACCACACAAAATCCTCACCGTAAGTAGTATATACACTATACATAAATGCGAATAGATTGTATGTGGCACATCAATATAACCAACGCAACGAGTACGCTCAATATTATCGTCACAGAATTCCTGGTAATAAATGAAAGTACAGACACACCTTAGAGACTCACAAATGAAATATAATATAATGTTTAGTAGTGTGAAAGGCAAGTACCGCGCAGTTCGGGGCACCCACTGGGAGGCGCGGAAGCTGGTGCAATGCGCGTGCAATTATAAACATTAACTGGAGCATGTGCGGATATCGCATTACACCAACATAATGCGGAACGGTGTCGAATGTTGCTCCTGGTGATGGCGGCAGGCGGCAGGATGATTGTTCGGTACAGTACATATTACCGATGCATTGTTGTATCACGCACTAGCCTGTTGCCCACGTACTCACAGTGTGAATAAACAGAGCTATCTTCTGTTTGAGTACAAAGAACAGTACTTGTTTGATTACTACATACACTGTGAGCGGAACAGCTGTAAGCCGTGGTGGCCTTGTGGTTGAAGCAACGGCCTGTCAACTGACCCAGGTTCAAATCCCGGCCTGTACCAATAGTTTTTCTAAGTTTAAGTACAGTGATTAATCACACCATGAGCTAAAAAAGTGAGGTAGGACGAATCGGGATCTCCCGTGGGTTTTCCCATTAATATTGCAGCCGGCCGACTGGGGACTGTACCTCCACCTTACAGAAGGCCGCAGTGAAATAACACTACTTGTGTGTCACCTTAGTGGTGTACAAAAAGGGTTAATTTGGTCCGCCGTAAAGTGGCTGTAGTAGTCATAGTCACAGGGAATTGTACTCAAATACCACATGGGCATCTCTGAGGCGTTTTAATTAAATTATATTATTATGAGAAAGGTCATCGATGCATTAACCTTATACCGCGCACCCGCGACCTATTACCACAGATTACATAGTACATTACAATAATTACCTCAGCATCAATCTAGTTGATTACTACAAGTTTGTCATTATTTGGATAGCACAGAGTAATTTCGCTCATTTCAAATGATTATGAAATGGTGACTCACTAATGTAACTTGTCCACTAATGGTAGTTATTTATGTTACGTTTCAAAAGTTTGAAGTGAGAAATATGTATACTTTTTTTATCGCACGCGGCCCCCAGATTCGTTTATATTTAGCCACGGGTGGAGTCCGACCCTGTAAGCGGCCCGAGGCTCGGGTCCAGCACCCGCAGCCGGCCGGGTACACTGTGACCAGACGCACCTCACTATGGCTTTACTTACCAAACCGTCACATACAACTGTCGATCACGTTACTTTGTTGTATTTGCTTGTGAGAGACAGTGTTCTAGTATTTGTAAGTGAGTACCTATGTGTTATAGTTAGTGCGGATGTGGTCGCGGGCGCGATTGGCGGCCAGCCGCTAGCCGCCGAGCGAGAGTAGCCTTGGCCGATCCTTGCCTTCTCCAAGCAACGTCGACTCAATCGCTTGAGTGTTTCAATGCGTGCGTGATAACGAAACTACTACGATAATGGTTTGTGTTCCATCTCGCTCGTATGCCATAATTTTGTTAGTACCATTGGCGGATTAGCAGGAGTGTAGTGTTTTTTGCTGCGGTTTGCTAGATGATGGTACTCATAGCAGGGTAAGACTAGCGGCCCTGCTCGCCGCTCACACTCGCTGCGGCTGACCATCAACTCCTTAGTACCTTCATTCCATTTTAAAGAAAAATCGGTGGCAAAACGAGAATGAGAGTTATTAAAGCGATTTAATATGTTACTTGTGTGATAGCCGGGTATTTGTAAGGGCGCACGGCGTGGAGAGGTGGAGACAACGAGCGCAATAATCCGCTTATTTCCAGTCTATAATCAAAGTTTATGGTAATACAAATGCTGGAAAGGGAATGTAATATAGGGCATAAGCGACGAGCAGGCTCCTGCGGCGCAGCGACCCTCTCCTACCTTGCCTACTTTATTTTATTTCATACTTCAATCAAATACTTCAGCTGTGTCTTCAGCCCAAGGGAAAAAAATAAAGTCATAGACCATTTAAAAATAAATCATGTAATAATTCTTTTTCACTGTTTGAGAATGAGTTTTTGAAGTGAAAGTGAACGGGAATATGTAACTTGTTCCGCGAGTGGTATGGTACGATTGGTACGGCGGTCGTGCCGCGCCGGCGCCGCCCCGGCTTTGTAACTCATATCTTGAGGAAGGGCGCGAGCGCGAATGCCGCACTCGGCCGGAGCCGGCGTGGGGTCGGGACTCGGGAGGGTCCCGCTACGCTAGTGTTTGGTCGCGTATCTTGTGTGCTCAGCGCCGCCGCATTGCCCCCCGAGTCCCCGACACTGACACCGCACTAGCGACTCTCATTTATGGCTGGAAACTCGCATTTAGTGGAGGTCGTTTAAAGGTGACGCAAACATTTTTCTAATCATCATTATACATCATTATTATACAAGTTTAGAATGAATGAAACTGAAGTCCCGGGTAGGATTATGTTGGCCTTGAAATACGTTTTTGAATGTCTTGCATACCAAATATTCCAATATTGATCGTATTAACTGGCACAGTCTACTTATGGACTTTTATTTAGCAAATTTTGCAAATATAATGTGTTACAGTAATATTTTAGTACCATAGTATACATTCGTAAGGTACCTTATTTACACTCTAATCTTAGTACCGATTCCTAAGACCTGGCCCTGACATATTGTAATAGATTTAAAATGATCATTTATTTAGTTGAGGTGTTTAAGAAGCATTTCGTGGTGTTTATCTCATAGCTAGCAGCACCTGATAGACGCGTGGTTGCCATGTGTTCAAATGGGACTATATTAGGGTCGGCTGATTCCGGGAAAGGATAGTTTGGGTTCATAATATTCAGTGCACCAGTGCAGCGACGGGACAGTGCCTACCTACACCTACGCAGGTGACGCCACAATGATACAGCATGTTAAATTCATTTAAAATTAATACTAAGCCATCTGTGTCATGTGTGTTAATATTTCAATAATGTATAATTTTCCGGTTTTATCAGCTCTCCGGTCGTTACTTTCCATATTGCATCCTGTGTACCCGAATCTAATCTAATTAATTTTCTTGCAGGATGAGAAAGCTGCCGGAGCTGTGTTGTCAGTCAATAATGAATTATGGTCACGATATTCATTATGCAATGCCAATTAAAATAGAACTATGAAATAGACTATTATTAGCTGAATTTATAAAACAACACCTATTATTTATTTCTGACAAAATCTTTGCATAAAACTACTTGGCGGTCTGTGTGTATTACTGTGGGTGTGTATGTGTGTGTGTGTGTGGAATCCCTAGCCGGCAATGGATTGGCATCGAGTGTGGTGTATAATTCATGCGACATGGCGCGTTAAAAGCTGCCTTTTAAGACTCGCTCCTTCCGATAAAGAGGCCGGGTAAGCTCGCCAATTGGGAATTTCCATTATAAATTGGTGCGGAAGTTTCGGGGCGTACTTGAAATGTCAAGTTATTAGAACTTCTTCACTGAGATCTGTAATCAATATCTGATGTTAACTTGTTAATTGTACCGAATTGCCTTCAGGGGTTTGTTCCGCTTAGTGTTTACGAATCCTGGAAATCGAAACATTAAATTCATTCCGTTTATTTTGGTACTTATTTATAATTCCATTCGATGTTTCACTCTGTATATTTAGAGTCTGTTCAGAGTGTACTGATAGACATCTATTAATAATACGGTAATCAGATGCGGCGAGCCTGGTTGACCCCCGAGCAGCGCGTCGCTTTGATCTGCGCTGATGTATAGCCTCCGACCACTGCTCCCATTTCCACACACACACACACACACACACGCACGTTTCCCAGTCGACCGGCTATGCTAAACTGTGCTTACCTCACACTCATCGCCCATTTATCTCAGAGTTGAGTATGTATCAAAAGCTGACTGAATCCTCTTGGCTCTTATCCGCGCTATCTCTGACTACAATAAATGTATTTGTGCTCGGTGCTATTGCTGCTATTGCTAGTCGCCACCAGCCACCACGCTGCAGCGCTGCACCGGGCGGGCGCTTAAAGTATCCCGGTGGCTTTTTGTGGTTCCGTCATCGATTTATGGGTTCCGTATCCAAAGGATAACCAACGGAACCCTATTACTAAAACTTCGCTGTACGTCCTTCCGTCCGTCCGTCCGTCCGTCTGTCTGTCTGTCAGCGGACTGTATCTCATGATCCGTAATAGGTATAAAGTTGACATTTCACATAGAATATGTATTTTTGCTGCCGCAATGTCAACAAATAATGAAACTGAAAATATATAATTTACATTACAGACAGTACGGAACCCTCGGTGTGCCGAGTCCAACTAGCACTTGGCTAATTTTTCTTTGCTACCATCATATTGCGGCCGCAGCGTACAACTAGTTACACTGTGAATATTATCACAATCTTTTTGGTCAATAAGATGTTTACTTAAACTGCCTTTCTGGATAACGAGATCGATGATACGATACGTTAGTATTTCAAATGTAAACTTTATGTAATTCTTTTGGTTTTAAAAAGAGTAATTGCTGAGTTTCTTGCCGGCTTCTTCTCAGCAGAACCGACCTTCCGAATCCGGTGGTAGATTCTGACGATTTGAAAGTGCTTGCCTGTAAAGTCTAGTCAAATAAAGATCTTTTTGAGTTTGAGTGTGATGGTAAGGCCAAGAATAGGAATAATAAATAATATTAAATGAATGAAGTGAGTCCTGACCGCATGTTTATACAAACGCAAATAGCTGTGAAATAGGCTTCAGATAGGATTGGCTGGCGGCGGCCGGCGCCGGAGACCGGTGAGTGAGTGAGTGAGTGAGTGAGGGCGCAGCTGCGCGACCTGCGGTTATCGAGACTCATAGCGACCCGCGACACCCATCGCCACTTTGAGATTCATTTGTCTTCGTTTATTGCACTCAACGTCGCGCTGCTTGGGGTAGGTCAATAACCAGACCGAGAAGTTCTTTGACCGCAAGGTGAGACCGAGTCTCAGTATATCAAGGGAAGTCATTAACTAAGGAATACTATAACATTAGGTAGGTAGGTTACCTACCTAATTTATACAGTTGATTTAGAATGTACCTACTACTACCTGTGCTGTGTTCATAAGTGATTATGGTAATGCATGTATGGAGCTCATTGATAGGTATAGGTAGACGTATTCATGACGCTTGCTAATTACATTGAATAATAATTTGTAAGAATTACTGAGGTATACCACAACGCGTGATGTAGGTTGCCAGTTGAGCAAGTTATTCGAGTACACGGTAATTGTTTGTAGGTAGGTAGTTAGTTACCTATTGCAATTGTAGGTATCTAGTATTTGTCGTGCCGAGACATTCCTCGCGAACACGTGAGCGTAGTTGCGAAAGTTTAATTTTGGCGCGGGTCGTTGGCCCCGGGACGGCTCGCCTCTTGCCGTGTGATATTTATGAGGCGCGCTCCACTCCATACTCCGCGGACCGCGCCGCTCGCCGCCTGCGCGACCTGTGGACCCGGCGAGCGAATTATATGTTTACATTACCAGCCACCGGCGCCACCGACTGACGAATGAATTCGGAAAGTAGGTACGCACTCCAAGCAGCAAGGGCTGCTTCACACTGCACATGTATTTATACCACAGCCGCAGCCTGCACAGTGCACACAGAGTCCAGAGATGTCCAGGCAAGCGGGCGAACCACCTGAACTGCTATTCTGTCTGTATATCCGATGTGTCTGACTGACACATTCCGCACTACTCCTATGCCTTGTGTTACATAACTGTGCTTCATTGTACATTGTAATATTCTTTGTACTTGCGGTATGTTACCCAGTTACCTAGTCTGCGGAGAACACCTAAATGGTGGACCGACATTTGCGCTCAAGTCCTATTTGTCGCTTTTAGTATCTTTAAGAAATGAAAAATGGTAATATCTTGTAAGTATGTGCTATGCTCTATGCTACACATACAACAATGCAGTCTTCCAATCATATTCAGAGAGCCCTGCACCAGTCACCTCCTGGCTCCCGATGGCTCGGTCTTGGTCACCAAGTTCTGCTCGGAAAACTAATCTTACATTTATCGAAGTCTCACACGCATACTATTACAACATTGGGCTCGGCGGCCGCGCCATTAGGGAGACATGGCCAGTACTGATTGACCTCCCCGGGAGCTTCGAGAACACGTGCTAGTACTCTACTGATCTACTCTGGGGAGTGTGTCACTCACTTCTCACACACTGATAGCGGTACACTACACGAAGTACACAACTCGAAGAAAGGATATAGGTAATGGAAGCATATTGCTTTGGTAATGGCATGTTATTGCAATCCTGCTTGTCCTAGTACTTGTCTCTATGACTATTGGGACACTGACTATGAGTGCCGTGGACACATCACGGAGGTTCTGCGTGGGAAAGCGTAAGAGCGATGAAGTCATTGGGGATATGACGTCATGCCTGGGGAACATACAAATATTAGTTACTAAGCTTTAGCAGGGGTAGCGGGTGGGCCCGTCGGGTGCGGGACGCGGGTTTGTCAACTCACGTTACAGATCTCACGCACGGATGACTATTGGTGCCGATAAATCGATTGATTTACCGTCATAACATCATATAATTCACAACCATAGATATCACAAACATAGATTACAGATTATTCAACATTGATATGTGTAATGTACCATATAAAGTTTTAATAACCTAGGCTAGATACCTACTGTTTGCTCGAAGAGAAGAAAAAACTCGAGACATTTTCTGAATTGAACATCCGCCAGAAGTCTATACAGAGAGAGAGAGAGAGAGAGAGAGAGAGAGAGAGAGAGAGCAAAATCAAACTCCTGTAGGAATTAATTAAATCAAACGAAATAAAACGTAATGAATGTCGTTACTAAATAAACGCCTCGTCTCGGGCGCTAATGTTGCGTGGCGGACGGCGGTCCTACGGCGAAATGTTTGACATTTTCTACGAAATATCTGTTCTTATTTGTTGAGTCGTGATATAAGTGGCTCTAACTAGTCCTTTTCTGTGGAGTCACTGAGAAGGGGGGCACTGACCGTACCGTAGTTGTTTAACGACCAAAGTGACAGGCAAGTATATGTATGTATATAAAGAAGCAATGTGCCTTTTGTGGTGGAGTCCAACTGAGCAAGTGGAACTGTCTGCTCAATCAACTGATTGACTCGCTAACCTGGCCGGCGCGCGGCGAGCGATCAATTAGCGCAGCGAGCGCTGCAATGCAAATGCGCATTAAGTGCTTGTTTATTCGTCTGGCCCTTGCATTAGCCCGGAGTGCCCCGAGGCAGAGGTCACCGCATCATGACAGATGACCCCACCAGCCACGACACAAATGCACGGGTTTTGACAATTCTTAACTATCAACTTGTGTTTGATTTTCGGCGGCTGACAATGCTACGAGAAATACCTTGCATTCCACACATATGTAAAAAAACGTTTACTCAGATATAATGTACATATCTTTCAGTAACATTAATGAAAGAATTTCATAAAATCCGTTTCAGATTTTCATTTTATTCCATTTAGGTGGCAACAAGCTTACGGTCTGTCTGATTACAAGCGGTTATCGTAGCCTATAGACGCTTGCAACACCAGGGGTGACACTCGCGCGTTGCCAACCCTGCAGAAATCACCTCACACTCTTCGTGAAGAACTGCATGCTGTACTGTTTTGGGAACACTACGGCGTGGAGCTCAGTCCTCAATTGGACTGTACGCGGGAGAAAACTCCTTTGAAACTGCAAAGTGCAATATAATGCTTAATACGAGTACGTTTAATATTAGGTCCTTACATATGAAATTGGCGTTTTTCGTACTGGCCACTTTAATCACGAATTTCTCCTCTTTGGTAAGGAATTCCAAATTCAAATTTGTACAGCTATAGACTCATGTATTTGTGCTTCGATGATCGTCATTCATTTGTTTTTTTTCTTCTGTTTTTTTCTGTTTGCGTCACTCATTTTACAAAATGGAAAACCTTAAATATCGCATTATTTACGAGTACGAGTTCCGCCGTGGCACTAGTGCTGCGGAAACAACTCGAAGGGTGAATGATGTGTATGGCGGTCGTGTTGCAAAAGAAAACACAGTTCGTTTTTGGTTCCAACGTTTTCGTTCTGGAAATTTCGACCTGCAGAACAAGCCCCGTGGACGGCCTGAGACTCAAGTTGATAATGAAGAGTTGAAGGCTATTGTGGAAGCGGATCCATCGCAAACCACGTCCGAGTTAGCTGCAGGCTGCAATGTTAGTGATAAAACTGTTTTAATTCACTTGAAGCAAATTGGGAAGATTAAAAAGCTTGAAAGGTGGGTACCTCACGAATTGACTGAAACAAACCGGCAAACGCGCGTCGACTGCTGCGTTACATTACTAAACCGGCACAATAATGAAGGTATTTTAAACCGAATCATTACCTGTGATGAAAAATGGGTTCTTTACGATAATCGGAAGCGCTCAGCGCAATGGTTAGATCCTGGCCAGCCAGCCAAATCCTGCCCCAAGCGAAAATTAACCCCAAAAAAGTTACTTGTAAGCGTTTGGTGGACTAGTGCCGGTATTGTTCATTACAGTTTTTTCAAATCTGGCCAGACTATTACGGCTGATGTCTATTGTCAGGAATTGCAAACCATGATGGAAAAGCTAGCGGCTAAACAACCTAGGCTGGTCAATCGCTCCACGCCACTGCTGCTTCACGACAACGCTAGACCACACACTGCGCTACAGACGGCTACTAAATTAGAAGAGCTTCAATTGGAAAGTCTAAGACATCCTCCGTACTCCCCGGACCTTGCTCCAACAGATTACCATTTTTTTCGAAATTTGGATAACTTCTTGCAAGGGAAAAAATTCAACTCCGATGGGGCAGTCCAAATCGCCTTCAAAGATTTTATTGATTCCCGTCCGACTGGTTTTTTTAGTAAAGGGATCAATGAACTACCTATGAGATGGCAAAAGTGCATAGAAAATAATGGTTCATACTTTGATTAATTAAATATATTATATTAAAAAATATTCGACTTTTTGTTCCTCCCATACAAAACGCCAATTTCATATGTAAGGACCTAATATTTGCATGTCATTTTGTATGAACAATATCTTATTTTAAGACCTAGCAATGTAACCGAACTTTCCGCAAATAATTATCCTTTATTTTTCTTACTATAAACAAAAAACCAGTGTAATCTCTGTACTATATTAATTAATATATAAGCGACCCCGATAGGAGGGTTTAATCAACGAGTGATGCAGTCCCTGATACACTGATACATGCTACGTCTAAACGAAACATAAGCTCGATGCTATCACTGCCCTAAGTGAGCGGCGGCGGGCACCCTTCAGTTCAGATCCAACCCTATGTGCGTGATTATGCTAATTATGCTGTCAAACAAACATCTGTGCGCCGAACCATGTACATTACATGTATATAATGTTACTTTACATTAGTGAAATAAAAACCAAACTGTGTTGCTCTGAAAAGAGAATAATTTATTAAGAAATGCTTTTAATTTTCATCTTTAACATGCATGTTTAGTTTTTAATAATTAATTACAAAGCTTACCTGAAAAGAGAAACAACATTTAGAGCTATTATTTCACAAATTCCTTTACATATTAATATTTCAACACATTCCTTGTAATACGCTTGTCTTGTCTGACCACAGATAACTTATCCCTCCAATTTGTATGTCATCCATCTGTCAATCTTATTACTACAATCTACACGTGAAATGACATTCAGAGAAAGTGCGGCAAATTTAAATTAAATGAAGTGTCAATAACTTCATTTACATCTCCCCCCCTCAAGAGTTTATAGCACACATTTAATCAAAGATAATAAACTTACATAGGACACATTTAATTAAAGTTCTTAATTTTCCGGTACCGGAACAAGTTTTGTTACATGAAAAAGATTAGACTCAGACTTCCTATGCCCTGTGTTTATTCTATAAATTGAGTTTGACAATTTTTCTATAATTTTATAAGGGCCAATTTTTAATTCATCTAGTTTTTTTCTGTTTAATCTATTGCCATTTTCCACATATACCGAATCTCCTACTTTTAATTCACATTGTTTTCTGTGCTTATCGAATTTTTGTTTATTATAATTGTGTGATTTTATAGTATTTTCTAGTGCAATTTTTCTATCTTGAAATAAATTATTTTTTGTTATTTTTTGTTTTAATTCTTCTGATAAAATATCAATGTTTTTACCCTCTAATAAATATTTTGGGGAGAATCCTGTCACAGTATGCTCAGTCTCATTATACCTTTTAGTACATTCGTGAGCAATAGTTGTCCATGCCAGTTTATCTTTCCTCTCATTTAATTTACATCTAATTTTATTAACTAATGTTTGGTTTAATCTCTCATTCAGACCATTGGAGAAAGGTGTGTTTACTGCAGTGAAAATAATAGGTATATTTTCATTAGCTAAAAAGTTTTTAAAATCTTTTGAATTTATGCCTGGATACTGATCAGATAGAATCATGCCAATTCTATTATTGTCCTGTGGTACTTTTTTAATAAGCCTTATAAAATCACTAGAACTTTGCGTTTTTGACGTCAAAACATAAGCATATCTAGTAAAATGGTCCACTAGAAGGTGTAAATAAGTTTTTGTAGAACGTGAGCTACCAAATCCACCAATGGTGTCTATAGATACTATTTCAAAAGGGTAAGTAGCGGGACCTAAGTGAGACAATAGTCCAAATTTATTTTTTCCTCTTGATTTATTTTTTATGCAGATTGCACAGTTGTCACAAATTTTTCTAATATTATTCGTTAAATTTTTTGCTAGGTAGAATGGTTTAATTTTTTTCTCCATTTGATGTATACCTATATGACAATAAAGATAATGTATTTTTTCTATTATTTTTATACTAAATTCTTCAGTTAGTAAGATTTTTTCTTTTTTTCCGAACTTTTTATAGTAAATTGTATCTTTTAATATTAGTTTATTTATATTTTGTTTTACGTTTTCATTTTGTTTTTGATCATTTTGTATGTCCTCTAGTGTAATAAAGTTTACAATTTTTAAACCTTCATCTTGATTTTTGCATGATTCTAATACAGGGTTTCTGCTCAGACAATCTGCTTCTAAATTGTATTTTCCTGGAGAATATATAACATCGAAATTAAACTGAGATAGATAGTATGTGAGGTTTCCCAATTCCTCATCTGTTCTAGCTTTAATATTCATTTTTTCCAAAGGTTTATGATCTGAGAATACCGTAAATGTTTTTCCTAGAAGCCAGTGGTGCCAATATTTTACCGCTTCTTTAATTGCTAAACACTCTAGGTATATAGCTTTTTTATTTTTTTGGGAGTCTTTTAATTTTTTGGAAAAATATGCACAAGGCTTTTCTTCTCCATTAAGTTGTGGTTGTTTTAAGATCGCGCCTATGCCCTGTATACTGGCGTCCGTATAAATATGAATTGGTAGATTTGGGTCATAAATTGCCAAAATGGGCTTTGAGCAAAGTAGTTTTTTTATTGTCTCAAAAGATTCTTCACATTTCTCTGACCATGTAAACGGTTGTCCTTTTCTCAACAAATTATGTAGAGGATCTAGTATAATTGATAGGTTTGGCACATATTTTCCATAGAAATTTATTTTCCCCAGAAACTGCCTAACATTTTTTTGTGTTTTCGGAACAGGAAAATCCTTTATAGCAATCAAATTATCTTTTAGTGGAGTAATTGTATTGTTTTTAATTATGTGGCCTAAATACTTGACGGAGTCCTGTGCAAAATTACATTTTGAAAATTTCAATTTAAAGCCTTCCTTTAGTATTGCTTCTAATAATAGTGACAGGTGTTTAATGTGTTCTGCAAATGTTTCAGAAAATATCAAAATATCGTCGATATAATTCACTGTGAAGTCGGATAGTTTATGTTTCCTTATAATGCTACTTAAAATCCTCTGAAAAATCGCAGGTGATGTTTTTAAGCCAAATGGTAAGCAAGTCCATTGAAAGTGGCCTTCCTGAGTAACAAAAGCTGTCTTATGTTTGTCTTCAATTTTTAAAGGTATAGACCAGAAAGCTGAATTTATATCCAATGTTGAAAAGAATTTACAATTTCTTGTCTTGACCATTAAATCCTCGATTAATGGAAAGGGCTGTGATTGAGGAACTACAATCTTGTTTAAATCACGAAAATCTATACATAATCTAGACCTTTTTCCTTCTTCTTTTTTGAAGGCTAATGTTACCGGAGCAGCAAAAGGACTATATGACTCTTCGATTAAATTGTTTTGTAATAATTTTGACACTTGTTCTTCTATTTCTTTCATATCATCTATAGTACACCTATATGGCCTTTTACTACAATATTTATCTATCAATAAATCAATATGAGCCCTTTACAGTGCCTATATCATATTTGTCTTTAGCAAAAAGTGAATTGTATTTACATATCAATTCATCTATTTGTGACTGTTTTTGTAGGTCTAGATGATTTATTGCCATGCAAAAGTTTTTGACTTCTATGTTTTCATTAAAATTTATTTTACAATCATCATTTGTTTTATTTTTAGTATTCTCAACTATATTCATATCCTTGTTTTCGTTATCCACATTTTGTTTATTTATTAAATTTTTACCTGTAAAGCCAGGAATTATTTTTGTAGTTTTAGTATTAATTTCTTTTTTGTTATCTTTGGGGTTGTGGATACTTTGTGTAATTTTTAATTTCTCATTTTGTATCAATTTAAATTTTTCTATGCAATCTAAACCAATTAAGAAATCATAGTCGAAATTTTCTTCACCTATCACAAAAACATTAACATTATCTTCAATATCGAAAATTTTTATTTTTAAAGTTACTATTCCAATAGATTTCTTTACGCCATTAATTGTTTTTAAGCTTGCTTTTTTATTATTATCATTAATTGTGTTTTTCAAGGACAATAATCTTGAATTTATCAAAGACACATTCGAACCAGAATCATAGATTCCTGAAGTTTCCAAAGTGTCATTAATTAATAATTTAATTTTGATTAATGGCGAAATTATAAGTTTTTTGGATCAATTTCATTTAATTCGGTTTCTAATTCAGAATTGTTAATGCTCCTTATCTGATCTCGTTTTGGTCTATCATTGTATTTGTTTTTAAACCAACATAAGGATTCAGGATGATAGCGGGTTCCTTTATTTTCGTTCTCACAAATTTTACACGGACTGACTATATTTCTTACATATTTTTCCTTAATTTTATTTTCAAAACTAACTATCTTTTTTTTCAAATTCTTTTTTTTTACCAAATATTCTAAGCCTCTGATATTATTAAATAAGTCTTGAGTCTCTTTCAAACTGTTCCTATCAATTTTATCTGCTATAAAATTTGGTAGCCCCGTAGCTATCAAATCAATTAAGGTGTGTTTATCCATTGTTTTGTTTAACTCCAATAATAATTTTTCTTTTTTTAAAGCATATTCTAATAATGAGCCCTGCCTATATTTAAACAATATTGCATACCTGACTGGCGACCAACCTCTGTCTGCAAAAGTCTCACAAAAGTTTTTTTTCCATGTTGACCATTCAGAGTTAACCGTGTATTTTATGAGCATGGAGCTGTACCAGTCTAGACATGAATCCTCCAATAATAATCTAAGACTTTCAATCTTCTTAACATCTTCATCAATTCCTAAACGCTCACATTCTGCTTCAAAAATTGACATCCATTGGGACACATTTGATGTTTTACTATTAAATTTTTCTATTACAAATTTCTCTGACATATTTCTTATATTAAGAGGTTTAGGTGTATCCTTCTTCAGTTCAGCAAAACTCTCCAGAATTCTTGTTATAACATCTTCTGAGACTCCCGCAGTAGGAGCCTGTAGTAATGTTTCCGGTGAAGCTTGTTCCAGCAAATATCCTTTAAACTGTATATTTCCATCTTTATCTTTGTACACCTCACTTATTTCCGATGTCAATGAGATCCATACTTGTCTTTTTTCATGTCTCTTTTGTAGTGTATTTTTGACTTTGAGAAAAGCTTGTGTTTTTATAATTTCCTCATGCAATCTTGCCGGTTGGAGCTGTTCTGGGATGTAGAAGGTATTTTTATCGGAGTCCGTAATTGAGGTTATGCAGATTATATTTGTTTTTGGATCTTCACCAGATTTCACCACAAATTCAAACCTTAACTTGTCCATTGTTATTAAAAATAGCTGTAGAAATGTTGTTTTATAATGTTACTTTACATTAGTGAAATAAAAACCAAACTGTGTTGCTCTGAAAAGAGAATAATTTATTAAGAAATGCTTTTAATTTTCATCTTTAACATGCATGTTTAGTTTTTAATAATTAATTACAAAGCTTACCTGAAAAGAGAAACAACATTTAGAGCTATTATTTCACAAATTCCTTTACATATTAATATTTCAACACATTCCTTGTAATACGCTTGTCTTGTCTGACCACAGATAACTTATCCCTCCAATTTGTATGTCATCCATCTGTCAATCTTATTACTACAATCTACACGTGAAATGACATTCAGAGAAAGTGCGGCAAATTTAAATTAAATGAAGTGTCAATAACTTCATTTACATGTATTATAATACGATTACATTACGGATGCGAGGAATTTCTTACACCATCTCAGATTTTGTTCGCCTAAGGAAAAGAGGAACCATCCAATCAGTTTGAAATTAAATCTGTCCGTTCCGTACTTATCACGAGTTCACAACAGGCCTTCAGGATCCATTCAGAAACTTATAAACACATTTTGTGACATTTCATCAAAGGATTCCACAGTGTGAATAATCAAATAGAGCAGCTACTTGATTGGTGCGAAACACTCTGACGAGGACGGAATTCTTGGAAAACCTATTTGCTGTAATGATTGTGTAAGAAGGTAGCTTTTTAATAATGTGGCCACTACCACCTTCGTATTTATAATGAAGTTTACTTCCATTCCAAGTAACAATTGTTGGATGCAACTCTGCGCTCTTGGTATCGTAAAGTAGCCGTCACTTGCATAATGGTCTCACCCCACTTTACTGAGCTACATAATAAATAATATGTTTGTCTCAGTGGGTCCAATAAACACGGCAATTGCGTTCAGCTCCCCCCCTTTCAGACACATTGTTTAAATCCATTTCATACTATTCCCTATGACGACTAGTCGACATATTCAGATGATGATGATGATGATGAACATTATTCCTGGATGACCTGCTCTCTCGCTACGAGACATTAACATATTGAGCTCTTTTCCGATCCCGGACATGACTCATTACGTCATCAAAAGGGTTTCCTACCATCTTCAGCGCTACCAGAATCCAGCGATCACAGAAATATATAGAAATGGTTGTCCCGCGTTAAATGAAACTTCAACTAAAGTATTTATATATTACGTTCATAAAAGATAACCATTTGCTCAAAGCTTTACGATTTTGTATGGCTGACCCATAAAATGATTACAAGGCTCTGCGAAATGTATTCGAATGCATTGAAGGCCCCAGTACCAAATGTGCGGTTGGCATTGAGTAACGTTACGTTACGTTACGTTACGTCCTTTTCTTGAATACTTGTGTTGCACAAGATACTCGGCTGTGTTGGCAGGCACGTGACGTCACCAGTGACCAGTACCGAGGTACAGTCCGCTTGTATTGTGAACAGTTTTAGCTGATACGGTAACAATTGCGCAAAAACGGATTTTGATGACTCATTCAATACAAATGTAGGTCACATTAAAAGTGGTTATTAATAGTTTCTATTATAATGTGCGTGGTGTAATAAATGCCAAGGTAGTAGGTATTCGCTTGCAGTATAAGACACGGTGTGAGCGACATGTGTGTCTAGGCCGTCCGGCCGGCCGGTGCTCACTGATGACTTGTAATTTAACATATAAGTACAAGACAAGTATGATGCATCAAATGGCAGGAGGTGAGGTGAGTCTGTGTCCTCCTCCCGCTAGAACATGTACTTGTGGGAACCTATCTAACAATAGAACACCGAGCCTCACGTGAACTATCAATTTGAATTAAAAAAAATGTCGCATTAGATTTACTGCTGCGCAGAGGCTTTAAGGAGATGGGATCCAACAAAAGACTAATAAGTGCAACCGCTTGCAAGCTGCATGGCTGATGCTTTCCGCGACATCACAGTGAGGAGTCATTCGGTATCTCTTCTTGTGGTTGACATGCTTGGCAGCTACGGCATGCCTCAGCACAGATCACAACTAGTCACTTCAGCTACGGCAATTGTGAAGGGTATTGATTTATCGTAACGTATTAATTTACAAATATAATAATTTATATATAATGGCATCTGCGAGGTGATTGGTCTGCAGATTATAATTGTTACATAAGTGCGTGTTGCAGCCGAAGCCGGTCGCCCACGGCTGGCGCGGCGCGGCGCGGCTGGAGAAAGTACAGACAGGGCGGCGCGGCGCGGAGCAGCTTTAACACTTTCCGTTTAGATAACTCTTTAATCCTTCGCGTATCGATCGCATGTGATGTGACGGCAAGCGTCGCAGAGAAGAGATGTGCTGCGCGCATCGTGTTACACATCATTTATTTTATTTATTTTCATTTAAAAAAAACATGATTGTTTAACTCGTAGATAGGGGTGTTCACTTAAAAAATATATCGATATTTCTATTCAATATAAAATAGCGGATCTCAATATCGATAACAACATGCTAGAAAACATAGATTCTATAAAACTTTAATATAACCGTTTTCCAGTGAAACGCGCAAAGTTTTTGGACCCTGATTTTGTATGTGTGAATGTAGAATCAGAGACCAGAGTAGCTCATAAGTAAGTTTCCACATGCTCGTATAGTAACGACTCCACTGAGAACACGAGTCTGTTTCCACGCGTGGCTACAACCATAACATCGCTTTATTCGCAAGGCACTTACACGTAAGTACACGTTTTATGGTTACTTTACAATAATATCACACAATGAAATATGGAACAAACGAATGTATAGAAAAGGTATTAACTTGTGACGCTCCAAATATGATGTCGTGGCGTGAGATGTTTAGGTAAGTAGATATATACACATGCGTGGTGTCCCGCGACGCGTGTCATGGAAACCTCCAAATAAAATGTTTGACACGCGTCGTGGGGCTCGTCACGCCCGCCCGCTACCGTTACTGCAGACTACTACTGAATAATATATCAACGATGTTAGGAACCTCTTAGCTTTACAGACGCGACATTACAAGGGATGCTATGTTGTTTTATGTTTTCAACGAGATATTACTAAAGTGTGTTGCTTGTATTATTATTCTTTGAATAACGTTTGATTTCGTATCGCAATCATAGCTTAACCTATCTAAATTGTCGTGTCTCTTGAATGTTCTCTTAACGTGTTCCATTGTTGTCGAGGGTGATATATCACATGAGTTATTGAGGTGTCCACAGGTGCTCGGGGACCAGCCATCATACAGCGTGTGATGTATGAGGAGTGAGGACTGTGGGAAGCCCCGGCAAGCATGTCTCCCTCTATTATCATGTCATGAGTGGTCGGTGTAATGGTGGTGGCCGCGGGTCGCAATCACCATTTGTACGCGCAAAAAATATTATTAGCGGAGCGCGTCGCTCGAGCAGAATAATGTTAGATGATTCACCCGCCATTCTAGACTAATGGAACACGATACCTTGGTAATGGTGTTTTTGCCTGCGCCGGCGCACTTTCCTTTTCTAACCGAACAATAAACACTGACATTACGAGAAACAGAGCTATCAATTATTGTTCTCGTATCCGGTGTCGATGGTAGGAGGTGAAGCGGTTACGGATTAGTTAGCCTCGCTAATTCACCACATTGCATAATATGCACTAAATGGTAATCGACTTTAATACGGATGCCATTTTTAGGGATCCATTGTCGAATGGCAACATGATCGAAAAGCCGTGGTGGCCTTGTGGTTGAAGCAACGGCATGTCATCTGATGGTCCCAGGTTTAAATCCCAGCCTGTACCAATGAGTTTTTCTAGGCTTTAGTACCGAGATTAATCACACCATGAGTCAAATAAGAGAGGTAGGGCGAATTGGGATCACCCTTGGGTTTTCCCATCAATATTGGAGCCCGACTGGGGACTATACCTTCACCTTACAGAAGACTGCCGTGAAATAACACTACTTTGATGTATTGTTGTGTTTCTTCCGTAAGTAAGGTCGCCGTGCTCTACTAGCCGTGCGCCGAGCTAGTAGTAATGCTGCTAGCACAGTGACTCCTCATCAACTACAGGGGTGGCAGCTCGTTAGTGATATCCCTGGTATTGCTAGCACACTGATATTACAGAGACTCCAATGAAAGATACTCCGGAACCCTCAGTTCATCCGAGTCCGACACACTCAGCCAATTGTATGAGTCAAGCAATATGTAGATATTACATCAGAGTAATGAGTATATCCTTAATGAGAGGTGTGTAAGAGAAGGAAAGTAGGCTAATGTAGCGACTTGTGTCTTGTGGTACTACAGGTTGTGTCGCGGCGCCGGCGCAGGCAGTGTTACGTGACGGAGCTGGCGGTCGTCGCTCCGCCGCGCGTGCTCCCTACATCGACAGTGGGGCGCTCCATCACTCCAGCATTAGCCTACGCCATGGATTTTATAATGGTTATACTGGATACTTGCAGCTGTACTAGATACTTGCAGCTGTATTCTCAAAACAGTCACACATTTTATGGTAGTCAGGGTTATCCACGAGTAGGCTGCGTGCGTCAAGACACTTTGACGCTGAAACAAGCTCCTAAAAGATTAAAAAAGTGTATAATATTATAGATCAATTGGCTCATTGTATTATCTTCCCTGTGTCTGTCATAATATTGATAACCGTTAAAAGAGACGTCTGTCACTGCTAGTAATATAGGTTTCCTTTGTTTGTGTGCAATGAGAATAGTATCGACACAGAGTATAGACAACAATGCCGTGGTGCCGGTCCACAGGAGCGGCCCTCAGTGGAGCACAGAGGTGATGCCGCCCCTGCTGCTCGGCCACCACTGTCCTTCGTGCCGTCGCCAGTGTTATGACGTCAGACACGTCGTGTCATCTGATGATGATTGATAATGTAACCAGCCAGTACTACTGTACATCTTCATAGCTCACCCCTATCATATTACAACACATATTTAATTTTATGATTATTTTAGTAACAGGAAGTAATTGTTTCTTGTAGAAAAAAGGGCAAATTCCAACGATATCGAATAAAAAATAAATATAGATTACTTAATGCGATGGAACATTCCCAATAATATGGGAGACACGTCAGAAACAATGAAGATTGTGATATACAAATTATATGTGAACTGCTATCGTGGCTGCCTATTGTACAAAACACTTCATAAATCCATCGACAATATGAACATGGTGGTTAGCTTTCAGTCCAGTGTACATGAATGGAGAAAATCATTTTACAGTCATCACGCCGAGTCCCATCCGGGTAGGCCCGGACTTGAGAGTCAAGTCACATGAGTAGGGTTAAGTTAAATTATACCCTTTTAGGACAATTGTTCGGATGAAGTAGGTAGTACGAAACTTGACACAGTTAAACTATAATATGGAGATGGCGCAGGAGTACAGATATAACTATCTGTACTCCTGCGCCATCTCCATATTTCATATTTTTATTATAATAATATGCATTAGAAAAATATTAAGTAAGAAAAATCCACAGACTAGCATGTGTTTGACACAGGATCTTATTGGATATCATAGTCATAGTTTGTTTATATTTATTTCGAAGTGTGGTCGAGTTTCGACCAGTAGGCGATCGCTAGTATAAATAAATATAGGCTGCTTGGAGTACCTATGTGGTCGGGCAGCGGCAAACACAGCTGATTGTAGAGTCAGGACGCGAGTGCCCCGCATTGAGGTGTGTGTGTACTTGTGTTGTGTGCGCCGTGTACAGCCCAGTGACTGCCTGGCTGGGCACACAGCTCTGCTGTGGCTGTGTGCACTCGCGACCGCTCCAGCCTGCAGCCTACAGACTGCGAGCACTGCATCGACTGCATTGCGTCGGCACGCGCCAGCCACGCGACATTGTTACACACGGTCAGGTTGCTTGCGGATGTCGCCAAATATTATGTAATACATATTATGTGAACTACAGGGTTGCAAATATCTAAATATATAAAACTCAAAGGTGACTGACTGACTGACATAGTGAACTATCAACGCACAGCCTAAATCACTGGACGGATCGGGCTGAAATTTGGCATGCAGGTAGATGTTATGACTTAGGCATCCGCTAAGAAAGCATTTTTGGAAATTCCACCCCTAAGGGGATGAAAGTTTTGTATGAAAATCCATCACTTTTGAAGATAAACGCGTGAAAATTGGTATTTGACCTTTCGGTTAAAAATAAACAAATACGTATTTCAGGATTTTTAGAAATTCCACGCCTAAAGTGGTAAATTAGGGGATGAGAGTTTTGTATGACAATCCGTCATTTTTGAAGATAAACGCATGAAAATTGGTATTTGACTTTACAGTTAGAAATAAATAAATACGTATTTCAGGATTTTCGGAAATTCCACCCCTAAGGGGGTAAAATAGCGGATGAAAATTTTGCATGAAAATCCGTCATTTTTGAAGTTAAATCCATAAAATAGGTAGCAATGGGCAAAGGCTATCATTTAGAATTTAAGATATAGGTTCAATTTGACTTATTTACCACGCTTGCGAAGCCGCGGGCAAAAACTAGTCTTCTCATATAAACAGAGTTGATATTGACATAAGAACAGCTGAACAATAATAATTTTGATAGATGACATAAATTTAAAGGCCCTGCTATCGAGTTCATATTTTTTATTACTCCGATGTGACATTATTACTCCGATAGGCCAAATTAGATAGATTGCATTCAGAAACCTCTCTTATTGTGTCAGTTACTGCCTGCTCCGTTGTAAAATGTGTCGTAAAATGTTACACCATTAACTGGTTCTAATGTATGAAATAAAAATTTAATGATTGCATTTTTTTTATACCAAATGTATGCAAACCGTTACCGTTATATGAGAACAGTCAAAGGTAAACTCAGTGCAGTAATCCCTCACCAACATCTGTTGGTTGCCGCGAGTGGCGAACCAATCGATCACGCACAGCACAAGCGGGCCATCAACGAGCCTCATTGCTCATTCATACTTCATGTAAATGTAAAGAGGGAACAAATATGCAATCAATAATCATACATTACGATATAACAGCAGAGGACGTCACTTGGATGGAGTGCGATCAATTATTAACATATACTGGTGTGTTCGTGAAGGCGAAACATAATTTGTAGGTACCCCCTACAATTTATTGTAAAGAATAATAATATGCTAGTGTATAGATAGATAGATGTGAACAGGCAATTTCCCAGTAATGTGAATCTTGATTTATACCGACATCACCTCACAAGAGAATAATTGAGATTGTTATGTGAAGCGTCGCCTCGTACGCATGGATTGTTGTGAGGCCGTGGTCATAATACCGCAGTGATCTAAGCTCATGTAACTACAATATTTGGCGTGATTGGCGATGTTTACTGCAGTCCCCGGGGTGAACGGTCCAGGCCGCGCTCAGGGGCGACGTGTGCGTGTGCTGGCGCTCCTGCCACCCACCGATGACAATGACATTGATGGCAGCTTCATGATCGTTTATTTAGACGAGAGTATTGTATTGTGTGAAGTGTACTCTATGGCGCATGCACAGCGGTAGCGGTGGGCTCGCCACTCTCAGCCGGACTCATTGATGTGCGGCGGCGAAGGGCACTCACTCAGTAATGTATTGTTCTATAAATAGAGCGGTGACGCGGCGTGCGTGACCGTATTATATTATATTATATGTTATTGATGTAATTCCGGAGCACTGATAGCCTCGGGCCGAGGTCGCTGCATCATCGTGCCGAACAAAACAATCGCACTTCACTGCACAATGCTCACATTACTGTATCTTGACACTTGAGGGATATCTCTTATATGGCCCAGGAGCATCGGTACAACAATCTGTACAGTTTTATATTCCCCGATTGTTGGAAAGTCTTATAAATCGTGTTTCACATGGGAAGCCACATCTTATACTCTTGTTGTTTAGTTTTAGGGTGCTCTACAATAAAATGCACCTTATATTAAAATTGTATGTACACCCAAACGATTTATTAATTATATTTAATTATTATTAATTATTTTCCATTTCCGTCCACGGACCACCTGTTCTCATTTATCTACTACTAATGATTTTGATGTCTTCTATAGTGGTATAGTAGTATAGTAGTTAAAGCAATAGGTATCAAGGCGTCCGTATATTCACACCGGTCCTCCACGGGTCGCCGACCGTCACGCAGACCAACGTAAATCTTATTTATTATGTTTCATCTTCTTTAATGATCCTTTTCAATCGAGACAGACATACAAAAAGGGGTATAAGTTATTTGTTTATTTGAGTATGTCAATTAATCATCGGGTTAAGGTTATTGCGAATCACACAGGAGTGAGTGTAATACTGAGCAGATGTTGCCCACACGCATCAGTGTCGGACGACCCCGAGGCACAGAGCTCTTTGTGTTGCGTGCGGCGGCGCGGCGGCGAACTGCGCAATGCGCATGCGCATAGCGAGACATCTGCTGGTTGCACTCATCATACACATATACATACACACTACCGTTACTCATTACACAACTCAATCACGGCATGTATTACTTTTATATATAATAGCTACCTCTTCCCACGATTTCAGTATGACAGTCTTAAAATATAATATACCCAACGTTACTCAGCGATAGTGTATCCCAAAAGCTTTTTCTTAGTCTAAGAAAATTTGATTAGTTTAGTTCCGTCAAAAAATAATGAATAATGTTAGGTGTATAGATTTACGTGAGCTGTTCGTCACAAAAACATCTCCCGCTACAATACACGCCGCGTTTGCGTATCTCAGCTCAGCTTAACGAGATTACCATCAAGGAAAATGCCGATATACCTATTATGAAATTAAATGTTGCTCTATACTCTCTGCCTACCGCGTGAGGAACTCGGCGTGATGACATGTATTTATATACCTATTATATACCAGGCATTTATATCAGACAGTGTACGAATCACGATTATGAATAACGGGACCAGATTTTCTACGTGGTTGGGTAACTAATGAGCGTTTGTTACCTAATGATTTTGATTTACATTTCAATTGAATGCGTGAGAAGTCCGAGAGATGAAGAACACAAACTTTATTTGTAGGTTCATGAGATACCTAGCTGAACTGATTATGATTTTCTCCCTTAGAACTGATGTGTATTGGAGCCGACGTACATTGGCCTTAAGATAAGGAACATACTCATTATATATTGCAGAGATTGGAACAGATATTTTTTTAACGATTATTAGGAGCTCCGACATATGCGGCTGTACGTATAGATTATTTCTCAATAAAACCTCAGTTGGCGAGGGGTTATTTGTGTGAAAGCTTTCCTGCTGGTCTGTGGTCGATAACAGTCGATGACAGTCTATAACAGTATCTATCCATGTCGAAGCTTGTTCACGGGTGAACCATGGATATGAGATCCCAGGTAAAACCGACAAACTAGTCTCAGTGACTCAGCAGTTCCGCTTACTTATGTTATTTTATTTTTTTAATATTCTTTTGTGAAGTATTAATGTTATACTATTTATCAAACTTTCGCGATTTAAACACACACAAACAATTGAATTGATTCAGGTTTTACTTTGCGGAAATTCATATTTATAGAATACAAAATATATTATAATTTGCTTTTTCCGCTTAATGAGTGTGATACGGTCGAACGGCCTGCGCCCAGGTGTGAGCTCAGGCGTGGTTTCTTCCGACACGTGTTTCAGGACTTCCACGTCCCATCATCAGGGTGCCGCCGCGTTGGTCGAGCAGCGTGATGTCACATCGAGGTCTGGATGCTGGAGCAGCGCTGGATAAGACTCGTTTTCATGTCATTACTATTCATGTTATCTTAGTAATTGAAATGTAAATTTAAAAGGAGTAATTGGTGAGTTACTTTCCGGATTCTTCTCAGCAAAAAAGACCTTCCGAATCCGGTGGTAGATCCTGACGATTTGAAAGTGCTTCTCTGTAAAGTCTAGTCAAATAAAGATCATTTTGATTTTGAGTTTAAGTTTGATATTGCTATCGAATCCGTAATATAAGTTAATGTTATCATCATTAAAATGTATTTTAATAGTGAGTGTCACACCCTACTCTAGAGGTGTGCGCGCGGCGCTATCACTGTAGGCGTGGTGGTGTACTCATTAGATATTAATAAGTTTTGTCGTTGGAAATGCGGTTGCGGCAGCTGAGGCACTGCGGCCTGCTAGTTACAACAACTATTTTCATTAGTTTTAGTGAAAAGCAATTCATTTGTATTATATTGCATTGTAAGGATGAACCATGGAACAGATGATCGTTGAAGATTATTTATAAATGTTCTCTTACAGAGGCCTCCTCGCTACCTTTTGTTATACCCAAGCTAAACGCTTATGAAGCTCATATGTCCGGGAGCGGCGCGGCGGCGGGCGGGCGGACTCCAGACGGTGATATGATAGGGTCTACTTGACCGACATTACACTACTGCATTGTATATCTGTTAAGTCGAACTGCATATGCATTTATTTAAACTCCTTATTAAGAGGGCGACAGAGCACTAGTTTTTATACGATATCAAAATGAACTACAAGTTTATTTTTAATTTGTGATTAATTTTGGTCGTGCATTATCGAGCTTCATTGTCATTGGTGCTACCATCGCGATGTCAGCGGCATGTAAGAGTTTAGTTAGGTCCACCTGATGGCGGGTGTAAGTGGCACTACACTGGCCGGCATGTGCTGTGAGTGGGGTCTTAGTCGAGTCACGCGATCATAAGTGGTCTTCGCATGTCTCACACTATCGTAAACGCAGTGAGCTGCGGTACTGGATGTTCCAAGCGTATTGGTCGTTAAGCAAGTTTATGGTGTAACAGAATGCGGGCTGTGCATCATAGGGAAAAGAGTAATTGGTAATTAAGAATGGTGTAGGCCAGTAGTGTTATGCTAGCCATCCAAGTTCTCAATGTTGAATTGAAAGCCATGGTCGGTATCGGCAGTAGCGCGCCGTAATAGCGCGTCGGCCGTGTCTACTTGTTTAGGTGTAATTACTTCCCGCCTCGAGTGCTTTATGTCACTTGAGTTTATTGGATTTGGCAAAGTGTCGGTCTACAGCGAGCGCTCTCGAGTCGAGACACACTACAGAGCCGAGGCCCACACCGATGAATGTGTCCGGTAACAACGTTGACTCCATTCATTGCGTAAACTCACACTGCGACGTAATAAGGTTAAATAACGTGGTTCCATAGTGTCATTAGTGTGTTGTAATCACCTCCTGTGTGCTGTCACCGTTGAGTAACGTGACGTGTGCCACATGCGAAGAGGATATAGTGTTTCATCGGCTGCAGTACACCGTGGCACCACAAACACTAATGAGTGCGCGCAAGGCCCGGCCCACGCCACGTGTCACGCCACACAGACAGACAGACAGATAGCCAGGAGGAGCATATTGATGAGCTAACTGACTCATTGTGCCAACGCTGAAAAAAGCTGCCTAACAAATTCCGGGACAATTTATGATCTACTGATCTCAAAAATATATATAAATAAAATAAAGATATTTATGCTTCATGAAAACTATTTGATATACTGTAAATAACAAACCAATGAGTTTTAAAACCGTTTATTTAGTGATGCACAGGTATTCAATAACAGGGAAGGGCTCGGCTCGTGTGTGAATTCCCGCCTCCACGATACATCTTCATTTCTCAACTCCCGAAGCATGGCCAGCAATTTAGAGAGCACACCTTTGCACGCACATGTAGCACCTATCTACTGTTAACTTTGAGATAGTGTGTTCTAGGATATTAATAAAAAACCTTCAATGATATTCATTAATCACATTAAGCAATCTATTATTGCCTGCCAGCCTGTCCCAGGTGCATGCGAAAAAATAGGATGCTTAAATATTGTTGATGGAATATTTTGATAACTTAGACTTAGATTATAATATAATTGAATTATTTAGTCGACAGTGAAAGGAGAGAGTATGCACCTGAGCTCATGGCACGAATGTACTGGCATAGATGGTAATCTTACCGACAAGTACAACTGCGGAGAAAGTGACCACTCCTGCACAGCGAGCTGCAGCCTCAGACACTATCGGAGCCCCATCGGCCCCGGAGGAGGTGCTTACTACATAGCAATGCGTAGGCTTAAGTAGGTGCCGGTCCAGAGCGACCCGTAAAATACGAACCAGTGTTGCGTCCTGTCCCGCACCATAACCAGCAGTCCCGCTCTCTACCAACGCTACAAGCTGCTCATTTGTGAATTTGTGATAGCATTCAATTAGCACTTAATTAACACTAAAATTTATCACGTAACTATTGTAAAGCATCTGTTTTACTTTTTAGTATTACCAAGTTTAAAATTTCTACGAATAATTAATCGTTTCAGCTTATTGATATAATATGAATTTAGGTTACGCCGCGTCGGTGCAGCACAGAATAGCGTGTTGTGTGTCGCCAGAGTCCGTGGCGTGAACTTTCTTCGAGTGCATCGCGCGGCGACCCTCGATAACTGAGTTACGGCCGCTTTGTGCGGTAATTGCGCAATTTCTCTACTCACCCTGGCCACTTTCTTTCCAGCGCTGTCGAGGTCACGGCGGCTCCATTATCGACGCACGATAGAACATATAATTTATTATTTACGCGACGACTGGGAATGAAGCGTCTATCCAAAATAAGAACATAAGTACATCATGTTAATGTTTCATGTGCCGTGTTGCGCCAAACTCTTTGTTGAGCTTGTGAAGTCGACGCTAAGGATCCCGATGGTCTCGTATTCTGGAATAGGTATGTGTAAAAAGTACTAACTAGCGTTGGTAATCGTTTTGTATATATGTAGGTAAGGTACATATAAGAAGCGAATGACGGCTTCAGACACTGACGTGCAGACGTGTGACATGATGAATGTGGAGATAGCGAGCGGCGTGCGTCCTCCGTATCATATCGGCGCGCAGCACTCGCATGTACCTATTACTGTAGATAATGATATGTAATGTCATTGCTCATTGGGTAGTAGAAAGTGGTCTCTCACAGTAATCCCGCAGTCAACGACCTCTTATCGAAGTTATCAGCTATTAATATTCAATAATATATAATCAATGCCAGAAACATTCAAGTCCCGTGGGAGCCGGGCTCAGCCTCGCCCCTCGCTTAACTAAACTTGCCAACACTTGCGCCTTTGTGTGAAAATAATTTATTAAATGTAAGGTTGCTGAGCACAATGCGCTAGTGAGGCCATACATCCCCTAACTACATTAAATCTGAGGGTGCCAGTGCCAGCCCTTAACAACACCCTTTATTAATAATAAGCAGATGGCCGCGGGGTTCTGAATGCGCCATGAATTTTTCAAGTGCTATCGTTTTATATCGCACATTTTTTTTAAATATTGTATACGCATCCCTCAGACAGTGGTCAGAGCCTTTTTACATCCATGTTTTTAATTTTCACTATTTATTAGGTTAAGTTTGTGAGTTATATTTAATCGTATTAAAATTTATATGAATTTACTTGTATTTTGCTTGTTATCCATGTATTTAATGCTTGCATTTTTAATCTATTTTGTGTATCTCTATATCGCACATTGCACCTTTTGATGTATCTGGGGTAAATTGTTTATCGTACAATTTGTATTGATATGTTCAAGTTAATTTCGTTCAGGGCTGGGTAAGTCTACTTCTGGTTTTAAAAAACATAGTTTAAAGTGTTAAAGTTATTCCTAAATTAATTATTGAAGCAGGACAGTTATGTAAGGGTGATAAAACAGTCGAACTTTATCGTTACTTACAAAAGAGTAGATAATGCAAATGTATACCTAATCATATATTTATACATACCTATAGTTCTGTTGTAAGCTATAATGATGATTGTGTGATCTGATGCTCTAGCGACTACTAGCGAGTGTGCAATTTTAGTTGCTAATGGAGGTTTGCAGTAGCTTAAACTGTGCATTAGTGTTGAGTCGCTAAGACCGGGAGGGGTCGGGGCCGGGTCGCGCGCCTGACATTACCGGGGGCTCCGCGCGACGCGTGCCGCCGGGCACCCAGCATCCAGCCTGCCATACATCACACACACACAGCCAAGCTAATCAACAATACATACATAACTCCCACAAGCACTCTACATGTAAACTATGGACAAGGCAAACTGCGATGGTACAACGTTATTGGTAAGTAACACTATGGAAAATACCTTCTTCTTATTGATTTTACGTGTAAAAATTATTATAAGAAAAAAATATGATGAGGGAATGACAAATATTAATATTTTCATATATCAATTAAAAGTACGTAGAAAACTTTACACACAACACAGCCTATTTACTGGATTTGATATATACATATGAGTTATAGGTATGTTTACACACAACACAGCCTATTTACTTGATTTGATATATACATACGAGTTATAGGTATGTTTACACACAACACAGCCTATTTACTTGATTTGATATATACATATGAGTTATAGGTATGTTTACACACAACACAGCCTATTTACTTGATTTGATATATACATACGAGTTATAGGTATGTTTACACACAACACAGCCTATTTACTTGATTTGATATATACATACGAGTTATATGTTTACAGATGAAAAAAAAAGCAATTATAAAAATTCGGTACATGAAGTACCGAGACGGCACGTATCTATTAAACCTTGCCCAGTGGGCGGGATGTGATATTGGATATTTTAGGAGGAGGGAGGAACATTATGAGCTGGGCAGGAAAATTCCATGAAGCGTGTATTTTTGACACTTAATAGGTATAGAGATTATTGAGAAACTGCCGAGCAGGCGAACAAAGCTGCAACATGCTGCGAGGGCGATGTGCTGTAAGCACACACACCAACCCGGCACATTGCGAAGAAAAGCAATTTGTCGACCGGAAGCAATACAATAACCACACCAATAAATAAAAATAATTATTTAGGACGTTGATCGACATAATTCGTGAACAAATTATTTTGAAGACGAACAGAATAAATAAACTGCGAAGCATCGTGTTCCGTGAACCCAGTTCACTTGTTCAACTGTTACTGTTTACGATTGTGAATTATGAATACATTTTTGCGCACTGCTGGCGCCAGTTCAACTCGATGACACTGCGATATTTATTCAATATGTTAATGAGGGAGGGAAAGGGAGAGAGAGAGGAGACACTGTCGGGGATTATGGTATGTTTGTTTATGTGTATTAAATAAAATAGGTAGTGTGAATCGGGATCTCCTGTGGGTGTTCCCTTGGTGTTCCCATTAATATTGGAGCCGCCCGACTGGGGACTGTACCCCCACCTGACAGAACACTACCATGATATAGTGTTTTGTTTCTGCGGTGAATAAGGTTGTCAGTGCTCCACGACGATACGCTGCGCTAATAGTAGGTAATGCTGCTAGCACAGTGAGTCCTCATTAACAATAGGAATGGTGACTCGTTAGTGATATCCCTGGTATTGCTAGCGGCTATAGGCTACGGTGACTGCTTACCATCATGTAGGCCGTTTGCTTGTGTGCCACCTTAATAATGGTTATAAAAAATATGGGTTCCATATAATAACGCACTGGGTTTCTATGTGTGTATATCATGTAAGAAGTGTGGTCACCCGCCATGTCAGTCTGTACACTCATCGGATTTGGGTAGGATTCTCACTAATGTATAGGTAGGTACCCTTAAAGGGTCCGAAGCCGGAGGGGAACCGTAAGTAAGGGTCAGTCAGTAAGTTATAAGTGGTAAGACTGCCCTGTAAAGGTCATAGTATATATTTTGTTTCGTCAACTTGGACATGGATCCCAGAATATGAATGAAAGCACACTACATGTGTTTTTTGATATATTTTTATGATTAACAAGAAATAATAAAATATTATATCATAAAAAAATATCACTAGGTTGAAGGGATGATAGATCCCATTAGAGCATTGCAAGTTAGTAGTGGACATGTACAGGTATACCCTCATATTATGATACACTACACCACACGGACACGAGTACTGTGGAATATGAGCTGCGCATTTTAGTGCGCGTGCGCAGACAGACCACCGACCGACCCTGTATAAGCCTGAATTGTATTGTGTTACATTACATCCTTACCGCGCCCATACATATATGTACTAGCCCTGGACTGGAATAGCCGATGATAATAGTTGATGGACCTTCACTGCTAGAGCTGTACTTATACATACACATACTAGGCATTCAGTGATCGTTATCCTGCTCTACAGACACTATTTATTAGTAGTTGAAATCCAAGAAAATAAATGAACACTCCGTTACAGTTTATTTATAGGCATGTAAAAGTATCACAGCAAAGCGTTTGTTTTTTATCGGCAACCCGAGCAAGTCTAAACAGAAATAAACATCGAAGTCGAATGGCGCGTGTATTTTAATAGAGTATTAAAATATCCACGAACTATATTTACTGGCGGAATTCTCACGAGAGCCCCATTGGCAAGCGGTAACTGATGGGCTCAATTAATTACGCGTGTGTATGTTTACACGATCTATTCGGGGCGAGGTATCAATCGCACACTCGCACCCGCCATTACCCGCTATCCGTATCTACCGCTGCCGCCGCCGCCGCCGCCGCTGCCAATCTAAACAGATTTACGTTTTGCACTCGAGCACACCTAATAGCATAGACTATAGATGTTTGTTTGTTTGTCAAAGTGATATTCCAATAGTGGTAATATTATTCATACAAACAAATTCAATTTTAGTGTATGTTTGTAATGTCAATATAACAGCTGCTTATTAAATGCATACGAAAACATATTTAATTATTCGGGAACAAACATTTAAAATTATACAAAAATATTTTTGCGATAATATCTTGCAGTAGTTTAAAACTGTGTCGCAGATATTAACACTCAACCCCGGGAAGTTACCAATAACGAAACCCCATACCTACCTCTAATCTCCGTTACGGCTGGATACTACATTAGTGTTTGTTATCTGTCGCGACCTCGAGGGCCACGAGCCCACGAGTTATGTAAACCTAATGCCTTTCTGTTTCTGTGGACACTGGGGTTTATTCTGCATTAGTTTTTGCTCATTAAGTATTTAATGCAGTTGTGTGTGTTCTGCTCCTCATCTGCTTGTCGAGGTGAGCTTTAAAATAACACGCTATTCATCTCCCCGCGCAGTGGAGTGCGGGCCCCGGGCCCCCGGGCGGCGCAGGCGGCGCGGACGCTGGATAGTATAGCCGGCCTCCTTGTTATGGTAAACATGTCGATGAATGGCCGCAAGCCTGCATTCTGCAAAGCACCTAGCTCTACAACACTTGCAAAATTTTTTTTTCGCAAATGTAGCAGCTTTTCTTTTGTAAATTTTTAAAGCAGATATAGGACCAGTGCCAGATTTTATCAACATTGGGTAGGCAGTAGGCACTTGGTTTATTAATAAGCCATACCTGTTAAAATATATATAAGTACGTAAGGTATTTTTTTCAAATACGGTGACGGCTTACCTTCTGGTAGGTTGGCAAATAAATGTTTGTTAGGATGCGTTATTATACTCGCTACACATAATGTAGCGGAGGCATTGCATTCATGTTTACTGTACTACCACTAGACCAGTGTTTCTCAAACTTTGTTAGAAAATCGCCTACTTTGGAAAAATCCCGACGACCCCCGAATTTCTTCATCTATTTTTTATACAAATATGTGCGATAATAAACAATACTGGCTTCGGTTAAGGTATTCTACATTTCGTTATACTTTCCACCGCCCACCGTTTTTTAGCGCTCCCAATATTACTGGTTTCAATCGCCCCCTCAGAATGCTCGAGTAGCAATATAATTGTTTCAACATGTGAAACAGCAGTTACTTGGAAGAAATCTTTATTACTTTAGAAATGGGAAGCAATAGAGGTGAGGTGTCGTATCGTATTCCCGTCACTTGTCGCACCGTACAGGTCACCACGCCGGACATTACCTCACTCACTCTACATTATAATTGAGCCGTACCAGTTCATTTGCGGAGTAGTTCTCATCGCTCCGATATTTCCGCAACTACGCACTCGTGGCAGCTTACGATGCGGTTGATCTCAAGTGGTTTTCTCAGATTCGAGCAGTTTAGTAACGCTGATTCAAGATTCAACAGCTATGAGTGGACCCGCTTGATGAATAATAAACATTGCACGATGTTGGCTGCTATGGAACATTTCGGGCAATAGAAATAAAGAATAAAACGGAATATTTCGAGCTTCTTTCGTTTGTAGGGATCGATGAATCATTGATACGACTACTGAAGACTCTTGAATTACAATCGACCTTAATAAAATGCTAATGCGTTGTGTAATTGTTCCCAGTGTGACGGAGACGTGAATATCTAACCGTTATCGGCAATATTACCGTGAGCACTTCCAGAAGATTGTTCACTCATTACGGCGCAGTAGTGTAGGGAGGGACACGTCACTGGCTGGTAATGGCCTGTGGTGGCGCGTCGAGCACGATATGCTACAATCAATGCAAGTCATGCCGACTCGTAATCATTATGCTGCTAATGCTGATGGATGAGGCCATACGCCTCCTATGATGACCTCTCCCTCCGAGATGGTGACTAGGCGAGGAGCTGGTGGTGTGTGCTCTCATGTAGTAATGTAGCTCAAGTTAAGCAACCAATTACCTACAATAATTCCTGGGCGGTATTACTGGATACACATCGTGTATGCTACAGTAAATTACTAATAATGAGCTTGCTAGGAATATTATACATTTTTTTGTTCATAGTGACGACGTATTACGAGACGAGCATGTCTCAGTCCCTGTAATGTCACTTCAAATGATTATTGCAGGGTTTTCAGTGTTTGTATGTAATCAGAAGATGAAGCTAAGAACAATTAACCAACATAAATAATGTTTGATTTGCACTAATATATGCAATACCATTGAAGTAGGAAAGGAACCGACGGCAAGTCAATTATGATGACGAACAATTTGACGGATACCAATTACACGTATATGTTAAATGTTAATGTATATTTTGGTAGATTTCTAATGAATGAGCTCAACACTAGTGGACCGATTAAAAAAAAATTTCAACAACAGAATGCTTTTATCACTGAGTAACATAGGCTCTTAGATCATACTATAATAAGCAATATCAATTGTATATATGCTGGAGGTCCCTGGAGCGAGGTGATCGTGCGAGGGATAATTAAGTCTCCTTCAGCGTTACTATGCCTCGGCGCGGGCTCCCGAAGGCTGCTCGGATCAAACGGCCGCGGCCCGCCCAGCTGTGTGTGACGTCACACTCAGCTCGAGGACCAACCATTATACAATGGACATTTCTAAGTTATATTTCAAATTGCTCAACGACATTTTTTTTTTACTAAATACCGTATATTACAATATAAACTATTTATAAACAACTACGCCTCAGAAAACCTAAGGACATCTTCCACTTAAAATTCAGTCCTGTTATATATTCTTAATTAAATTTGGCGTGATATCTTGAGTGTTATTATAATTGGTGCATCGTTTTAATGAAATTTAAATAAATACACAAATTAATATGATATAACTTTGTTGAGCAAATGAAGGCGTTCATTTAAAGAGCCCCCGAGAGTGGAGACCTCTAGATCTAGAGCTTCAGCTCGAGGTCGCGCGGTCCCCGGGTCACCGGCGGTTTGAAGCTATATTCACCTCATCTGCTCCTCTCCACTAATTGACATTGCTACGTCATCGTTGTCGTGTGCTAAACCCACCTTTGTGCTTGGTTTGTTCACTAGGAATCATATGTATTCGTTATTCCACTTATAATAATAATATTGATTTGTTATAAACGTAAGACGTAAACATTACGTATACTACTCGAAATTAAATGGAGGGATGCGCCATTTATTTATCACCAAGTCTGTTTGGGTGTCCGTATTGAAAGGGTAATCTCGGTTATCACTAGTATGATTTGATTAATTCAGGGAGGACTTAAAAGCGTATGTTGACCGGGTGCAGTGTTCTTTATGTCAGTTATAAAATAATAATATACATTCCAGGCCGTGTGTATTGTACGGGTTGTGTTGTTGGAGCTCGCTGTTAGATAAAACTTAACTTAAACCAATGCCGCCAGCCTGTAAAAGGCCTGCCATTGCGGCAGCAGATGCGGAATTTAGGAATGCGGTGCTCTTTAGGAATGTACGGACATTAAGCAACCAAATATGGTAGTATTTATAGGTCCTGTTGGTCGTACCCACACCTACTAGCCAGTAGCGACTAGGTGTGTGTGCGTCACACCACGCGACATACACGCACGGCCCACTGTACGCGATTGTCATTATCCTCGGCATTGCACGTGAGCGAACCCTGCGCGGGGGCAATGTGTTTCATGCTTTGCAGTATTGCCTTCCGCATGTAGTATAGCTTTATACAGAACATCACACACCCTACACTTACCATGCTTGGCTAATAGTACACTGATACTGGATTCTGGATAACATCTACTCTTACTTCAAGTAGAAATCTATAGATAGATATAGATATCTATATCTAAATCATTCGCAATGGAAAAAAGAAATCGAGTTCTTATATAACAACATAATGGAATGCATATGAGAGAGCAATAAAAACTATGACGCATTTTTTCGTTGGGTTTGTCCGTTGCACCGTTATATTATGTAGTATTACTCTAGGTCCTGCCTGGCGGTCGGCGCGGGCGGCGCGCATAGTGAATGAAGAGATTAGGCAACAGTGGGGCGGCGCGGCGGCGGCAAGGACGCGGCCTTGACCCGTGACGTCACGGGTGCATCGCCACACACTGCTTTGTTAGTCTAGTAGTGAAATGTAGAGACTACTGACAGGGCACGACGAAGGGCGACGCTTGTATTGCGGTGAGATAACATCGCTGGGGCCTCTTGCGTGTATTTATTTATATCATACGTTTAAAGAAGGTTTTCCAAGTCGCGCAATCTGTGTAGGTACCTACATAATAAACTTATGGATGGGGCTAAGCTGAGAGCGCACTTTTACCTTTGAATACCGTAATGAACAATCCAATCAATGCGCGTGCGCACATAAGACAAGTAAACAATTCACGACCACGTGACTAGCTCACCTTCAGCAGACATAGGCGGCACATCTAATGAGCATGGCCAGCCACTATCGAATGCTTTTACGTTATCTTTTTTTGAATTCCAACAAAACAGGTTGGTATTGTAGTTGTTGGGACTGGTGTATACTATAATACACACACACCTCTTTACATATAATATCATTGATAATGTATTGCATACAATATACAATGCACTGCAATAGAGAGGCTGTTTCTAAACTGTAACGTGTTTTTGAAAATATTTATTTGGCAGGTACTACCAGTGCAGAGGTACCTATGTGTTACATAATGTACAATACACAATATTATATAGTAGTACTCCGTAGTAGAATTTGAACCGACACAAGAACTTCACCCAAATAACAAAATAGTGACGACAAGTCTAGTGGGTACGGTACACATGCTTGGGATGTCATTAAGTTCGTTCTAATAAGATAACATCAAACATGCTATAATTCCAGGAAACGAATGATGTACCACAAAAACCCGTCCCTTGTTTAGTGAGTACCGCCGCGAGCTGTGTAGTGTGCCGACTACTGCCGACACAGAATTTCCGGAATGTTGTGAAAATATACATTTCGTGAGGTCACGACCATTTGAGTTACTGTTACATACGCTCTCGTCTCGTAGCTCGTACTGTCCGCTGCCTGGAGGCGTGTATCGTAGCATTATTATTACACTGTAAACGATACTCTACAGAGTCCCGCCTTTGCAGTTAGTACAGATTCACCGAAGAACTCTTGAAATTCTTGGAGGGGGAAAGTAATTTACAGTTTGAAAAAATCTAGTATCCATTTACGCCGTGATAGATCAATATGTCAACACAACAATATTTGAGGCAAGGCCAGGGCATGCCAGGGCTCAGCGCCGAGACGAGCCTGAACGGCTTGCTATCCACATACAACTAAAACAGATGACGATAGACGAGCCCGCTGGTCTAGTGGTTAGTACATCCGACTGCTACGCTAGAGGTTGCGGGTTCGATTCCCGCCGGGGCAAACATTTATGTGATAAACATTTGTGTTTGCCTTGCGTCTAGGTGTTTGGTATTAATTATAAGTATGTATTTACAAAGAAAGTATACATATAAGTATACTATCAATCAGCTGCTGGTTCCCATAGTACAAGCTTTGCTTTGGGGCCAGACGGCGTTGTGATAATGTACAAGCATTATTATTATTATTATTATAGATGCCGGAAATGTGGAAACAGCTTAGTTTAGTTAGTTAGTGCGAGAGTGGAGGCGGACAGGAAAGTAATAGATATTAATAAAACGTGTGCTTTAGGAATGTGCGTGTTGTGCATTCCGTCACGCGCTCGCGCCGCGCCGCGCCGGCCCGGGCTGGCCGCCTCTATCTACTGGCATCGCAGCTCATTATCTCTCGACACTTGCACATTACTTCTATAATACATCAAACCTAAACTAATGGGCGGCTACAGAACCGAGCGCCATAGGAAACTTGTTTACCATTTTAAGTACTATGTATGTATGAAGTCGCGTGAGAAGAACTTAGAGTGGCAATACTGTTGTTGAATAAAACATTTTCCGTAGACTTGCACATGATCCGTGTCATATACGAAATATTGATGCAGGACAACGTTTGTCAACGCCTTGTTGCAGGCCTCACAGTGAGGTGCACCACCAACACAGGGTGAGTGTGGTTGAATAGCACCGAGCTTTGACGGTATAGTTTTTTTTTTTTTTTTAGAATATGGTCTCTCGCAGTTAGTTCGAGGGAACTTTTACTGCTTAACCGGACTAAAGTGGCGAGGCCATTTAAGGCCTCCAGCCAGAAGGGGGACTTAATCTAAGCAACTGAACTAGGGGCGTTGCTGAGAGATGGGCTACGGAGCCGTGACTGGCTTTGGGGACAAAGAAGACGGGATGAGTGCGACGGTCCTCGCCGACGAGGGCGGTATAGGGGTTGGTTTGCGGTTTGTGCGCGTTTAGTGGCTTCCTGGAGTAGGGTGGTGTCATCGTCGGGATCGAGGAGGACATGCCTCGGTCGACGACGTTTCGATATTCGAGATGGTGTATATCGGGCGGCCGCTGCTATAGGTCGCGGCACGAAACTCTAGCGCTGACCGTTATTGCGCAGAAGTAAAAAATAAGGTGTCTTGGCGGGGTACAGGGGTGAAGGGCGAGCGTGCGTTGCGCCGATTGGCTCTCCAGTCGTACTCCGTCCCCCGTGCCGATACGACGCTCCGCGCACTTCCAGTGTACAGTCGCGTTCTGAATTGTTTTGTTGTCATCGTTAATTTTTGTTGTTGTTTTTTGTTAAGTTTGTTTTGTTGATTTGTTTGTTGTGTTTGTTAGTTTATTCACTGTTTGATTAAGTTTGAACAGTTTTTAAACAGTGAAAATGCCGAGGCCGAGAAGGAATACTGTTTTGAAAAGACAGGCACGGAAAATGGTGTTTGACGTGCATTGTTTTCTGAAAAGGGAATCGAATGATTTCATTAATTCCCTGAAACAAATTCAAAGTGAAATTGGCGAAGCTGCGAGTATTTTACTCGATTCTGACCGCAGCACTGTAGATATAAGTGAAATAAAACAAACTGCAGAAGTTATTCAGGCGGGAAATATAAAATTAAATAGTATAATTAGTGACTTACAGAAAATTCAGAAAAGGACAGCTGAATCTACAAAGACGTCCATAGCAACGGTAAGGAAAATCTCCACTGAAGCCAATAATTCCGACTTATTATCAGTATTTAGAACACCAGGCAAAAAACGCTCCAGATCAAAACCGGTCACAGATATTGATAACTTTGATCAAGGATTAATAAAGAGGTGCATACATAACTTTCATAGGACAAATAATGAACTTCCCACCGTCGGAAAGTTGAGAAAGAAGCTAGAGGAAGATATAAATTTCAAAGGCTCAGAACGAAGTCTTCGACGAATAATTAAGAGTTTAGGGTTTCGGTGGAAAAATACTGAAAACAATCGAAAAGTACTGATTGAAAGTTCAAATATACGTTTACTACGTATCGAATACTTACGCAAAATAAAACAATATCGCCAAGAGGGAAGGCCCATCGTATATACAGATGAATCTTACGTAGATTCATCGCACTCTGCTCCAAAAGCCTGGACCGATGGTACTACAAAAGGTCTCAAAAAACCTATCTCCAAAGGACAGCGGGTGGTCATTGTCCACGCAGGATCAGAGGCTGGGTTCATACCGAACGCACTGTTAACTTTTAAAGCTGGTGCGAAATCAGGCGACTACCACGACAATATGAACTACGACAACTACGAAAAATGGCTGAGGACACAGTTATTGCCGAACTTACCGCCTAATTCTGTCGTGGTAGTCGACAACGCATCATACCATAATAAACAATGGGACCTTGCACCCACTTCTAATTCCAAAAAAGCTGACATGCAGGGTTGGCTTACTGAAAAGGGCATACAATATGAGGAAACTCTACTAAAACCTCAACTATACAATTTAATACGGGCTAACAAAGATAGATTTAAAACATTTTCAATTGACAGGATACTAGCAGAGCAAGGACATCAAGTGCTAAGACTGCCACCATACCACCCAGATCTAAATCCAATCGAAATGGCATGGTCTGACATAAAGCAATATGTAGGCAGTAAAAATGTGAAGTGGAGTGTTGCTAAATGTATAGAACTAATTCAAGAAAAAGTTTTGCTGATGGGTGCTTGGGATTGGGGAAAGTTATGCCAAAAGGTAAAGGACATAGAAGAGCAATATGTCAAGAGTGACCATGTCGTGGATTTGGTTACAGAAGAATTCATCATTCGCGTTGATGGTGACAGTTCAGAGGATAGCCTTGGTGAGTCTGATGACGATGACGCTGTTAGTGCCGACGACCGAAGCAGCCCTGAGCCGGGGCCCTCAGTAAGCAAAAGGCCCTGTTGGGATACTATTGAAGGTGTAAGACCATTGTCTGATTCGGACTAGATATCGGAAAGGAGAATGCGGTGTCTGATGTCCACACCCTGCCGAACTCGCAGGTTTCTTCTATCCTGAGAAGAAACTTCAGTAGGTTCTTATGTAATTCGGACTTAATATAATTTTTTTTATTATTTGGTATTTAATATAAAAATTTACAAATCCGATAGTGTATTTATTTTTCTACTCCCCATAAACTTGTTAAAAATTATATTGTAGGTAACATGAAGTAATATTTGCGTGCGTGACAGTACCCATACGCAGTTAAGTTCCACATTTTGTTCACCGCTAGACTTACTATTTGACTTTACATTAAAACATTATTTTGCTGTTTTTAACTAAGCAATTAAATTACTAATTTGTATTGCGTGCGCGATGGTACCCATGCGCAGCTATCCCCTCCACGTTTCGCTCAGCGCTAGAGTTTCGTGCCGCGACCTGTATCAGCGGGTTGGGATGTTAGCGACGGTATAGTATATGTATATGATATATATATGACGCAGGTACCTATATCATGTGCGAGTGTGTGGGTTAATGTTTCAAATGGTATGTCGCTCTCTGGTTGTGGACAGGTATGTCATCAGAAACCTGATATTCAAGTCATCCCAGCATTCGAGAGTAAAATATTTACAATATCTCGAGCAAAGCTTCTAGAGCGATTCTACTAGTAATATTTAATCTGCTTGTTGTTGTAATGTTTCTTTGCGGCTCCGTTCAATGGCAACAGCTTGGGAAAAACAGGACGAATGCTTTACAATGTTTACTTTAATACTACATTCCGTGTTCGAGTAGGTATCGAATGTGTATATTACTATTACACTGTTCGTAGGCTGTATATGTGTAGTGTGGTGGTACATGTCCCACGCGGACCCCGGTGTGTGAAGCCGCGTGTCCCGTTGCCGGTACAGTTGCCCGGGACCCGAGGTTAGTAGGCGAGCCAGCGGGTCAGGTGTGCCGAGAGAGCGTGGGACACTGCTCGCTATCATTGTACCTTCAAACTGCGAACAAAGTATTCTGGATGCACATCTCGAGAAAAACTTAAAAACTTATGTCGTATCCACGAACACTGACCTAGGATGCGAATGAATTTTCTAAAAATCTTGATGCTGTGGACACTTTTGGAACTGTAGACTGATTATGAGCTCAATATATACATACCAAACGTATACAGTAAAACCACTAGTGTCCACGTCCAGTGGTTAGTCTGTACAACAAGATGTTATACTTATTAGTGTCCCGAGTGCGGACGAGCGTTCATCATCGAGCGCGAGGGAAAGTTTCCGCCTTACAGTGAAAGCATCTGAGCCAAGACCGCTTGACAAACACATGTTACATTACTATGTATATGTTATCCAGTAATTAATTTTCTGATCAATAAATATCTAAACCTAGTTTCTGTACGGGTTAATGCTTCTCCACTAAAGCTTGAACCGATACGTTATTTTAATCTGCTTAAATTGTGTGATTATTGTTCCAAGTGTAATGTTTTAAATATAAAGGCGTTTACCACGTACCTTCACACCCCGTTGGAAATATACCCGTGTGTTTACATCTGTGTATGTTTACGGATGCTGCGCGCGCACCCAATACAAATAATCCTCAGAAAAACTGTAGTTTACATCTCGCGTGGCTTCTGTTTACACATTCATAACAATTAATTCAGTGCCGGCCGGGCGCTATATTACATTACATTGCTGCCTCGCGCTGTAACCTTCGCCAGACGCTCTCTGCTAGCCGGCTCTGTAAACACAATTTCATTAAAAGTTGTTTGTAGTCTAAATTAGATTACATTGTTTTTGTTATACCTGATGGTAAGTGGTTACCGTATCCTATGGACGCTTGCAACAACATGGGTACCACTCGCGCGTTGCCGACCCTTCAGAAATCTTTTCACACCTTTCTTGAAGAACCCCATGCTGTACTCCTTTGGGAACACAACAGCGAGGAGCTCATTCCACAATGTGATTGTCCGCGGGAAGAAGCTCATTTGGCACCGCGCAGTGCGCGCAATGTGAGGATGAATACCCCACCCCGCCCATGGCGAGATGAGCTGTGGTAGAATGTTGCCGTGGCCATCATAAAGGCGAACTATCAGATTTTATTATTATACGCGGTAGAAGCTCCACCCAGCGAACCTTAGAGTACTTAATATATGTAAAAATATGTCACATTTAAATAATATGAAATAAATCGAGGAAGCCGAGTGTAAGCAGCCAGTGCAGCGGACTGCGAACAGAGAGATATAAAGTTTGTGCCCAGCCGATGCACTCCGTCATTCTCGCACACTGCCTACCTGTGCTGCCGGGCTTATAACTGCATGGATAGCTGTGTATACAGCAACTACGTGGTTATGTAAAACATACGTGCACAACTGAGTGTACTATTTAATTTATAAGATCCGCACTTCACTTATACAGGATGTTTTGGTGTTGATCCTAAAGGATTGGTCACTTCCACACAGTACAAGTACAAGCATTTCACACAAGTCATAGAGGGTGCCAGTTTTTTCTTAATTACATCAGTATTCTGTACACTAATATACTTCAACGAAGGTCAATTATTTATTTCAAAAGTCTGTTGCCTGACGTAATGTTCCCCGACCCGCGGTGGTAGAAGCGCATGCGCACGCCGACCTGGGCGGTGGCTTTAAAAGCCCTCGTAAACTTTTAACTATCCATTACATTACGTACGACATATAATGACCTACGAAGCTTCTGCAAGGAAACCAACACTTGCTGACAACGTAATTAAACATATACAGATGTACCTACCATATTGTATGGACGTTCCACTTTGTTATGAGAGTTTTCCATCAATGGCCGAATACAGTGTGTATCGCAACCGATGTAACATGTATTTTGTTTGTATATTGTAAGCTTAGAATACGTATAATTGTAACGATGTTACGTTACCGAGACATGATAAGCAGCTAGCGTGTCATTGATAGCGATTATATTTTGCAGTCAGTGAGATGCAACTTTTACAGCGAATGGTGACTACCAACACGCATATGTTTCTCGATGGACGCGGCTGCCATGGTGTGGCGCCCATGCATCTATGTCTAATAATATACACTGTTACAGGTCGCGGCACGAAACTCTAGCGCTGAGCGAAACGTGGAGGGGATAGCTGCGCATGGGTACCATCGCGCACGCAATACAAATTAGTAATTTAATTGCTTAGTTAAAAACAGCAAAATAATGTTTTAATGTAAAGTCAAATAGTAAGTCTAGCGGTGAACAAAATGTGGAACTTAACTGCGTATGGGTACTGTCACGCACGCAAATATTACTTCATGTTACCTACAATATAATTTTTAACAAGTTTATGGGGAGTAGAAAAATAAATACACTATCGGATTTGTAAATTTTTATATTAAATACCAAATAATAAAAAAAATTATATTAAGTCCGAATTACATAAGAACCTACTGAAGTTTCTTCTCAGGATAGAAGAAACCTGCGAGTTCGGCAGGGTGTGGACATCAGACACCGCATTCTCCTTTCCGATATCTAGTCCGAATCAGACAATGGTCTTACACCTTCAATAGTATCCCAACAGGGCCTTTTGCTTACTGAGGGCCCCGGCTCAGGGCTGCTTCGGTCGTCGGCACTAACAGCGTCATCGTCATCAGACTCACCAAGGCTATCCTCTGAACTGTCACCATCAACGCGAATGATGAATTCTTCTGTAACCAAATCCACGACATGGTCACTCTTGACATATTGCTCTTCTATGTCCTTTACCTTTTGGCATAACTTTCCCCAATCCCAAGCACCCATCAGCAAAACTTTTTCTTGAATTAGTTCTATACATTTAGCAACACTCCACTTCACATTTTTACTGCCTACATATTGCTTTATGTCAGACCATGCCATTTCGATTGGATTTAGATCTGGGTGGTATGGTGGCAGTCTTAGCACTTGATGTCCTTGCTCTGCTAGTATCCTGTCAATTGAAAATGTTTTAAATCTATCTTTGTTAGCCCGTATTAAATTGTATAGTTGAGGTTTTAGTAGAGTTTCCTCATATTGTATGCCCTTTTCAGTAAGCCAACCCTGCATGTCAGCTTTTTTGGAATTAGAAGTGGGTGCAAGGTCCCATTGTTTATTATGGTATGATGCGTTGTCGACTACCACGACAGAATTAGGCGGTAAGTTCGGCAATAACTGTGTCCTCAGCCATTTTTCGTAGTTGTCGTAGTTCATATTGTCGTGGTAGTCGCCTGATTTCGCACCAGCTTTAAAAGTTAACAGTGCGTTCGGTATGAACCCAGCCTCTGATCCTGCGTGGACAATGACCACCCGCTGTCCTTTGGAGATAGGTTTTTTGAGACCTTTTGTAGTACCATCGGTCCAGGCTTTTGGAGCAGAGTGCGATGAATCTACGTAAGATTCATCTGTATATACGATGGGCCTTCCCTCTTGGCGATATTGTTTTATTTTGCGTAAGTATTCGATACGTAGTAAACGTATATTTGAACTTTCAATCAGTACTTTTCGATTGTTTTCAGTATTTTTCCACCGAAACCCTAAACTCTTAATTATTCGTCGAAGACTTCGTTCTGAGCCTTTGAAATTTATATCTTCCTCTAGCTTCTTTCTCAACTTTCCGACGGTGGGAAGTTCATTATTTGTCCTATGAAAGTTATGTATGCACCTCTTTATTAATCCTTGATCAAAGTTATCAATATCTGTGACCGGTTTTGATCTGGAGCGTTTTTTGCCTGGTGTTCTAAATACTGATAATAAGTCGGAATTATTGGCTTCAGTGGAGATTTTCCTTACCGTTGCTATGGACGTCTTTGTAGATTCAGCTGTCCTTTTCTGAATTTTCTGTAAGTCACTAATTATACTATTTAATTTTATATTTCCCGCCTGAATAACTTCTGCAGTTTGTTTTATTTCACTTATATCTACAGTGCTGCGGTCAGAATCGAGTAAAATACTCGCAGCTTCGCCAATTTCACTTTGAATTTGTTTCAGGGAATTAATGAAATCATTCGATTCCCTTTTCAGAAAACAATGCACGTCAAACACCATTTTCCGTGCCTGTCTTTTCAAAACAGTATTCCTTCTCGGCCTCGGCATTTTCACTGTTTAAAAACTGTTCAAACTTAATCAAACAGTGAATAAACTAACAAACACAACAAACAAATCAACAAAACAAACTTAACAAAAAACAACAACAAAAATTAACGATGACAACAAAACAATTCAGAACGCGACTGTACACTGGAAGTGCGCGGAGCGTCGTATCGGCACGGGGGACGGAGTACGACTGGAGAGCCAATCGGCGCAACGCACGCTCGCCCTTCACCCCTGTACCCCGCCAAGACACCTTATTTTTTACTTCTGCGCAATAACGGTCAGCGCTAGAGTTTCGTGCCGCGACCTATATGTCGATTGTGCAAGTATCACGCCACCATGTTTCGCTTCGTGTGCGACATCACGCATATTGTATGCAAGCGTGTTCATATGAAACAATATGCACATATTGAAACAGCTATTTTTTTGTGTAGGTAATACGGATTTTTTAATAAGGAAGCATAAATTACAACGGACCGCATAATTCGCGAGATGGGAGCTAATGAGTCGTAATAGACGCAATATTGCTTGCAAGTATCTTCTTATTAGATAAGTGATAAAAATATAAAGTATTTATTTTATTACATAAGTTGGATTATTATCTAAGCTTCGCTGCATTAGTTAAGTGTCATAAAGCAATCTCGAGATATGCGTTTCATAAGGCTTTCACTGTTGCCTAAGTGCCAGGAATCCGGGTTGAGGAGACCACCCGACCACAATCAACAAATGGCAGCAGTACTCCATTTAGAAAATGTAATATATTAAAGGCGATACATGATAATGTACTTTACATTACGTATTATAATATTTTCAGGCAAACTTTTACCAAATCTAGCATTAAATGGCTGAAGTTTGTACAAAACAAGTTCTGCGGCTCCAAAGAGTGATACTAGGTAGTCATTAAATCGTTATAAAGCGAAATGACTATAGAGTATACTCGGTGGGACGCGCTATCTTAGCTTAGACTATGTGCAGCTGATGTATATGTGTTACTGCTGAGTGTGTGAGTGTGGCGTCCACGTGGGGGGCTGCGAGGCGACATGCTGCTATCTGTAATATCAGAGACACGAGATAACCGCTCTCCGCGCCCGGTGGCATAATCCGGGATCACCGGCGGGCGGCGCGCCTTAATATATTTAATACGATACTTTACGGTGCTATAAAAACTAAATGCTCATAAAACTAAAAGTTCTCGTGTCAACTCTATAGTGTTCCTAAAGGAAAGCGTGTTAAAATAATTGCAGTCAGTACCCGGCAAACTTTTTTCTAATACGACCAAGACGGCCTACAATGTATGACCCTCAGAATAATGAGTAAAGCTAGGTATTGTAGTCATTTGTATTTCTATATATTTTATTGAAACTCAGCACACAGATAGGTCGACATTGTGAAGCGTCGTCTCGTATACAGTACAGTATGATGGTAGACAGTGGTCTATGCATAGTCTCGGCATAGTAATGACATAAAGGACCGTCACAAGTTTGGTAGTTGGTTTAATTGTATTTGGTAATAAATGTACACACGTCACGTGGCAACACGATATCCATGTTGGTGTGTTAACACAACAATATGGCCGATGAACAGTTAACATGTTCATGATAATACAATAAATGTATCTTTGCTATGGAAAATTATAAAAATTTGTTCGTCATCGCATAGGTACCACGAGGACTCGTCAATATGTGTATAACGCGACGCATTAAAGTTACATAATTAATTGGAGTAGGCACTTCGGTCCAGCCACCATACTACGAGGCAGCAAGCATACGGCCTGCGCCTGACTAAGCGGAGTAAGTAACAGTAAGCGGAATGCTCATACTGTCTTAAACCTGCTAGATGCCCTCATATACTTAGACCTTCATAAGTGCCTTATTAGGGTCTAAACTGAATAAATGATTTTTGATTTTGATTTTGACTCGATAGAGTCAGCAGGCGTCAGTGGCGGGTCTGACAAGACCGCCTTCCACCAGTCACCAGAGCAAGATATATGTATACAATAATTCCCATAAAAATCTCTATTCAGTTCACCACATGACATATATAGGAGTAATAATATTGATATTGGCACGAAGGCTGAACTACTGAAGAGTTAGTCTCGTCGGAGAGTTGCTGATATTATACCATTATTGACTGTGTAGTGTAAGTGTGTACATAGGTAAGATTTGATCACAACTGGAAGTGTGAGAGAGGACGATCCGTTTTTATTTTGTGTATTTCATGCAAGTTGTGGAAAATTTCGACCTACGTGTTTCCTTGTGGTACATTTAATTTGGTACTTGTAAATCTGTGAGTTTTGATAACCGCGTTATTCAAGGAATAATAAGTACTATATAAGAATAAGATACGCGCATTAACCACAATAATATGAATTGTTGGGCGGGCGTATTGTGTTTTTTTTTTTTTTTAAATTCCACTAAGGTGGCACACAAGCATACGGTCCACCTGATGGTAATCAGTCACCCTAGCCTATAGCCGCTAGTAATACCAGGGGTATCACTAACGGGGTGCCAACCATGTTGTTGATGAGGACTCACTGTGCTAGCAGCAATACTACTAGCCCAGCGTATCCTCGTGGAGCACTGGCAACCTTACTTACCGCAGAAAGACAACACTACATCAAGTAGTGTTATTTCACTGCGGTCTTCTGTAAGGCGGAGGTACAGTCCCCAGTCAGGCGGCTCCAATTTAAATGGGATAACCCACGGGAAATCCCAAATCGCCCTACCTCTCTTAATCTCTTGATGGCCCATTCTTCCTACACCAGCATGTTCCATCGTAGTATGTCCATGGTTCATATTACTGAAGGTGGTACCACAACATGGCCTACATTATACGTAAGTATTTGCGATGCATGAAATATATTAGGTCCTTACATATGAAATTGGCGTTTTGTATGGGAGGAACAAAAAGTCGAATATTTTTTAATATAATATATTTAATTAATCAAAGTATGAACCATTATTTTCTATGCACTTTTGCCATCTCATAGGTAGTTCATTGATCCCTTTACTAAAAAAACCAGTCGGACGGGAATCAATAAAATCTTTGAAGGCGATTTGGACTGCCCCATCGGAGTTGAATTTTTTCCCTTGCAAGAAGTTATCCAAATTTCGAAAAAAATGGTAATCTGTTGGAGCAAGGTCCGGGGAGTACGGAGGATGTCTTAGACTTTCCAATTGAAGCTCTTCTAATTTAGTAGCCGTCTGTAGCGCAGTGTGTGGTCTAGCGTTGTCGTGAAGCAGCAGTGGCGTGGAGCGATTGACCAGCCTAGGTTGTTTAGCCGCTAGCTTTTCCATCATGGTTTGCAATTCCTGACAATAGACATCAGCCGTAATAGTCTGGCCAGATTTGAAAAAACTGTAATGAACAATACCGGCACTAGTCCACCAAACGCTTACAAGTAACTTTTTTGGGGTTAATTTTCGCTTGGGGCAGGATTTGGCTGGCTGGCCAGGATCTAACCATTGCGCTGAGCGCTTCCGATTATCGTAAAGAACCCATTTTTCATCACAGGTAATGATTCGGTTTAAAATACCTTCATTATTGTGCCGGTTTAGTAATGTAACGCAGCAGTCGACGCGCGTTTGCCGGTTTGTTTCAGTCAATTCGTGAGGTACCCACCTTTCAAGCTTTTTAATCTTCCCAATTTGCTTCAAGTGAATTAAAACAGTTTTATCACTAACATTGCAGCCTGCAGCTAACTCGGACGTGGTTTGCGATGGATCCGCTTCCACAATAGCCTTCAACTCTTCATTATCAACTTGAGTCTCAGGCCGTCCACGGGGCTTGTTCTGCAGGTCGAAATTTCCAGAACGAAAACGTTGGAACCAAAAACGAACTGTGTTTTCTTTTGCAACACGACCGCCATACACATCATTCACCCTTCGAGTTGTTTCCGCAGCACTAGTGCCACGGCGGAACTCGTACTCGTAAATAATGCGATATTTAAGGTTTTCCATTTTGTAAAATGAGTGACGCAAACAGAAAAAAACAGAAGAAAAAAAACAAATGAATGACGATCATCGAAGCACAAATACATGAGTCTATAGCTGTACAAATTTGAATTTGGAATTCCTTACCAAAGAGGAGAAATTCGTGATTAAAGTGGCCAGTACGAAAAACGCCAATTTCATATGTAAGGACCTAATATATCAGTAAGTTATTGGTACATTTACAAAATGTATATATTTGATGTATATAATGTCAAGTTGCTTTACGAATTACATGAAACATTAATACATTACGCACCCCGTGACTCCGACTGGACAGGACTGGCTTATTTATTGGAAAGTGTATATTATCCAAATTTGATATTTATAGGCGAGGCGGCGAGGTGAAGTGAACGACCTGTAATCACATCACGCGGTCCCCGGGCCCCGGGCCCCCGGGACCGGAAGCTAGTACCGCCTCTCGTGTAAATATAACTTTCTTTTCATCCTCCCAGCCCCGGCAAGAGGTAAGCATCTTGTAGGAAAATGAGTTTCTTTGTGGAGCTGCGCAAAGGTGAAGGGATCACCAGCGGGTAACGAATCTCTATTCACCAACTTATTAAATCACTCAGTTAAATTGACTTTCATCCATACAAGGGAAGGCTTATTATCCATTTATAGTTGATATATTTGACATTTGTATAATTAAAACGAATGATGAATTTTTTTAGCCAATGCCGCTGTAGACTAGCTAGATAATCAAGTGCATATAGTCAAGCATATAGTCTACATGTTAGATGTTATTATCGATGTATCACCATGTCAGTGCATACAGCTAACAGGCTGGCATTCCATGTTATCGCGCACGATCCACGAGCCTTAGGAGCGCGTACCAATATATTATCTATTGTACAAAGGAGTATGTATTACGTCTTCCACAAGCCCCGGCTCCTACGGAACTTATTATTTCAGAGTAGATATAAACTACGTACATTATGTCAACAATATTTGAACTTGTGTGTGTGGATATTTTATTACTCCCAAATGACTGATTTTTGAAATAGTTGAGGCGCACAGGCATTACAGTTGAATCCCGAATTTTCTCGTCGTCGTCTAATCTTTGTAACATGTCTCGTAGCGCCGTCAAATCATTTGTAAGTCGGTAATTAGAGCCGTGAAGAATGAGTCCGGTTAATCGGCTATCCGGATAATCGATGTTTGAGTGATCCAGATTGTACAGTACAAATAGTTTTATCGATCATCAGGTGCGGGCTATGGACGGAACTGCAGTGGCTGGCTGCAGTCCGCACCGGCACCGGCACCGGCGCCGGGCGGCGGACAAGAGATAACAAACTAAACGCCGACGTCAACTGACTAAGCTGACTTGTTGATTAGAAATATTCCATAGCGAAAGCTGCAATTCGGATCTGACTGTTAGTTACAGATTGCCAGTACATCTATGGATGTATATATATATCTACCTACATATCAGCTGTACCTATTAACAGCTCTTTCCGATATGCGTGTTATTGGGCTACGATCAAAATCTTCCCAAGTACCTACAGCATGGGGTTCTTCAAGAAGGGCGTGAAGAGATATCTGCCGGGTTGGCAACGCGTGAGTGATATCCCTGGTATTGCGAGGCGACGTGAGGGACCGTGGCGTGGCCTCACGTAACGCCATACACTGCAGCATTCAACACAAATTGAGGCATGATCATATTACCAGAAAAGCGATCCCTTAGCGTTTCTATGTATATGACTACAGTACAACTTCATTAGTTTTATTTGAACTTAAGCAGCAGCATATAAATAGAATACAAAATATATTATAATTTGCTTTGTCCGCTTAATGAGTGTGATACGGTCGAACGGCCTGCGCCCAGGTGAGCTCAGCCGTGGTTTCTTCCGACACGTGTTTCAGGACTTCCACGTCCCATCATCAGGGTGCCGCCGCGTTGGTCGAGCAGCGTGATGTCACATCGAGGTCTGGACATCACGCTGCTCGACCAACGCGGCGGCACCCTGATGATGGGACGTGGAAGTCCTGAAACACGTGTCGGAAGAAACCACGCCTGAGCTCACACCTGGGCGCAGGCCGTTCGACCGTATCACACTCATTAAGCGGACAAAGCAAATTATAATATATTTTGTATTCTATAAATATGAATTTCCGCAAAGTAAAACCTGAATCAATTCAATAGCAGCATATAAAGCTTACTACAAGACGTAATATGCAATTCCATATTATCTATTTAGCAGGTAGGTACAGAATATACAAACCCCTTAAATTGGACAGTGCGGTCTCAATATACTCTATTAAGTAAACGGAGTCCGAGTGTGTGTATTAGTTGAGTACCTACTAACCGTCGTTAGTGTCTGTCACGATAATAGGCGATTATAAACTGTACCAGTGAGCATTAAAGTTGAATGTTATTCACAAATGCACCGGCGACACTGGTCACCACAGTCTAGTTACCAAGCCAGCTCATCTCGCTCCAACTTTAGATGGAATTTTAAAGCAGATAATATGTACAGTAAACCCTCAATGTGTCGCTCATGATGTGGGTCGCCCGGGTCGGTGCTCGCCTGTTTGATGAAATCTCATCGCATTTTCTTGAAAGTCAATAATCATATTGTTTTACAGTGAGATGAAAAACTTCTTCATTCGTTTTCTTGTATTTGCTCTCAATTTGGGTATATTAGCAATAATAATATTATGTCATTGTTTGACATTGGAGGTGACTAGTATCGTTTTGTAACTACTAGTTATTTTATTTCGAACATTCCATTGTTTTAGTTATTTTAATTAATGATGGACTTTGTGCTTATAAATCTAGTTCAGTACTCACCCTATATTTAAATGTAAGAAATGTGATCTTGAGGTCCGTGTGTTAGATATTATTAGCAGTTTGGCCGAATTGAATGTTTTAATAACTTTCTTCAGAGGTCTGAAGAACAGCTGTAAAGATTAAGGAAATGCAGCGAAATTAGAGGAAAAAAATACTGTGGTAGTAAAGAATCCCGCTACGAGTAGCGGTATTGCGCACGCGCACCAAGGGGTTGATTGCAGGCATTAGTCGCGGCTGCAACCACCTGACACAACACATGACACACGTTATAACAACCTTAATAGCTCTAATTACACTCATTCATTGCTCTGGGATGGATTGTTACTACACCGTTCCGAGGCAGACTTTCATAAAGCTTTTTGAATTGGTGCGTCTTGATTGATGAAACATGAGATCACGTGTGATCAAAAGAAATAACGATGACTATAACTGATTAGGTATAACAAACTGAATTGAACTAGGGACTCTCAGGTCTCAGCACGGTCTTATGGTAACTCATCAGACTAGCGCGCTCCATGATCTCACATTTCTATACGATTCAATATTATTAAAAAACTGTAAAGTTTTACAGCCATTCCGTTTTATAGCGCACTGAAAAGTGATGAAATAAAATTATAATATTATAAAGGTGGCGTATGATGTTCGGGCAGATGTTTCGCATCCGGCGGTTTGTATCAAAGACATCGGTTGCGGCGCGGCGCGGCCTCGGAGGTGTTCACTGCGGGGCAGGGCTGCCATTGTGTAAATACTCTGCTCATCACTTACGAATATAATATGATACGTATTCAACATTTTGCGTAAAAATTTAAGTCTGTTTTGATTTTGATTAAATTATACAGTACTTATAGGTAGTTAAGTTAACAATCAAAATGTTACATTTGTGTACAGTACCTGCGGCTTGGTAGCCCTGTTCGGAGCTACTCGTGGCAGCGCTCGCTAGTGGCTCCAAGTCCGATAAACAAGCCACTTGTTGCAGTGGTCACATGAAACTGTAGCTATCTATTTAATATTTATTCATTCAAGCAATATGTTGTTTGCATCTGGTCTCACAAGATTTGCAAGCGCTTGCCACTTCATTGCTTACAAAGGATTGGTAACGTTGATAGTCATGAGCTTACAACTAGAACTATAATCGTGCTGATACCTCTATTAGATCTATGTGGCTCTTATTTATACGATTTTAATGTTTTAATGTGTTCATGTTTTATTGTATTTTATACAAATTATATTTGATAGTTTTTGCGTTGTTTCTCATAGTTTACTGTTTCTTCTCTTATTGTTAATATTACCTGTTTAAGTTAGGGTAAGAAACCTGATATTGTGAATGGTGTGTTCTTCCACAATTGTTGAAGCATTTAATTATTTTCCTAAATCTATGTTCTGTAAAATGTATAATGTATTCAATGTCGAATAACCATAAATAAATAAATAAATAGTCACCACGAGATCACAAGTCACAACAGATCAAATCTCGCTGTGTGTATAAATCAAATGCGGCATACTTTAATACACGAGTTATTAACTCGTCAAGTGCAAGTATCGTGTCAATATTTGACTAATCAAAAAGTCGGATGGAGTTCAATTCGATAAAATCACGGTGAAATCGATTGTGGCTGGGGAGGTGTGGGAGGTGTGGGAGGTGTCACGTGGTCGGCTTGTGTTGCGGCGAGCGTGTGATGTTAGTGTTCAGGGGATTGTTTTGATCGGTACATTTACAATACAGACCCTAATTACATGATATTACCTCTGCCCCTTAGTTCATATGTATACGAGTAGGTACTCTTCGCGCTACTTACATTCTATATGCGAACAATGTGTGTAGCTTGAAAGGCGGAATTCAATTTCTACTGCGACCTTTTGATATGTAAGCTTCATCATGGTTCCCTCGCCTCCGGCTGAGTCGCATATCAATTATGTTCAACGGTTTCACCATTATTTCCCATGGGTTTAGATTATGTGAACATAGCCCATTAATTTTATTCGTCACCTTAACAGGTATTAAATAAAATGCGTAAAAAGTATTCCAGTGGAGTCTGAGCGAAATAGCAAGTCCAGCTGTGGACACCACGTGCCAGTACAGGGTACCGATAGCAATAGTCATCATTATCAACTTCCTTTCCTCAAGAGTAGTGGCCTATGTACGCTGACCGTAGCTAGCTATACAAGGGATATCATGAATGCGCTACCACATGAACCTACAAATAAAATATCCATACTAATATATTGTGAAAGTATCCCTGTTTGGTTTACACAACTAACCGGATCGTTATGTAATTTAGCAAGGTGTTTAAAGCACCACGCGGGTAAAGCCTCGGGTAAAAGCTAGTTTTGTATAGTATAGTCTTTGTGAAAGGTATCGTGTCCAGACGGCGAGGCACGTGTGTCGGATCGGCGCTCGGCCCGCGGGGTGACTACAGGCGGGTTAATGTTTTATTCATTAAATATCCGCCTCTAAATAATGCATAAGCAGAAAAGATTTATCCCGCCATTGGTCGTAAACACAGATCGATTGGAGTGTTATTTTAAGTGTGCGCCCGCTGTTATTGTTGCTCGTAAAATATGTACACGGGTTACGTTCACTCGGTCGTTTTATGTTAGTTGAGGCAACACCCACTGTATTATCGCTTTAGGAATGTTCCCCACCTAATGACTTAACAGACGACCCATGGCCTTATAGACAACGAGCCAGGAGAGCGGCTCCAAGCAGTACTCGGGTCTATGGTCTCTTTCGGCTGTAAAATAATCTAACCTGTAAGTTAATATGTTAAAAGGACATGACCGTTTATGTCACAAATTTTCGCATATTTTGCGACTTCAGAAGGGAATCAAAACCTACGGGATACTCACGTTAACCTAGAACCATGAAATTTGGCAAGAAGCAGTGTCTTACAGCACAAGTAAAGGATAAAATCTAAAAACCGTAATTATGTAATTTGTTTTTTTTTTAATGCGCATTTACTAAAAAATATTCCTGTTTCGCGCTGTTCAGAGTCACCTACAAGTGTGTACGGAACCCTCGGTGCGCGATAGTCCGACTCGCACTTGGCCGGTTTTTAAAGAAATATTTCGTATAATACAAGTTTTTTATTGTTTGTGCAGTCACAAAACTAAACGCATGTGAGCTCTTCTTACCGTTCTTCGCTAGTCATAGTGAACACATTTGCAACATATTCGTTATAAATGTGAACTTACATCTAAGTAATCCCATTAACTTAACTAGTCATAAACATCATAAAAATGCGGTTCCTAGACATAAACAACGCACTTGACACACATGCGATGACGATGCTAGGTAAATTAATATGATTGCTGTCCATGTTTACTAGTCATGAACAACTTTTCGTCTTTTATAATATTTAAATTAACTTATAATATAATTATAGCACCGCACATGCAAAGTTCACATTTAAAGGTATCAAACAAAACAAACATGTTTGGAATATTCCTGTTGGTTTCATAGAGACAATCAAATAATGAAAAAAAACTAGGCGCGATTTACTCGAAAGTTACCGCCAAGCAAGTGCGTTGTTTATGATAATGACGGCAGAATTGTATAGGTGAAGTAAGGGGCATTTAAAACACGCTGAAGTAATTCACTATTATGCCCTCCGCCTGTGTCGAAAGGAACACAAGGTGATGGTGCGTATCACTATATGTATAGCGAATGATAATAATTTTCTATAGCCGAGTATTATCCGATCTGATGGAAGATAACATGAGGTATGATAAGTAACCTCTTATTATCAAAACAAAGCAAATGTAAACTGTACATGCTATCAAGATTGCTCGTATCGCATGCATTTCTGTACACTTATCCTAATGAATGTATTAAAGATAATATCTCATTACGACACTGCTTCACCGCAGTTCACAGATATTTAAGTGTTTGACATAAGACTGAAGTGTCAGCCGACTTTGGATCTTACCACCCTAGTGATTGGGTCCTTCGCTTTCCTGAATGCGTTATCTGTACCTCATGGTAATGCAATGAAGAGCATTGTATATTAATGAGAAGCGCGACGGGACAGTCCCGCGAGAATTTATTGTGGGATCAATTTTTATTGCCTCCCGTAAGTTGTTTCACTATCTACAGCCAGTAACTACTATTATTATTATTTACGGTAACAATTAAAACGGTCACACAAGTTTGCAAACATAAAAGTTCAGAAATTATAATCACTCACTTGAGCATGCTAACTCAGGATGAAGAGACAACCGGTCCAAACCCTTTTTAGAAGTGTTTTCACAAACCAAATCAATGTTTTGTATGGTAGACGATAGATAGTCAGTAAAAGCTAACTCTGGTAAACTGAATCTCACTGAACCGGTGGTAATTGATAGTCGTTCCAATGTCCTTTGAATGTATCGACTGATGTATTGATTATCAACATCAAGTGTAGCGTAGATACGCTGAAGATGTTAGTTGGGAACAATTAACAAGCGACTTCCTGCCCCCCCAACCCTGCCTCCGCCCCCGCCCCCCGCACACTAATCACGATACGACGCGATAACGGACCTGCAATTATTTGGCGCTGATTGCCACTTCATTACATGTTGCTCTGGTAACTTATCTCATCTCCGATCAACTGCCGATTATTGCTTTCTATATCATGATATATATATACAATGGCATTAATGTTGAACCGGAACCGCCGCTGCCAGTGTGCTCGGTCAATTATCATGCAGGCTGGAAGCGCGGCCGGCCGGAGTCCGGAGCACACGGCTAATATTTCATAATGTTTTCAACGCGCGCGCAATTATCTCGTGTCGGAAGTATGGTTGAAAGGGCTCGTTATTCTACAGGGCAAGCTGTAAATCAACAATTAGGGCTAACATCTTCTTTCCTCATACCTATACCTACCGTATTTTATTATGTTAATACGGATAAAACGCGTCAATTATACGAATGTTGTAGCACCATGTTTTTGTAACAGTTGGAGATTTGATCCATAAAAAAGGAACGGGTTCATAAAAATGAATATTTAAATATTCATGGTCATAAACATGATTGTATAGGAGAACGGGACAGCCCTAGCAAGGGGTCAACGATCGGCGACAAGACGCCGGATATGGCTAACATCACCTATGCACGCTCAGACCTCATTGAGACAGCTTCCGCATCTATTCACAACACAACTGACCACTGTGACCCGGCTGTCGACACTCGCCCGTGCCGCCCATATTCATTATACACATACACTCATGTTTGACATACATCTAGTCTACTACTATCTAGTGATAATAAGCTCACGTGAACCTCAACGGAGGTCACTTGGAAATTATAGATTGATAATTTTAATCACAGAGGAAAATCACAATAATGACTATCTGAATCACAAAATTAAAAAGGGAGGTAGGGTGAATTGGGATTTCCCAGTTTTCGCGTTACAATTGGAGCCACCCGACTGGGGACTGTACCCCCACCTTACAGAAGACCGCAGTCAAATAACACTACGAGGATACGCTGCACTAGTAGTAATGCTGCTAGCACAGTAACTCCCCATCAACCATTTGGTTCAAAACTCGTTAGTGATATCTCTGGTATTGCTAGCGGCTATAGGCTACAGTGACTGCTTACCATCAGATGGACTGTATGCTTGTATGCCACCTTAGTGGGATAAAAAAACATAATTGCGAGCAAATTTTGAGTCTATGTTGTCAAAAATTATGTTGATAGTGTTATGATCGTCTTTCTCCATGCCTATTCAGATGCATTCACTTTTGTTTGAAGCCTGATGTTCGTTAACCGACTATTGATGGTGATGTACGCAATTCCCATGTAGTATCTAGCCAGTTCTATGAGCACGACAAAACAATAAACATCTCACCAGAATGATTTAAAAGACAGACGCGTAGTTCGTCCCCAATTAGTGTTAAGAACCGAATGTTAGTATAAACTCGTGATCGCAGACAATGCCATCAGTCTGGCGTGCAGGCGAGTGCACGGCGATCAATCAACGTCGGCGGAGCGGCTCTCTAATTATTTGTAATACACCGAGCCTCGGGACACGTGGCTCTGTCTACGCTTTAGCCAGTGCACAGCGTTGTACGCCACATTACATTTCGCTACACTCTTGGGGATCATCTTCCGCGGCTTATAGGGTATCGCAGCTCAGGCGCGTGTATGAGTCATAAAAGACCCTTTAGGATTGGGTGATGTTTCGACATGGAGTCAGCCTCTTCAAATAGCCGTCAATGATAATATGTAGCAGGCGATAAAAGCACATGTGCCAATTGTACGGTGTGGCGAGTGAGGCGCATGCGTCAACGGCGCCGCCGCGGCATCAGGCCTCGCATTATGTATTAGCCACTTATCTATTGGCTGTTGACCCCAATACACGACCATTCAAATATTTATAAAGCACTAAAGCAGTTTGAGCATCATCGCTGCCAGCCTCGCAGCCGATGAGGTATGTGACGTGACGCACGACCTTACACCACACTTTGTTCCGCTCGCTCACTTTTTCGGATTGTGATCTCGAGTGCAGTCCCTTCACAACTGCAACACAATGCTGAGACAAGGTAAAACAAAACATTTTCGTTTCATAACATTTTTCGTTTCTTTTGTATTACGAATTTACCAGATTACATGTTAGGAATGGAATGTATTGCATATCGCTAAGGAGATGATCATCAACCTTATTTGTCAGCGGGATATGTTATTTATTCCATTTCAATTTCCATTATGTTCCTCTAGCAGCCGCAATCTCTGTATTGTTTACTTCCTTTCTCGCTATGTGGTGTTTCTTCGAGGAAAGATATTCAATACATACATTTGTACAAAACCCGCTATTCGTAGCACTTCTCCGTTCCAACATTCCAAGCACAGGGCTCTGTGTCTCGTGTGTATTATAAATAGAGAGCGAGGATAGTCAATAACGTGTTTAACGACGACCGCGACGGCTCCCTTGACATTCTGCGAGACTCGCGTGTCGAACTCTGAACACATCAACAAACACCACTCCATCCACCAGACACCACAGTGCAGCACATAACAGTACACACACACACTTATAATATACAGATACTGATACTGATTAATGGGAAGTCATTGCATTGCAGCTGCAGTACTGCACAACGAGTGCACTCACTGAAATGTACGTTATTGCATGGATTTATGCCAATTAGCTCTTCCGTCAAAGATCTCGGCTTGCATATCGATGCAACGCTCAGTTGGCGACCACACATCGCTGAAATTAGTAGAAAGGTTACCGGCACCCTGCGGTCTCTTTACCGGTTGAAAAACTTTCTTCCCATCAAGACCAAGACAATGCTTGTGCAGACTTTGATCTTCCCCGTCATAGATTACTGTGATGTATGCTATGCTGACCTGAATGCAGATCTGCTTAATAAACTTGACCGACTTCTCAACAATTGTATTCGTTTCATCTTCAACCTCCGCAAGTACGATCACGTGTCTGAGTACCGGTCCCGACTTTCATGGTTGCCAATTCGGCAGCGACGTAGCTTGCGTGCTGTAACCACGCTATTCTCCCTCCTTCACTCTCCTAATGCTCCTTCTTACCTTACCTCTCACTTCCAATATCTTGGCTCTAGTCACGCAAAAAATCTCCGCTCTACTGACAATCGTCTCCTTCTCTGTCCCCCTCATAAATCCAGTCTTGTTCACTCTTCTTTCTTTGTCCAGTCCATTCTACTCTGGAACGCGCTTCCTCCTCAAATCAGGATGGCAACGAACCGCAACACGTTCAGGGCAAATGTACGACAATACTACGATACTAAAGTGGAATCATCAAATTGAAATTTATTTTCTTCACCCCCATTGTATCAGAATAATATATTTATGTATGTTTATATATGTATATATTTCATATATATTATATAGTGTAAGTATATATATAATTGTATTATATTTATGTATATTCAAATAAATTATATAATTAGTTTCTCATGTTTTGTGTCTTCTTCACTTCATACCTGCCTCGTTTATCTCAGCATCACCCAAAGGTTGACTGGTAGATAATGCCTACGGCATTAAGTCCGCCTGTGCAAACTGTAATTTGCATGAAGTGTAAATAAATAAAATAAATAAGTAACAAAATATAAATCTTTAAATAAATATCACTTATCTGAAAGAAGTCTGGGAGCATTATTGTTAATGATACCTTACCGTGGCAGTATACTAACTTCAGTGAACTGAAGCTACGATTCGGTTACGAATTTTAACTGGAACTCTTTAGTTCGGCTACTGCAATCATACAAGATAGTGGGGCGATTACCTCGCGGCCTCGTGTAGGTAGTGTAGTATCCGTGAACGCGTGCATTAGCCGGCGGGACGCTGACACATTGATGTGTCGGGAATTGGGTTACTGCCACATTCGCTCCCGACCAGCCCGATATACTCGCCACGAGCCAACAACACGCTTTTTACACCCGACTGCACCGATATTGTGAAGCTTCCGACAACATTCTCTGTTGATGGACAAACGTATTGTAACTTTTTGAAACAACAACAATATGGAGTTTTTAGATAACGGTGTATCACTCGAGCGGCTTCGGTCGGGTACATCGAAGGGCAATGACTTAATCATTGAGAAAAAGGCCCGTTTGTTTAAATTCGGTGTCGTAAGTCGTAACTCAATCATCAGCTAACATTTCATCACAACGCTTCGGAAAAAAGAGCGTGTACCATGTAAATTGAGCACAGAGGTTCTAGTACCCTAGTATCAGTTTATGTAGGGGCGCCGTACATATTATGCCATCACTATGTATGCCTTCCTAGCCTCCCCATCGCGAACTGTATAGCTTTACTCGTACTTCTCTGGTAAACATGTCAGAAGTATATAAGTTCAATGCCAACTTTATATTAGCCTGATCTTGAATGAAAGGCCTTGTCCTGGACCCCGGGGGGCTATAAGCATAAGCTATGGTTGTATAAAGTGTGTCACATGCGCCGGCGCCCGCGCGACGCTTCGCCGCGATTTATCGAGGACCACACATTTGTCATATTGTGTTTGTCGACTGTCGGCTAAACTGTAATTTTGACATATAAAATTAATTGGGGGTTTTATTTCGGGACTGGCATTGGTATTAAAACGGCGAGACGGATTTAGATATGAAAAAATATTTTGGTGGAACTGTGAGGTATATTCATTTCGTGAATTTACGATTAATGGAAAGCAATCAAATTCGTTATATCGGCCATGTTTACACACTGATGTATTTTGATGCGCAAATAGTACGGCCAGATGTACAATATTTAGCATAAATATTGTACATCTGATCAGATTCCAAGCAAACTAAATTAACGATATCAAAGGTAAGGATTACATAGACAAGTTCTATGTGAGCTACAACACCGCAACTCTGTACATTACGATTACAGGCACTTGATCCTGCAACAACATAAGCTTCATGTTGGGTAACAAGTGGCAAAGGCGTGAGGTTTCCATTTAAATATTATTTACATGTTATGCTTTCTGATCATATACAAAAAGATATTCTTTCAATGCTCATTTATAATATATATACATAATAAGAATGCTGTATCTCAACAAATCTAGTGTTTTCAAAAATTCAGCGACACTGTTAGTCTGTTGGTTAGTATACCTGTCAGTAACGCGGGATACTGCAGGTTCGATTTCCGCCAGGTCGAACAAAAACAGGTCAAAATAATTAGTTTACCATGAGTTTGGTATGTAAGGACGTGTTTACAAAAAAATGTTGTATGAGCATGCCATCCGTTAGTACAAGCTTTGTTTAGTTTGGGACTAGATGGCGCGGTGTGATGAGTTCAAACACAATAATTTATTTATTCAATGTTACACGGCGTTACATATGAATAAGTTGGAACTTGTATGTATATGGGCCGCGAAGGACCCACTGCTCTCTCGTATAAATATAAATTATCAAAATACCTCCACTCGTCTGGAACAGGGCGGCGGCGGCGGCGACCTCGTGCCATCTGCGGCCGGCGGCGCCGAGAGCACTCACAATGGAATGGACCTCAGCTTGTGAATACCTCTGATCACGTCTGTAAGGGTATACAAATCATACAGACTACAACTGTGGCTATGTGTGAACATATAAAACGTCTAAAGCAAAATGATTAGAATTAATACAATTTATAATGTTTGTGAATTTCTCGCTAGTAGAGCAATATCTTGTGAGCAACCTGAGGGCAGCATTATTCATATTTTCGTAGAACAGAACATTTTGTTACATAAAGCAAACGATATTTTACTTTCCAGTACAAACGTATCTAATTTAGATGCTATCGTTTCAGACTATTACATTTTATAGCAGAAAGTCTGATTGTCTATCTATATTACCTGTGCGCGGCAACCCGACAACAGTTGCATAAATGTCTTTCCTTACTACAGTAATCAGTGCTATTTATCACACTACTAGCTACTTAAAGAAATTAAATAAAGCTCATACAGTAAATGAGCTTTACAAAGCTCATTTACTGTATGAGCTTTATTTAATTTATTTTTATTTTTATTTATTTACACTTCATGCAAAATACAGTTTGCACAGGCGGACTTAATGCCGTAGGCATTATCTACCAGTCAACCTTTGGGTGATGCTGAGATAAACGAGGCAGGTATGAAGTGACACAAGTGAATTTATGACAGTATAAAAATATTGAAATCATTCCGTGAAAGAACTATATAACGGAACTTATTGTAAGTCGGTTGAGCATCCTCATTGTTGTTCCGCTCAACTGTGCTGATGTGATAACAACCAATACGAGCCAGCGCTTTGAGTCTCAAAGCGGATGAACGCTATACTCAGCTATACTGAATGACAGCATGATAATTATCCACCTGTCATAATTAATGGTGGCGCAGTCAAGCAAGGTGGGCTTCAACACTAGGATATCGTGATGAATTACACAGAGCAACCACATGGAATGTATGTCATATATGAGGAAGCTAGTAGCACATTAGTCTTCGCATTCACAAAATATGTATATAATTGTCTCTGTTCAGTTGTAGGCTTACATCAAAGCAGTGCGCGGGCGCAACGATACTCGAATATACATTTCGCACATTCGTTCCACATAAATCTAGAGAGAGGAACAGAGTTGGAACATTAAAAGAAATTAATTTATTGACACACAATTTATGGATGCTCAGCTAATCCAAAACGTGGAAGAATATTTATTATGAGTTATGGGGAGCCATTTGGGATTGATAAAATATATTTATAACGTTTACAATTTTCTAAAACCAATTTAAAATTATGGGTTAGAGGAGCAATTTAATTTTATTAGTCATCTAAGGGTCCTCTATAGGTACGGGGATTGCTTTCCACTCGACCGCATTCAAGAAGATACTCGTATATGGACTACAGGTGTATAAAATAATGTGATATTGGCCTCGTTGCCTGAATCAAATTTAAATAAATAAATACCACATGGACACTCTACTGACCAGGTTCACACAGCTCTATAATTTACACACACTCATATAAATAGCTAAGTTCAGTCTCGGCCTACTGGTTGGATGGTAGGTCACCAATAGCGGGAATTCTTCTTAAAACGAATAAATATTTCTTTATACATATAAATAACACGAACCTACACTTGTTGACGTGCAGCATATAATTAGCTGGCAGTAGAGAGAGCAGTTGCCGGGTAACTGTAGCTGCCGGCAAGCTCTTGACCACAGGGCAGCCGATATCGCTGCCATTACTATAATGACAGCTTTCGTCGAACCGCTTTTCCTAGTTGCAGCGTCTGTGGCCGCGCACCTAATCAAACGAAGCCGAAGCCGTGGGCGGAGCTTGCTAATGATTAGCTCCTTTGTTCTCTGGTCACTGTTAGTAGTCAGAATATATCTTTTAATTACATAATTGAGCTGAATAAACAACAAACAATTAAATTTTGTCTCTATTGTATATAAAATGGGTGCATAATATTAAAATAGTCACAAGGATTCCTGTTCAGCCATAAATTCTCCGAATTATTTACCCATGTCTCAATCACAATGGCATTACTGTAGCATAGAAATCTTAATCATACTTGACTGGTCCCGACAATAGCACTAGATTATAACTACTTGCATGTTTGGCGAGTATATATGGCTTTCCTTAGAAGTGTTCCGATGTTCCATTCGATAGGAAAATATTTTAGAGACGTTCTTTTCAGTGTTGTAGTATCTACCGCATCTGTTTATAGAACTGTAATTGATCATGATCTCGCTCGCAACTGAAGGTACCTTAATAACGTGTTCCCTCACTATAATTTAGAAACAGAGTGAATGTAGAAACATATATCATTGGCACATTCCTAGAATCACACCGGGAAATGAGCCATGTCGTAACCACCGCTTGCATTATTCTAATTAATCATAAATACTAGTTTATCATAAATATGGTAAACTTAGTTTTTACAAAAAGCTCTTTACGTATGTACCCCATACAGAGCGTCAGGAGGCATGTAGTCAGTAAAAGAAATAAAAAAGATAACTGCTCGATCAGTCTCTAGAATTTTTCTGGGAAAAAATCGGTCAATCATAATGAAGGCGTAATGTTCAGGGTTCCGTAATATAATATAATCAATGGCTGTCGTCGGCGGGATTGGCGTAACGTCTCAATTTTCCGACGAATGGAGCCCCCACGTAAATGCCATAACCAAATAGGCTTCCGCGCGTTAAAAAGCCGTCGGCTCAATTTTGTCGCTTTGATTTATTAAAGAGGTAACTGGATAATGTAAGAATTTGTTGTCCCAGTCATATAAAAAATGAATAAGAGAGCTGCCAACATGGTTCAAATCACTCCTCACACTGTCATGATTTTGATTTGTGTCAATTGGATGATGACGTCATCATCGCAACAATATACCAAGTTCGAACGCTGGGTGTCTTAAATGATATTTTAGCGGACATGTGGCGGCTACACCACTTTTCAGGAAAGTGTGTTGGATCCTAACTACTCTTCTGAATATGTAAACTCAATAAATCACAAATTGATACGTTAATAAATCAAATTTAGCGACTCATTTAGACCAGTTTATTTGCTGCCTATGCGTATGTTTTATTCCTACAAATTGGTATCAGAACCTACAACAAAGAACCCTAAACTGGTCAGTGATACCTGGAGCTCTCTAGCCTTACAGTATTCCAGGCAGTTAGTCGCAAATGGCAATCCCGTTATATCCTCACTGTCTCTGTATATTCTCACCGTCCACTGGCAGGTTAGACCCCGTCTCATCTACATACTAGCGTGGACTCACGAGTATGGTAACCAGGCATTGTGTATAACGGGAGTCAGGTTATATTATGATATTATCACTATAACATGTTAGTACGGAACAAAGGCAGGTCACAGAGTTTCTTGCCGGTTCTTGGGCTTGCTCGAAGCGGTGTTAGAGTTGACATAGTTGTGAGATGACTCTTCAGAAACCGCAAGCTAACATAACATGACTGTAATTTTAAGGTAGCTTTATTATCCAGCTACCTTGAATAGAAATATACTGGCAGTTGTCGTCCCGTATATCCACGTTATTTGAGAAGATAGATCGAAATAATGCTCATAATATGATAATCATTAACAGTCATAACAGTTACTGCTTTCAGACTTTTCATTATCAGTATCCGTTGTACATCGCCTACAGATCTCGTTACACCCCACACTTAACCCATTACGTTCGAAGCTCGAGAGGTCAATGATCCATCAGTTGTAGCTATCCAGCATTACCTCCAAGTATTCCACTCAACATATCCTTATACTTAAGTTAACTGTGCCCGCTATCGTGTAATCACTGGCGATACTTATCTGGTTTGATTTGCGCTTCCTCTCGCGGTATCATCGTGGCCGCTTCCTAGTAATCATCTGCCTATAAGGTTGGGTTATATCAGCTATACTCAACCTGCGGTCCGCCTTTTGAGGTTGGTTCATCTGGGGTTACTTCATTTTAAGCCATAAGCAAAATTCACCACGCTGCTTGATACAGTAATATTCTGTAATATATGGCAATAAATAAAAAATAAATAAAGCGATCCGTTCATAGTTTTTTTTTAAAATTTAAATTGTAACAATCGCGAAGAACTAATGAAACGTTATGTAAAAATGTATTTGCGGTCCACGACGAAAGGTTGAGTACCTACCGGTGGTTACATATATCAAATGCATTCATGTACCTATTATATGTACTTTGTATACTCCACGTACTTGTTAATTATGTAGATCGAACTAAAGGGATCGGTCGCAAGTCCCCAGGAAATATAAACATGTTTCGCAAATAAACCTATCTAAATATATTAGGTCCTTACATATGAATTTGGCGTTTTTCGTACTGGCCACTTTAATCACGAATTTCTCCTCTTTGGTAAGGAATTCCAAATTCAAATTTGTACAGCTATAGACTCATGTATTTGTGCTTCGATGATCGTCATTCATTTGTTTTTTTTCTTCTGTTTTTTTCTGTTTGCGTCACTCATTTTACAAAATGGAAAACCTTAAATATCGCATTATTTACGAGTACGAGTTCCGCCGTGGCACTAGTGCTGCGGAAACAACTCGAAGGGTGAATGATGTGTATGGCGGTCGTGTTGCAAAAGAAAACACAGTTCGTTTTTGGTTCCAACGTTTTCGTTCTGGAAATTTCGACCTGCAGAACAAGCCCCGTGGACGGCCTGAGACTCAAGTTGATAATGAAGAGTTGAAGGCTATTGTGGAAGCGGATCCATCGCAAACCACGTCTGAGTTAGCTGCAGGCTGCAATGTTTGTGATAAAACTGTTTTAATTCACTTGAAGCAAATTGGGAAGATTAAAAAGCTTGAAAGGTGGGTACCTCACGAATTGACTGAAACAAACCGGCAAACGCGCGTCGACTGCTGCGTTACATTACTAAACCGGCACAATAATGAAGGTATTTTAAACCGAATCATTACCTGTGATGAAAAATGGGTTCTTTACGATAATCGGAAGCGCTCAGCGCAATGGTTAGATCCTGGCCAGCCAGCCAAATCCTGCCCCAAGCGAAAATTAACCCCAAAAAAGTTACTTGTAAGCGTTTGGTGGACTAGTGCCGGTATTGTTCATTACAGTTTTTTTCAAATCTGGCCAGACTATTACGGCTGATGTCTATTGTCAGGAATTGCAAACCATGATGGAAAAGCTAGCGGCTAAACAACCTAGGCTGGTCAATCGCTCCACGCCACTGCTGCTTCACGACAACGCTAGACCACACACTGCGCTACAGACGGCTACTAAATTAGAAGAGCTTCAATTGGAAAGTCTAAGACATCCTCCGTACTCCCCGGACCTTGCTCCAACAGATTACCATTTTTTTCGAAATTTGGATAACTTCTTGCAAGGGAAAAAATTCAACTCCGATGGGGCAGTCCAAATCGCCTTCAAAGATTTTATTGATTCCCGTCCGACTGGTTTTTTTAGTAAAGGGATCAATGAACTACCTATGAGATGGCAAAAGTGCATAGAAAATAATGGTTCATACTTTGATTAATTAAATATATTATATTAAAAAATATTCGACTTTTTGTTCCTCCCATACAAAACGCCAATTTCATATGTAAGGACCTAATATATATATAAGACTGACTGACTGACTGACATAGTGATCTATCAACGCACAGCCCAAACCACTGGACGGATCGGGCTGAAATTTGGCATGCAGGTAGATGTTATGATGTAAGCATCCGCTAAGAAAGCATTTTTGAAATTTCCACCCCTAAAGGGGAAAAATAGGGGTTGAAAGTTTGTATGAAAATCCGTCATTTTTGAATATAAACGTATGAAAATGTATATTTGGCCTTTCAGTTGAAAATAAATAAATACGTATTTCAGGATTTTTGGGTATTCCACCTCTAAGAGGGTAAAATAGGGGATGAAAGTTTTGTATAAAAATCCGTCATTTTTGAAGATAAACGTATGAAAATTGGTATTTGGCCTTTCAGTTAAAAACAAATAAATACGTATTTCAGGTTTTTGGAAATTCCACCCCTAAGGGGGTTAAATAGGGGATGAGACTTTTGTATGAAAATTCGTTCGTCGTCATTTTTTAAGTTAAACGCATGAAAATTGGTATTTGACTTTTCAGTGGAAAATTACTAAATACGTATTTGAGGATTATTAGAAATTCCAACCGTAAGGCATAAAATAGGGGATGAAAGTTGGTAATCCGTCATTTTTGAAGTGAAATCCATAAATATAGGTAGCAGTAGGCAAAAGCTATCATTTAGAATTTTAGATATAGGTGCAAGTTGAGTTATTTACCACGCGTGCGAAGCCGCGGGCAAAAGCTAGTATATTATATTCACGCTGTAAATGCTGTAATCAAGTGATCAAATGTGTCTGCAACTACAACGTGAATGTACAATAATGATCTCCCTACAACCGCGGGATTTGATCGCGTGATTGATCAAAAGTGAATTACGATTCTCCCAATACACAGAGTTTCAGAAATTACTTATTTTATTCTTATAAACATCGTTTATGAATAAATATCACCATCGCCAGCCCCAATGTATTCAGGCGCAGGATACATAATGAACCTCTTTCAAAGCAACCTCCTGACTTGTTCTAAAATGTAATATTAAAAGCTATTGTTGTGGGAAACATCAATTGAGAAAAGAAATAGATTCGTAATGAGTTGGGCGCGAAAAGGCGAAGAGGTCTCGGCCAACTTTTCGTCTCGATGGGGGTTTAATATATGGGCTAGGTCTTTATAGCCACAGATTATAGGTTGTTAACTAGAACGTAGTTAAGTATTCCGTGAAAGGATATTGTAGATATGACGTGATAGGATATGATAGAAACTGATATAGATATAAGTATTCATTTCAGTTTTATGCTTTTCATTCCAATTTAATTGGAACTCTGCATTTTATATGGAACATCCAACAACTATATAAACTATTGAGATATATTCAGAGAAATAATTGATGTCACGTAACTGAGTAACAGTCCGGCTTGGCCTCGCATTTGGAGGTTCTTAAATACAACAGGTATCGAGTTTGCTGAAATACTTTGGTATAGACATTTTAGTTTCGTAATACGGGTTCTGTTGTTGCTGACGGGCCGGGATTGCAGTTCATAAAGCGGATTAAAGTTATTACTCAGGTTCGGTGGAAATGAGCAAGTTAGCGAAAATAGCCAACAATGATAGGAACCCGGCGGGCGGGTGGCACACAATTAATAATTCACGGCCGCATTTCATTATTGGGCAATATTTTGCGGTATACCCTGAAATAGCGCGGTCGATTGGTGGCACGGGTCACCTGGACCACAGAGTAGGTAACTGTAACCGCCTGGACTTAATGATAGAGCTCACAGATTCACGAATAACCGCTTTTCAAGAACGTAAGGCCTCCTTTCTCCAATTTACTAATAGCGGGTTAAATTGTACGTGGTATCACATGTCACGTTGCAGAGAGATTGGGCATGTTCGACGGGACGTGTTCTCATCTACTTTACAACCATCTGAACATCTGAAGAAAGACCTAGGCTTTAGGCCGACGGAGCTGCGGTTAGGTTAATATTGGAACAAAATGAAACCAACTCATATATTTTTTGTTATTACCTTAGCCCGGAATCCTATCGTAAAGTTATTTAGACAGCGGTAATCAGTTTACGGCTGGGCGACAACAATACTCCAGCGGGCAGACGGCATCCTACTCAATTTGCGTCTCCGCTCTCTTATTTTATTCTGAAAATAGAATACCGATTTCCAAATGCGATTGCTTGGGATGTATTAAGGCCGCTCCGCAAGACGTCACTGGCCCACTGAGCAGTATAATTAGGTAATCGGTTGGAATACCCAGCATAATTCGTGCTTTCACCGAATCCCGAGTTCCGTCATAATCTTATGACGTAATATGTGTGTACAGCGCTGGGTCTGGTGGTCGTGTGAACAGGCTTGACCGCGATCGAGGTGACTACAATTGCCACCGTTATGTCAGTTGTTCCGGTGGGAACAGTGTCTAGTGGTGAAGGTCAAATCTTAATCTAGGCCGTTAGAGACTGTATATGTAGTTGAACAGAATCTTGTTTATTTTCGGTCTGATTGCTGTTTCCGACTTTCCTTTTTACGATACGATATTAAAGCCGTGTGATCGAAGCAACGGCCTGTCTTCTGATGGGCCCAGGTACAAATCCCGACCTGTACCACTGAGTTTTTTTAAGCTTAAATACAGTGTTTATCACAGCGTGAGCTAAGAAAGAGAGGTAGTGCGAACTGGGATCTCTCGTGGGTTTTCCCATTAATATTGAAGCCGCCCGACTGGGGACTGTACCTCCACCTTACAGAAGACCGCAGTGAAATAACACTACTTTGATGAAGTGTTGTGTTTCTGCGGTGAGTGAGGTTGCCAGTGCTCCACGGGACTCCTCATCAACAACATGGTTGGTAACCCGTTAGTGATATCCCTCGTATTGCTAGCAGCTATAGGCTACAGTGACTGCCTACCAACAGGTGGGCCGTATGCTTATGTGCCACCTTAGTATTGGTATAAAAATACTTGGTTTTGGTCCTCGATCCTGTATAGAAGTTACCCCATACACTGTTCCACGTTCAATTCAGAAGCCTCTATAATTCAAACATAGATAAAGCACGTGATTATGATTGGACTATGACCACTACGTTTCGGCTCAACCGAATGCTCCAGAAATAGGTAATCATTCGGACGGCACATTTCCATATAAATTATCCACCCAAGTGGATAGTATTTGAATAGCTTCATTTATGTATGCAACGTATAGAAGAGCAGATCTATACTTATTAATGTTTCAGTATCAGCCGCTGGACCAGCCTCACAAGTTGAGGCTCTGTGTTCTAGTTTCACAGTATTTACAATATTACACGGAAATAGATCACACTAGTAAGATCTGTGCCGACGGTAGGTAACGACAATCGATTTTATTACATTCTTCAAACTAACTTCTATTACTTTTCTAATCATTGTCAATTGTTTATATAAAACTGTGTAACATTTTGTTGAATATTTCTATATTGAGACTTGCATTTGCGAAGGCCGGTGTCAGGTGGTGCATATTGTAGCATATTTTCAAACATCTACCACAACCGTTACTGTGAGGTAGTGCAATCACATCAAATGTAACATAGCCAAGTTTCATGACTCTTAAAAAGTCAAGATCTCGTGCTTTAGGTATCTCGTGCTATTACCGAGCTTGTTCATCGCCTAAGGATTACATCCGAACCTCGGCTATATTGTCCTTACCACCATTATTACCATGTCTGAAGTGTATCCCGGTGATGGCGTAATATAAAGCAAGCTCTAGAAATATCAATTGTTCGCCACAACAACAACTATACAGGACATAAATAATGGAGACTGTTACACTAATTGAACATCACGACCAGCCCTCGGGCCTTTGTATAAACGTTTCTTGTTTACACTTCAGTTGTGAATACCAAGCAGTCGCTACGACTACTGGATTCATCTTATTCATTATACTAAGTATATCGCATACTCCATTTGGAGCGAAGCAACACTCTTGTCCATCTGTATCCCCGCTCGCTATGAGGCTTCATCTGTGCCTTTGATACTTTATAGTACAATTTAATTATAACACACAAACGTCTGTAATACTTCAATAAACTTAAGTAATAATGTGGTTAAGAATATAAAAATTTCCTTATCTCTTTGAATCTAATTAATGTATTAGGATGTGTTTCAGCTTGAGGGCTTGAAATGACAAATTCTTATAAAACAAGATTAATTCCTTTGTTTGTTTGTACCGCTGTTTATAACTTAGTCCCCGCAAGCTATATGTATAGTTTTCCAGCTACAGTAGTGTAGATGCGCGTCGCCGAGTAGGAAGAGTTGAATGCAAACGATTGTTGCAGGAAACCGCTGGAGTGGCGCCAATGCGCAGACGTGACAGAACTGCACGAGTGCATTCACACCACGAGGCAGGAAACACTGTTATTCTGAATATTCAGACATTTATTCAACGGGAAAATCTTTAGGTACAGATTAATAAAAATATGTTGCGGAATCACCAATCGTGCAAAATTTTGTGTACTGTGACGACCGCAACTATGTTAGAGGGAAAGTCTCAGCCGAAGCTTACATACCCAGTGTATATGACATTGACCGATAACAATGTGTGTGTGTTGTCGCAGATGTGTCCATGTGTGCGACCACGGTGAGGGGTAGACCACTTGGTAGGGGTGTACGTTGCCCGCCCGAGTCAACAACTGACCGAAGAGCTTGCTACGGAATTTTCCCGTTACCTTTTACAACTCAGCATACAACTCTTTTCTGACCTTGGTAATACAAACCATCAGAGCAAAGGAAACCATGCTATATTAAATGTATAAATAAACTAACTGTAGCAGGTATCTATTCCAATTACCCTGGCTTTAATCAGACTCCATCGGCCGTTGCTTTAAAACGATCATAATATAAGCGATCGATTACTTACGATGAGTAAATATCATTAATTTGTCGTTTATTTGGGCGATGCCTGGCGTCCTGCGGAATTCGTTATCTATGTATATACATTACTGACTGATCGATCACCACACACAGCTCTAACAAACCGGATTGCGCTAAAGTTTGTCACGTAGATATTGATTATGCAATAGGCGCATGCAATTTTCCAAATTCTCTAACGGGATGAAAACAATATAACATAGAGTTTTATACTGAAGTACTTTTGTTAATAAATAACTAAATACCTGTTTCTGGCTTTTCACAATCGAACCCTTAAAGGCGAAATGGGAAACTACGTTACCCCGAATTAAACGCGAGCGAAGCCGCGGGCCTTTATCAAGTAAGGGTTAGAAAATAAATGATTTATGTGAGACGGCCTAAATAATCACTTGCATTTAATCAGAACATTCCACGGCGTCTCACACTTAGAGACACGATATCATTTCAAATAGATAGTTAGATAAAGTTTATTAAAATAATTGTTGGCAGGGTAGTCAGGTAGCCTTCCTAGTCACATATTATATATCGTTAGTCTGTGCCTTATTCGAGTAAGGCAGTCAGTGGGCACCCATGGAATACTAAGCTGCAAGCTTGTTCGCATTCTCAGTTTCACCACAGTGCACGCTCATACCTATCTGTCGGCCAATGAGTGCTCTATCGACCTGAAAGTAACAAATGAAAGACAATATTTTGATGTATTCAGTATTTCCACATGCGAGTGCATTAATATTGGCATTATTATTATTATACTTGATAATATACGCGCAGGAATGTTGAAGGCCGCGTAAGATAAATGCAGCACATTACAAAACCAATTGAGCACGATAAATACACATTCCTGATGACAGATGATGTTGTACAGTCTACACGGCTCACCACAACACTGCTATAATCATCGGCATTCGGCTAATGCTTGCAAATCAGTAGCTTTGCATTGTGCGCTGATGAATGACAAGTTATTGTGATATGTTGTGTTACTTTAATATAATCATCCTATATGTTACGTATTTGTATGATTACATAGATATATAGTATATTAGATGGCATTTGGCTTGTCATTGGTTTGATCAAAATATATGATCGTTTATGTATTTTTATATTTAGTCATATTATTTCATTCTTGTACTGTAAGTAGGACCAAATTAGAGCTGAACGACTGAAAGACGGATCTGTACTTTACTTAAGACATTTTAAACTTGAATTAAATTTAACTAATTGAAAATGTAGTTAACATGGTGTACCTGTCTCATTAGTTGATACTTTTTACAGAAATACTGACATTTACCTGCAATGGAGAAGTATTTATTTGAGGTTGGTAGTTGTTGACTATAAAACGAACAACTATTTTATCTTCATAAAACGGAGTTTTTGGCGGGAATCAGGCGGAGCGGTTGAGATTTTTTTCCAGTGTGTCGTAAATTGTGTTATAGTGATCTTTAATGTGTATTTTTGGTGTCAATATGTGCAGTAAAGTTTCATTTAGTGACTGATTTATAGGAGCATTGGAAATAATGCCATAATACGACTTTTGGGTTAAGTGATTTATCATTTTGGTCAATAGGTTACCTCTAATCTAAAGGCGTGTTACGATCTGCTACTGCCGTGGGTTGTCTCCAGAAACTCCATTGGGCGTTAGAATGCATGACACTAGGCATTTTAATGCGGCAAACACGAGAAATTTTGCAACATGAAAATTCTCTAACACTCGACACTGGCAAAAATTAGATTACTTATTCACGATGTCCAATATCACGGTTACACATTACATGAAGGTGTTAGAGGAAACGTCACCTAGTGAATGGAAGGAAGCCGTGTGTTCAACACAGCATCGCCCCAGTGACCTGTTGGCCGTGTTTTTGCAAATTTGGCGAAGCAGCTGGCGCGGGCAGCGTGACGCAGCCGTAGCCTGCCGTGACGGAGTGATTTGCGGTACAGTACAGCTGGCGGGAGGCAGAGCGTGACGCCATTTGGGATGGAACCACTTTGGCATGCCTTCACTGATCCTAATGCACGCCAGTTGCACTCACAGCGGAGTCATTATTGTTCTTGACATTTGAACACATTAATACGTTGATGATGGGTGTAACCCAAGCTAGATGTAACCCATGACGACCCCAATTGTGTTCGAGATAAGGCCAGAGCACTGAGGATGGATGACTAGTTAGTTAAACTGAGGTTTACGTAGTCCAGTGTCAACCAGTTTAGGTCATAATGAGACCTCCTTTTGCGGAAGACCTTGTTATTATTTCCTAAGATCACAAGCGCACTGTGTCTATAATAAAATTGATAGTAGGTAATTATGTACACACAAGGATATTGAATCAATTAGGCGTAGTAGTTGTAATCAATTCTGTCCCGTGGGAAATAAGGTGTTAATGTACGATATGTAGTGAAGTAACACATTGTCGGATGACAAGGTCCCAAGGCGGGCCTTTGTTATGTGAGGCAGGATGAGGTGTAGGGTGGCTGTAAGGATTAACACTTGTTGAAAGTTAGGCGTTAAACTTAAGACGTGTCTCCACTTGTTCAGCACGAACGTTCGACATTCCAGACGTTTTACTAGTACTTCATTTCGCTTGATGACACTTGGTGCTACATTAATAATAGTTATGCTTGGACATTTTTACACAGCGCCATCTAGCCCCAAATTAAGCAAAGCTTGTACTATGGGAATAATGGGAACCAGCAGCTGATACGATAAATTTTTTTTTCTGAATATTTACATTTCATACATACCAAACACCCAGATGCAAGGAAAACAATTTGGCACATAAATGCTTGCCCCGGCGGGAATAGAACCCGCGACCCTTTGCGTAGCAGTCAGTTGTACTAACCACTAGACCAGCGGTCTCGTCACTTATTGTATTTCTGATGCGGATCGCAATTTTATCGGAATCCTTTACTGAACGACTCCTAGCGACATCTATCGATTAAAGTAAATACTGACAACAAAACAACGAGGTGTCACCGCAGAACACAATTAATGCAATTATTAACACTACCGTGTCTTGATTAATAATGGCTCAGATTATGGTGATCCCAGTGATATCAGCTGTTGAAGTGAGATAATCTAAATATCGACTGTGGCAATACGAGATCCACGATAACATATTCCTCTGTCGCTATCGGGACGGACTGTCGATAGTGTTGTAGCTCTGCTCCCACGAATATATCGTACTACTTACTTTGAACTAATCTCGTCTCGATAAATATATGACAGGTTGACATGTATGCGAGATAGTTGAATGAGTTATACAAAGGACCGCAGGGGGCAGGGGGCAGGGGGCCGGGGTTTTTTTTTCCTCAAACTGATAGTCAGACACACAATAAAAGTAATTATGTCGATAGGTAAACAAATAGAATTATTTTGAACGATTCATACCGAGTAAAACAAATGCAGATCGTATTTCGTGTGAATATACTTGTACTACAAGTATACACATTTAGATTACTGGGAAGAGACAAAAGGCTGATCGATTGTTACTGAAAATATAGTAACACTTCCACGGCTATCAAATTTCCTTAACACGAATTTCCCGAAGCGGTTGTTATCAGAACACACTTGTAATTTTAAGCATGTACCCAAAAGGAAACCTGTTGTTTAATCTAATACAACTAATGAATGTATGCTACCTTTAGAAGGTTTCATTGAGGCGTGCAATACTGAGAGGTAAACAAAACAATATAGAGCGGGTCTGTGTGAATAATTGTAGATGTTCACAAACAAGGTGATCCATGCGCAGGTGTTATCTCTTATCACTCACTGTGTACACGCCGGCGGAGGGCGGACGGCGACACTCGCTGTTGTTGGAGAATGAATAAATATAATATGTTGAAGTATTGTGTAGTGTTAGTGTTACTGTGTGTGGTGTCTGGTGGCGAGGGCAGCAGCGTGCTGGTGGTGTTCCCGACACCAAGCCGCAGCCACGGCATGCTCGGGGAGAGCCTCGTCCGGACTCTGCTCGATGCTGGACACAAGGTACACTTTGTGAACAAAATAATTGCTTGGTTGATATGAATAATAATGCTTGGACATTATTACACAGCGCCACCTGGCCTCAAACTAAGCAAAGCTTGTGCTAGGACAACCAGCAGCTGAAATTAATACTTACATGTACTTCTTTTTTTTGTACATACATACTTATAATACATACCAAACAACCAGACGATGTTTGTCACATAAATGTTTGCCTCGGCGGGAATCGAACCCACGACCCCGAGTGTAGCAGTCAGATATAATAACCACTAGACCAGCGGTCTCATTAGAAAGTAATAATGCTTGCACGTTTGACGAGTGTTCTCTATGAGTCATATACATATTTATATAATAATTTATCTATGATATACGGTAGGCCGGTATTACTCCCGACAAAAGCGTATTTACTCGTACCTACTACTCGTATATTAAATACTATTAAAGCCGCAGAACACAATCTGGTAACAAAACAAATATAATCGGTGTTTCTGGTTCTGTAGGCTCACTAATGGTTAGCCAAATTGACTGAGACATGTCTACAATGGTAATGAGAGGAAGTAATTTTTAGATATTATTTGTTTTTGTCACCAAGAAATGATGTACAATTTATCTATGGATTTAAGTCTACCGCGTTTTTGTAATTATAGTGGGGCCAAGATATTAGGGGACTTTTGTTAGGTCTGCATGGCAATAGAATGTAAATTTTTACGGTTTATCGAAATAGTTAATAAATTATTAATGTGTTTCTCAATTTTAAACTCATTCAGGATCCTATTGTTTTAATCTGATTAATAAACCCAATAGAATATATAAATGTGCTAGAAACAATTACATTCTACATTTGTTTATTTAAAACAGTGATATTACCATTAACAATCGTTTATATGTATCGTTATGATATTTACACAAGCAGGTTACAGCATGCGTAAATCGATTCACTGATATACTGCGCTTGGTAATTCGATTCATGCTGTTTAACCAATGTGTTGTGTTACGGTTGGCCTACGTCACTTTACTTAGCTGTCAAAAGGGACCTTTAATCTTGGCTTTACTATATTATAATAATAATACATATCTCTATACGTATATGTACGGCGGGCCGCGTGTCCCGGCGCGCTGCGGTACGTGAGTGATCTCTACGCGTCGTTATGTACAAGCACTCAGTGATAGCGACTGCTCACTGATAATGTCAATCAACTCGCAAGGCAGTATACCGCGATGATTTATGCAGCGCTGATAGTTTATCACTCTCTATTTTCTAGCTTGTGCCCGCGTTCAAATATAATGACACATCCTTAAGAAATAATAATATATGTCGTATGAAGTGTTGTCTTATATCAATTAAATCAATGTAGCGAGTTACAGAGATTATACCGAACAAGCAATAATTTTATCACTTTGTAATATCACCTGAACTTAAGCATGCAGGGAATTACAATTAAGTCGTGCTCGGAATGGCGATACACTAAAAAGCAAGCAATAAATTAGCTACGGATATGGACATACTAAATCACAATTGGATATCTAATCTGAATAGATTTACATAAACTATTGACTTTTCCTATTTGATTCGGGGGTCTTGATGCTGCTTACGTACGAAGGGTAAGCCCGTCAGAAATTTATAATCAAAGATCCTTGGTCCAAAGAACCTCTACCCCTGGGTGGTGCAAGCGAGCAGTCACTTGAAGAGACGTGTGAAATGCCGAAAGGCCAAGACAGATAATTCAGTAATCCCGATGGTGCAGGTAACGTTTGTGACGACGCTGACTGAGGAGCTGCAGCGGCCAGGACTCACAGTGGTCAACATCAACTCCATCGTGGGACAGATGGCAGGTTTGTTGTTATTTTTTAACGATAATTTAGTTAAAATAAATCTTAGATCATACCATCAATCAAACAGTAAATATCCGATTGACAATCATTCTAAGGTTTATTAACGAGAAATCTTGAATCTTGAAAAAAAAAACAAAAGAAACAAAACGGTCTTGAATTTACAATGAATAAAATAGTATAATATTAAAGTTGGAGAGAAGCTGTCCCTGATGGATCTGGTGCGCAACCCCCGGCCTCCTCAGCGGCTGCTGGAGATAGGAGCGTCCTTCGCACGGCGCGCGCTCCAGCACGAGGCCGTACAGACTCTGTTGGCGGACGCTAGCCTCAGCTACGACGCGGTCGTTGCCGAGTGGTTCTTCAGCGGTCTACTGGCGCCGTGAGTATAGACTTAGGCATACTTGGGTTTGGAATATTACAAGCCTATTGATTTTTGGGACAGCAAGTTTTTGAAATGATAACACTCAGCTCTGGCTATGAAGACATATTCGAAATATTTTGACTTGTCTTTGCAATTTATCAAAACACAAACATGCAAATGTTTCTCCGGACTAGAAATTGCTGAAGTTTGAACTGATCCTGACGGGAATTTTATTGACGGATGAATGAACTGGGCGACAAAACAACAAGCAAACAACAAAGGCAAATTTTTTTCTAAGTCAAGTTATGGGCAAAATATAGTAATTAATGAACTTCCAATGGTTGTTAGGTTGGCCTCAGTGTTCGAGTGCCCGCTGATCTGGTACAGTGGATTGGACATCTCCTGGATGAACCTGCAGCTGGTGCACGGTCAGACCAACCCCGCGTACAGCGCGGACTCCCAGGCCAGGAGTCTCGCCCCCATACCTTCCAGCCCGCTGCAGAAAGCCTATCGGCTGTGGCAGCAGCTATACTTAAACTGGTGGATATAGTGAGTACAGCACCGTTATATTTCATGACTTTTCTAACTAATCGTTTTCTATGATAAGCTCTCATAATTGTAAGTATGATGGCAACACCAACGCCAGTTTTCTAAATATAAAGGAAACCATGTAAGTGGTGTGTAGTTTCTTTAATTAAAGCTCAATTTATTTACAAGCGTGGAATAAAATTGTACCTTTGGAATTAATTACAAGTGAAGTAATAGAAGGCTTGTAAATTTTTGTCAGCTACATGACGCAGTACGTGGAGATCCCGGCCTACAGTCAAATTTACAAGGCCCCTCTGGAGCTGCGCGGGCGCTCCTTGCCCAACTATGAGAGGCTGGTGTACAACGGGTCTCTGTTGCTGGTTAACTCCCACCCACTGCTGGGCCAGGTGCTGCCCATGCCCGCCAATGCCAAGTACGTCGGGGGACATCACGTCGAACTACCTCCAAAGCCTTTGCCTGAGGTAGATTGCCGATTATAATTAATCAATCTTTCTGCAGCCCTTAAAGTCCTCTCGAGTAACGCTTGAATCCATTAAAAAAGTGGTAATTTAGATCTTCATAAGTACCTTATTAGGTAAAATACATTATTTTTGGTTTTGATTTTGAATGTATATCGTACAACTGATGATACCGCTGCTCTTGTAGTAAGTTAGCCTGGAAGCTACGTTACATGTCGCTGATTTGATTCCAGCAAACATTTGTTTGGCTTGAATCTGCGTGTGGTATGTGTTGTATGTATATTGACAAAACAATCCTTTGTCTGGTATATACACACACAGTGCAGCCTTTGCGTTGTTTTGGTACTTTTGGTCCAGCAGGGGACCATGTAATAAATTCCGAAAATTATCAAAAATATCACTTAAAAACCCGTAGCTCTAGTTTTGTTTTACCAGCTGACTTGTAGTTTAAGCACTATGTCAATTATATTTATGTAAGATACGAGTATATAATCAAAGGATACGAGCTCTGTCCTGACGAGCTATATCATTACAGTTGTGATGATTACACGATGAATGAGTGCACGAGGGTAATATCTGTCGTACATACTAGACTAGATTAATGTCGATACCTCTTCGTGTCTCAACATAAATATTTTTAAGAGTCTTGCGTAGGTAGTTACGCACTTCGTCGCCAATCGTGTGACGCAAGTATTTTTCTGGTAGAAATATTATTTGATCGGATACATAACAGGAACGCTCAAATTAGAACGAAGTATTTATTTTATATTTATTAGCTATTTGCAGAAACTGAGGACGCTGTTGGATAGTGCTAGGAGCGGGGCTATCTTCTTTAGCCTGGGCTCAAATATCAAGAGCAAGGATTTACCGGAACAGATGAAAAGAGATCTGCTCGCAGTGTTCGGACAGTTGGAACAAACGGTGTTGTGGAAGTTCGAGGAGCAGCTGGAGGATGTGCCCCACAATGTGCATATTCTGGGCTGGGCGCCGCAAGCTAGCATTCTGAGTAAGAAATACCTAGAATAGCAAATGGTACACTGCGTTCACCTGAAAATTATATCTATACACAAATAACAAAATACGTGACACCTGTGTTTCTGACAAAATGATCGTTATCGAAACCAAAACATACATTCTCTATTGATTTTGGCGAGACTTTCATTGTCAAGTAGAGGGCTTTTCATAAAGTTATCTAGGATACTCCCAAGAGAATACAACCGCTACGCTAGAGGATACTCTTCACATAGGCATAGCAAGAACTTTTTTTTTTACTAACTCAATATTAAATCAAGGTAGTTAATAAATGCATGTTTCCAGGCCATCCCAACACAGTCGTCCTCATTACCCACGGAGGGCTCCTCTCGTGCACGGAGGCTACGTACTTCGGAGTGCCCATAGTTGGGATACCGCTGTTTGGGGACCAGTTCGTCACCGTGGACCTCATGGCCAGCAGAGGGCGAGGCATCCGAGTAGACTTCTCCGACCGACTGCCTTATAATATTAAGCATGCTGTTAACGAAATCCTTGGGAATTACAGGTATGTAGCTGTTTGCAGGTACTTCTACTGAGTTTATATTAGTTTAGATATGTTTATTAAGTAGTTAAGTTTAAAGCCAAGTCTGTAGTCACACACACGCCTTTATTAGATTAGTCCTGAGAAAATTATATGAAGTCCTGTCAAAACGATAACAACATAAAATCAAAAATCTTTTATTCAATTTAGTCCCCAAAAAGGCACTTATAAAAGTCTACTTTACGACCGGTTCCGAAAAAATGTCATCTGAGAAGAACCGGTACATACTTACATTTACACACATCAGAATACACAACATAATAATAACCATTTGTGTTTTAATCTCTTATTTAGTGAGATTAACAAGAGAAGAGAGAAAGAGAAAAAATATACCACAAATATTAAACCAAAAAGTGAAAAGATTATCCCAGCTACCCTAACACATACAGCATGTATGACTGATTTATAATTAGTGTAAGTGGAATTGCCGTTCTAATGAATCTGTATATATAAATACATACATCGAATTCATTAACTACACTGTTACATACTAAGTTTGCCAATGTTTTAGTATATTATATTCCACGGATATACTTTCATTCAAGACCTCAGTGCCCTTTAATTATATCCCTTTTCTTGTAGTTACCGCAGCAACTCGCAGCTGGCCTCACAAATCCTACAGAACAGCCCGAGTCCTCCTCGCAAGGAACTCCTGTATTGGACGGACCTGGTGATGCAGACTCGAGGAGCGACGCACCTCCGCTCCCCAGCTCTGGAGCTATCCTTACCGGAGAGGTACCATATGGACCTCCTGGTGATGCTGGCAGCATTTATATGGTTCCTCAGTAAAGTTATGAAGGTTATCATGGCGCACTTGTTCGCGCCGAGAGAAGAACATGCATTCCAGAAGAAACACAGTTAATATCAAGTTCGTCATTGGTGTGAATTCAGTTGTATTAGTCCAGGACCCCATAATTATCATAGTAATTGACCTCAGGAATAGAAGCAGTAAGAAACCAACGTAAACACTCATTAGGATTATGAATTTTGATTCAGCATATATAATATTATTACTGAAACTTGAATTATAATCAAAGGTCTCATTGCCACGGGACCTGCTGTTACTAGGCTATCATATCAAATTAAAAGTATTCATGCTTTAACACATTTATATGCTTTGCACATAATAAATGTTATACCCGAACTGATTTTTTGAACGCACTCTATCAATAACATTGCGAGAAAGGTTAAATCGATTAAGATGAAGCGACACGGGTAATCGATTTACAGGAGACTGAAAGTTCTCAACGGATAGTGATCGCGCCGTCACTCGGCTGGTGAACTTGAACCAGCCACCTTGGGCTCTCACAAATTTACCAACTGCGACAACGGTGTAGACTAATACCTGTTGTATAAAATCACTAAACTAATTTGACAGGATTAAAAAGTCTTGCTATCCCTTTCTCATGTATGGGGTTAAATAAGGATGAAAATAATTAGTTTAGCTTAGTGATTGTGTACAACAGAGTCGAAACGATTATATTGAAAAATATGGATTTAGTGAGGAGTTGGATGGATTGGAAGATGATAATTGTTGACAATGTTGATAACAACCACCGTATTGTAAGTAATGCGAGGTGAAATGGAAAACAAATCATACATCGATTAGGTCTAGGTTCGTATCTATATGTCTTCGACAATATAATTCATGAATTTGTTTCGTCATTCACACAAAATATATTGTTAACGTAAACGATATTAATGAAAGGGAGAATGAACTATGTGAAGCAATATATTTAATGAAAACTAATACGATGCGAGTAATCCTAATAACATGGAAAATAAATAATGCTGAGTAAGTAACGGTGGTTTCTTCTCGTCTTGTCAAATAATAGCAACTAAGAGAGACAATTGTACGCAATCAAGTTGGTCTGTTGACTGAGCATACGGTGCCGCCGCTTAGCTCCGCCAAGTTGACTATCAGCCGACCTGTCGCTAGTCGTGTTGTGGCGTTCACATATCCCTATTCTAAATTACTACAATTTTAAATTCAGAAAAATAAATCCCCGTACAATCTAATTATATGAAAGTAATCTCACTAATAGTTCTTTGCATGAGTGTATAACAATAACAGTCAAAGAGCTACAGAGGCTGCGCCAGGGGTCCTTTGCGTTCTCGACGGGCCCGCAGCCCGCAGCCCGCAGCTCATCCAGGTCACGACTCACGAACCAACTGGCCATACGACACGGCTCAACGCGATAATTGAATTCCATGCGGTTTGCCTCGGTTCGTGTGAAATTTATAATTCACAAGATTGCTTGAGAACGTGGCCTATTCCACTTAATAAAATTATATTTTATTTATTAGGAACTAACATAAAAATAGGGTACAGATAAATAGACAATTCAGAAACTTTAAATCATCCTGGGATGCTACGTAATACATGTTGAGGAACTCGAATGAAACAGTGACGCAAAGGCAACGCTTGCTATAAATATTTTCCACCAACCTTTCTGTCCGACCTTTGAAGCCCTTTAGGAATGTCGGCTATATGTATAATATAGCTTCGTTGAATGTAGCTTTCTGTTACACATATTATATATTAAGAAGCTCGACACCAAAATATCTAAAGCAATGATTTCAATGCAGGCAGCATATGAAATTACTTTGTCATACTTCAGGGGAACGGTATTACGAAGTAGGATTTTCCGAAAACTGTAACTTTTCACCAACCATTAATATAACATAGTTACTGCTTGCGCTAACAACTTTACAGAAACTCATTTAAACTTCCGCAAATTGTGACAACAAATTAACATTATTTACATAAACATGAATCCAAAACGGTTTCTTAGTTTATAATTTGAGTGAGTTGTGCCTTGGCACTTCCTTTGTGGGCATGTGTGACGTACCTCATTATGTTTCTTGTGTGAAACATTGTTTGTTGAACTACGTAAGCTGACGATAATGTTTTCGAGGAGTTTATATGTTTATTTACAGATTCTGGATATTTCAACGCGTGTCATATACTCACCAAAGCTAGTGCACACCATAAAATGGCGTTGGGAGTGAAGGCAAAGCCACTGTATCTCAAACGAGGCCACACATTGTGCCCAATCAAAAGCTTGGACCAGGAAGAGTTAGAGTACAAAGACAGCTATTTCCGTGCAGCACAAACACAGCATGAGTGTTGTTTTATGGGCTGTGGTACCAGCAGGAGTAACTATGGTGCGGTGTATTTGGGGAGGTCGTAAACAATGTAAGTGGTGCAGTGGGCCACAGTTGCAGGTGTTTATGGACGCCGCGTGGTGCCCGCCACGGGCGCGGGCGGACGCCGACATCCTGCATCATTATAATTGTACCGCACCACTTACAATGCTGCAGCACGATGTTAATTAACTATGTGGCTACATTTTTCAGTATGTAGGTTTACGATATCCTTAATTCGTTTGGTTCACAAAGTAGCACTGACGGCGAATTTGAAATAATAATAATAATAATACATTTATTACCCATTGTACAGGTAAATCGGTGTCAGATTAGAGTTACTATAAGAGAGGTAGGGCGAAATGGGATGTCCGGTGGGATTATCCATTAAATGGATTCCCGTGGAGCTGCTTGCACAGTGAATTCTCATCAACAAAATGGTTGGCAACGCGTCAGTGATACCACTGGTATTGCTAGCGGCTATAGGCTACGGTGACGGCTATAGGCTACGGTGACTGCTATAGGCTACGGTGACTGCTTACCATCAGGTGCGCCACATGCTTGTGTGCCACCTTAGTAATATATATAAAAAGAACTACTATATGTCAATCTCATTGAATAAATAATTAACTAATCTGTAATCTCCTCCGCCCTATTTGCAAGTGCGCGTGCGCGTGTGAGCGAGGAAGCATACCTACCAGCTGTTGCGGCCAACGTATCAAAATTAACGTAGTAAGGGATTCTACATCCCGGACTCTCATTTCTTAAAATGCTACTTCAATTCTATAGACTTGGCACCGGAGGCCAACACGTTAATTCTATTTTGATACACAATCTCCAGGTTCTCGCCTATCATTTACATTGTATATCCCCTACTTGTATCAGATTGTATAGCCAAAGTGTATAGCATAGTAATTTTCTTTCGATATAACTATCGCATGCATATTGCAGGGGAATGGGATAAATATCATCGCAGAGATTATAATCATTATGTTCTAGGCTATATTATATTATTTACTTTAATAATCTATTATATATATAAAAATCAAATGCTGTTCGTTAGTCTCGCTAAAACTCGAGAACGGCTGAACCGATTTGGCTAATTTTAGTCTTGAAATATTCGTGGAAGTCCAGGGAAGGTTTAAACGGTGAGAAAATATGGAAAAATTGCGAGTAAAACACTAAAAACGACAAATTTATTTTCCCATACAAACTGTTCTTACCTGTCAAACATTTGATGAATGGTGATAAGAAGTTCACCGGGTCATCTATATTTGATAAATGTCTACCCGTGCGAGGCCGAGGCGGGCCACTAGTTACGAATATTTTTAAGCCCGTTTTTTGTCTCCTTTTTTCAGTGTAAAAAGTAGCCGTGATTATGTATTTAAAGTCTTCTACCTGCCAATGGAAGCCCCGTCATTATCAGTTCCGCTGCTTCGGAAAGTGCCCTGGACAAACAAACATATACAGTTTTTTTTTAAGTTTGCATATTACTATATTAGCGTGTACAGAAGCCTCATATTTTATACTTACAAAGTCCATTTGGGAATCAGGGCCCAGAAATACTTCCAATATGGGACCAATCATAAAAGCGGAATATCATCAGTTGTATAATGTAGGAGGGTAAACATGAACGACTACAGTTTTGCCAAATTTACATGAATTGACATTGACTCTAAAACGAAGTAACACAAAAAGAAATCAATCGACTTTTATCTTAATTGGTATTTCTCAAAATGCGCAATGTAATTTATTATGAAACTTAAATCTTAATTAAGATCAACCATCCACTCAATAGGACAGAGCCATCAATCACTTCTGTCGTCAATCAGACGAGGGCGATGGGTGCATCCGGTCATTTACGAAGATCGACTTTCGCTACTTCCGGTGATTGTAATAACGTGAGAACAAGCCACATTTATCAACAAGTTCCGAAATGTTGAATGAACTGCGACCTTCGCTCCATTCACGCTCGAAGCTACACGTAATGGCCCCGTTTCTACAATTTATGACTTGCCAAATAATTTTATGAGCTTCTAATGCTATGAATTACACTTTTACAGCTCCAATTGGATTACAATTGCCCAAATCAATTACAAGGGATTTATTAGCATCGTTATTATCTATGCTTTTATGCTTTATGCCGTCAAGTGGTTTAAAAACAGTTGAATAGGATTCATTGACTTTAGGAGGAAGTATATAATCAACTAGCGGCCCGCCCCAGCTTCGCACGGGTAGATATTAGTTTCGGAGCATAGACATTTATCAAATATTGTGTCCACCCGTGCGGAGCCGGGGTGGGAAGCTAGTATAATATATAGCCTATGTTACTCAGAGATAATGTAGCTTTCTAACGGTGAAAGAATTTATGAAATCGGTCTAGTAGTTTCTGAGCTTATTTAATACAGACCCACAAAATACAAATCTTTCCTCTTTATAATATTAGTGTAGATGTAGATAGTGTAGACTAGTGTAGAAGACTTCAGGATGCCTCAGACGAACACGTTAGCTAAATGGAATTTCTCTCTCAGAAGTAACTTCAACGAAATATTTTTAGACGAGCGCTAAAGGGCTGAACTAAAAAATACTAATTAATTATAAAAAAATATATTTAAATAAATTACTAATTATTGGAAAACCTATTTTATTACATTTCGTTTGTAGCTGTATGCCGGACAATTATTTGTAGCAGTTTCGGCTAATGGATGCGCGGTGAAGACGCGAGGTAACCTTGAAACATAAACTGAGGTAAATCAACAATTGCTGTTGATGAAGTGCCTCAGGTATGATGAGGAGCTCAGGCTTAGCATATATATGTACAAATATGTCTAATGTAGGTATGATTTACCTTCGAGCTGTATGCTTGTTTGCCAACTTGTGACATAAAACAAAAAGTTTAATATACTTAGTGTGTCTTCATTCTGGATTGGTCATGTGGTTGTGTCATAATTGTAAGGGAACGAACAAGGCTTGTGATAAGGACTACAGGATGGATGACGCTAATAATACAAATTAAAAGCTCCATGAAACAACAAACAGAATGAGCAACGATGGCCGCGACGCTTGGGATTGTCAAAGAAGACACAATTAGTACGGTGCGAAGATAAATCAAATCATAATCACAGCAGATCAAAGCGGCTGTAATTACAAGAAGCCGCAATAACAGCCTGCGATAAAACAACGAACGAATCCCGAGAATAGTGCGGTTCATTAGTCGCTGAATACAATGGAGATGATTATTAACATAAAAAAATTCAGCAATTATGAAATTAGCGTACTGAGACTAAAACAAACTCATTTGAAATAATATTAACATTTCACCTTAAAATTGTCATAGCTTTGTATATAACGGATATCAAAATATAACTGTAATGTCACTTCATATACATACATAGAACATTAGAACATAAGATGTGTATACTTACATCCGTCCATCGAATATAGTTCTACAAAGAGTTCAGTGCTTTGGGATTTTATTTAGCCTGTTCAAATACCAATGGGCTATAACGATGTTATATAGGTATCTATCCGACCTGTATTAGTTGCCTCATATCGAACCACAAGCGCAGCTCTATGGATGTCTGTATCCGCCTATACGCTTGCTGTCGACATAATGATATAAAATGGGAATCAATTTGTTTACGATCTGACGCAGTGGCCAGTAAACTGTAAAACTGTTCCTCTTTTCTCCAGCCGGTTGATTGATGGCAGCAATTCTTTGCAAACCACTGACGTTTATCTCTTACACTTTAACAGATCCATTTTATCTGAACCATACTAAAAATACTGATATTTCGTCTGTAGTCTATTTTCACTTTGTTGAAAACTCCGACTCAAAAACCCTCTAATAACAAAATGTAGATAATCGTGCATCGTCACAGGAACCAAACCTGTGTGTGCTAAATTTCAGCTCGATCGGACACTGGGCAAGTGGATAAGTCCAATATCATCAGTATCAAATTAAAGTGCATGAAGTGCGAATGATGTATTAATTAAAAAAATCTCCTAGTTGTTTATCTGTTTGCTATGCTATGTATTGCTATGTATCCGAGTGGAAAGCCGTGGCAAGTCGGTAGTTATAGATTAGTTGAACTGTGGTCGATACGACGTCATAGCAATCGGTTGCTATAAATACATGTGTTCGGAAATCAGAACGCAGTTCTCCAAATTAGGTACAAGCCGACACAACAAGCTAACACGGTCTCGTAATACTATAAGCGAACAAGTGTAGTCATTATTCTAACAAATCTTTTATACACAGATCCACTTGAAATCACGTTTTAATAAACCAATAATAACGCCAAACAATGAATTAACACAATGGTTGTAAGTACAGACAATACAAACTTGATAGAAGTAGGGCTTGACGTCAATACAGACAGCCATTTCTTAGGGCCCGAATCCACCAAAACTGGGTTGAGAAATGTATATTTTATGAACATATATTAAGATGTAATTAATATAGTAATCACTGATGGAGAGGTAAAGAGCCTATCTAAAAATACTGATGAATGCAAGAGGACAAAAGAGTTGAAAAAAGTTCATTACTGCTCTACACTCTCTATCTGCTTAATCATGTTGATGCTCGCAGCAGTATGTCACAGAAAATTATCTAAAAAGTGGAAAAACAATCACTCACTTGTGGGACTGCTTGGTTGGACAAAGCGGAGATTCCCAATGTCGCTCTTTAACTAAAAATAATAAAATTGTCATACACTTGTAGTTGAGTGGAGTAGCTGCAGGCCCTTGCAGTAAAGGATTTGTAACGGAATGTTGGCACACAGACCGCCATCTTATAGCCGAGAACAAGCTATATATTATATATATCCCTGATCATTTACATTATGTTTAGTTTAATGTTGCTTGTTGGCTATGTTTGGACTTGAGTGCAACCTGGTGCGTAGTCTGCTAATACTTTACATACGTCAAAGCTGAACTAAACATGATACAAATATAATCACCACGTAGAACTAAAAGAACTAACGTATGACTATTTTTAACATACGGTAAGGCAAATAAATAGTTGCATTCAGAGCAAATCCCAGGCCCTGGATAGGCAATGAGTCGTTAAATGTGTCATGCCACCGTAGCGCGCAGGCTGATGCGCCTCGTGTCACGTGACACCGTGCGCGTAATGGGAGCGTGATTGTAAACAATGGGCCACAATGGGCCATCGCCGCGACGTCGCGGTACGGTAATCGTGTTTTGATAGCACCACGCTGTTACCAGTATATATAGCATTCATTGTTTCAAGCGTTATTTGGGAGAGAGCGGTCGTGGATTTAGGCGGTCGATTTCAGGTGCGATGTAGAATGCATAATCGTGTATCCTACTGGTTCTGTAATTCTTGTCCTTCTAGCGCCAAAAGCGCACGCGCAGGAAACGAAAGCCAGTCTGTGGCGCTTAAAATTTGGCATGCAAGCGTTTATTTGTGAGTGCTCACTGTGCTACGGCCACAACATGGTCACCTTGCTGTCAACTGAGTCCTCGAGGAGCTCAGGAAATCACCGCACAGCCATCATAGTAGTGTTTATTTGGTTGCGATTTTCTGTAAGGCGAAGGTACTTTCACAATCGGGCGAATTCTATTTCGAACGGGGAATCCTATTGAAACCCTCTTATTAGATTGATGTCGTTAAAAAAGATAATATTGATAACGTTTCTAGGAATTACTGAAATAACACACCATAAAAACCATTCAGAGTTCATCCAAGCACTGTCACAGTCATGTCTTTGATTGATAACACCGACAAAAATTCTGGAGAGCCGTTGGATCTCGTCCCTCACACTCGGGTGACAACTGAAGACGGCGGAATGTAGGCAAAAAAGTTTACAAAAATTGTACTAGTTGTTTGTTTTTGCTTCAACAGTAATATTTTAAGAGAGGAAGGGCGAATTAGGACCTCCCGTGGTTTTCCCATTAATATTGGAGCCGCCCGACTGGGGACTGTACCTCCACCTTACAGAAGACCGCAGTAAAATAACACTACTTTGATGAAGTGTTGTTTCTGCGGTGAGTAAGGTTGCCAGTGCTCCACGAGGATACGCTGGGCTGGTAGTTATGCTGCTAGCATAGTGAGGCCTCACCAACAACAGGGTTGGCAACTCTTAAGTGATATCCCTGGTATTGCTAGTGGCTATAGGCTACGGTGACTGCTTACCATCATGTGGGCCGTATGCTTGTGTGACACCTTAGTGACAAATATATATATATATATACGAAACACAAAGAACTTATTTATTTAGTAAAATATTTGATTGCGGCACTGAATCGTATATTTCTTTCGAACCTATATATTTCTGATTACATATAAGCAATCCAGGAGAACATAGAATCCGACGCTCAATATGTATTTCCTGTTGAATGTGCGGGGTGTTTGGTTAAATATTGCGTCATCGGTGTGGTAATCGGGCATAATCGGCTCGGGCGGTCGTAATTAACCGATGCTAACCACGTTAGCACCGGCTCAAGGCAGAAGCACACACTACATTCGACATGCATGCCATGATTTTATAGTCAGGACGTCAAATATAAAACCCAAATAAATTAAACAACCCGAATGAGAGCATAGTCTAAATTATCAAATATGGGAAGGAAGGAATGTCGCGACATTTGTGAATCTTCTAGGAACAGTTACGGCACGACGATAAACAATCCCAATCCCAAAATGCTAGTCCAGTAGCTTTTGTCTTTAAAATATTTTTGGAATGTATTTGTTTATCAAGGAACAATTCCATTTACAGATGAAAAGTTGAACCAAATCGCTATCACTCGGGAGCGTGCCAAGAAAGTCACAGGCTGACTTTCTAATTTTCAAAAGAGCCTTCCAATGATAGAGGCGATTTCTTTTTATTTCTTAGTTGAGCAGCATTAGTAGTGCGTCAAACAAAACATCGTGGTGCATCTTTAGTTGCAATACCATCACACGCCATCAACGTAGCGTACGAGTAACGTAGCTCCTCGCTCCTCCCACCCACGACCTCCCACACACATCCGACTCTATCCGCTCAGCGCTGTCTGAAGTTTAACAATGACACCTATTAGTGAAACAACTGACATTAATCTGTACAATTGCCATGCCTACATAGAATAAACACCGACACCTGTCACAATAATTTGTGCCCAATGGGTACTATGCGGCAACCATATTAGGGAGCAGATTAATTGAATTGGGTTGGGTACATAGAAGAAATAGCACAACAGGACACATTTAGGAATATTACTATCGAGAGTTAACGTGGACGTGGTTCATGAGTAAGGCTGAACGGATCGTAAATTAATTTTAAAAGGACATTTCTTATAATATCCTGGGGATAGACATAGGCTACTCTTGTCTTTAAACAAATACAGACGAAGTCGCAGTTAACAGCTAGTAATTTACGAACAAATATAATAACTATATAACTTTACGTACTAGTTATAGAGTAGTAATTATATATAATGAACAGACGCACCGTCCGTCAGTCCGGACGTTAATGAAGTGCTGTTTATGTCTGCACTTCCACGAAACGAGAAAAATACCAGATCCCCTCAAGAACAACTCTTAAAATCTGCAGTTTCCTTTCATAACAAACTTAATACAGTCAATACTGACCTCTATGACTGTGATATAAAGCTTAATCTTCATCTAGGGCAAACACTTCAAAAGTCATTAAATCGTTATCGATCTGAATTTATCGCATAAATATCTGCTCAGAGATGTTTCCGCGGATTCTTAAATAAATATCCACCGGAATAGTTCAGATGATTCCGGATGACCTTAGTAAAGATACGAACACCTGTTTCATTGTAAAAACTTTAATTGAAATCTTTGAAATAGATACTGAGCGTACGTGGTGCTCATAACTAAGGATTATTCTCCTTTACTTCAAATACATTGAACTCAGATTAGGGCGGGCATTTATGGTCGGCAACGCGCGAGTGATACCCGGTGTTGCAGTCCATAAGAGGACAGTAACCGCTTACCAACAATCAGGCGGGCCAATTGCTTGTTTGCCGCCTGAGTGATAATAAAAATGATAATCGATATAACTATATTATTCTAGTTTTCAGTATTATATATATATGTATATGTATATGTATATGTATTTGGCAAAGCTATGGGAACCAGTAACTGCTAATAATACCTTTTTGTTTGTAAGTACATACTTATAACCGTATAATACATACCAAACATCCGGACGCAAGGCATATATATTTGTCACATAAATGTTTGCCCCGGCGGGAATCGAACCCGCGACCTCTAGCGTTGATGTCAGGTGTACTAACCACTAGACCAGCGGTCTCGTCGAATTTAGGATTCCAGTTTGTAAAGTAAACAATATTCATAAACATATCTCCTAGAAAGACATACAGTATCGTCTGGGATGGCGGATAATCCTTCTTTATTGGGTGCCTCAAGTCTTGCGCGCAGAAAAGTATTTATTGTAAGTATTGAATATTTCATTTATCAAGTATTAAGAGCAGACTATATTAATTGTTAAAACCTCATAATATATTTTTCTATCGTTGGATTGGTTGGAGCAAGTAATACCTTCAATTGGTTGGTAATTCATGTGCTATCTATAAATATTTAAATAAACATTTGAATTTACTCCAATATTGACACTCGTAGTATAAAAAAATAAAGTAAAGCAATCGCAATCAGAGAACGTGTAACTATACATATAAATGCAGTGATAAATAGTTTTCAAACCATTATCGTTATTGCAAAATTGTCCATACCCTTGTCGCGTAACCGTGAATAATATTTTACCATAAACTATTTTGAGCTCCCCACTAAAGCTGAGATAAGTTGTGACGTTTATTGGATAAAGCTCCACAACATCCATCATAATATCTGTCGTTGCTCGAGGCCTGCTCCCATACAAGTTAAAGCTTATAATACTACTGACAGTTGTCAGTCAAGGGCACAGAAAAGTGCCCGATAGTAAGCGGATGCTCGGGCCAGCCGCAATACCAAAGCATCAGTAACGCGTGTAGTATAATGGAAACGAGCCTCCTTACCTACATCCACTACTGAACCTTCGAACAACAGCTTTTGAAATGATAAATGACAAGGACTACAAACAACCGATGCAAGTCAGACCAAAGGCATCATATAGTGCTTCAGTCCACAATGAATATAATAGTGTTAGTCCATGTGTTATGTGTAAAGCTCAGCATTATATATTTAAATGTTATGATTTTCTTAAGTTGTCTCCGCTACAAAGGCATGACTTTGTTAAAAGTAATTCTCTGTGTTATAATTGTCTTAAGCTTTACAAACCTAACCATATCTGTTCCAAGCATAAATGCTTCACATGTCGTGGTCGTCATCATACTTTAGTACATATCGAACGCCCTCCTATTAACGCTGATACTTTGTACTCATCTCGTTCGGTTCCCAGTTCTAATGATAACATACAACCCGTACCAATTGTTTCTCAAGCACAATCAACAACTGAGCCTACATCAAACAGTTATTTAAAGCATGTATCTCCACAGATACAAACTGATATTGTTCATGCTGATGTCAGCACTCCTGTTGTTCACACGGCTATGACCAAAAATATTAATGAACATGTACTGCTATCCACAGCAATCATAAGGATTCAGGATGCGGCTGGACGGTGGCATACCGCTAGAGCTCTCTTGGATTCAGGCAGCGAGGTAAATCTTATCACAAGCAGGTTAGCGCTCAAACTTAAATGTTAGTTACTTACATATAAGTTTAGGAAATAATTTACCACACGCTATTAGTTCAGTTTTTGGTTGGATTATCTCGGGTACATTAGTTGTGGACACACAAGCTGTTAATTATGTTTCACACACACTAACTACACTACATATCACTAATGATCACAACTGTGACAAGTTGCTGACTAGGTTTTGGGAACAGGAAGAGCTTAGTTATAAGTCAGACCTCACACCTGACCAGGCTTACTGTGAACAGTTGTTTAGTGAGACAACTACTACTGACGATAGTGGTCGCTACACAGTCGACTTACCTATCAATAAAAATGTGATTGATAAATTAGGTGACCCTTTTAATACTGCATATCGTTGTCTTTTGCAGTTAGAATCAAGGTTCAGCAAGGATAATAATTTATATCAACAATATAAGCAATTCATTAATGAGTTTTTAGAATTAAACCACGCAGAGATAGTTGAAGGTGACTTCAGATCTCATGGTACTTATCCTACTTTCTTTCTACCGCATCATGCAGTTATTAGGCCTGATAGCATTTCAACAAAGTTACGGACAGTCTTTAATGCCAGTGCTAAAAGTTCTACTGGAATTTCATTGAATGACGTACTTTTTGAAAGTCCTAATATTTATAATAATTTATTGGATATTATTATAAGGTTCAGAATGCATAGATATGTGTTTTCAACAGACATAGTGAAAATGTTTAGGAACATTTTAGTTAACCCTGAACAGCGTTCTTTATTACGTATCTTATGGAGAGATAACAATAAGAGTCCTCTTCTATGCATACAGCTCAAAACTGTTACCTATGGTACTAAATGTGCACCATACTTAGCTTGTCGCACTCTCAAAGATCTAGCACACAGATTTAGGGATTTATATCCGCGTGCTGCTCAGTGTCTTGACGAGCAATGATATATGGATGATTTGATGGATGGAGCTGATAGCATTCAGTCTGTCACACAATTTTGCGATGAAATTATAGACCTATTGCACAAGGGTGGGTTCTTACTGCACAAATGGTCAGCTAACAGTAGTGAGATTCTCGATCATATAATTTCTAACACCTCAAGTGTTTCAATTACAACCTCATATGACTTTTCCCCTGAGTGTATTGTTAAGACACTAGGTATTAAGTGGAAGCCTACAAAGGATTGCTTCACTGTTTCAATACGTAACAAAGATGTTAGTCACAACACCAAGCGTACAGTTTTATCTTGTATTGCTCAGATTTATGACCCTCTAGGCTTACTTTCTCCCATTACTATTACTGCTAAAATTATTATGCAGAATATATGGAAATTGAATTTAAATTGGGATAGTTCTTTGCCAGTTGAACTAGATAAACAGTGGTTACAGTTTTATCACAGTTTACAGCGTTTGAAAGATTTAGAAATACCTCGTTATTATTTTTCTCATATACCATCTGAATTAACATTATTAGGCTTTGCAGATGCCTCTACAAGTGCATACGGTGGATGTATATATCTACGCGCTATTTATCCTAACAAAAACCCCCACATGTACACTTGTTATGACAAAAACAAAGGTAGCACCTATCAAAGCGGTCTCTATACCGAGATTAGAGTTATGCTCTGCTTTACTATTGTCACGGATGATTAATAGGCTGCACAAAATTTTAGCCAAATTTAATATAAAAAACTCTTTCTTATTTTCTGACTCTGCAGTAGTACTTTATTGGTTGAAGTCTCCATACAAAAAATATAATGTTTATGTATCGAATAGATTAATGGAGATACTGGAAACCTCCCCAGCAAGTGATTGGTTTTATATCAATACTAAGGAGAATCCAGCAGAATTGCTAACTCGAGGTATTAGTCCAGAAGATTTAATACAGTCACAATTATGGTGGCAAGGTCCTAAATGGGCTTGAGGAGATTTAGATAAATTTCCTATTGCAACGCCACTAACAATAATTGTGTAAAGTAATATATATTCTGACAATGCTTCTAATTTTAAGGGAGCTCATAGCGAACTAAATGAATTATATAAAATGTTCAAAAATGAAACGCATTATAGCGACATTGTTAACTTTTGTTCCACTAACAAAATACAGTGGAGTTTTACTGTACCTTTAGCTAGCCATATGGGTGGCATCTATGAAGCTGGCTAAAAATCTGTTAAATCATTGTTAAAACGCCAACTATGTAACACTAAGCTTACTTATGAATTGTTAAATACAGTACTTATTCAGATTGAGGGAATTCTCAATAGTCGTCCATTGTGTCCGTTACATGATGAGCATAATGATCTTAGTTGCTTAACCCCTGCTCATTTCCTTATAGGGACTCCTATTGTTGATATACCAGAGCCAAACATATGTCATATATCGGAGAATAGGCTGTCACTATATCAAAGAATTACTCGATATAAGCAAATGTTCTGGAAACAGTTTTATAAACAATATTTGTCAGAGTTACAATTAAGGCCTAAGTGGTTAGGAAGAGTTAGTAACTTAAAGATAGGGATATTGTTTTGATCAAAGATGAAAACACTCCACCTTCAAGTTGGCCATTGGCTAAAGTTATAAGAACAATCGAGAATTCCAAAGATGGCTTAGTGCGATCTGTTCTTTTAAAAGGCGCATCAGGTGAATATCACCGCCCTATAAATAAGCTTGTTTTGTTACCAAACGGTCCTTCGAGTTAATTAATTTTAAAACCACAAATTATTATTTAAGTTTATATTTCTTTGTGCGCAGGAGTATGTGCGCGTACTGGCACATTAGAAAAACTAGTTCTAATTTTGTCAATATATATTCTGTCACTTTTCTTTCAATAAAAAAACATCTTCAAGTTAAACACGTTTGATTTCAATAATTATTAAAACTACAAATTCACATATTATACAACACTTCCCAAGTCGGGCAGCTCCGATTTTGAACGGGAGATACCGTTGTGTGTAACCTACCTCTCTCAAGAAATTATTTTAACCCGTTTTTAGCGTTCAGAATTAATATGTTATGATAGCAATTTCTGCGCCGCCGCAGTGGCACGGGATCGATTTTATAACGGAAAAATTTACACGAACTGGTCTTTAATAGGTACCTGGTAAACAAATTGGAAAATGGTTCGGAACACTTTTTTGCTACTCAAAGGCTTCTGTGTGGGCTAAGCAAACAGTCCCTTTGGGCCAGCGCGGGGTTTATGTGTTTTTTTCCTATTTAGAATGTTACACGCATGATATAACATCACATTGAAACAACACGTGAATTTAACCTAAAACAACATTTACTTTTTCAAAATTGAATTTTATTACATTTGTATACAAGTAGAGAATATAAATCCTCTTTATAAAAATATTGCAAACCTCCTCCTTTAAGAATCGGTTAAAACGTTAGCTGGTGCGCTAAGCTGCCAATATGATCGAAGTCATAGCGCGTAAGCTAGTATAAAAGATATTTTCCAATTTCCTCTCCGCACGGTTGGGATGGTCGGCGAATAAAGCCATTGGCGATTTGATGTTCGTAATATAGTGGCCGAGCTAGACAGGATATTATATTGTCTTTGACTAGCCCATCTCTCTTAGGTAGAGTACATAAATGTTGAAATTATTGTGTAACTCCACCCGTTGCTGTGTTGTTATAATACGTATAATGACAAATAAAAAAAGTTATGTCCCAAGTTGGATCTAGTGTGCAAGTTTATGAAGTTCGGTTACATCGTTTCGGTGCTAGCACGGACAAACATCGTGATTATATATAAGATACATGTATGTATTACTGTTTGTCCCATTTGATTCTTCGTATTCATACACAATTGCCAGAATAGCTGACGTGGCTTTTTAATAGGCGTCCCTTAACTTACTTAGAACAGTCTTAGAAGGCCTTTGAAATAATTCCAGTTATATCATTATTTGGCTCGGACGCATAATAAGATTTTTTTACAATCACGTTTTATGCAAATGCCGGGACAAGGCCGACTTTAAAAGTCTTCGAAATCAAAGCAATTTCTTTAAGGCTAAGGGTTCTGAAGCAATAGAACTACGGATTTATTTTATATCATCGTCCTTTGAACTGCGCCTCGCTGTTCAGTAGATCCAAGTGCCGTCTTTTGTCGTCTCTAATAGCTGACGAAAGACTTACTAAAGATCAAGGTGGCCTGACTTTTCTTCGACAAATTCAATGAACCCTTTGTAATTTTCACAATTAAGACTAATCTTGAAACCTCATATGTTGAAATCAATCAATCCTTTTAGGGTACAGGAGAATAGTCAGTCAAAACAAATAGACACATAACCCTTGTTGGATTTTAGACAGTCGTTAAGCGGAAACGAAATGTTATCCCAACAAATTACACCAAAAAATTTACATCATTTAAAGTTGGTCCATTATAAGAACAGTTATTAGTCACACCACCAGCTTTGCGGTGAAAGAAAACATTATGAGGAAACTTGGATACGTCTGAGAAAAAATACAAGAACGGATGTAGTGACTAAGAGACGCGACGTCCTCACCATCTGCCAGGTTGGCGCCAAATTATCTCCGGTGGAAAGAGTGCTGTGCAACACCCCTGCCTACCTCTACCTCTTTGGGGACCCATGTGGGAAGGCGTGAAGATATACCATTCAAAGTATAGAATACATTTATCCCAAATCTATTCGCAGAGGTCGAATCTACGAGTCATAATGTATATTCCTATCATACCTAGGTATAGTACGCAGTTCAATTAATGTCGATGGTATCATGCTCCTATTCGGAGAAAATCAAATGTGTGGGTGAATTCAATTGATGGATATCGACATCTACCTAATAGATATAAATAGGTCAATACCAAAGCATGTGCATTAAGGAGATACTGAACTTGACCCATTGAACTGTATATTCATCAGGTAGCTACAGCAACATTGGATTTACTAACTTGGTATGCGAATGCAACAATTACACCTTTTAAAAAGTCAGGACTAGCTGTGCCCAGTATGCGCAGCATTGCCTCGTTTCCTCGATTTGGCCACAAGGCTTTAAAGATAATTTTGACGGCTCCTTAACACTTTTAAGGCTTGTGCCGTTCTACGGGAATGACCTCCACATTAGAGCAGACCGCAGTCAATAAACATTACTTTTATGTAGTGTGTTTTTGCGCTCATCTGCAAGTTTGACAGAGCCTCACTAAGATACGATACGTTGCGCTGGCAGTTAGAATATTCTGCTAGCAACGTGAATCCTCCCATCAACAAGGTCGACAACGCGCTAATGATAACTCCTGATAACAAACGTATATGTGCTTCGATGACCGCTTACCATCAGGCGAAAAAAAATACGAAAATAGTATCTATGGAATAGACCGAAAATTTTACAAATTCATATTAGTGCTGCCATCTATTAACAGATAGTTTAAAAAGCTTAGAATAATATTGTTTCTACTCGCCGCTAGATGGCAGTGAAATAATTTAATATAATAACTTCTTGCTTTGTTCATCGATGGAAGTAAAGTAAGTTAGGTGCGAGTATTCCAATAGATGTCACTAGACTATTTCAAAAACTTTCGTGATGGGCGATGGTTATAGCATCAAAATAATGAATTTTATTAAGTATTCATTAGAAGTAACACATTATTTATTTATGATTTTTTTTAATTAAATTTCTAGATTAATATCACAGTAAGCCGAAGTGTGTGACCTGTCATCCCGTCAGCCTTGACCGTGCAATGTGCAGCAGCCTCATAGAATATCATTATAGATACCTGCAGAGGAGACACTTTAGTTTTCTCCGATCGTGATTTAGGTACCCACAAGGTGTATACTCTTATCCCTTGACTAGCCTTTTATGTACCTGTTTTATTTAAGTACTTCAGGAAATAAATGATGGATTGATCACCACGATTTCTGGAATCACGAAATATTATGATGTCAGTCTTCATCAACCTGATTGATGAAGATTTATTATTTGTCATTGTTTAGTAAAGAAACACCATGCCACTTTCATCAATATGAAGGGCAAAATAATTAAAGTTCCTTAGTTAGGTGGCGCAGTACGCGCAGACGGCAGTAGCATGTCAAAACAGTGTTGCCATTCTGCACTATAGTATTCAATGGAGACTGCAGACGGAGTCGCTATAGCGACGCATGCCAACACGGGGGCCGTTGACCCGTCACTCGCGGCGCGCCGCCCGCCCAGCGCGCGCCCGCCCTGCGTTATTTGTAAACAATTAACTTGTATGGTTTGCCCACAACTAGTTGAAGTGAGTTTATGTGACAATGCGAGGGTGTGTTTATTGGTGTTATCCGGCCGAGGTGATAAGCACAGGTAGCTCCCCGGTGAACAGTGGACTATTACATTGTATCGTGGTGAATCATGTGACACCTTATTTAACGGGCAATTTAGGACACACGATAACTATTTCGTACTCAAGTGAATGGACCTAAAACAATCAAATTGTCCGTTTCAGATGATATGTTTGGTTAGCGTCGTTAGCATCATATCTCTTCGGTGCATTGTGTGAGTATCCTTGCTGTAGGCATAATTGTTTTGATCGCGATACAGCCAGAGTACATAGTACATACAGAGTTAGATTACACTATTTGTAATTCAATTACAAATTTTTGATTGAATAAGATTAAAATTTGAAATTTCGGTTGAATGAAAATACTTCACTCACATTTTTCGTATCTTACGAAATCCTAACACATCAAGTTTTCCTAAGTTTTAATTAGTGTTTGTATAATATGCGACTTTTTCCATAAACTTGTGGGGCGAGCGAGGTGATCATGCTCAGCCACCGCAAAGGGAAGATCTTGCAGCCAGGCTGGTGTTGTGCCTGGGGAACCGCAGCTCCGACAGTTCTAGTTGGAAACTTGTCATATGTTGAATTGCGTAGAAAACTTCGCTAGCGCGTGGCAGGATTGTGACGTATGTAGTTGTCATTCGTTGAATGTTGTCCCGCTAGTTAGTAGATTTCTAACGTTGGTTTATGTAGCGGCGAGGTCGCTACAAACTATACTTTATTATTTCTATAAATTGTGTGGAGTTGTGTTGTTGCCGCGTTGTGAACAGACATTTGTAACGCAATATCTGCCCGGAATCCCTATATGTTCAGAATCTCTCGACACCATCACATTTGATCGTTCACAATGTTAGATCCACCTATTATTGGGCCCCTTATAAACTAACACGCACATACTGCTCCCTCTGCCTCAAATCGCTTGGTTATTTGTGTCCGACGCTGATATTGAATCTTCTGAAGTGAAAAGCCAATCGGTTCGAAAATACGTTAAAATGACGTCATATCCACCACTCCAGCCGCGTCCATTACGATCGGGTATCTACTACGTTACATATAGTGTGAGGTGGTGAAGTATTGATTGGAATAATTTAACGATACCTAGCTATATAGATCAAATCAATAAATATCAAGATATTATATAACACTAGCGGCCCGCCCCGGCTTCGCACGGGTAGACTTTTATATCAAATATTTTGTCTACCCGTGCAAAGCCGGGGCGGGAAGCTAGTATAATATATAGCCTATGTTACTCAGTGATGATGTAGCTTTCTAACGGTGAAAGAATTTTTGAAATCGGTCTAAAAAAAAAAAAAATTTAGGCGTGGACTACCCCTAACATTTAGGGGGATGAAAAATAGATGTTGGCCGATTCTCATAGATACCGGATAAGCACTAAAATTTCATCAAAATCGGTCAAGCCGTTTCGGAGGAGTATGGCAACGAAAACTGTGACACGAGAATTTTATATATTAGATAAGTGCATAAACAATAAAACTATGTAAAATATACATACGACCCACTATGGTAGGCGGTCACCGTACCTTATGGAGGTCTGCAATAACAGACAGAGACAGAATTTGTGTTTTATAAAAACTTAAATAAGCGAGGTAGGGCGAATTTTGTTTCCCCATTAAAATTGGAGCCGCCCGACTGGGGACTGTATCTCTACCTTACAACCTTACTGTGAAATAACACTATTTTGATGTTGTGTCGGGGTAGGATACACTGGGCTAGTAGTAATGCTGGTAGCACAGTGAGTCCTTATTAATAACAGGGTTGGCAACTCTTTAGTAATATCCCTGGTATTGCTAGCGGTTATAGACTCCAGTGACTGCTTACCATCAGGTGGGTCGTATGCTTGTGTGCCACCTTATTGGTATAAAAAAAATCTTTGATCCGCTCAAAATGTATTTTGTATACGATACGTATATTTGTCCAACCAGGCTGCACCCAAGTTTGGCTTCCTTTAAAAAAATACGACTGATTCCATTCCAAACAATATTTTTTTTATAATTAAGCACAAAATATTTAATAACGTGCTATTTTATTAATAAATCAAACAGGTCGCGTGAATCTGGTGCCGGACCCTGAAGGGACACGCAAACAGACAGATAATATTAGCATTATAGTTATAATTAATTGCCGATTTTCCTACCCTTATGTAGGTACATCAACATTGTGTGCGTATTATTAGGTTAATAGAGTCACAGAGATATGATACGACGCGCCCACGGGGAGTAATTGCGTGTGTCATGTCATTGTACATCCTTATGGCCTAATGAATATATTCAACTTGCCCACTATGCTACGAATATAGGGCGTTACTTGACTTTGACAGACAAGGTAGACAAAAGGTTTACGTTTAGTTTCCTAGTGGTTCCAACAAATTGGACCGATAATAATTTCATATAAAAGCTATGATTGTTTCATTAGCTAGCCGTCGTGAACTGAATGTTCAACTTGTCAGATTCACGATGAGACGGTCTACTTCTTCTCTCTAAACGCATATAATATTTTAAAGTACCTATGCATTACATTTTTAAAACTATGAAAGTGTGTGTACAAACGGTCGTTGTCTAACTCCTATCCAATATGATATGGCCGTGTTATTTGGGGAAGAGGGGATAATGAGTGTAGGATCTATTCTCGGAACAAGCGAAATACAATCCCCGTTGATCGTCGCTAACTAACTTAGGTTCGGCACAACATACGATATAGAACATGGTTATGAGCACACTAAGTGTTCCTCGGAAAGTGAAATACCGGGACGTATCATCGAGAGCTCATTAATCCGTAACTCCATTGTGTTAGAGTTTGGCTACATGAGAGCGGTGCACGGCGAGATCGTCTGAGTGGTGTGTTACGTGGGCCTGCGCCGAACAAGAGCACCCATTCAATTTGCATTCAATTGGTCTCGGCCAATCGATCCGTCTACATTCACATATATCTCTTATTTTATGTTCAGTTAACATTATATATACGTGTGCTATATCGCTACACGATTGTATATTATTACACGATTTTTAAACGTCATTAAATTAACTGCGAAATGGAACCGTTGGTCTGGCTATATAATCCAACAACTGATAGCTTGCGTACCCCACTTATCAGAATAGTAGTAGCAGTGGCCCCGAGGACCACACCAATGGGTACGCGGTACATAATCTTCGTTTATCACTGCGATAGCCTCTACGTAATGATCGCAGTAAGCCCAGCCCGGCTCTGTGTGATTGTATCAGTGATACAATGATAACTGATATAATCATACTAATTAGTTAGCTCTTCTACGTTCATCGGATCGTTAGCACACTGAATCAAAAACAATCTAAAATAATCCTTACAAGTATGAATACAGAGTTTATTGTTGGACATATATAAATTCGATGGCCACGTTCCGCCGGGATTTGGCAAAGCCAAACTAAGCAAAGTTTGTGCTATGGATAACAGACCACTATAGAATACTTAAATACTTTTGTGCACAATACAATATCTACTAAGCAGGCAAACTCAAAGCAAAATATTTAACAGGCAAAGATTTGACCTGGTGCGATAGCGACGGGAATTGAATCCGCAACACTTAGCGTAGCAGTCAGCAGTCCAAAGGGGTTGGCGAAGGTGCTGTTAAACTAATTTATGCCTTTAGCTTTACATATTACTTTTGCGGGAAGAACAAAAGTATGCAGTTCAGCTGAATAATCCTGTTTCATTTAAAGGAAGGTATTTCAATATTATACTCTAATAATCTAATGCTAAGCAATAAGCAGCAACGGAGAGAATACGTACGTACGAAAGTTACAAGAAACAGAAAATAAATTTCTAAATTTAGATCCATACTTCACCTTAGATACCTATTTGTTTTATTTTCAAATTGGTGCGTGCGAAATAGATAAGGATTTATGTACGGTGAGGTGACCGTGAGTCATCGGTTATTGATGTTTTGACTAGAGGCTGCGGGTTATCTCAATCTGGAGACGCCGTCTCAATTATCCGCCATTGCCAGTTCATTCATGGGCATATCTCACAAACAGGGATGTCTATGTCTATGGCTCAATGCCGGGCGCTAATTTAAAATCTCACTGAAACGGCTCCCTGGGATACTTGAATAATGTGATCTTGACGACCAAAGCAAGTAAGCGGTTACCGTAACCAATTGACGCTAGCAAAACTATACGTATCGTTACAACATTGCCATCCTTATTGTTGAGATGACTTACAGTACCAGCAGATTTCCTTACTGCCAGCACAGCAATTTCCCAGGAGCTCTCCAATGCAAAACCACAACATTACATGAGAGTATGTAGTTTTATTTGGCTGCGATGTTCTGTAAGGAGGGGGAGGGGGTCACGGGCGGCTTTTAACAACATTCTACAAAGCTGCGTTGTAGTCGTAAACTTTGAATGAGCCGCCCGCCTGAAATACTAGTCAATACCCTCGCATTCGCAAATGTTTCCACGGATGCAGATTTTTCCGTACCGGAGGTAACATCTTCATAAGTGCCTTATTAGGGCCGATATTGAATAAATGTTAATTTTTATTTTTGAATTCACCACCTTTAATGGCGTCTACACGGCTAATGGATTGGATAACAAACAAGCCGGCACGAGATACAGGCCGCAGTCAGCTGGCCGTTATCAACGAGGCGAGACGCCGACCGCTTAGATTGTGGTTTTTATACATTTTGTACGAAAATAGAAGAAGTTATTGCTTCATAGTGGTGTTTGGTGCTAGTGATGAAAGGTGTAAGGTAAAGTGGCATTAAATAATTCCTCTATAACTATTGATTCAGGTGAATCATGGTAGCAGCGAAATACGATGTAGCTGCACATTTATTTTAAACGAATGTAGCACTTATCAGATAATATTTATAGGTACTGCGCTATTTACGGATAAGAACGTAGAAATAGCTTCCTCCTTTTTTAGAAAATGTGTTTAGTAGTCATATTACCCATAGTTGGTTGGTTACTCACTATGATAATTTGTAAAAAAAACTGTTTGTTCAATCATTATTAAAATTATGTCTAATGCTAATATCTAAGGAGATGAGCTCTACTGTTTTGTATCTATCAGGCCTATCTCATAGTCCAACTGTTGCATGTATATTTATTATGATGACATTTTGTGTGTTTTCAGTGAGTGTTAAAATTGAGTTTTTTCATAAATATCATGTTCTATTCTTACAGTGGTATGTGTTCAGTGTTCTAGTGACGTAATGAGTTGTGACACTGGTTGTATATATCAACATGGAGCGTGTATGTCCTATTGTTATCTATACATACTGACGCGGACGGTAATCAATCAAATATCAAAATAATGATAATGAATTCCAATTAACTTACTGTAACATTATTTTTGGTTTATTAATAAATGAGTTTTACCTCAGAGTACATACAATTACATCTTCAACCTTTGTCGAAATAATTTGTATCGAAACTAAATAAGTTTAGAGTCCAAAAGTTTTTAACTTTGAACTAATTAAGGGTAAGGAACGTGTGTCTTACACCTGGTGTTGCAAGCGTCCGATAGGCTATTGTAACCGCTAAACCATCATACGGACCGTTTACTGTGTATTGTATGCCACCTAAGTGGTATTAAATACCATGTATTCCTTGACACATTCACCACTTAGCAAAAAGCAGAGAGCCCAATATTTACGAGAGGCAGTTGAAGTGATTGCACTCTTATTTTACAGTGCGACCATTAATAATTTGCGACAACAATTTCGTATCGCTTTCGACTATTTTTGTATTGATAAATGAACAGCGCTGCGGCGGTGAAAAGTGGAACTAAAAATTAGTATGCCAATTATGACATTTCGCCAGTTACGTTTTCGAATAAGTAGTCGAACATTTTTTTTGCTCCCGGCACGGTTCGATAATGCTAATGGGAAAACAGTTTAATATCCCATTAATAACTACCATACATATTGATATGTAGGTCATCGTTATCCTTTTGCGCAATTTCTAGTAATATTTGCTCTAACTATTGTTTCCGCGTGTGCGGCTCCACATCGCGGGATTTTTCACAAGCAGTAATAACAGTGTAATAATGTCAATATTTGCGTCAAATAAAGGGATATTGGTGCCAATTCTGTTGTTCAAAATTACTAAACTAATTTGACATGTCTAAAAATATAGTTATCCTTATTTAACCCAAATCATCCTTATTTAACAAATGAGAAAGGTATATAGCTAGCTATATTTATATATATAGCTATATATATAGCTAGACTTCAACAAAATCGACACCTATATCTTAATTCATAGAATAATATTGATCATGATCAATGGCGCATGACAAATAACAACATTGTTTTGGAACAGCGCGGTAGTGGGACGCTAGTATTACAAACGTCTAACTAAAGGCTACAGCAACTGATTACCACCAGGCGGGCCCAACGCGAGGTTACCACACAAAATCTTCTATCCACTTTTCTTGGTATATCTACATCATATTTAATGGTATCCAACATCCACAAGGTACAAGCGTCCACAAATCTCGCTTGGCATTTGGAAGTCGTTTACAAGCTTGTGAATGCGTCAGTATGCTACGTGCTTCCAAGCATGGCGGACACCGAACTTGAATTGGCTATTACGCGAGATCACAGCGGCTACTAAGCGCGCGCCAACGTGTGAACGCGTCGCAAGCGCTTGCCGCAAGCGCCCTTTGATCTGTGTCCAAAAACCGACACTTGACTGGATCGGATACAAGCGTCCACAAACTCACGCAAGCGAAGTCAAACACCCTCTTTACACGCTTGTGCTTGTGAACGATGGTCAAGCGTTGGCAAGCATGAAAAGGCACCTTAAGTCATTTAGGGTTGACATGGCGCGAGTAGGATACCTTACGATACCGCTCGCGTTGCAAGCGTCCTATACGCAAACCGATTTATTATTATTATTATCATCAGACGAGTCATATGCTTCTACTGCTGTGGTACTTTTTTTATTCCCTTCCATCGTTAGCTATTCTTCCGCCTGCTGATAAAAGTGAGACATTATTATATTTCCCTGTGAGTTTGAAATGTAATTCCGAGATCAGTCCATATTTCATGACTTGGTGACGTAACAAACTCCTACCTATATGTATAGTGTATAGATAGCTAACGCAAGTCACGCATACACCCTTATCGGCATTCCTAATTGCAAAGTTGTGTATTAACCGAGGCCCGGTGACCCGTCGTATGTCACGTGACATACCGGGGTTACGTTAACACTGGGTAGTGTACCCGATAACCGGGTAACTCAACCAGGTTATTGATTGAGGCAGACTGCTCACGGCGACCGTGTTTTGGTGGTTTTAATGTGGTATTTTAGGCTATTATTATTATAGATATTCGCTGTCTCAATAAAATCAATGCTAGTGTACAACAATGCTTGTTTACAGCCGAGTAAAATATGAAAATTTTAATTTCTTATCTCGACTCCAAGTTCTTTATCTAGAATTTCTTTGAATGCTAATATACGTATACATACAGATATCATCAATAGGTATTTGCTGTCTTTTCACCTTGAATTTGTACAAACTTTCCATCCATTATAGTATACAGTGTAAGTAATAACAGATCCTCTACTATCCTTATACTCGGGTTACTTGATCTTTGATCAACTGTTTAATTAATTATTCTATTATTTACATTTGAAAACTTGCTAAATGTTCTCTGTTATAATATAAGTAGCGAGTGGTGGGCCATTGTTGGTCTTGTATGTGACGCACGACACGCGCCACACGCGCGATCAACAGACGCACACAAATTCACTTAACGAGGTTATGTAGACCTTCATAAGTGCCTTATTAGGTCCTAAACTTAATAAATGATTTATGATATTGAGCCGCTAAAGCCTACTTCACACCAGGGTCGCAATCTCTAATGCACATTGATTGAAAAGCTAACCGACAAGTTTTGGCGCTTCATGTTAACGATGCGTCTTGTCAAATACAAATAGATTATGACAAACACATACTTTTAAGAATTGTAATAATATATATAATATTCTAGGAATTGCGAATTGAATTGCCTAAGTACATATATTTGTGAAGAGGATAATGCAAATCTGTTTGTATAATTTCCAGTACTCTTCACAAATATAATAATAAAACATAAATATAATAAAAGTGCCTCAGCGTTGTATTGTATAGAGGGGCATACGTTTAAAATAACATGGACGATGTGCTGGGCCTGAATTCTGTATGAAAATTACAATCGTATTACAATCACCACGACGTCCGCGTCGTCATTATCACGGTAGCAGGACTAGCAGGAACATAAAAAATGGCGGATTTGGTTACTAAAGTTAGAATTTTGGTTTAAAAATTACGTCACGGTGATATTTTCACACAGGGGGGTTTGTATTATACCTGAGGATTTAGTAAATGAAGTCTGATAATTATCGAAATAAACAATGAAAGAACTACTTCTCTTAGTTTGTTTGATATTGAAGCCACGCGTTCTATAATTTATAACCCTAGCAATTACTTTTATGTGTATGATTCGACTTCATCAACTGCCTCTTGACGAAACCGCTGGTCTAGTAGTCAGTATAACTGAATGCTTCGCTAGGGGTCGCGGGTTCAGTTCCAGCCGGGTCTGGGTGTTTGGTATGTAGTACAATCCTTGCATGGTTTGGGGCCAGATGGGGCTGTGTGGTAATGCCCAAGCATACGCAGCTACTACTATCATCATCTACTTTGAGCCCAAGCCTTTTTAAGGTTACTTACGACTAACACTCAAATTTCGTGGCGTATTGATGCTAACTAGTTTAACCTTGCAATGACCCATAGAATGGTTTAGTTTGTTTTCCTCTGCAACTATTGCCCATCAATAATACCCAGTTCCTAATATAGACAATGGATTATATTGCGGTTGCTAAATTCATTTATAACACGAACATATGAACGTAATATTGTATATTTACTTGTATAAATGTTTATGTTAATTGCTATCTATTGTATAAATACCCATGTGCATTATATAACAATATTATGTGTTATTTAATGTACTCATAATAGACGATATCAACGAGTACTGTCAATCCGTGCAAGTAGATATTTGGGTGTCTGAGACTCATCTTGCGGCAGTGGCGTAGCTAGCATGTGTGACACCCCAGCCCGGGGCGATGTTCATATTTTCCGTTCACGACACCACTAATTCTCTTGACGGCGCGGCGGAGCGGACCACCGCCTTAGCTTCGCCCCTCTCTAGCAGGATACTATCTACGAAATTTACCTCCATTAACGAGCATCAAATCTTCAAAGTGATTTATCGCGTAATCATTTCAATAAAATATGTTCGCTATTTTAGGAGCAGTGGTAGGGCTGCCAACTGCTAGATTTTACAATGAATCTCAAAATAAATCAAATATAAAAAATTAAACAAAAAAAGCATATTTGTTAACCTTCTAAATTAGGTCCGGTATACGACCACACTACAGGCAGGTCGGTAAGGCAGTTCGTGCCTTTCCGACCTTTTTACAAATTCAAAATGTTGACTCCGTCCATGAGAAAGGAATAGTAAGGCTTTTAGTACTGTCAAATTATATTTAGTTTAATGATTTCGTACCACAGAATTGGCACCAATATCAAAACCTATTAGAGACTAATACCTGAATTTACAATGTTTTTATTTAGTAAATGCCATTATATACCATATGATATGTATAGGAATATGAAGAAAGTATCCCCGTGTGTTTGTGTGGAGCCCCTAGTCGTAGCCAGTAACAAGTGGCACATAAGTATCCCCGTGTGTTTGTGTGGAGCCCCTAGTCGTAGCCAGTAACAAGTGGCACATAAGTCGGCGCGGCCTTGCCAGCTGTTCATAATATTATATATACATAGCTTCACAAACACGATCAAATGTGAAAACACATGAACCACTTTTTTCATGTATTTCCAGGCGCAGTCTAGCAACCATGTACTCTCGCCTCGACAGCTGTACTCCTATATGGGGCGGACTTGTTACTTATACGATCGAATACTAAAATGACATTAAAATTTGAAGTACCTAGTAACTGTTTAGCATCAGCAAAATATAAATTGTGCATGTAAAATCGGAGACCCCTCAAAATTAATGTGGTTTCAGATTTGACTGGCGTTTCTGTATTCGGCCAATAGAGTTGCAGTCTTGGCGCGATTTGAAATGTAAAAAAATGCATATTATCATATGTTAATCCAGGTACAATCGTTTATTCGCACCTCGATCCATTAGGGATGACTGCGTCTATTAGTAAAAATCCGTTGCGTAGCTTAAAAGATCTATGCGTACAGATGGCGCGTGCAACTTTGTTTATTATTAAGTCCCGATGCCTCAAATTCCATGTCAGCCTACCACTGATGGATGGTAGGCCAGTATCACCAGTATCGATAATGTATCAATGTTATTATTTCCTCAAAATCTTTCGCTAGTGAATAAGGTCACAGTCGATATCCTTGTTTGCGATTTGAGCATGAAACAGTTACTGACTCTAAAACATATAAGAACTGTATGATATCTTCCGCTGTAAATAATTATTATGTATCCGCAGATTGACGTCCTTTGTTAATGGGACCGTCCGATACTAAACTAACCAATAGGATGAACTAATTAATCTGAATTCCCATGAAATTTGTAACAGCAAGTACATGATTTTCCTGGTAATGATGTTCGTCGAATTTGCCACAAGTAAGTAGGTAAATTAATTATAACATTTGATTGGCACCTCCGTGAATAATGTCGCTAATACAAATATACCTAGCGTTGATTGATGTCATAAGCGGGAGTTTTTGGCGGGAATCAGGCGGAGCGGTTGAGATTTTTTCCAGTGTGTCGTAAATTGTGTTATAGTGATCTTTAATGTGTATTTTTGGTGTCGATATGTGCAGTAAAGTCTCATTTAGTGACTGATTTATAGGAGCATTGGAAATAATGCCATAATACCACTTTTGGGTTAAGTGATTTATCATTTTGGTCAATAGGTTACCTCTAATCTAAAGGCGTGTTACGATCTGCTACTGCCGTGGGTTGTCTCCAGAAACTCCATTGGGCGTTAGAATGCATGACACTAGGCATTTTAATGCGGCAAACACGAGAAATTTTGCAACATGAAAATTCTCTAACACTCGACACTGGCAAAAATAGTCCCTGAAGGGATTGATTGCCATACTTAGGAAGAAGAAGAAGAAGATGTCATAAGCGACTCACCAATGCGTTTTATATCTTGTCTACGTCGTTTAAGAGGAAGTTACATCACGAAACCACATTACAGATATGAAATTCAAATTTTAGATGCATTTTGTATGTAACATACCACAGTGTATTTCATGTAATACTATCCTAATACCGAGCCGACTAGGGTCCTTAGTTAGATCCGGCGGAGGAGGCGCGGCGCGAACACTAGATACTCTATCATACCGCTACCATAAGAATAAGTAATCACTGAGTTATTACTTAATATACGAGTCCTATTATTATATTATAATATTAAATTAATATATATATATCCTAGTATTCCTTGAGGCATGTAATTGTGTATATCGACGGCGGGAAGGGAAAACGTAGTCATCCACAAAAACGAGACCAGAGCAAAATAACTTTTTTTTTTCAAAACTTAACTAGCTAGTGTTTTTAACTTGTTTTTTGCGTTTTATTTTATATTAAACTTGTTATTTTTAAATCTCATTCTAACATTTATTTTCCAATATTTTGTTGAGTACGACATTTAAAACTATTTTTTTCAGAATGAACGCACGTAATTGCACTATCAAGTTGTATCATATGGAGCTGGGTCACGTCTTTAAGGAAAGCGAAAACTTCTTTAAAACAATGCTTGAACTAGGGCTGCCCACTGTACGTTGTATACGTGGTTGTTCAATGAAACTAATCTCTTAGACGTGGTGTAAACTAAAATGATGCTGATTTGGGATAAGCATTCGGGTTCAAGACAAAATGTGTTACACGTCAAGAGATTTAAATTTGACAATTCACGATACATAAAAACACGAGTGGCAAAACGTAGTAGTCAGCACTGGAGCCATCATTACTGACAACGTCATCAACACGCATCATTTTAACCTTATTTAAGTTGACACCTATTTTTCCAAAATGTAAATTTTATAACTATTTGTTGTGGAATGACGGGACCTGGTCGCTGCCTAGCAGTTTTTTTTCTGATTCGTATAGTGCATTAAAAAAAACATACTTTTTGGACTACAAGGTTTTAGTTTTTCCCTGTGTCACAACTTTTTTATTTGATCTGGGACCGCCTTGGGACCAGCTTCATTTGCTTCAATGTTGTCAATAATGCCGTCGTTGCGATTTTGTGGATTAAACCTGGCCGGTGGACAGCCTCAGGCTCGTACATATCGACTGATGGTCACTATGCCTTATTCTACTTGTTTTGTGGGTCCCTATTTCAGGTTCATTCATATTTATCTTTCTGAGAAATACTAACCACTTAAAACATTAAACGAGTCCAGACTTGGCTCGTCTTTCTTAAAGCCGAATTGTGGGTTCTGTAGGTACAGCTTTGAGAATTTCTACCTAAGCATCTTCAGAATAAAACAGGTAATTCAACGAAATTGCCCAGATTTACACACAACTATATACTTAATTGTTTCTCTTTGTTTCAAATTCTGGTCGGTATTCAGCCGTTACTCATTGAGACGAATATCCCAAAGTGTCACGTGGTAGTTTTGGTCTTTACCGGAGTGAGTAAACCAGATGTCATGAATGGGACCGGAGGGAACAATGAACATTGGTAACCAACTTTTTGTGAGAAAAATGCCTGTCTTTGTGTGTACTGATCGTGTAGAAGTAATGACGTCTAAGTATTTTTGGTATATCGCACATCAGTCGCGCGCGCGGCGCAGTACAGACCGTTCGAGTACCCGCGTGTGTTTAGTTTACTCATCGTGATGCTGTTTACAAAGTGAACAACGTCCTGGGTTGTGTTTGGAAGCAGTTGCTACGTTATACTACATGTTCTCAATTAGTGTTACTATGTTTTGGTAAATATAGACATTATATATACATACTAGATTTTACATAGCAATATCGTTTAGACATAATGATTTCGTGTTTCTTATCAACATTAGTTAAAAATTTTTTTCGAAGGTGGATTCGATTCGAAAGGTGGATGACTCAAAAAATACCAGCAAATCGTAGATTCATCTTCATAATATGCTGTTTGTATAGATATTTTAGCAATTACAAAAGTATCAATCAGTGTTAGGGTTCTGTAGAAAAACAAACTTAATAAAAAAATATCAGATTTTTAATGGCCAACCGTCTCCGACGACTATAAGTTTGAAGTCAGGAACTTCAAGGACGTTCCAAATTCGAAAAAAATACTAATCAAGTATATATAATACAACTTTTTTCCTGCGGCTTCGCACGCGTGGTAAATAAGTCAACATATACCTATATCTAAAATTAAAAATGATAGCTTTTGCCAACTGCTACCTATTTTTATAGATTTACCTTCAAAAATGACGGATTTTCATACAAACTTTCATCCCCTATTTTATGTGTTAGGGGTGGAATTTCTACAAATCCTCAAAGTCGAATTAATTATTTTTTAACTGAAAGGTGAAATACCAATTTTCATGCGTTAATCTTCAAATATGACAGATTTTCATACAAAACCCTATCCCCTATTTTACGCCCGTAGGGGTGGAATTTCCAAAAATCCTGAAATACGTAGTTATTTATTTCTAACTGAAAGGTCAAATACCAATTTTCATGCGTTTAACTTAAAAAATGACGGATTTTCATACAAACTTTCAACCCCTATTTTATTTTCCAAAAATTCTTAGCGGGTGCCTACGTCATAACATCTACCTGCATGCCAAATTTCAGCCCGTTCCGTCCAGTGGTTTGGGCTGTGCGTTGATAGATCACTATGTCAGTCAGTCAGTCAGTCACCTTTGAGTTTTATATATTTAGATTGTTTGATTAATATTATTATTTCAATATGGTGTCCGTAGTCCGTACTCAGTGTACTGCTGCTATACTACGCATTGTGTGTCCATTTGAGATTGTGTAATTCAAACAAACATTGGTTTGACAGCTGTCCATCAGTGAGCGGACAATGATGGCATTGATTAAATATTATTGTAGTGGTTGTAGTGTAGACACAAAGCGGATCACCATATGACCCTTGTATATCAGAGAGTTCATCAAATCATCAGTTCTATCTCTCTGGGGATGAAATCACTGATTAAACTAATTCTGAAGATAACTAACTGCAAACTACGAAATGATAGAGGTTGACATACTTACAATACTAACATTAAGCTTCTCCACGATATCGATTGCTCTCTAGTTCGGGTGTTGGAGCTAACTCGAACTAGAGAGCAATCGAGACTGATTTTGATCTGACAGCTCTAAGAAATGTTTGGCAGCTATATTTATTAGCAAAAATGTTGTGTTAAGATTTATACTACACATAGACGGAAGACAGGAGAATTCAAACCAATATGTACAATTTCAGTGAAAGCCAATGTCAATGTGGTAGTACCTAGTTGTTATGTACGAGTTAGGAGTAGCACCTACCAGTATGGGCTTCTGAGATGGTCGCGATATCTGTCTGCCAACTGCTGGCAAGGTCTCGATGACACGATAGCTTTATGTCAGGTACCATTTAGTTCTGAGCATGCTCCTCAATAAGGTCTGCAGGCCATTGTGAGGGCGTAGGCTTCCCCAAATCCGAACGACTCCGGTCAATACTCTAAGCTACTCGGATTCTGTATATTGAAGGTAATGAAATGCAAAGGAAATGAACTATGTAATTTTTTATGGTTCCGTACCTGAAGGGTAAACAACGGAACCCTGTAACGGAGGGATGTATCTCATGATCCGGAATAGGTAGGTAGTTGAAATTTTCACATAATGTGTATTTATGTTAACGCTAAACACAAATTAAAAGAAGGGTGCTCCCCTACTCTAGAAACGTATTTTTATTATGGTTAACAGTAAACACATGAAATGCTCACAGCGTGTGAATAGCTATCATTTAAAAAAGTGCGAATTGTTACTATTACAAACAGTACGAAACTCTCGCACTTGGCCAATTTTTTATCATTAAGGCTTGAACACCTTGTTTTTTAATAGAATATAACATTTAATATTTGTTCTAAATGGATATATATCTATGGATGCTTACATCCAAGAGACCACTGAGGTCTATGCAGGAGCCATAGCATTAAACATATTCGCACAAGAAAGTTATCAAGGTAGGTCAATAAGAAAGCACTATAGTTGACATTCCTTATTTTTAACTTTTAACTGGACATATTATTTTCGTGAAATGCGGGTTTTGTTGACTGCCTACCCATCGGAAGGTATTTAAGATAATATAAGGTATTCACATTGCTCCTAATGACGCGCCAGTAAAGATGATGTAACAACGACCGACGACTGTCCGATATCGTAATTAATTAAGTGATTCATTTGAAACCATAGCAACAGTAAACTGCGATAATTAACCGATTCACTGCGAACATTAATTGAAACATAATGTTTTGTCCAATACCGGCACTAATCATTTAGAGCGCGGCCATTCAAGAGAAGGACTGCGGCTAAGATTCGTTGATAGTATCGTTATCATAGTTAAATGTTTTTTGGAGTAATGTAGCAATTCATTAGTGGTCATATATTTATCATGCAATAGGTGTGGTACGTGTGGTTATGCAATTACAATAGAAGGTCGATTATTTTCATTTTCCTTGTAATTATATTACTCAGGGCATATGCCATGTATATATTTTTTTTATTTACACTTCATGCAAAATACAGTTTGCACAGGCGGACTTAATGCCGTAGGCATTATCTACCAGTCAACCTTTGGGTGATGCTGAGATAAACGAGGCAGGTATGAAGTGAAGAAGACACAAAACATGAGAAACTAATTATATAATTTATTTGAATATACATAAATATAATAAAATTATATATATACTTACACTATATAATATATATGAAATATATACATATATAAACATACATAAATATATTATTCTGATACAATGGGGGTGAAGAAAATAAATTTCAATTTGATGATTCCACTTTAGTATCGTAGTATTGTCGTACATTTGCCCTGAACGTGTTGCGGTTCGTTGCCATCCTGATTTGAGGAGGAAGCGCGTTCCAGAGTAGAATGGACTGGACAAAGAAAGAAGAGTGAACAAGACTGGATTTATGAGGGGGACAGAGAAGGAGACGATTGTCAGTAGAGCGGAGATTTTTTGCGTGACTAGAGCCAAGATATTGGAATTGAGAGGTAAGGTAAGAAGGAGCATTAGGAGAGTGAAGGAGGGAGAATAGCGTGGTTACAGCACGCAAGCTACGTCGCTGCCGAATGTATATATGTAAATGCATTTATTAGGTACTAAGCTTATCTGTTACATAACACTACACAGTTGTATAGTGTATACATGAGTATATACAAGGACTATCCTATCGTCTTCTCTTCCTGTCTGTGCCTTAAAGCATATGTCCCAAAAACATGTAGCGGCCCTTGACTTATATTAATTGTGATTGACCACACTCCGTTATACAATGGAGATTGGTATGCGTCGATTGGCAGACGTTATGTCGCCTATGATTCACCATAACCTCGGAGTGGTACGTACAACCATAACGTTAAATATATTTTTTATTTCTTTTTACTTTTATTGACACAAAACAGATTAAACTATTTACAAAAAACATATCTTAATATACCTACTTATAGATAATTATTATTTATTGTATTGACTGCCTCCAATTAATATCGCTTAAATGTTGCGGTATCTGGATCAAAACGACGATCAAAACGTGGTCAAGAACGTAATACTTGTTAAAATATTAAAGTGAATGTAGTGCACATTATCTTATTGTACTGATGGTATAAGGCGGCACTAAGTTACTTTTATTTGGAAAAATAATTAGGCTACCGCGCAAATAAATGAACCCCATGAAGTAAAATATTCCATCGTACGAAGTCGCGGGCACAGCCATTGTATATACCTCAGGTCAAATTAAAAAGGTAGATGGAAATTTGCGATCAAAGAGACGCCGGTTTTTTAAAATATGTAGTGCGTGGGCAAAGCGTATTTTCGCTGTAGCTGTGGGCGTGTAAGTGTATATCTGTATGTACATTGTAAGGCGTAGTTTTAACCGGCGTCACTTCGTTGTTCGCAAAGCAAAGTCCCATCTACCTTCCTTATTTGATCTGAGTATTTATTACCTAGTATATTATTTAGTACCTAGCCAACCATATGCAGAATCGAAATCATACTTCGATATTTTTCAATATTTGTCTCAAATACTACCTGATCTATGTACCTACTCGTACTTCATCAAAACCTCGTCTAAATCATCAACGACTTCAGATATACTTACGCTAAATAGAAGTCTTTTAGTAGACCTCTCAATTATACAAGGCTAGGAATGTTTCGTTTTTATATTGGATACAATAGGTAATTATAGTACAGTGTTGTAAACACCAGATAGTGTGGATTTCATGCCCCAGGTTCAGGATCGGCTGTAGGAAAAGGCAAAGATACTCACCGGAAACTGGGATACGCGTGTCTCCTTCACCAGGCTCACTTATTCTCTTTCAAGCACATACACACGACAAATACTTTATATTCACTTCAATTGTAATTTCATAACCATGAACTGGAATTTCAGAACACTTCATTTTAAGTCACTTTTAAACTGTCGCGTTACATATCATCCAATTATAAAAATCGGTAATTAACGTGAATTTACATTTTAATTTTACGCAGCGATTCGACCATGTTACACTGATCGTGGTCACGGGCCGACTAGTGCACGCGCCGTTTGTGAGGAAGATTTTTTTTCATCTACCCCCGATATTTAATGTCACTTTGGATATCTGGATCTATACATACACATACATATAAATAAATGAAATTAAAGTGTCTGTTTGTAATGTCAAAATAACAGTTTTAGACTAAATGCATATCAAAGTTAACACGATAAAAAAACAATTTAAGAATTGTCTGGTCTCCTTCTGGGCGTAACATAGGATACTTTAATTTTGGAAAAAAAATATTAGGGTTCTGCGCAACAAAGAAAAAACTCATAACAATGTGAACAAAATCCGAACAACTGGACCGATTTGAATGGGACTTTCACTGACTGATAGCTGATGCTATACGCCGTTACTTAGGATACATTTATTATGGAGGTGCAATAAGAGTTCTGCGCAAAAAAGTGGGAAAAATCCGATTTCACGCGTACTAAGTCGCGGGCACAGCTAGTTCTGATTAAGGGCATTCTTCAAGAGGTGTGTGCTGCCAGTCAAGTGGGGTGTGTGTGTAGTGGTACTATCAAATCTAAACTATCTACTAATGATTTGTTTTATACCACTAAGGTGGCACACAAGCGTACGGCCCACCTGATGGTAAACAGTCACCATAGCCTATAGCCGGGTAGTGACTCCTCATCAACAACGGGTTGCCAACCCTGTTGTTGATGAGGACTCACTGTGCTACCAGCATTACTACTAGCCCAGTGTATCCTCATGGAGCACTGGCAACCTTACTTACCGCAGAAACAACACTAAATCAAAGTAGTGTTATTTGACTTGGTGTTCTGTAAGGTGGAGCTACAGTCCCCAGCCGGGCTCCAATATTAATGGGTAAACCCACGGGAGATCGCAATTCGCCCTACCTCTATTTTTATAGTGTCTGGTATAAAGTAACGCACAATATTTCAATCGAAACGTCTTGCTGCCAGTGTATGAGTATAACTCTCCGAGCAGACAGTGCATTCGATATGCACATATATTTATAGAGGCTGTAACATCGCGATATTTTTTAATTTGACAAATAGTTGAGTGTTTATATGTCAGTGTCAAACTATACATAATGTCCAACGTGAGTCCACAGAGCTAGGATTTTTTTCGCTAATGGAGTCTATATTTTGAGTGTATTTTGTAATGGATCGTTCCCAAAATACAAAAAATTTGGCGAATATTGATTTCATCAATTAAGGAATTATGTGTTTTTCATAAATTCACGTAAGTTCGCTTGTTATTCGTACTTTACTTAGAGCTGCTATGTACTTAGAAAGGTACTTAGTTTTCTTTAAATCTGACCACAATTTTCGGGAAAAAATTTAATTTTGTTATTACATCAGCAGAAGTAGACATGACAATAGTAATGTACTCCCACATTGCGTACGTTTCGCAGTCCCTGCCTGTATAAGAGGAGTAGACATGGTATGTGAGCTTTATGTGAGATTCCTACTCACTAAAACCCTGTAGGCTCCGTGCATCTAGGAGGGCTCCGGGATCTCCGGTGGAACGCACCGGTGCCCTCCTGCACTTTGCCTGAGCACGTCCCGGGGCAGCCATGTCGCCGCCCCTGGAACCCTCGCGTGCTCTTGACAGCACTTGCCACGTCGTGCTGCCACCTGTCCCGGGCCCGCTTGAAGGGGCAGTCAGAGCCCCCACTCTAGCTGCCCACTGGCCCGCCGCCGCGCTGGCCTCCTTTCAATCGCCTTTTACGACAAGCAGGGGATAACAGCCAAATTCATAGCGACCCTGGTTTATTGGGTCAGACGTATCACAGTACCCAAGACAAAGCGACGACCGTGCGCAGTTACAATAACCATACAAGTGTAGGGCCGAGGATTTAATAGATGTTTTTATTACTATACTGCCCGATTTCGGAAAATGCTTTTTTTTATTAAATTGTAATACTTAACCCCATCCCGACCTCGTTTGATAACGGTCATGTCTATTGTCCCCGCAGACTTTGCTCAAGGTCAGTAGTTATCGCGTTAACACTAATATCAAATTAGTGTATATTTACAAACATGATCGATAACCCATTTTAAACTTCTTGACCTAAAGATCATTTTGTATTTTGGTGAGGAGAACATCGAGGACAAGCTCTGTAATATTGAATTCGATGTCACGTGGGAGTCTCTGATCAAATAAAAAGGAGGATGGAACTTTGCAAACAACCGAGTGACGCCAGTTTTTAAACATGTCGCGCGATGGCAAGACAGGCAGACTGTTACAGATATACCTCTAATCTAGCATGGTTATGGTGCAGCGATGCTAAGTTTATGCAATGTTTCTGAATAGGTCCGTGATATATAATATAATACAATTTACATGCACGGATTTATTGGGTCTCATCGTAACCGCAATTATCAACTCATATTTCCCCATGACAGGGGAAATCCAATTGTTACTAAATATAATCTATCTATGGAAGTACTATAAATTGAGGATATAATTGTAAATGATTTACTTTGCCGGCAGCTTGCGGGCAAGAATGTTGTGACACGAGCAGCGGCTGAACATGAGGGGAGATGTCGCCGAATGCTGTGGATTTGGAGTCGGCGCGCCTGACGGAGGAGCACGCTGGAGTGCACCCGGGGAGGAGAGTTCTGCCAGAGGAGTCTGCCCCGGCGCTCGCGTGGAGCGAGCACGAGGACGCCGAGCGGGCCGTGACGAACAGCCCGGGGGAAGACCAACGTCTGCTGCCGTCGGACTCCCTGCCGCGGTCCCTCCAGGCCGGAGTCACACTCAACGTGCGCTCCGCCTCCAAGAAGCATCGCCACGTCTGCCATCAAATTTCCAAACCAAAGAAACTGGAACAAAAAACCAAATTTCAAAAGAGGAAAGAGAAGCTCATAGCTGCACTGAAACCGCCTTATTTTATACTCTCTACGATTATAGTTATGGTGAGTGACTGAGAGCTTACAGACGTTGGCTTCAACCGAACAGCTTAATTGTATTACATATCTTGTATTTTGGCTTCGTGCAATTTTTAATGTTAATTATCTTCTCCACAGGTATGTATCCACAGATTTGCCTCGAAAAAAGTCCAATTGTACCTGGAGTGGTGCCCCGGCGGTTGGTGGCCCGAGCCCTGGCGCATGATCACGTACGGCTTCGTGCACGCTGACCAACACCACTTGGCGCTGAATGCGCTCGTAGGCCTCGCTGTAAGTAGAGACATGTTTCTTATACTTATCATTGCCTTCAGCTTTGGTCTTGCTATAAACAAAAAATGATAAACAAAAAATCATAGAAATGTGATTTAGAATTTTGTTGGTTGCGCAGGTAGGGTGGCACCTAGAGCGTGAGCAAGGGTGGTGGCGCGTGGTGGTGGTGTGGTGCGGCGGCGTGGCGGCGGGCGCGCTCGGCGTAGGCGCGCTGCAGCCAGATGTGCGCGTCGTAGGCGCTTCCGCCGCTGTGTACGCGCTGCTCCTGGCACACCTGCCTAATGTCTGCTTCAGGTAACTATAATACACCATTATCATAATAAAAATCGTCTATTCAGTTTAGGCCCTAATAAGGCACATCCGAAAGTCGACTTTACCAACGGTTTTGAAGAAAAGTACTTTACTATACCGAAGTCGAGATAATGAACCGAATGTTTTTATCGCACAATCAATTCGAGAAGACGTATAGCTAAATAAAACTGTCAGAAACTTGACCTTTGAACTGGCAACTTAAGTGTGTTTCAGTGAGTCTAACCGCTAAGCTAATAATGAAGTTGTAGAACATTACTGGACGTTGTTTGTCGGTGCAGGTTCGGCCACATCCCCCTGTGGTGGTTCCGTCCGCTGAGCGTGGTGGTGCTGGCCACGTCGGACGCCTGCTGGGCGCTGCAGCACCCGCCGGCCCGGCCGGTGGCGTGGGCCGCGCATGCGCTCGGGGCCGCCGCCGGCGTGCCTCTAGCCTGTCTAGTCTTCTCTGGTAAGCCCTTCGTTAGAACTAACATGTCAATGTGTGTGTGTGATGTGTTTCTGTGTACGTACATTTTACATTAAATGCCTGGATCTGATCAGGAGTTCGTAATTGATAATTGTATATTATCCTTATTCAGTTATTTTGTTACCAGGAATGGTCATATTATCTTGCGCTATGTCATATTCGCTTACTCCAAATCCAGCTACACGGAATCAACGTAATTTTGTATCGACCTTCACCCGTGGGAAAGTGGCTTAGCTAACGTGTTTTAATGAATCAGTAGGTATCTATCTACGGCCTTATTTTGGTGTTCTAATTTCGTCCCGATGACTGGCAATTAGATTATAAGTAAACTTCATCTATGTTGGCGGTTTGTCATTTGTTTTCTATGGTGACGTCACTAATAATGGGTGTTATTACAGGCGAGAACGAGTCTAAGCGATACATAAAGATATCGAGGGTCATATCTGGCGTGGTGCTAGCGGCGGGCGTGGTGGTGGCCGGCCTCTACTACACACAGAGGTACCACGAGCTCGCCGTCTGTCTAAAAAAAGTTAATTGAACTTATCTGCAATGGATACAAGTTCGTGATTCAAAGTGCAATTTAGAAATACCGTCCGCTATTTCTTGTAATAAATAGCTTTTGATGGAATTTTACACCAAACGTCAATTTGTTTAATGAACGTATGAAGATTCGACTGATCTAACGATCAAAATATTGTATATATACATTAGTAACGAGTCTTGAGAATTTTGTAAATTATTTATATTTAATTGTTATTTTGAATAATCCAAATAAGAAGAGTAGTATATTTAATTTTCGTATTGATCTCAGAAGGAAGCATTTCGGTGCCTTGTCGCTTGTAGCAAATGTTTATATAAGTGGACTAATGGACTTATGTCTAGATGTAAGAGATCTTTGCAGAGAAGTCACATGTCATTAGCTAAGTCATAACAATTTGAAGAAGGCCTAGATATAAGGGGTCACTTAATAATAAGCCGTTAAAGTCATTGATTTCTATGAAATCGTTACTACATCGTTTTGCATCAAAACGTTGGCTAGTGATTGATACATTTAAAACATATCTACAATTAAAACGAGTATAATGTAATGAATATAACTTACTAGTTTTTTTATAAGGCAGGCATTGCTCAACAAATATCAAATATATATATATATATATATATTAGTTTATGTAATATATCTGACACGGATATACCGACAACAACATTTTGAGTCGTGGTGCCATAATTTGTGTAATGTGTTCTCAAAGAATATGCGTTTATAGTTACCAAAGAGATTATTGTGTTCTAGTCAATATTGACTTTGGAGTTAATAATTACTAGCTATGTACTTATTGTACAATTTATTTTTAACTTAAGAACACTGACTTGACAAAAGAGATGATGTACAGAAGATGATAGTTCATAAGTTGTTGCAACGATAGTGATTACACTAATGTTCACTGAGTCACATCCCTTCATGAGTATGTCGATGGTGCAGATGTTGATGGCGCTGATGTTGATGGCGCTGATGCAAAGTAAATATATATTACTATCATTTGATACATGTTTTGGCAGTTTTATTTTAATAAAGTCACAAGTATTAACTCAAGCCGCATACTTGCAGTAAGATGAATATCACTCCATGAACGGTACATATTTGCTTAGGAAATTAGTTTCTTCATACTTAATTAAATCTCTAACTAAACCCGAAAATCTTCTCAATCGTTTTGAATAATGTTTTGTATGTAGTTACTACACCTCTACCTCTAGCATAATATATCCTCAATCTGAGATTACATCCCTCGTCTTATGGGAGGCGTCGTAAGTCGTTGGTTCACCCACGTACGCAATTAACAAAATCAATCTATTTAAATATATTTATTATCTTTACAAATTACAAGATACATCGTAATCCTAGGCGTCAATTAACACTAGATATTATTACAGCTAATATTGAGGCTAGATAGGTACTAACTCAAAGCTTAACTTTATAAATGCAATTCGTCCTTGAATCAGATTTGGTTACACCAAATGGTCTATTATAGAATACGGTATGAGATCATTGCCGGTCATTGTAACAAATATCCAATGAAAAAGCTGATAACTCAATATTAACCAATTTCTACAATTAAGAAGTGTCCAACCAATAAAAAATCCCTTTAGCACCACAAATAATAGCGCACGTGCATGTCGCCGGTCGGAGACACGACAACGCTAGACTGAATAGTTTAGCTCCGGAGCAATGTTGTGTAACATGAACGCCCGACTTGCTCTGCACTTCAGCACTCACATCTCCTATTAACTTTACTTTGAAATCTATAGACTACCCTGGAAGTTCGCATTTCATCTGAAAGAGCTTACGCTGCTCTTATTGTGGAATCAGCGTGAGTAACCGCTTATAAATAAAAGTAAGTCTTATCCATACAAAGCCGACGAGGTGTAGTCTATCTATGTCACATCTATGTTGCCTCTACATCAACAAGCGGAACCAAAGCAATTGTGAGAAAAATATTCATATTCTGCTTTGTTCAACTGTGGTGCAAGTTAATTAGTTGCTATGGTTTCGCAATCAGGCACTTTTATAATTAGCAAAAATCCTGTACCTTCCTAATATATTCTCAGCAGGCTAGTCGTTTGCATTGTATCCCAACCTCTGTACACCAACACTCCTCGCATGGCGTCGACAATTCAGCTATTATCCTTCCGACCCTGTACATGGTGCCGTATATATTACAACCGGCCAATTTAAGTAGGCCCGAGCCGCCTCCCTGTAATGCTGGACCAAGCATAGGGTCTTGAGTAACTGATACAGGCTCTTCTGTTTTAGGCGCAGTCGTTACCTTTTTCTGATCCTGGTTGACAATACTTGGCATGGGTTTAAAAGTTATAATTGGTTTAGAAGAAGTAGTGACCGGCCGTGGAGTTGTTTTCCTAATAGCAGTTGCCTCGCCTAGAACCAGGTGGTCTATCCTGTTTACTGTATTCTGTGGAATCACTTTCTTTGGCGGTACGTAGGGACGGTTTGGCATGGGTATGAATGGCATCACTGAAGGCGGTGGAGACGGTCTTCTTGTCGTGGTTGCTGGGGGACTAGGCTTTGTTACGGGTAAGCCCTTTGTAGTTTGTTTCTTGTACGTCGATGTGGTTGTAGTTTCATAAGTTTCACTCAATAATAATTTCAAAACGCTACCGAATGAGAAACCTTCATCATCCTCTTCGTCTTCGTCTTCGTACTCTAAAGGCCGATCACTCGTTTCATTGAAGTCTTTAGTATTCGTTATGGTAGCAGTACTAGTTATAACTGCAGCAGAGTCTGTCTTTACGGTTGAACTGATATTTGTAGAAAGTACAGCCGCTGTAAAATTACTGTTAAGTGTGTGGTCACTACTGATATTAATACCGATATTTGTTTTATTAATTACTTCTCCAGCTGCCTTATTATTCAAAGTATTATTTCTGTTATCTTCAGTATGTTGTGGCTGGGTGTCTATATGTAGCTTCTCACTTTCATTCATAATTTCAATAACAGTTTCATTTATAGTTTTCTTCTCTGTTGTTATCTCGGTTGGCGCTGTTTTTTTTTTTTTATCTATAACAAGAAATACCTCATTATTCTCACATAGACAATTTAACCCGTCATCTCAATCATTTAGTTTTTAATAGTCGTTTATGGGATGAATTCGCGTTCATACGTACTTGATATTTTTTTATTTAAATACCTTGGTCACAAATGAGGTCTCCACAACACAAATCAGCGGAGTTGCTAGATGCTGGTGTTCGTCTGCAGCCTGGAGGCGTGAGGCATTGACGTGGGACGCAATGTAGGCTACCCCACGAACACGTGCACTCCGAACAAGCAAGGGTGATGGTATCGCCCTCAGGTATCCGACGGCCATCGCTTGTTTGACATTCTCCTAATCAGATCATTGGAAAAAAATATATTAAGAAGAAGATTTAATTAGAATTTAATTAGGCAAAAATTTCCATTAGCTGTGAACATAGTTTTAAGGAATGACACTTTTCTTTTTTTGTGAATGAATTTAAAGTGCACTACATATGTAGGTAGGTATGCGTGAATAGTTTTGTTAGTAGTAAATGTTTAGTTAGTAAGTAAGTGTTTGTTTATCAACTGATCCTTATACTACACACTACCTTTGTCAATATCAATATCCAGTTGCATGGAAGTAGTAAGATGTGATATCGGTGCCGCAGGTGTACTGGAATAAACTGTGTAGAACTCATCGATACCTGGTCCTTTTGGTACGAAGCCACCTGAAAAATGAAAAATTACTGTGAATACCACGATGCACGATGAAAATATTGTTGTGTAATATGTTTTCATTGCACTAGCTTCATATTTACCTTCAGTCTCCACTGGTGGTGAGAATAGATTGATAGAAGGTATTTCTAATCTTGACGTTGAACTAGTGGTAGGTACTCTAGTCACAGCTTTGTTAACCTCCGGTATCCGGTTACCAATAGACGTTGATACTACAGTATCAACGTACTCGTGCATCGTGTCTAAGCTCTCTTGCAAGTTTGAGTAACCAGTATTTGTTAAATCAACGTTATCTGCTAAACTTGGGTATTGAGCTGATTGCTTTTCAGAAACAAAGACAGGATACTGCGTAGGGTTGTAGACGTCTTCTTTTCTTGTAGCATAAGGGAGAGTTTTCTTCGTGTTGCTGCTCGGATAGTATATAGGGAATTTGTCTTCTCGTTCTAACATAGGATAAGTCATAGTTTCTTTTGGAGGTTCCTCATCAACTACCGCATCTGCTGCCACAAAAGGGATAATCCTAGAAACAGACACAAACTTTGAAGTACACACAAACTTCATTGCGTATAATAGGAGCTTTGCAAAGTTAAATCCACTTACTTTAAATTAGGTAGCGATGGTGGCAGCGTCGGCTCCGTATAGTCATAATCATAATCGCCTTTTACTTTCTTAGAGCTATTAGTGGTAGCCACCACATTAGAAGGTGTTGCTATATTAGTTATACTCAGCGCTGGTGCTTTTGCAATAGAATGACTAGTGTTGGTCATTAGTGAACTTGTCACGTTTATAGTAAACGTTTCATTCTCATCAAAGTCACCACTAACACTTCTGTCTGTGATTATATCATTGGGGTTTGAGGTATGCGCTTCGTAACTGTCTATATTGACGATTGGTATTCTAGGATGAGCCTCTATATTTATTCTTTCTGTATCATTGACGGTTAAATTGAAAGGTAAAGAATTGGATAGTTCAGCTGTGCAATTTATTGTTCCATTCATCATAATTCTCACAGTTCCGTCAGGTTGTTCCGTTGAAGTATGTTCTTCTTCCGTTGCTGGAGTTTCATCTGTGGTAGCTACTAGTTTTGCAGCAAACTTAGGCTGTTGATTCGCCTCTGTTGTTGTGGATGTAGCATTTTCAATTAGTTTCTCATCAAAAGTGGAAATAGCTGGGGGCAGTTCCTCAGTTTTCCTCTTAACCTTTGTAGTAGCTATGAGATGATTACTTGTAGCCGATGCTGTTGGAATATTTTTAACGGTGAATAGACTGGATAAGATATTTTTGGTGGTTGTTTCCAGTTTTTGTGTTCTCGATGAGTGGAAGGCACGGTCATCATTCCTCGAGGATACGAGTCCATTTTCGAATGCAGTGAAGTACGGTTTCAACCCTGGAAATATTAACAACCAGATTATTGTGAGTCAGGATCACCAGATTGATTAACATGAGTTTATGGTTTAACATGGTTTGATTGCGTTACCATGTTGGTTATGTTGGCAATGGTACTGGTGCGGGCAACACTCTCCCGGGCGCAGCAGCGGCTGGCAGCCGAGCAGCGGCGGGGCGCAGGCGAGCGGCTGGCAGCGGACCTCGCCCCGCAGGCAGAAGCATTGCGTGCAGTTGGCCCCGGCCTCCGCCGACACCACACGCTCGCCTTCAGCTACCAGAGCGCCCTCCACTTCGCAATCTGAAATTAGTCAATTGCGTCTGGTTTACATCTTTATTAGTTTTTGCCTGAAATTGTATAAATGTTTTCTTCTTCTAAGGTGGCAAACATGCATACGGCTCAGCTGATGGTAAGTATTCCACCTGGCCTATATACGCATGAACTACAGTGTATCCTTGAGCTCTGGAAACCCTACATACTGTCTCTGTGAGTGAGATTGTTTTGTTACTTACCATGCGCATGTTTGTGATGGGGAGGCTCGGTGGTGGTGAGGTGGCAGTAGTAGCGCTGCGGGCAGCAGGCGCCGGGCGCGGGGCGCGCGCTGCAGCCGGCGGGCGGCGGCAGGCAGCGCGGCCGCACGCAGCGCCGCGCGCCGCCGAGGCAGAAGCACTGCTCGCACGCCACGCCCGAGCGCAGCGCCGAGCCCGCCGCGAACACCACGCCGCCCTCCACGCACGCTGCAACCACACGTGCTACGTCACTATACCATACCGATTGACAAAATTATATCAACCATTTCATTGGTATAGTCATGGCATAAAAGACATATTGCTAATAATTTGTGGGTCAAGTTAAGTACTATGAATGCACGTGAAACCAAGGACTCATACAATCATATATATCCAACAAAAAATACCATGCATAACAGAAGCGGGAGGGGTGATATCCTCCAAATCGTCATCTTGGAACCTGGCTACGGCGCCATGCTCCATCAGTGTTACACCGTCTGAAAATACATGCAGAATGAGTATGAAATTATTGTGTAAACAATTTATGGCGAGTGTAATAGGTAGTTTAATAGCAACCGACCAGGGCAGTGCAGCTCCGGGCAGCAGCTGGTTCTCCTGTGCAGCACGTGGCAGCGGCGCGGCGGCGGGTCGGGCAGCGGCGCGCAGGCGCGGCGGCTACAGAGCAGTGCGCCGCGTCCACACGCGCAGCGCAGGCATGCGTCCCCGCCGCCCAGCGCCGCGCCCGCCCGCCGCCACCGCCCCTCCGACAGGCAGCCGCCCGGCGCCTCCGCCTCGCCTACAAATACACAACAACCATGTTCAATGATCTACATTACACACTAACAATTAGTGCACAATGGGACTTCCAGCCTGCGATGTTGGCTTCGGGAGCGCGTAATAAATGAAAGAACATCTCTGAATGGAAGTCGTATAATGACTGTATACGGGGAGAGGTGGGACATACACTACAAGCCAAAAATTAAGCGGCGGTTCTTCCTAACAGAAGATCACAACCAAATAACACACTACTCTGATGTAGTGTGCTTTTCTGTTATGAGTTATTAGTTCTAGAGCTCCTTTAAAGATGTGCTGTGCTTTAGTTTAAAGCTTAGAGGCACGTCTGTCCTGAAAACTAGCGGAGTAATTCCTTTCAATATACGGTTGGAAACGTGTCATTGATAGCTAGCAATCCAATCCGCTATGACGACCGCTTACCATTCGGCAAGCATTGATTTGATTACCACCTTTGTAATATAATATAACATAATGCATATAGTCACAGCCCGTCCCTCTACCCAAGTGTACATGGCGAGTGAGTACATGGCGGAGATTTAGGTTAGCCCAATATTTGGACCATTTTTAAACCTCGTCAATAAATATCTACTGGGCATAATAAATACTACATAACGAGTTTAACTGAGTAAATAGTGAAGACAACTAGCATTTAGTTTTCATATCCCATAGAATTACATTAAGTTTAGTAATTTACTTAAAATATAATCAAGGAAAATAAGGTTCTCAATCCTACCGAGTGCTCTGGCGCTGCGCCCTTGTTGACTATTTGTTCCGATCGGGGAGACATCGCTGTACAATCCTGTAGAGAAAGGCTTCGTTTAAAAACATGACGAACCATATCATTGATATATGTTTTTAAAACGTTTGAAGAACATGAAACTCTACGGTCGCTCGTATAACTGAATGCCTCAGCAATACCGCCCGCTTGATATCCCAGAGAAACACCTTCAATATCCTAACCCTTAAACTATGTATTTTTGCTTCTTTATATAAAAGTGTTTCTCACAAAAGAAAAGGTATAAGTACCCAAATGCATAAAAGATTTTCATTCACCATGTGATTTTAGTGTGGACTAATGGTACAAGTATATCTACCGGTGCGCAAAACTGTTGTCTGGCGGTGTAATGTAAGAATGTATTGTAGCCCGTCATGAGTTAATCACTTATCACTTATGTACCAAAACAGGGCTATGTTTCAGTAAAGGCTTCCAATCAACACACGCCGACCTCTCAGTTCGTAGTAAAAATATTTATTGAGTATGTTCAAGCTGCAATGAATGAGTCTCAGGTAGGCTGACACATCACGTGAGACTTGTGTGTGTGTGTGTGTCCGACCGGCCGATGTGCGCGCAATAAAAACAAAGACCAGTCCGCGCAACACAACAAAACACAACAAGTATAAATAAATGCAAAAGGAGAACCGCACAAACGCATCCTGTCGGTTTGAAATGAAACTTAAAGGGTAATCGCTACTAGGTACTCAACTCTCGCATGTTCCAAGAAATCTCGATCGACTTCCAATTAAACATAATCGAGGTAAAAACACTAGACAGCATCAAAATAATACATATATATATTTTAACATATTTATATACATCACATCGAGTCTCTTTCGGGGTAGGCAGTCCTTTCCGCAAGATACGAGTCTCTATGGAAAAAGTCCAGCAGCTTCCATAGTCAGAGCCAATGCTAGGCATTAGAGCTACGCTTCCCATCTGATCCCTCACTCTACCTATAATTACTTTCGGCAGAGTATTTTTCTACTTATGACGTCATAAAATAAGTAAAACATAAATCGACACTGAGCCTGTGAAGCCGCGCGGTCAGCCCGCGGCCGTAGGTGGTCTAACCGCAAATCTCGAGCGAAACCGCTAAACGTGGAGTGATGTGGGCAGCGTGTATTGTTCACCACAATGGCATCAAGTACAATGACGCTGAAACACTTCGGACAAAGGAGTTTCACTGGGTTTATTTTAATTAGAAGTGAAAGGAGCGTAATTAATGCGGGTGGTACAATAGCTGATAATATCATAACTGTTCATTATACCACAGTACTATTCCTATGTACCATGGCATTCAAAACTCTTTGGCCATTTAAACTATAAAGTTGGTACATTGCAATGGTTTCAAACGCATGATGGACCAGAATAGTTATGATGTCTTAAATAAACTAAGGGTTCAAGGTAATGCAGCGCAGTGCAGTGCCACTTAAGACTTCAAGATGCAGGGGCAGATCCTGGGTAGAACTGCATCCGTTGCATGAAATGGCGTGACGCTTAACATCAGGCTAACGACTTGCGTCTCGTTATAATTGCTAAGCAAGATTTGACGGTGACAATCAAATACCACAGTCATGATGCCGAATTTACTTTTACGTGATTTAACGGAGTAGATAAGTCCTACCCATTCAAACATCTCAGATGGATATTTGAATAACTTGATATTATATAAAGCCGATTAAAATAAATGACAGGACATTTTCTTGGTAATCATAACATGCTGAGCTTACCACGCTTACGCTACACTACATAATAAAATTCGATGCGGTCGAAGTCGCGGGAAAAAGCTAGTTTGTTAAATATTTGTAGCACCTATACGGCACAGATAATACTAGAAAGGAGCTATCCTTAAATACAAAATGTAGTGTAGGTAAACCTTACACCCACATTAAATTTAGTTATCGACTTATACCGTGACTAACAAAACGGATTCACAATGATGAAATAACCAACTTCTGATGGTATTCGCGGGCGAGAATGATATCATTTTATGTACAATTTATAATGAGTTATTCTATGAAACGTACAGAAATTGAAGCCACTATGATTGCATTTTACAGGTTTGAAAAGAAGGTTGACTTCTCTCTTGGTCATGACATTGTAAAGGTACGTACATATTACATACGAGTATCATCACGCCACGTCAAATCCCTTTATATAGAGTGCCACGTCACTCTCCACTTGCACACTTCTTTTCCTTCTTCTACATTCATCTATCTCTTCATACATGTTCTCCAAGTGTTCTTTATCCGTTCATCACTGACTAATTTGATCTGAAAATTATACATCTTATCTGCATAGAAATACGTTATATGTTATATCCCACAAACCTACGCAATAAAAAGAGATTAAGCTTGACGCCTGATTAGGACTGTATTTTAATTTGGCAGCGAGATATAACGTTTCTTTTGACTCAGCCACCTATTGTATTTTTTGCGAGGTTTGTATTTTTACACTTGACATGAATTACCACACACAAAGGTTAATAACGGTCTGTATTTAAATGGTAGCCAGTGTTACTGTGTTAGACAGTTCCCAGCCCACCCGTGGGAGAGAAACACTTCCGCTGGAAAGTGCTAGGCTTGACCATTGTCTCGTGAGATTTCACATTAATATCAAAGTTCACAGTTGCAGTGTGCTTGAACTTAGGGAACGAAGCAGTGTGCTTGAACTTAGGGAACGAAGCAGTGTGCTTGAACTTAGGGAACGAAGCAGTGTGCTTGAACTTAGGGAACGAAGCAGTGTGCTTGAACTTAGGGAACGAAGCAGTGTGCTTGAACTTAGGGAACGAAGCAGTGTGCTTGAACTTAGGGAACGAAGCAGTGTGCTTGAACTTAGGGAACGAAGCAGTGTGCTTGAACTTAGGGAACGAAGTGGAATCATTGTGTTTTTTATTCGTACTATTCAGGAAATTATCTGTAGTACTCGAAATTTAGGGCTGCGTATAAAGAATCCTTTGCACGAACAACATGTCACACAATAAGTATCTTAATACTTCATCAGTAACAATGAAACAGGACCAACTTTCATCTTAAAAAACATTCGGTCGAATTGAGCATCTCCTCCTTTTTCGAAGTAGGTTGATAAAAAGTATCCATCTCAACGTAAATTTTCACTTCCATCGAGTATTCGGAATATTTTACATTATATTTCTTTCTTTCCTTGCTCGAGCAATAAATTTACGTGTATTCACACCTTTATTCAAAGGCAACCACTTTATGAATATGTACAATTATTAAACAATTTACTTGGAAATGCATCAGCTGCATCAATATCATCACTGCAGTGTGTACATTTGATACTTATGTAAAGAAACACGCAGGAATATCAAATAAAGCGAGCAATATCGCGGGCTGCTCGTGTGTCTTGGCTTATCTCTGTATCAGATTCATTCAACGCAATGTTTGAACTTGTGAATATATTATGCAGATTTCCTTACATCATCGCGCGACAAGTTTAACTGGAAATATTTCGTTGATGTTGTAGACTCAAAATTATGAGACAATATTGCCTATACACATAGTTCTGGTCACGAATCAAATTTATAATCAGGTGGATTTACGATGTTGTGCCAGCACTGCTTATCCCTTCAGATATCATTTCATAAGGAAAAGGTAAAACATTTGGAGGGTTACCTACTTTATAATAAAATTGTAGTTGAAAATAATATTAGCTGTCTTTTTTATATACCCGTCCCGGCTTCGCACGGCCAGCGTTAGCCATGTAAGTAAAATGCTTACAAAACACAAATTAATTATACATATAAACCTTCCTCTTGAATCATTATATCTATTAAAAAACCGCATCAAAATCCGTTGCGTAGTTTTACAGATCTAAGCAATTCCGGTCGAATCCATACTTCTGTCTATACGTGTCTGTGGATTCCATTTACCATGCGACAAATCACGATACTGGCTAAACACATTATAAGCATGGTGATTAGATTGGCTGTACTGTACCTAAACTATTAATATCAGGGCTCTACACAAATTGAGTCGAGTCCTTATGCACCGCGAAAAGACTCGTGCAAGTCAAGAGGTAAATGCCATCATTTGACTCGACTAGCCTCTTTAGCTCCTGCTGCATTGACCAACCTCTACATATATGATTCGATTCCGAGTACTATTGATCCTTCCATCACTATGTACCTACCTACTTTGGTGATTTGATTTAGGAAGGTCAATGTCTAAGCATTGACCTTCTACGGCTTCTTCTTCCACTCACATTCACATCCTACTACTATAAATGCGAAAGTTTGTGAGTATGGATGGATGTGTGTTACTCTTTCACGCAAAAACTACTCAACGTATTTAGATGAAATTTGAAACACACATAATTGAAAACTTGGATTAATACATCGGATACTTTTTATCCCGGGAAAATGTTAGAAAAAAATTTGCTTCGTCTGAGGTTCTAAGCTCAACGCGGACGTAGTCGCGGGCAGAAACCAGTTGTAAATATTTTTGACAATCTTTTCTCATCTAAACAGAGTAAATTTATTAAAAAGATTTGATGCATTGTTCTAAGCGCCAGCTATAACCCTCACAATCATTGCTAATAGAAAGCGCTACAGTTAGACCAAGTAACACCTGAATATATTAGTCATGCCTTTATGATGCTAATGAGTAGCAGTGAAGCAGAGCACGTGATGTGAGCATGAAAGCCTATTCAGTCACTCACACAGCCTCCGGTCACTGCCAGCTCATTATCGTTCACGTGAGTCAACTTATTGATTAAGAGGGAAAGATATTTACCGAGCTACAGTGCTTAATCAACTGCCTACCCACATTATGACACATTATGAACTGTAAACGATGCTTGCTGTTGGAAACCCCTAAAGTAATAATTCCGTATGGTGTCCCGGCTGGTACCATTTAAGATACTATATTGAAGTGAACGACAGTCTGGTTAATATATTATGATATTTAGGTAATATCTATTGATTTTTATATTTGCAAAATTATACTGATGTGATGGCCCCCGCTCATCCCTACTTAGTTATGGTGGTATACATGGTATGGTGCATCACTAGTGTTATTTACAAGGACTTGGTTGCAAGCACAGGATTTCCATAAGGAAATTGAGCCGGTCACAACTTGGTATAGGTAGGTCGTTAACCTCTGATATTTGTAGATGTATGTTCAACATGACGTATATTATCCACAGCTTTCGTCTTAAATGGTACCAACCGGGGCATCCTGTATAAATCCCTGCCATTGCAACCGACTTTAAAAAGTAGGGTGTGTTTTACAAGATAGAAACTACTCCCGCATTTTGAATGCGTAGTCCTTACGAAACATTGGACATACGAAGACAATTAATTACATAATTATAGACTTTACATATGTAAGCGATAAGCGATAACCTTGAAATGTTCCCAGTCGTATCGCTAATTATATAGATCAAATGCACAACATCCAAACTACTCCATTAGTCCGTGTGTAATTATTACACTAATAAGATGAGACACACAAATGAAACCTGCTTCATATAAATGTATCTTATAAGAGAAATCCTTATATTTTCCTCAAAGTGATGATTTAATTTGTAATAATGTTGAAATGTATGACATTCGTTATCTATATTACCTACCTATCTTGCTTAAGTTTAAATTCTCTTCACTCTCACGGAGATAATTATCAAACTTGGTTAAGGGATCCTTGGACCAGTTTGAGGTTATACTATTCTATATATAAAAATAAACTTTTTAGCCCATAGACGTTTAAGTTCGCAAGGTTGGTAAATAGGTACAACTCTTCACAGTTAAATAACTCTCTAAAATTTGTGTTTCTAGGAACAGCGTTTCCGGCTCTACTTTGATGTACACACCTACCTACCTTCCTACGTTTAATGATTGCTTCCTACATTTGAAAAACAATTATAATCAATCCAACCGTGCAAGCATGATCGAATAATAAAATATCCTCACATAAATATTTCTTATATTATATTGATGGGATTACCATTATTGCCGTGTTTGATGTGAATGAACTTGTAAATTGAGATCCAAAGCAAGGTCGCTTCTCATCATCATAACACTGTGTATCGACCTCGTGCCAACCTATTCATTGGCCGGTCAATGCAAATATTAATAAAATCGTTGTTGGGTGTCGCCGCGCGTTGAACTCTTTTGTACGGACCACATGCGGTTCGCGCGCGACGCATACGCAACCTCACCAATTCTAACAATTCTTTACTAGGGATCGGTATTTAAATACGAACAGCTTCTTAGAAAACCAATAATAAAAGTTGCCAGAGGAGTGCGCTAGGTTTTATTTCATTACTAGCTGGCCCGGCGAACTTCGTATCCGCCACATACATTTATGGAAAACCGACACTTTTACACTTTTTTTATTTATTTCTGAGACAGAACTGTTTTGTATACGTGTGTGAACTTCGTATCACCTTCCTACATCTATTTGGCGCTTCTCTTATTTAATACCTTATTTAATTTGAGATGGCCGTTTGAAGTATTGAATGCTGATAATGTGACTATGTAGTCAGCTACCTTAATATATATATTTTATTCATGTTGTTTTTATTTTACTGTATAAATATAGTGTATTGATTCTTACTAGAACCGTTAATTATGATCTTTTTACCGAATTCAGTAGGTATAAATATTTTACACTGCGAGCCAAACCGAAAACGTGAATTCACCGAAGTTTTACGAATGTTTAAGATGATTGTAGCCATAAACGATACTGATATTACACAAATAGTAAAATACATAACACTTTGCATTAAAACGACCCTACAACACAGAATAAACAATAGTACTCTACGATGCATTTAACCAATTGGATAAATATGCAAGTCGCATAATTTGGGCAGTGATGGGTCCCAAGCGGGCGGTATGGGGACAGGGGTCGTCGACCGGGCCGCACAGACCTTGCGCACAGGCCAGCAGTACAGCGAGCGTCAGCATTGCAGCGGGCGACGCGCTCGACGCTCCGCGCAGTACTGAACTGACGTCTGGCTGAGTACTGAGTACTGACCTGACCTGCCCTCGCCACAGTCGCCACCTCGGCCCCGGCAGCCTTCGGGCCTACAGGCTGTTGCTCACTGGGATAGAGCACGGAAACTGCAATCTGAGACCTACGAGTACCAGAATACAGACTTTATTCAAGTTGAGTAACCAAGATAATTTGGAGATTTCTTAGACTCGCTGAGTGATGTTTGACAATGGAGATCGGAAACATCGTTTTTAATGGTTTATTCAAATACGATTTTATCAATTCGAAAACGAATTATCAGACACTGGTTATAAACCACCTTTGAAAATATAACGGTATTGGTTTGACAAGTTGTTAGTTATAAATTATAAATAATCAAAATAAATAGCCTTCTACTAGCCTTCTAATTGATACAGCGGTGAAGAATCTAAAATCTAAATTAAAAACATTGTGATTGAGCCTGGTACTCACCCGGACCGGCGGCGGCGAGTGTACAAGCTCACTCCACGATGATAAGGCTCTACGATGAAGTTGAGATGACATCTCGTCTATGGTTTTTTCTAAACACTATTTTGATTATAAGTTGTTGGCAATTGGCGATTAGTATCATGTTATAGTTCGGTTTCATGTTCTCCTCTGAGCCATGGGAATAGTTCTCTTCTGCATTATGTTGGTAATATATGAAGTATTTTCCATTGCGATTAATTAATGAAGAAGAAACTGCATAAAAGTGTGTCGGTAATATTTCTCCATTTATAACATATTTTGATTCACCAAAAATTCGGATCGTCTACGTATATATCCCGAAAAGATATTGCCTCAACGGAAAAGTGTAGAAACGATGTCTCTTACAAATCATTGGCGGTACAATAATTATTGCATAAATAAACAAATATCGATATTTTTAACTCCGTGTCCAAAGTTAGACCTGAGTGTAAGTCAATCTCAAAACATTTTAAGAAACAGCGACCACGTTACATAATTTTTAGATTTTTTTTATCGGTGTTTCATTAATCCAAATTGCTGTTCAGTGTAGAGCAATGCCTCCCTTCTGAAGCCGTCTCCTTATTTTGTTAACGAGCATGCGATCCTACTAACATAAGCATACAGTCATACAGTCGAGACTTTGTTGCAAGAAGGCACGTTCATGTAAAAAAATTAGCTCGTTCCCCGGAAGAGGCAAGAACAGCCTTCTCCCACACTACATGCCATAGGCAATTGAAATTGTTCCCTGAACAAACTTTGTATGATGAATACATTTTAAATAAGTAATATTTCAGAATAATAGTAATCTACGACTTTTAGCATCAGCTATCTGGGAGTGGAAGTTCCGGTTAAATCGGTGCAACCATTCGTATTTAGTTAACAATTTCATGGGCATTTTTTTTGCGCGGAAATCTAATCATTATTCCGAAGTAAAAGTATTACGGGATAGTTATAAGAAAATTTAATTGTTTTAGGAAAAGTAAATCGTTTCCAACAAAAAAGTTTATTTATGTATTGAAATCGGACTACGCGTCACGGACGGATGGCTTTCAAGCTATCATTCGTAAAAAAGTTGCTTCCTTACTCCGGCGTGTGCGAGGCAGCCGCAACAGCATGCTACAGATGATTGCCTCTCGTGCAGACTGTCCTATCCAATACAAATGGATGCTAATTGTGACGGGCCAACACTAATTTAATCTTAATATTGTATATATATATATATATTGTAAATGTATAATTGCTATTGTGCCAATTAACTTAAACTATTTGTGACGAATTGTTAATTGTTTAAAATGTTATATGTGTGGAATTTATTTTGTAGAATCTGACGAAATTGTGTGTTTTATGTGTTATATCGTTACCTATTGTGGGACTGAATTAAACTATTATTATTATTATTATTATTAATGAGTTACAGCCATATTGACTTTCATCCCCTCTCCCAGGGGAACCGTGTTGAATTTCAGGATTAAAAGTATGCTATGTTTTTACCTCGTAGTATGAACACAAATTGTTACAAGTTTCATTTGAATCTATTCAGTAGTTACGGCATGCTGCGCGGCCAAGAAACAAACAGACAGGTACCCAACACAAAGACACAAATTAAAAAGTTACAGATTTACAAAAAAAAACACCATATCTTCAATGTATTGATTTAAAGATTCGAATCTAGCTGCGTCCGGTAATGCGGGTAGGCTTTGTAATGAAACATCCCAAGGGTAATCTACTCCAATATACTCGTATTTCTGCTACTGCGGCACGCGCTTGAAAAGTATCAATGTAACGAGTGTGAAAGTATGCAGATAAGGCGATCACAAACAATAATTTCCCCATGCGGGCTGCAATTACGAGCGTTAATGTTTGCGTAAACCGATATCACTTGCAGCAGTGGTAATTTAAATTTCAGTGAGGACAATATTATCTACTCTGAGGTGAGGAATAGAAACCAGTGCCGGTAGCAAGAACATTTTTCGACTACATATTCAAAAACGTAACTCGCGAAATGTCAAAATTGTCATACAAATTTTTAGTTCAACTTTTCACCGCCGCAGCGCTGTTCATTTTCCCATACGAAAATAGTCGAAGACGATACGAATACGTTGTCGCAAATTATTCTTGCTCGACCTACTGGTTATTACATGTAGTGTGCAACAAGTTCAACCACTAAAATAAAATTAGTTGGGTCGTCCTCTAAAACATCAGCGTAAAGTTAAAGGAGTTTAAACTGTTGTAATCTGAACTCGGGATGTTAAGATGCCCCGGAACCCTAAGAAATGTGAGTACATAGTTTTTCCCAGCAGTATAAATATCTATTACACTCGGCACATCACACGGAAACATAAGTCAGTGGTTTTGTCTGAACTGAACTGATCACACGAGTGAGACGCCGGCGCCAGCGCTGCGCCGTTAGGTTAGGTTAGAATTAGTCTGGGAGATTGAGAATGTTACGAGCGTTTTTTTTTATTATTATTATCTACATCAACCATTACAGGACAAGCCCAGTGCGGCAGAATTGTTATACCATTATTAGACTACTTATAACAAGGCTTAACAACTGACTTAAAAAAAGGGGAGGTTATAAATTCGACTGTATGTTTTTTTTTTCATTAATTATTTCTGTACACAAGAAATTTCAAACAACAGAACCAAAACATTCAACAAAACCAAACATTCAACAAAATAACGGGAAGGTAATAGATTGTACTAGGGCTCTGCTTATTACAAAAGTCATGTCTTCCAGCACACCCGCGATTTACCGCTTTTTACTTACGGCTACCGTACCTTATTGTATCATAGACAATGTTCTCAATGTAGATAATGGTGCCAATTCTGTTGTGAGAAATCTTTAAACTAAACTAATTGGCAGGTCTGACAGTATTGCCATCCTAGTTTAACCCTGCACATGAGAAAGGGATAGCAAGACTTTTAGAGCTGTCAAATTAGTTACGTTTAGGAATTTTGAACAACAGAATCGACACTAATATTTTATTGCACTGTGTTATTCTATTTCAACGCGGACGAATTCGCGGACGGAAAAGTATATATAAACGCGAATGTACATAGAAAATGGTCATGTCATAAAGGCCATGTCATAAAGGGGTGTGATATTACAAAAAAAAAAGTAATTTCTATTAAAATGTATAATAAACTTAATCATAATAAAAGTGCTTGCGCTAAACCATCTCACCTTAGGTTTAAGAGAATGGCACCGAGCGATTTCCGGAGCAAGGAACGCAATACCTGGGAGGTTTGCTCCATACCTATTAGTGACAATTAAATTAAGACTCCAATTGCGTCCATTACTTTACTTTTACCACGTAGCAATTACCCGGCGCACTCGGTTCTAGGAAACTAACACGAGTCTTGTTAGAATAGCGTGAGAATTACATATTCTTTGGGTAAATTAACTGAGTCGCTTTGGTGAGTTGGACATTCTTTACACAAAGCTCAATGCGTTTTGAAGTAAGTAACAATTATTATTTTGAACAGGCAAGAGATTTACTTAAGCTTAAATATTTGAATATGTGGTCTTGTGGTTCAAGCAACGGCCTGTCATCTCATGGGCCCAGGTTCAAACCCCAGCCTGTACCAATGAGTTTTTCTAAGCTTAAATACAGTGATCAATCACACAATGAGCTTAAAAAAGAGAGATTGGGCGAATTTAGATCTCCCGTGGGTTTTCCTATTATAATTGGAGCTGCCCGACTGGGGATTGCATCTCCACCTTACAGAAGACTGCAGTGAAATAACACTTCTTTGATGTAGTGTAGTATTTCTCCGGTAAGTAAGGTTGCCAGTGCTCCAGTCATGAGCGAGGGTAATGTTGTTTTTTTTTTGCTCATTTAAACTCTGCACATCACTTTTATTATAGCAGAATATGGCCGAGCACCCTTTCCTGACGTTTTTCGTATATTATAAAAAAAGCTTTTTGGTAAAAAACTATTTCAAGGCACAGCATTTAATCACTGCACGAATTTGAATTTTAAACATTTTATCAACACTCACCGACAAGGCAAAAACAAATGCGTGTCACTTTACTCGACACTACGATAACGAAGTCTTTTTAGGGTTTTTTCACAAAGACCTAAGCTATAATACGTATTAATTATTTCCTCAAATTACCCTCGATAAGTAAATCATTCTCATTTCTTATTGAACGCCTCTCGTAATGTCGCGTCGCTATTAGCGTGGTAATTGCGCATAATCGCAGCGATTAGTCGCCGGGTCCGCGCCGCCTTTGACAATATGAGGCATGGCTACGAGAGTTTTTCATATGTATAGTCGTACGTCACTCGGCTGCGAGCCGGGATAATTGTAGAAATTGCTTTCCTACAAACAATGTCGGACTTCTTGTCCAAGCACTAATTGATAGAAGCCCAATTAAGTTCAATAGTCGCTAATTCAGTTGCACTCGTTTTTGCACGTGAGTTTGCTTGAATAAAAATAGGTTAGCACATAAAATAGCCTTAAGATCAAAATTAAATATGCTTGTCAGGGATCAGATACTCTAGCTTTATGAGCAATTTAAAAAGAAACAATTCCGTATTTCCATACATTATCTCATACATGCAAACAAATATATTCTACCTCTTTATATTGCAACGCCATCTGTCGTATTAACTGTTTAACTTTACTATCTACTTCAAAATGCTACACACATTATGTTAGTTTATTGATTGTTTTCGATATGAGTGCTACTATATGTAGAGGGCTCTACTTGCACGATAATTTTAATCCCTAATAGATAAGGCGAGTTTTTTTGCCTGCGGTAAGTAATGTTGCTCGTGGAGTACTGGCAACCTCACTTACCGCAGAAACTACAGCATAAACTACACTACATCAAAGTTGTGTTATTTGTCCTCAGTCGGGCGACACCAATTTTAATGGGAAAATCACGGGAGATCCCAATACCTCTCTATAACTTTTGCGATAGACAAACGTATAAGTTTGATGTATGAATAAAAAAGAGAGCGCGGTAACCTTGAAGCAATAAAACACAACTATAATATTTGCTCGATATATTGAGGCAGGCGCTAAAGCTATACCAGCGATATTCAACCTTTTTTTCATAGGCGCCACAAACACGTGCAAGTCGTGGTATCGCGAACCACATAGAAAAAAATAATGATTTCATAGGTTCTCGCGATTGTTACAAATTGAATAAAACAACAATAAGCGGCTTCATCGCGTATATATTCATGTTTTTTTTTAAATTACCGTGTATTACGCCAAATTACCGTATCAATAAAAGCACTGCCACACCGCGGCACGGTAGTCAGCGCGCCATAATTTCTCTTACGGATGCGAAATTTAAATGCAGCTAAAAATAAAGTAACAAAAGATAGGCCAACCACATACAAAAGCCCGGCGGCCACCTGCGGACCGCAGGTTGAGTATAGTATAGCTGAGCTAAACGTGTACCCAGTCTAAAAGTAGTGCATAGATCCAGACATTATCCAGACATAACATTTGCGGATCTGTATTTATATATATAACAATCTCAACCAAGATTGAGTACTAACGTTCCTCGTTGTAATTTCATAAGTAATTTAATTACATTAACGACTGAAACATATCATTATATTGGCAAACAGCGCCTCTTCAAAATAGGCACTATTTGCCTTAATGAACGCTATCGCAGCCTCAGCCTCGGGTATGTAATTGAGAATATTTACGTGATTCAATATTAGTTGCAATACTATTGCAATATTTTTTGCAGTTTTTTTTTTGTTTTTCCACTAAAGTGGCACACAAGTGTACGGCCCACCTGATGGTAGGCACACTATAGCCTATAGCCGTTAGCAATATCAGGGGTAGAACTAACGTGTTTCCAAACCTGTGGTTGTTGAGGACTCGCTGTTCTAGCAGTATTACTACTAACGCAGCATATCCTCGTGGAGCACTGGCAACCTTACTCACTGCAGAAACACAACACTACGTCAAAGTAGTGTTATTTGCCTGCGGTCTTCTGTAGGGTGGAGGCACAGTCCACAGCCTCCAACTTTCATCTAAAATAAAAAAAAGCCTCTCAAAATCATAATCTTTAAGACTATATAATAGTCTGTATTGGTACAGATAAAGGTACTGATAGCAGAGCGATAGAAGATCCTGGCAAGATGCTTTCACTAATAAATGTTGCGTGTAGAAACATACAAGACACCTACTCAGCAAGATATATGTCTTTTCCACCTTTTTACATATAATATATTGGTATTTTCCATAAAATAACTCACAAACACCAATACATAAGTGATATATAAACTAGATATCAACTCTAAGGTTAATTAGTAAGGGACTTCACTCGTAGAATAATTTTATTCAATCATTTGAATATAAGATGAGATGTCGTAAACGAGACTATGAATATCATTTTGATTAGAAACATGTGTTTAGTGAGATGGTGATTGAAGTGCTTTGACCCTAACCGGAATGGTTCGTCGGTAAAGGCCTGTCACCACCACAGCCGGCATGAAACAACACTTATGAATTATGAGCCATCAACAGGGTTTAGCCAGTAAATATTTGATGAGCATGTATTGTAATTTCACAAAGGTAACAACATCGTAGTAGATTTTTGTAAGGTTCGTAAAATAAACTATACTACTTCTTTGCAGTCTGTGTATAATGTGAATTTACTTTATTCAAAACAGTGCCGGTAGCAGGAACATTGTCGACAACGTATTCGAAAACTTAACTCGCGAAACGTCAAAATTGACATACTAATTTTTAGTTCTACTTTTCACCGCCGCAGCGCTGTTCATTTTTCAATATAAAAATAGTCGAAGGCACTGATTAAACTATTCACAAAAAACTGCCGGTAGCATGAACTTTTTTGACAACGTTTTCGTATCGCCTTCGACTATTTTTGAATTGACAAATTAACAGCGCTGCGGCGGTGAAAAGTGGAACTAAAAATTAGTATGACAATTTTGACATTTCGCCAGTTACGTTTTCGAATACGTTGTCGACAATGCTCCTGCTACCGGGAACTTAACCTACCCACTTATAGATAAAAGATCTGACCCAAACCAGAAAAGGCGGGAGCGTGCCAATAATTTTGGCAGCATTGCCTCGCTGGATAGCAATGCTGATTTTTTGAGGGAGATATGTTCCAGTGTGAAATAAAATGTTTTATGACTAAATCATATTGATGAGACCGCTTAGCTTTTGTAGACAAAGGCCTTAACATTAGGAGCGGATGAAGCTTGTTAGGTGTCAAACTAATATTTGCCACTAAATGTACTCTGTGTCTTACAATATTTATGCGGAGTTTGATTAGCAAATATATGCATAGAGTGAAATGTTAATAAGATGTCTGTTTGAATTGTAGCCGTTGTGGTCGCGCGGTTGAGTTCGAACCACACCGGTCACCACCAACGAGTTTTTCTAAACATAGATACAGTGGTTAATAAAAGAGGTAAAGTGTAATGAGATGGCCCATTAAAAAAAACTTAAGCTACCTGACTGGCCGTTGGAAAGACATTCTTGGAAGTCATGGAGGGAGGCCTTTGCCCAGCAGTGGGATGTACCGGGCTGATAGTAACTGTAACCCGACTGGGCGAATACTATAGCAAGAACATATTTCGACTACGTATTCCAACACTTACTTCTCAAAACGTCAACATTTTCATAAGAATTTTTAGTTCCACTTTTCACCGCCGCAGCGCTGTTCATTTTTTAATACAAAAATAGTCGAAGGCGATACGAAAAAGTTGTCGCAATTTATTCATGCTCGCACTACTGATGTACTGTGTAGTGTAGTGTCCCTGCGGTGAGTAAGAGTCCCCTTCTTGAGGATACGCTGTGCTGGATGTAAAATTTTTCATCAAATCCGAAAACCAAACAAACATGCCAACTTTCCCCAAAGAAGTATAGAATGATTATTATTCTCGCCAGTACCCGTTGGGTTAACAGTCGCTTCACTTTGTTCAGCGCACGTACGGCTTATGGTAACAATATCATGCGCCCGCGCATCACGGGTTACAACACTATAAGGCGCCTTTCAATAAACGAACGTGGCTGTGTGCTTTGTATGACTTTCTAGAACGAGGATTATGAAGTGGCAGCTTGGCAGACCGTAATCAAGTTCTCGTTATGTAACTTGATAACACTATTGGTCTAGCGGTCAGTACGCTAGGCATAGAAACGTCATTACGTCAAGTATCGCAGGTTCGATCCCCGTAATAGGGCAAACAATTATGTGATGAACATATCAGTCTCCTGGCGTACTTAATTCACTTTATGGTAAGAACTTCAAAAACGAAAATAATGAGTTAAATTTTCGGTTTTGGAATGAAGATGCGAATTGTCCGGCGCCCAAATTATCTGTGGTACAAGAGATTTTTTTACACATATACACACATATCTTCACGTAGTTTGGAACTCGATAGCGCTCTTTCCGTGTGATAAATAGTCATTATTATTTCGTAGTGCACAAACATAATTATCATCTTTTAACATCGTAATCTGTTCCATCACAATTTGTAAGCCGTGCATTTTCAGTTGCCACAGTGCAACACTTGTAACTAATCCAATCATTTCTATATGAGTGCTCAAATACATTATAATAAATTCGTGTGAGTGCATAATCTGTTCATATGATGAACCTTCCGTCCGCCCGCTAGACTGCCGCGCCGGCCCGTCTAGACAACAGTTATATCTAGATACATTACATAACGCTTTCCCTACTTTACAAACAAAATCATTATTATTACCTGCGTCCATTTCTAAAGTTTATTACACTAATAACACAATTCAGTCCTAGCTCAATTAATTTAAGGCAGGTTAGAATGGATTATTTTTAATAGGATGTAAATTCACGCACGAGTCTGAATCCTTTCGCTTGGACCCTACCGCCAATCATTAGCAGGAATGAGAGTTCACACAAAATACTTACATGGATTACTAACGTCCTTATTGAACCTTCCAACTAGAAAGAGATGTATAGCGAATTGGGATCTCCCGTGCGTTTTTCCATTATATTTGAAGCCACTCGACAGGGGACTGTACCACCAGCTTATGTCAAATAACACTACTTTGATGTAGTGTTGTGTTTATGCGGTAAGTATGGTTGCCAGTGCTTCACGTGCTAGTATTAATGCTGCTAGCACAGCGAGTCCTCATCAACAACAGGGTTGGTAGCTCATTAGTGATAGTGGTATAAAAAAAACAAGAAATGGTTATCAGATCAAACGCGAGACTACCCGAGGCTCAACATTTTAGTTTAGCCCGATCTATCTCACTCATCTATGGGTCATTCAGTCGTGGTTTCCCAATCCCTATTAATATCTTTCAGTTCACGAACAGCCTTACAGCACACAGCCGAGCCGGTATTGCGCACAGCTCTGTGTCGCAACGTGCCGTGAGATGACTTAATCCAGCCAGTAATGATGATACTTTCCTTTCCGCCCGACCACTAATCACAGCACATACATACATAGATACATACATACATACATACATACATAGATATCATAACGCCAAGTCCATCACGGCGCAGGCACAGGCTTTAATTGCGGATACATATTCATAGGTTGAGGGAAATGAGCTTTCATTGTCTGCTAGGAGTACGTACTCGCAGCTTCGTAGCTAAGTATCATGAAAAAGACAATTTTGAAACGTAAGTAGTAACGAATGTTTATGACTGTGTTAAACTTATTCCAGTAAAAGTAAAGTTTCCGGGACTTGAATGTATGCGGATAACCGTCACATTTTACTAACATTGACTATGTTATATTGTAACTAATTTTAATTTAGAGTCCAAAAGCACTTTAAACATCAAGAAAGGTTAAGAATACATTCTATCCCTCAAGCTGAGCCCAAGCTAATCAATAATGTTCTCAAATATATTTACTCAAAGTATTACTCATACTAAATAAATTAAAAGACAGACGGACAGCCGGAAGCGACTTTGTATGTATTGTACTATGAAGTGACTAGTGATCTTACGGGAAAATAATGAAGGTGGTAATGCGCCGAAGCAGATTACCTTTTTTAGAAATAAGACTTCACAATAACTTCACACAGTACATCGAGTTACAAAATATTTTATTATCTTCGGGCTACAATGTAATTGAGATTCTTGTGAAAATCACCAATTGTCTTTCAAGGACCGTATACAGTGGGGACATGTCGAAAGTAAATACTATTATGAAACCTCGTGATTTGACTCTGTTCTATATACTATCAATGCTATTCAATATATTAGGTCCTTACATATGAAATTGGCGTTTTTCGTACTGGCCACTTTAATCACGAATTTCTCCTCTTTGGTAAGGAATTCCAAATTCAAATTTGTACAGCTATAGACTCATGTATTTGTGCTTCGATGATCGTCATTCATTTGTTTTTTTTCTTCTGTTTTTTTCTGTTTGCGTCACTCATTTTACAAAATGGAAAACCTTAAATATCGCATTATTTACGAGTACGAGTTCCGCCGTGGCACTAGTGCTGCGGAAACAACTCGAAGGGTGAATGATGTGTATGGCGGTCGTGTTGCAAAAGAAAACACAGTTCGTTTTTGGTTCCAACGTTTTCGTTCTGGAAATTTCGACCTGCAGAACAAGCCCCGTGGACGGCCTGAGACTCAAGTTGATAATGAAGAGTTGAAGGCTATTGTGGAAGCGGATCCATCGCAAACCACGTCCGAGTTAGCTGCAGGCTGCAATGTTAGTGATAAAACTGTTTTAATTCACTTGAAGCAAATTGGGAAGATTAAAAAGCTTGAAAGGTGGGTACCTCACGAATTGACTGAAACAAACCGGCAAACGCGCGTCGACTGCTGCGTTACATTACTAAACCGGCACAATAATGAAGGTATTTTAAACCGAATCATTACCTGTGATGAAAAATGGGTTCTTTACGATAATCGGAAGCGCTCAGCGCAATGGTTAGATCCTGGCCAGCCAGCCAAATCCTGCCCCAAGCGAAAATTAACCCCAAAAAAGTTACTTGTAAGCGTTTGGTGGACTAGTGCCGGTATTGTTCATTACAGTTTTTTCAAATCTGGCCAGACTATTACGGCTGATGTCTATTGTCAGGAATTGCAAACCATGATGGAAAAGCTAGCGGCTAAACAACCTAGGCTGGTCAATCGCTCCACGCCACTGCTGCTTCACGACAACGCTAGACCACACACTGCGCTACAGACGGCTACTAAATTAGAAGAGCTTCAATTGGAAAGTCTAAGACATCCTCCGTACTCCCCGGACCTTGCTCCAACAGATTACCATTTTTTTCGAAATTTGGATAACTTCTTGCAAGGGAAAAAATTCAACTCCGATGGGGCAGTCCAAATCGCCTTCAAAGATTTTATTGATTCCCGTCCGACTGGTTTTTTTAGTAAAGGGATCAATGAACTACCTATGAGATGGCAAAAGTGCATAGAAAATAATGGTTCATACTTTGATTAATTAAATATATTATATTAAAAAATATTCGACTTTTTGTTCCTCCCATACAAAACGCCAATTTCATATGTAAGGACCTAATATTTATCATGCAATAGGTGTGGTACGTGTGGTTATGCAATTACAATAGAAGGTCGATTATTTTCATTTTCCGTGTAATTATATTACTCAGGGCATATGCCATGTATATTTTTTTTTTATTTACACTTCATGCAAAATACAGTTTGCACAGGCGGACTTAATGCCGTAGGCATTATCTACCAGTCAACCTTTGGGTGATGCTGAGATAAACGAGGCAGGTATGAAGTGAAGAAGACACAAAACATGAGAAACTAATTATATAATTTATTTGAATATACATAAATATAATACAATTATATATATACTTACACTATATAATATATATGAAATATATACATATATAAACATACATAAATATATTATTCTGATACAATGGGGGTGAAGAAAATAAATTTCAATTTGATGATTCCACTTTAGTATCGTAGTGTTGTCGTACATTTGCCCTGAACGTGTTACGGTTCGTTGCCATCCTGATTTGAGGAGGAAGCGTGTTCCAGAGTAGAATGGACTGGACAAAGAAAGAAGAGTGAACAAGACTGGATTTATGAGGGGGACAGAGAAGGAGACGAGACGTCAGTAGAGCGGAGATTTTTTGCGTGACTAGAGCCAAGATATTGGAAGTGAGAGGTAAGGTAAGAAGGAGCATTAGGAGAGTGAAGGAGGGAGAATAGCGTGGTTACAGCACGCAAGCTACGTCGCTGCCGAATGTATATATGTAAATGCATTTATTAGGTACTAAGCTTATCTGTTACATAACACTACACAGTTGTATAGTGTATACATGTGAATATACAAGGACTATCCTATCGTCTTCTCTTCCTGTCTGTGCCTTAAAGCATATGTCCCAAAAACATGTAGCGGCCCTTGACTTATATTAATTGTGATTGACCACACTCCGTTATACAATGGAGATTGGTATGCGTCGATTGGCAGACGTTATGTCGCCTATGATTCACCATAACCTCGGAGTGGTACGTACAACCATAAGGTTAAATATTTTTTTATTTCTTTTTACTTTTATTGACACAAAACAGATTAAACTATTTACAAAAACATATCTTAATATACCTACTTATAGATAATTATTATTTATTGTATTGACTGCCTCCAATTAATATCGCTTAAATGTTGCGGTATCTGGATCAAAACGACGATCAAAACGTGGTCAAGAACGTAATACTTGTTAAAATATTAAAGTGAATGTAGTGCACATTATCTTATTGTACTGATGGTATAAGGCGGCACTAAGTTACTTTTATTTGGAAAAATAATTAGGCTACCGCGCAAATAAATGAACCCCATGAAATAAAATATTCCATCGTACGAAGTCGCGGGCACAGCCATTGTATATACCTCAGGTCAAATTAAAAAGGTAGATGGAAATTTGCGATCAAAGAGACGCCGGTTTTTAAATATGTAGTGCGTGGGAAAAGCGTATTTTCGCTGTAGCTGTGGGCGTGTAAGTGTATATCTGTATGTACATTGTAAGGCGTAGTTTTAAACGGCGTCACTTCGTTGTTCGCAAAGCAAAGTCCCATCTACCTTCCTTATTTGATCTGAGTATTTATTACCTAGTATATTATTTAGTACCTAGCCAATCATATGCAGAATCGAAATCATACTTCGATATTTTTCAATATTTGTCTCAAATACTACCTGATCTATGTACCTACTCATACTTCATCAAAACCTCGTCTAAATCATCAACGACTTCAGATATACTTACGCTAAATAGAAGTCTTTTAGTAGACCTCTCAATTATACAAGGCTAGGAATGTTTCGTTTTTGGATAAGATAATTATAATTATAGTACAGTGTTGTAAACACCAGATAGTGTGGATTTCATGCCCCAGGTTCAGGATCGGCTGTAGGAAAAGGCAAAGATACTCACCGGAAACTGGGATATGCGTGTCTCCTTCACCAGGCTCACTTATTGTCTTTCAAGCACATACACACGACAAATACGTTATATTCACTTCAATTGTAATTTCATAACCATGAACTGGAATTTCAGAACACTTCATTTTAAGTCACTTTTAAACTGTCGCGTTACATATCATCCAATTATATTATAATAATTTTACGCAGCGATTCGACCATGTTACACTGATCGTGGTCACGGGCCGACTAGTGCACGCTCCTTTTGTGAGGAAGGATTTTTTTCATCTACCCCCGATATTTGATGTCACTTTGGATATCTGGATCTATACATACACATACATATAAATAAATGAAATTAAAGTGTCTGTTTGAAATGTCAAAATAACAGTTTTAGACTAAATGCATATCAAAGTTAACACAATAAAAAAACAATTTAAGAATTGTCTGGTCTCTGTCTGGGCGTAACATAGGATACTTTAATTTTGGAGAAAATATTAGGGTTCTGCGCAACAAAGAAAAACCTCATAACAATGTGAACAAAATCCGAACAACTGGACCGATTTGAATGGGACTTTCACTGACTGATAGCTGATGCTATACGCCGTTACTTAGGATACATTTATTATGGAGGTGCAATAAGAGTTCTGCGCAAAAAAGTGGGAAAAATCCGATTTCACGCGTACTAAGTCGCGGGCACAGCTAGTTCTGATTAAGGGCATTCTTCAAGAGGTGTGTGCTGCCAGTCAAGTGGGGTGTGTGTGTAGTGGTACTAACAAATCTAAACTATCTACTAATGTTTTGTTTTATACCACTAAGGTGGCACACAAGCGTACGGCCCACCTGATGGTAAACAGTCACCGTAGCCTATAGCCGGGTAGTGACTCCTCATCAACAACGGGTTGCCAACCCTGTTGTTGATGAGGACTCACTGTGCTACCAGCATTACTACTAGCCCAGTGTATCCTCATGGAGCACTGGCAACCTTACTTACCGCAGAAACAACTCTAAATCAAAGTAGTGTTATTTGACTTGGTGTTCTGTAAGGTGGAGCTACAGTCCCCAGCCGGGCTCCTATATTAATGGGTAAACCCACGGGAGATCGCAATTCGCCCTACCTCTATTTTTATAGTGTCTGGTATAAATTAACGCACAATATTTCAATCGAAACGTCTTGCTGCCAGTGTATGAGTATAACTCTCCGAGCAGACAGTGCATTCGATATGCACATATATTTATAGAGGCTGTAACATCGCGATATTTTTTAATTTGACAAATAGTTGAGTGTTTATATGTCAGTGTCAAACTATACATAATGTCCACCGTGAGTCCACAGAGCTAGGATTTTTTTCGCTAATGGAGTATTATATTACGAATATTTTGAGTGTATTTTGTAATGGATCGTTTCCAAAATACAAAAAATTTGGCGAATATTGATTTCATCAATTAAGGAATTATGTGTTTTTCATAAATTCACGTAAGTTCGCTTGTTATTCGTACTTTACTTAGAGCTGCTATGTACTTAGAAAGGTACTTAGTTTTCTTTAAATCTGACCACAATTTTCGGGAAAAAATTTAATTTTGTTATAACATCAGCAGAAGTAGACATGACAATAGTAATGTACTCCCACATTGCGTACGTTTCGCAGTACCTGCCTGTTTAAGAGGAGTAGACATGGTATGTGAGCTTTATGTGAGATTCCTACTCACTAAAACCCTGTAGACTCCGTGCATCTAGGAGGGCTCCGGGATCTCCGGTGGAACGCACCGGTGCCCTCCTGCACTTTGCCTGAGCACGTCCCGGGGCAGCCATGTCGCCGCCCCTGGAACCCTCGCGTGCTCTTGACAGCACTTGCCACGTCGTGCTGCCACCTGTCCCGGGCCTGCTTGAAGGGGCAGTCAGAGCCCCCACTCTAGCTGCCCACTGGCCCGCCGCCGCGCTGGCCTCCTTTCAATCGCCTTTTACGACAAGCAGGGGATAACAGCCAAATTCATAGCGACCCTGGTTTATTGGGTCAGACGTATCACAGTACCCAAGACAAAGCGACGACCGTGCGCAGTTACAATAACCATACAAGTGTAGGGCCGAGGATTTAATAGATGTTTTTATTACTATACTGCCCGATTTCGGAAAATGCTTTTTTTTATTAAATTGTAATACTTAACCCCATCCCGACCTCGTTTGATAACGGACATGTCTATTGTCCCCGCAGACTTTGCTCAAGGTCAGTAGTTATCGCGTTAACACTAATATCAAATTAGTGTATATTTACAAACATGATCGATAACCCATTTTAAACTTCTTGACCTAAAGATCATTTTGTATTTTGGTGAGGAGAACATCGAGGACAAGCTCTGTAATATTGAATTCGATGTCACGTGGGAGTCTCTGATCAAATAAAAAGGAGGATGGAACTTTGCAAACAACCGAGTGACGCCAGTTTTTAAACATGTCGCGCGATGGCAAGACAGGCAGACTGTTACAGATATACCTCTAATCTAGCATGGTTATGGTGCAGCGATGCTAAGTTTATGCAATGTTACTGAATAGGTCCGTGATATATAATATTAGGTCCTTACATATGAAATTGGCGTTTTTCGTACTGGCCACTTTAATCACGAATTTCTCCTCTTTGGTAAGGAATTCCAAATTCAAATTTGTACAGCTATAGACTCATGTATTTGTGCTTCGATGATCGTCATTCATTTGTTTTTTTTCTTCTGTTTTTTTCTGTTTGCGTCACTCATTTTACTAAATGGAAAACCTTAAATATCGCATTATTTACGAGTACGAGTTCCGCCGTGGCACTAGTGCTGCGGAAACAACGCGAAGGGTGAATGATGTGTATGGCGGTCGTGTTGCAAAAGAAAACACAGTTCGTTTTTGGTTCCAACGTTTTCGTTCTGGAAATTTCGACCTGCAGAACAAGCCCCGTGGACGGCCTGAGACTCAAGTTGATAATGAAGAGTTGAAGGCTATTGTGGAAGCGGATCCATCGCAAACCACGTCCGAGTTAGCTGCAGGCTGCAATGTTAGTGATAAAACTGTTTTAATTCACTTGAAGCAAATTGGGAAGATTAAAAAGCTTGAAAGGTGGGTACCTCACGAATTGACTGAAACAAACCGGCAAACGCGCGTCGACTGCTGCGTTACATTACTAAACCGGCACAATAATGAAGGTATTTTAAACCGAATCATTACCTGTGATGAAAAATGGGTTCTTTACGATAATCGGAAGCGCTCAGCGCAATGGTTAGATCCTGGCCAGCCAGCCAAATCCTGCCCCAAGCGAAAATTAACCCCAAAAAAGATACTTGTAAGCGTTTGGTGGACTAGTGCCGGTATTGTTCATTACAGTTTTTTCAAATCTGGCCAGACTATTACGGCTGATGTCTATTGTCAGGAATTGCAAACCATGATGGAAAAGCTAGCGGCTAAACAACCTAGGCTGGTCAATCGCTCCACGCCACTGCTGCTTCACGACAACGCTAGACCACACACTGCGCTACAGACGGCTACTAAATTAGAAGAGCTTCAATTGGAAAGTCTAAGACATCCTCCGTACTCCCCGGACCTTGCTCCAACAGATTACAATTTTTTTCGAAATTTGGATAACTTCTTGCAAGGGAAAAAATTCAACTCCGATGGGGCAGTCCAAATCGCCTTCAAAGATTTTATTGATTCCCGTCCGACTGGTTTTTTTAGTAAAGGGATCAATGAACTACCTATGAGATGGCAAAAGTGCATAGAAAATAATGGTTCATACTTTGATTAATTAAATATATTATATTAAAAAATATTCGACTTTTTGTTCCTCCCATACAAAACGCCAATTTCATATGTAAGGACCTAATATTATGCTTGAAGAAAAAGTACGCATGCGTGAACTAGCATGTACGGTCATAAACACACACAAGCTTTAATTTACATAACCACCCATCGTAAATTACCATACTTAGAATGGTTATTTATAGGTGTGGAACTTTTTACTAGTCTTTTTTTGCGAGTTTGTGGGAAAGGATTAAAGCAATCGATTTGAAAGCACATTCATACAAATGTTGCATTCATCAATCGTATATCATCCTGATATAGCATCCCTGTCTTCACCAACTAAGCGACTTTTACTGGCTATACTTGATTTAATAATATTTATTTTTATTATTATCAATGATTGATCACTTTTTCAACAAATTATATCAGTCGTCAAATAGTGGAAAGTTTATTGAATTAAGTTTTGTATTTTTTGTGTTTGGTATCGGAGGTATCAGCTAGCTATCTACTCGGTTCGTCGCAAAGGATACCATAATATCAAATATTTGTTGATTAAAAAATCTTTAAAAGTGTATTGTCATTAATTTATCAATAAGATAGGGAATAGTTATGAGTATAACGTAAAAACGAGTCCTACACGAGTTACAAACTACCATTAATTAGCATCTATACGCGAACAAACTCGAAAGAAATAATTTGAACTCAATCTCTCACTTATGTAGTTGGCCTCGTATATAATCAGTACGGACTGGGGGTAGAAAATCCATTTGAGAGCTGGAGCTCTCTACATAATGATAAAAATACTCGTATCTTTATACGATTGTATAATAGAACTTGATCCGCGGATAGTTGACAGTAGTAGATTGACGTGACGCAATGTATCGGCTTCACCGCGCGCCCTGCGGGTTGCGGGCTGCGGGCTGCGGGCTGCGGGTTACGTAAAACAAAAGGCAGCTCGGACGTCGCACCAACACTTTATTATCTTAATATTTATGTACAAAAGTATAAAGGATGTTGCACAATATCACATTCACTGACTTGTACTTGCGTCACCAATAAATATCTAACTGGAGTGTTTCCACTCACCTCGGAGGCAGTAGCTGCTGTTTTGATACCCTGGCCTTTAAAGGGCTCTTGGTCAAGCTTTCTGAATAAGAACCTTTTTTTTAAGAATATAGCTCTAGTATTCGAGTATCAGATCTTGTTTTTATTTATATACTAAATCTGATTTCTGATAATGTCAGACCCTCAATTCCTTTTAAAAATGTCAGCAGCAGCTACTGTCTCCGAACACGGCCTAATTTATATCCTTAACCCTATATAATCTACTGGCGTCCGATCTGGTCGACCTGGCCTTGCAGGTTGTTGATCACCTCGGAGGGCACCTGGTCTCCCAGGATCTCGAACAGGTTGATCCTCTGGTTGCCGGGGATCGACTCGTACGCAGCCAACTCGATTCCCTCCTGGACCTGCGGAATACATTTTTATTAAGTCGCTTAACCAAAAATGACACAATTTAAAAAAAAAACAGACTTTTATATTGGGTACCTAAATCACTGTCAGTATGATCCTACTTAGGACCAGATCTTAAATATTAAATATGAGTATTTTTACTGAGTAGATAATTCTAATTGTTCCTCTTACGTTAAACTAAGCCTAATTATAAATTAAGTCGCGCCTCTAATCCTAATTAACATGTGTTACGTAACAAATGTTTAAGAGCACTAACGAGAGGCCACACTATGTTATATAATATAGTATAATATAATATATTATATTCATTAGAGCTGCAACAGTTACTTAATATGTAACGCCTCGGGCCACGATTGAGAAACTATACTTTATAGCGACGCGATGCTCGCTGTGAATAGCATTAGCACGTTTACATATGAGTGGGAATCGTGAAATCTTATACCGTCTTGTAAATTTGTATAATTAAACATTTTTATTATTGCTTATATTTTGAAATATATTTATAGTTACACGTTAAACACGGATACAAAGAAAGATAGGAAGCATTTGAAATGTGGTGCTGGAGGAGAATGGAGGGTATAAGTTGAACAGAGATAGTGACAACAGATGACGTTTTGAAAAGATTTGTAGAGAAAGACATGAATATAAATACGATAGGAAATAGCGGGATTAAATGATTGGCCAATGGCTACGACATAATTCATTTATACAAATTAATGAAGGAAACATCGAATGAAAGCGTGGAATAGGAGGACCAAGGATACGTTACTTTCAGCAAATAAAAATAAAGACGTATCGTACAAGGTGGTAAAGAGATGGCCAACGATTGAACGGCTTGAGAATTGCTTCACTGACAAAGGGCATTAGTTACAATAACTACGAGCAACTGGTTACTGTCCAATACTGGTGCCAGACTTCTAAATTTTGGCCTGCTCTCGCGTAAAACAATATTGGTCATATATTCATCGGATAACATTCTTAATGGTTAGGCTAGCCAATGAAATGGTATAAACAGACTTTTGTTTTCATGATGGTTTTTACCTGCACATTCATTAATCTATCTTTCATCTTACCAATATATTTTGTGTAATCTTTGGAACTACGGAACGATTTTGAAAAGCTACACAGCGTTGAATGAGTAACTACTGGTCTTATCTTAAGACTATTGCTATGCGAGCGAGACTTCACACACAAATATAAGCGTAGTGCTTACCTTCTGGATCTCAGCATCCTTGGGGATGAGGAAGGTGTTCTGAGCCTGCTTGATGGCTTCGTTGGTGAAGGCGGCGCCCTCGCGCTGGGGCGCGGCCGCCACGCACGCCGCGGCCACCAACAGGCAAAGCACGTACGACTGCATTCTGGGGGTTGGGGGTTGAGGGCCGGGGGCTTGGATCTGGAAATATATTGATGGATCAAAACCCGAACCACTAATATAATTTCAAATTAATAAAACCTTTTTGCATCAGATGGCTATGAAATTATCAGATCCAGTGTTTATTTTTTTATTTTGTACAAGATTTTGAAATCTCTATGAGAATATAACCTTAATCAATCAGAAAATTTAAGCTGAACGTGTTCGACGATTCTAGTAAAGTTATCACTGATATGGAAAGAAAGCTTATCAATAAAATCCTGATTGATTTGGGTTTGATTTTAACTTGCTTGCTTGATGTAAGTGTAAAAACAAAACAGAAGCACTCTAAACTAACATTAAGACGGATCACTCAAATAAAAGGGTTGCGTTACGAGGAGAGATGTATGGCAGCGAAAGCAGACGTTAATCAGTATACACACACTGAGAGGACTTGGCACGTTTTCACGAAGCTAAGAGACGAGGCGAGTATGTGGTATGTCCTCACCTGTCAGGTAGCGCAGGAGTGGTGCGCGCGCGGACATAGCCCGCTGATATAGGGGCCCCCTCCCCGCGCGGAACTTTCACCGCGGGACGGGACGCCTGCGCAACACTCCTGCCCATCTGTCGGGCCATGAGACGTGATGGTGAGCTGTGACATTCAATTCGCTGTAAGTAATTTTAATACGGTCGTTAGAGACCTCTTTATTCGATGCTTTTAATTTACCGAATATACATTGGAAACTACAAAGTTCTTAGAACCTTTGCCAACTAAATAATAAATACGGAATAAAATAATCATAATATTTCTGGACATTTCAGACAACTTGCACGAACCGCAAACTAAGCAGCCTATACCTACAGAGCTAGTAAACACTTTATACGTGTATTATGATTATGATTTCCTGAGACTCATATTGATTAAGTACAGTGCCGGTAGCAGGAACATTGTCGACAACGTTTTCGTATCGCCTTCGACTATTTTTGTATTGGAAAATGAACAGCGCTGCGGCGGTGAAAAGTGGAACTAAAAATTAGCATGACAATTTTGACATTTCGCGAGTTACGTTTTCGAATACTTTGTCGACAATGTTCCTGCTACCGGCACAGGGATCGACCCGCAGAACTACCCGCAGTTGGAAATGTTAAAATATAAATTAATATATAAATTAGGTACAAAACAAGTGTTTAGGGTAGAACTTAATGGCTCCATACACGAAGAAGATTCGACTTATCTCAACAGCGCGAAAAACCTTCGAAGCGTTATCAAATCAAGATTTACTCGTTTCCGATATCATTCGTACTTCGTATAATTCCATACGATTCACGATTAACAAGTTCTTACACTTATATACATAATTATTATACACGTAAATATGTACCTACAGGATGTCCTTACAAGAAATAAGGAGACAAGCGGCCATCATTGAATACCTGCCGACAGTACAGTCCCACAGAAATGTTTAGCCGCTGGACCGGCTCATCCGATTTTCATATCACTTCGTTCATAACATCCTTTAGGAACGATGATCAGTACCCAGTTGGAATCGAGATACGGATTTTGAATGAATTCAAAATCCGTATCTCGATTACGTTAATGATCACGAATAGACATCCGTTGTATATCAATATTATCAACTTTTCAAAGTGAACTTACATCGTGTCGAAAGTCCATTGCGAATGGTTAGTGCTATTAGCGTCTTCTCATTCAGTAATCAATAATAATGTGCTGTGCTTGCCAAACATTGTTTGATGCTGAGTACTGTGCAACACTACTCAATATTGGTGTATATTTTGATTTAAAAAAACTCAATCCCTGGTACGTCTAGCGTAACGGTTGTATTATCTTGGCTGGTACGTGGATACGTACCTAGTCTTGATTGTCGTATGCTACGTGTCTTCTCGATGGGTTGGAGAAGGTTCTATATTTTTGTTTTGTCTATTATCTAATGTACCTAGATCCTAAATATTTAGAATGTGCTGAATTTAGTACTCTTGATGACCACACCAGGACTCGTGACAGCACATTCAAACGATGCAAGAACTGAGCTCATAAAGATATAACTATTCGTTTCACATGACATTTTAGCCTCCGTGTGATAAATATTGTATTGAATACTTTTACGGCCTGTCATTATGTTATGTTCAGCAATCAGAAAATAAAAGATAAGCGAAACACATAAAATGTATATGTTATTTATAGTGATTTGCATACATGAGTTAAGAACTCTGTATCGATGATAAAATAATATACATAACAAACCAGTTGGTGGATTCTATATAAAAATATCCATTTTATATTCAAGTATATGGCGGTACACGATGACGTAGGAGACTCTTTCTAATGGAAGTAGAATGATTCTTCAAATAAGAAGAAAACCACTCTTATGTATTGGCAGCACGCATTGAAAGCTCGTGCTGAATATAAAATAGAAAGTTAGATACTAAGGAACCAACAGTATCCGAATCAAAATCAAATTCAAATTCTATCATTTTTCTTTATATAATAATATTTTTTTTCTTTATATAAAATCTAACGCAGTCCCTGTTGTGTATTCTAATGATGATTCTTCATCATGTTTTACCTTATATGTGTAATAAGTTTTTCTCTTCCATTCTGTTTTTATACCACTTAGGTGGCAAACAAGTATGAGGCCCCGCCTGGTGGGAAGCGGTTACCGTAGCCAATAGACGCTTACACCACCAGTGTCGGACACGCGTGCACTCACGTGTCCGACACTAAAAACAATCTTCTAACTTTATTCTCAACATTCTAGACATGTTATAATTTGACACATCCTTTCTCTAACAGTAGCCTATATTTTACAGCACTCTTTTCACCACATTCTGCTTATGTCTCGTCCGAAATCTCTTCGTTTTCGAGACTATTCTCTAATAAATGACAGTTTCCATTACGGTACTGTGAGTCATCGTTATACCAAATATAAGAAAGCGCAAGATGTACGGCGGCAGGGCAGAGGTCGCCGACGCTAGCAGTGAGTGAGGCAACACCCTATTGTCGTTGAACACTGAGCACCTGACTAGACATACATTAATGTATTTTTGTATAAGATAAAAGCACCTCTAGAATTCAAGGAGTGGTCGATTATGAAACTTGTGAGTCCCGTAGGCTAAAATAACCGGACAACAAAATAAATGATTGGAGCTTTGATAAGTAAAAGCATGGGAAGTTCAAATCTTAAAAAAACCTACACTTTTTTGTAAATACATATTAAGTTTACTTAAGCCAAACACAAATATTAAATCACATAAAATACCTTTGCCCCGGCGGGAATCGAACCTGCGACACCTAGCCCAAATGCATCGTATTGGTTTTGACTTACGAAGACACTGGCTTAGGATCGACGTGTCTGCCAAGACTCAGGCCCATCATCCCCAAATCCTAACAACAGATGCAGAATCCTATGTATACAAAGAGATTATCTTTACATTATTTTATTTCGTTTCAGCTGTCAGGTGTGTGTGTGTGTTTGGGTAATCAAATCTTGCAAGTTAAAGACCCACTTCCCAGTGTTCGATTGAGCTGAAATTTGGCATACGCCATACATAGATGTCACCATTTTCAATCCAATATGGTGGACGTCACATAATAGAGATTTATCATTTTCACAGTAACCCCAATGATATGGGTATCAAATGAAAGGGCTGTTACAAAAACCTTTTCAAATTCCAACATTGAGCTAAACACCATGTTTCACGGTCCCGGTTTCAAAACAGTCGCTAGATAGTCTCGCAAGCGTCTTGTCGCTCCTCTATAAATGGAGCGACCTTCGCAGCGCTGGCGCTGTGGAGCAAGTGCCCGAGTATGGCCACGGCAACGCAGTATCGGGGACACTTTTGACTGACGTTTATTTGCATAATACATGTCATTAGTACATTCTATGTTTGCTTTCATCTCCACTGGCTATGGTCGGGGAGCCCACGATGCTAAATGGGGATTCACTCGAGCGTCATGGGGACCTATTTTTGAAGGTTAGATAGTAGGTAGAAAAAAAGGTTATATGATGTATTCCCCCCTAAGCCGATGGGGAGTCCGCGTCAGCAAGTTTTAAAAAAAATTTAGTTGAAACAGCCACATGGACATACTCGAGCGCGTCAGATTTTCAGAGGGGGTGTTAAGCGAACCCGACAAAAGCTACTATTCGAAAGACTGACGATTCGGACGTGACGCAAGCTCGTGATGAATTTTTGAAAATACAATATGCAAAAAAACAAAAAAGCGATTTTGAAAACTCGAGCGCGTCCGATTTTTTTACAGATGGTTCAGCTTGATGTCCCAGCCATGCTGACACTATAATCTGACGGTAATAGAGAGGATATTTCTTAAACTGATGGTTTGAAAACTAAAAAAAGGTGCCCTAGACGCGCGGACCTATATGGAGAGCTATGATATATATGGCGGAGGTACTCATCATGGTGCAGGGTACCCCCCTTATGTTAATCTGACGCGCTCGTGTAAATCCCAAAATCCCCGCTTCGGCTCCCCTACTACTAGTTGGCAATCACTAAATTGACTTCCGTAGAGTGCCAACCTACTACTTTAAATTACTTTGAATATTACCTCATTTAGTTTGATGTACTAGAGGGTAAACCTCGTTTGCTGTCAAGCAATAACTATAATCCAATGTGTTCATTTGATGAGCACTAATCTAGACAATAAGCTTACTGATCAATGTCTTAAAATGTCACCTGATGTGTACTCATTTGGTTAGGTGTAGCGTACAACGTCCATCTAAAACCTTATCTCGATACCAGTTATTACAAATATAATATATAAAACGTGTTTTAAACTGAGCGACAATTCCTGTCGATTTCAAGTAATAATAAAATTAACTATACCCACTACATGTTTACTAACGCCGTTTGTTAATTTATAAAACAGGACAACTATGTACGGAAGAAATAAAACACACAATCAGTCTAGGTTTTTTTATTTGTAAAAAACAATAATTAAATAATAATTAGAGTGAGCGCATGCGCTTATTGCCCGGGAAAAGATACAGTCTTCCGGAGCAAGAAGCCGCTTCGTATAGAACGGACCGACTGCAGACGAGGACACCGGACTGGACGTGCGACACTTCGTAACTTACTGGGGGTGCTGTACCAATTACAGCCTTAATACAAACATAATCATCAAGGAATCACCACATAGGTATTATTGTAAATCAAATTCAATTATAAAAACAAAAAAGTCATTATGAATAGGTAGGGTATTACTATTATAATTGAATATCTTTGAATACCACGAACTTTAAGGTATGAGTATTGGGTGAAAGTATTTGCTCGTCAAGTGAAGTTAGTCAAGTACTATAGAAAAAGGTCGCATCTTCTGTGTGGTCAAACAATAATATTGTAATTGTCGCTGTTTAAATCCAAGTGTTGTCGGCAGATTATCGAAGGCTCCTCTTGCACCATTCGAGCCACCGTCGGACTATAGGTACATAAGAAACCCATCGCCACTAGGCCACTAGGTGCAATAACCAATGTGCGGTGCGGTTACAATCTAACAACTACCAAAGATTCGTATCAAATGAGTTTTGTACCAAATGTTGTTGTCTGCGTCCTTTTCGTTTGTTCTTAGGGAATCTAGAGGACCTATCTGTACTCGGAATGCTTACATATGTTAATGCTGCGTTTGTCATGTTCACATTATATAGCTAGCAGTAATGGCAACGTGGCGTCTGTCACATGTTGACTAGCTTGGTTGCTTACTTATCGATCGTACACACGATTCTCTCACTAGAATAAATAACTTACCTAAGCCCGCTGCTCACTGGCATGGATGGATACACGATACTCCTCACGTGTTCCATAACGATACACGCACGAATCTCAAAGTTAGCTACACGTTTTGGACGTGACATGGACGTGATTGCAATAGCTGCATTATTTTTGTACATGTAATGTATTTGCTATTTCATGTAAGAAGGCGTTTTCAATATCACGGATATGGCAAACTTGTTGGGAATAGTGAAGTATCTGTGGATATCTATGACAGTGACCAGCAACGTAACGTGAAGCCATAACTTCGTATCGTAATTTGACACATTGCGAGCTCTCCTCGCGCACATTAATCTAAATGTATTATAAATAATTTGTCCGGCTAATACACATAATAATTTCGACCGTGGGCCGGCCGTCTACTTATGATAAACTACACCGATAACAATTAATGTCGCCGCGCGATCAATTGACGAGGAATGTATAACGGATACGTCTATAAACCTAATAGTCTCTACGTTACACTTACAGTTTCAAGAACGAAACCTATTATCTATAAAATGCTGATGCTCTGAGTTTCCACCGACATGGTATTAAGAAGTCACTGCGACGCGATAGAGGTGGCGTTCGATGATTCCATTGTCCTTTCTACCGCCTCAGTGACCGCTGCTGGAGCTGGAGTGCTAAATTCTTGCAAAGCATTGGATTCTTCTGTTTCTACCTCTAACGACGCCGATAGGCCTGCATCTTCGTCCGATTTAGGGTTCTTATTATTTTTCTTCATGACTACCTTAGTAGGTCGCCTGTCGACTGTTGGGACGTACGCCTGAGTAATAATATCAATGTCTTTCTTATCTGATTTTTTACCGGGAATATCATCAGACACATTATCTATGATAGGCCTACGTGTTGTGGGCTCCACATTATCGTTAGGTGGAGGCGAATCAGTAATATTGTCAGACTCGTCGTCTTCAATTTCTGAAACCTTTTGCTTGTTCACTGGCGTTTGGTTTTTGCCTTTAGGAGGAATTTCTGTAATAGAATTAAAGTTCCGGTTATTATTTTTGCTCTTATAACCTGCATTTACAGGGATGAGTTCTTCCGAATCAGAAATACTGGTTGCTGTTGCGGGTGATTTAGATACTGTAGTGTTGTCATGATCTCCCATGGATGCTACATCGCTCACTAGGTTTATAAGCTCGGTAAGAACAGTATTTTTCCGCCCAGGTGTAGGCTCTATAATCGGTGCATTTTTGTCTGAGTCACCAGCAATCTTAATTATTTCAACATTATCTGTAGCAGTCTCAGATGAACCGAATGAAGTGAGTATAAATTCTGTGGTTTCGCCATCAAAGGAATTTGCATTACTAGGAGCCTTAGAGATAGTGATGACTTCGGTACTAGGTGGCATTTTCGTAGTAAATGAGTCTTCTGTTGTTGTTGGGTTTTTGCCACTTGTAATTGTTTCAGCAACGTCGTGTGGTTTTTGGTCACTGGTTTCAATAGGTAAGGAGCTAAGCTCTGTGTGCGAAGTAACTTCAGTGCCAACATTGGTTTTAGCTATGGAGCTGGTAGTTTGATCCTGGGAGTCATTTGCACTTGGTTCCAGTTCTTGAGTCTCTGTCACTTTGTGTGTAGACGTTAGAATTTCCGGTGCAGCTGTGGCGCTAGAAGACTTTTGCTCTGTAGTTTCTTCAAGCTTTTCTGTAGTGATTTCAGGTATATATTTTGCTTTTGGTTGTGGTGTTGTAGTTAATGTTATTATTTCTTGTTTAGGTGGTTCTAAGGTCGTTGACGTTACAGTTGATGTGTTTTCAGCGGTGGGTATTTCCGTGTTTTTTTCTTGTTTTTCGGTTATTTCTTCAGGCATATCAGGAAAAGTATTCAATATTTCAGTTGGTATTGCAGATCGGAGGTTTAGCGTTGGTTTTTCTTTTAAGATTGTGGACTCGGTACTAGTCAAAATCTCGTTTTTAACAGTAGTTGGCTGGGATGACGTTTCTAAAACTTTCTCAGTAGTGACTGTCGTGTCAGGCAAATCGTGAATACTGGTTGTAACTGGCTGTTTCACTTCAACTGCCGTTGAAGTAGGAGTGCTTGTCACTTGCACAACTCCGATCGGGATGTGATCGCTATCAACCGATTGCTCTGGAACTATTTCGTCTCCATGATTACTTAACACAGACAAATCGTCCGGTAGTGGGGGAAAGGCGGGATTATGATCGAAAAGGGAAGGATCTTCTTCTTCAAGAATTACAGCCTTGGTTGTGGTTGCTACCACAATTACTGACGCAGGAGTGACCGAAGGAGACCCCATAGTTGCTATGATGGGAATATTTGACGGATAAATCTCACTGTTGATTGAATCCTGCGTAGAGAAGCTAATTTTCGAAGGAGGGACATCATCTTTAGCTTCCGTGGTATCAGTAAATTTAACTACTTCTGGTGAAGATTCTATAGTCGATCCGGTTGAATGAACTCTTTCAATGACAGTGGGAGCTTCTGTTTTAGAAAATACATCGTTTCTCAAACTTGTTTCTGTTGTTACCTCTCTTGGAATGAGTGGAGATTTTGATGATGAATATTCCGCTACTTCAATGCTGGGTGAGGGCAGAATTTCTTTGATCTTCACTTCAGTAATAATGGGGATCTCTGATACGGGTGTGATTTCTTTGATGGTGATTTCTTGCTTAATATTTTCTTTTGGTACAGTGGGAACGGCGTTAGCTTCGACTTCTCCAGGTGGAGAAACGCTGGCTGACGAACTCATACCAGGCAGTGATGTAACGCCTGGAAACAGAAACGTAGGAAATCATTTTCTATTAAAATACACATGACCACACTTTTGGTTACCAAGATTGGAATTAAAATTATATTTACAGAACAATTTTCCCTGCAGAATATTAACCCTTAGTTTTTAGAAGTACCTAAGGCTTTCTATGTATAATATGCTGTAAATAACGTTTAAAACCTTCTCATTCAATTCTCATGATCTTGAAACGCTTTTGTACTTTAAATATACTAATTTAATTATGCCTCCAAATTGTAATAAAATGCTCGTTGTGGAGTTGCAGCATGTATTCTGTAAGCTACTGTAGATGAAGTTCCATCAGATAATGATAGAATGATGTGGGGTCGTTTTTATGGCAACCAAATATTTAGAATTAATTAAAAAGGATAGCGCACTGAGTTTCTTATGGCTTTTTGATCCGGTGGTGAAGTATACTTTCATAAGTGCCTTATTGGAGCTTAAGCACTTTTTTCATGTAATTATATATATAGGGACATTGTTAACAATAATAATACAATCTAAAACTAAAGGAAAAATACCTAATATAAAAAAAAATCATTTGTTCCAAATTGTCATCACGCGGGAGGGTACCAAGAAGGCTGGCAGCATTGCTCCGCTGTATGGCAATACTGATCCTTTGCGCAAAATATGGAGCTTAAGCTGAAGTAACAATTTAGATTAAGATTGAGGTTTCACCTCTCAGCGGGCAGTTGTCGTACTCCGGGCAGCATCGACCCGGCACCAGCCTGGGCGAGCAGTCGTCGCGCACGAAGCACGCGATGCGCCGGCACACCACCTCCCCTCCCTGACAATAGCACACGCGGCACGGGTCCGCAGGGTCCACCAGTTTCTCACCATTGTCGTACACGCGCCCTTCCTGCTCGCATTCTGAAATCCACAAACAATAAATTAATTAGATGTCTTAAACTTAGACCGAATAAGACAGCTGTGTCACACTGATGTAACATTAATTTATTATTAGTGTATCATATTCTGCTACATTTAATCTTGTCGAAAAAAAATTGAAAAGATACATCAGATGGGTCATGTTTTGAATGTAGTGAGTGTAGGCAAGTCATTTAGACATAATTGGACTGAAACTTTTCTATTCCGTGCGAAATCACGGTGCAATCACAAATGTATACCAATCAATGCTGACGGACGGGTTTTTTCAGAACAATCCACTTTAGAACATGTTTTTAAAAAACGGGTGAGAACTCAAATTGCTCTTGATTTCGGTATCAGAAAACATAACCCATCAGTTGAGTAACAAAAGCTGCTACTAATGGGCTAATTGGCATGAAGTTACGGTTCAATGAATGGCACAGGTAGGTGGAGCCGGCCCCATCCGCAGGTGGACTCCACTGAACTACATCACAGACTGACATGTGATCGTTCTACTATCGGTAACCTTGAAGATGATGTTCAATTCAATATGTTTCTTCTCGCGGCGCTTCCAACTATTAGCATTTAGGGATCGGAATCGTGTGTGCAAAAAGACCGATCGTGTGTACTTTTTATTTCAATTAAATCTTCATAATAAATGAGTAACTCTACTACTCGTAAGTCCGTTGCAAAATGTTATTTCAAAGATTTTTTACTTTCTAATCTGAACTGTTTACTACCGGAAATCTACATAATGTGTGGTCCAAAATACACTTGGCCAATCTTTAGCTTTGCGTAAAATACTGCAGACAAACGATGTGTATTGATGTGAATATGCTGACCGCACTGGTAGGTGGGGCAGCAGTGGTCGGGGCGGTGCAGCGCCTTGCAGCCGGGGCGCGGCTCGCAGCGCTGGCGCGCGCACTGCACGCCGCCGCCGCTGCACGTGCACCTCTCACACGGGCCCGCGCCGGGGAACTCGTCGCCGGGCATGTACACCACGTCCCCGAGGGCGCAGCTGCCTGCACCATGCAACACATTTACTGTTACAACGCTAGGAGCACTGCCAAACATATATATTATATGTGATCATATTTTGTATATGCCTTGACTTTGGATATGTGCTAGGTAATACAAAAATTTTGTTAGAAAAAAGGATGTTCTCTAACTATGTCAGCGATGACATTGCGATGTTTGTGCGCACTAATGTATTGGTACATCATATAACATAAAGTATTACCTTCTTTTAGTCCCACGTCCGAACTGGTAGAATTAGGGTAGGGTAGCGGACCTGAAATAGAAAGAAAATATTCACAATAATTTAATTACCCCTAATTCATGATACTTGTGTGAAAAATTGCCTCCTCTAAGAGAATATTTATTCATCGAGAAGGCTCTACGAAGTGATATTTCCTATTATAATCTGTATTTTACATTATATATTTTATGTATTATTTACTTATTGATGTGTAAGATCTTTACTGAAATTTGATTGTGTGAAAAGCGACGGCAGTGTGTAACAGAAAGCCGGGGAAGCGCGTGCTATTTGACTTGACCAATGAGCGCACGGTGTTACCAACTCTACCGGGATGCCTGTCAGATGTCAGATGTTACACATGATATGCGACTACTGAAATGATTGTTTGTTTTATTTATTATTTTAACTCATTTCATGTGCAATACATAGTACTATTCAGAACAGTAAGTATTTCTTGAATATAATGTAGCACCGTCCCAGTAATACGTTCTCAGTATTGACAAAGCTTTATGATTTCCAATAACTTCTCGTAATATAAGTAATGTAAGCGAGAGAGTCGTACTCGAGTGGATTCAGTCCGACTAATTGCTCGTCCCGGCACGGCGGGCGCCCCCGGCCGTGCTCAACGACTTTTGAGTGGCCTGTCCCCTTTCCGCGGGACAGATGACAGATGGGGCTTTTAATCCAAAACGTGTCAAGTGTTCCACAGTTATTATATGATATGAATCCGCCGGGATTTCAGGAAGGCATATTTGGCTCAGCAAAAACGAAAATTATACTTTTTGTCAAGATGACGTAGTCATGGAATGTGAACGAATGGATGTAGTCCAGTTGTGGAAATGCTGATAAACAAACGTACAAGAAAAATATTTAATGATTTAGTTAATTAATTTTAAAACGTATCGGTTGAACAAACTACGAGATAAATAATAATCAACCCCATAATTTCCTACTGCAGTCTGCGCGACTAAAACTCCTTTTGATCGTAGTAAAGTGTAGGGGATGACTGCGCCCTTTCTGCAATGCCAGTCTCAGTTAATGGAGGAGTCATTAAACGTATTATTTTTCCACTCATCTCAGCGCCACTTCCATCTAAGCAAATGGCAGAAAGCGTTCTGAATGGCCAACAAGGCTGCAGAGAGTAAGTAACGAGCCGGCATTGTGCGCGCTCGGCCATTATACACGGCTCAGCTTTGATTTATGTTCCTGAATACACTCGTACAAATTTGTTTTTCACTCTTCCTTGTACACGATTTTTCCAGAAGGAAATGTTTTCCGAGATAATGCTTTCTTTTGACTGTATAATTCGTGATTCATTACTACTGGTTGGGTACTTTACTACCGGCGCAGCTGTAGTAAGCGACATAACTACGTAGTTACGTGCTTTCACAAAGATATACATTTCATATATATTCATATGAAAAATTATTTATGTCTGCAATCGGAGATTGTATTGGTCTAATAAAGTAGTTGTAAAGGGTTCATTATTATGATTACAATGTCAGCCTTCTACGTTACACCATTGTTATTAAAATATAATGTACAGACACACGATACACGTTGCTTGTTGTATGAAAATATGTGCAAATATTAGCCTCAAATATTAGCATATAGCCAGCATGAGGCAACGTAATCATTTAGTTACATATGTAAATCAGCGTGCCACCAATTGCGCAGATGACATTGCCTACAATTTTGCACGGAGAGTTCGTGTGTATTTTAATATACATGGCCCCGTTTATATCGTACAACTAATTATAACCCCTATAGCTGTGGCGATTGTGTTTATAATTATTAGTTTTGGATTCTCATCTATTCATTTGAAACAAACAGTGTGCAAGTCAAGAGTGAATTGTTACTATATTCTCTGCTTCATGTATATGTACGTATTTATATTTTATATCACATGTCACAAAGCAAACATTATCAAATTAAGCCTCAGGGTGCAATCAAATCACCAAATTGAACATTCGTTGGAAGATCTATAATACAAAACATTTAGGCCTTAATACCACTGATGAAGGTCTAAATAACCACCGGTTCGGAAAAAGCCACCTGAAAAGAACCGGCAAGAAACTTAGTGCTCTGTGTTTTATACGCTATTGGTACAAGTGGCAGTAAAGTGTGTAGAAACATTCACCCCGCACTCACTCCAAGGCCTCGCACCCAATATAATAAACCTAAAGGTTGTGATCTCTCAGCCCTTGGCTCTTGAAGGGCGGGTGAACTCTATGTAGGGCGAACGTTGACCTCGTAAATGGAAATGGACTTATGTACTTAGTTCCGTCATCTATTTGCTGATAAATTGAATATCAAAGAAATCTATTTGGATGAATATTTCTTAATGCATTTGAGTAGTCTAGTTTTTTAGAGTACCAATGTGCTAGAAGAAATTAATTTAAAACAACACATGTAATTTTTGTTTTATATACCACATAGTTGGCACACAAACATACGGCCCAATTGACGGTAAGCAGTCACCGAGTCTATAGCCGCTATAGATACCAGCGGTATCACTAACGCGTTGCCAACCCCGTTGTTTATGAGGACCAACTCAGTGCAGCGTATCCTCGTGGAGCACTGGCAACTTTACTTACCGCAGAAACACAACACTACATCAAAGTAGTGTTATTTCAATGCGGTTTTTTTTTTTTTTTTATACCACTAAGATGGCAAACAAGCATACGGCCCACCTGATGGTAAGCGGTTACCGTAGCCTATGGACGCTTGCTAAACCAGGGGTATCACTCGCGCGTTGCCGACCCTTCAAAAATCTCTTCACACCCTTCTTGAAGAACCCCATGCTGTACTCCTTTGGGAAAACCTCGGCGGGGAGTTCATTCCACAATTTAATCGTGCGCGGGAGAAAACTCCTTTGGAACCGCGCCGTGCGAGACCATTTCGGTTCCAAAGTGTGGGGGTGAAGTCCCCGCCGATGGCGAGAGGTGCGGTGGTAAAATGTTGCCGTAGGCATCATGTCGAACAATTCCTCTGAACACTGTCCGTTATACAAGCGGTAGAACACACACAGGGAGGCAAAGTCTCTCCGCAGACTTAGGGGTTCTAGACCGCTTGCGAGCTTGGGATAGTCGATAATTCTGATGGCGCGCCTCTGAACCGAGTCAAATGGAGCAAGCTGGCATGCAGGTGCCCCCGCCCACAGGTGGCAGCAGTACTCCATATGGGGCCGGATTTGCGACTTATATAGTTGCAGTCTGTGCCCCGATGTGCAGTACTGCTTCGCCCTATTGAGCACACCGAGCTTTTTAGATGCCAACCTGACCTTGTCCTCCAAGTTACTTCGGAACTGGACGTCGCTAGAAATATCGACGCCAAGGATCCTAATGCTCTTCGAGATGTTGACGGATGTGTCGAGGAATTGTGGAGTTACAGCAAATGGGTTTTTTTTAGCGGTGAACGCGCAGACTTGTGTCTTCGTGGGGTTGAAGGAGACTAGATTTAGTCGACCCCATTCGGAGACACTTCTTAGTGTACTCTCGATTTCGGACACAAGTAGTTCGCGGCTTTCCTCTACCACGGAACGAGGGATGTTTGCACGGCCCGTGTAATAAGCATCCCCGGTACTGTCATCAGCATAGCAATGAATACCGTCAATAGACAGCATATCATTGATATGCATCAGGAATAGTGTCGGGGATAGCACGGAGCCTTGCGGGACGCCGGCATTTATGTCCATGCTATCGGAGCAACTACCATCGATGACAGCTCTTATGCATCTGCTGGACAGAAAGCTGGCGACCCATTTGCATAATCCCTCGGGAAGCCCGTATGATGGTAGCTTCGCGAGAAGACCACGGTGCCAGACCCGATCGAACGCCTTCGCTACATCTAGGCTCACTGCCAAGGCCTCACCTTGACTCTCAATGGCGAGTGACCAACGGTGTGTGAGATACACTAAGAGGTCACCAGTTGAGCGACTGTGGCGGAAGCCATATTGTCGGTCGCTCAACAAGTCGTGAACCTCTAGGTACCTCAAAAGTTGTGTATTGATCACCCGCTCCATCAGTTTGGTGAGAAGGGAGGTAATAGCGATCGGCCTGTAATTCGTCGGGTCTGACCCGTCACCCTTTTTGGGCACTGGGTGCACATGGGCAGTCTTCCACGAAGACGGGCCTACACTTTTGGAGTAGGAAAGCGCGAAAAGGCGCGTCAGCACAGGACACAATTCGGGAGCACACTGCTTCAGCACCACTGCCGGTATGCCGTCTGGCCCACTCGACTTATGGATGTCACGAGAAAGTAGCTCCTGCCGGACCTCCCGTTGGGTTATACGAATCTCCGGCATGGAGCTGTCACACTGCGGGATGGTAGGCGGTATGGCACCCCTGTCATCCAAAGTCGAGTTCGAGGCAAAGAGAGACCCAAGTAGATCAGCCTTCTCTTTAGCACTGTGGGCCAAGTTGCCGTCCGGCTTCCGTAGTGGTGGCAGGGACGACTGGCAGAAGTTTCCTTCGGCAGCTTTAGCGAGAGACCAGAAAGCGCGGCTCCCAGAAGGGAGGCTCGCCAGCTTCTCGCCAATTCTGCCGACGAAATTGAATTTAGCCCTAGCAGTAATTCCTTTACTGGACCTCGAGGCAGCATTCAGTTGTCGTTTCGCAGCAGAGATGTTAGGATCCCGATTAGCGCGGGCCGTGGTCCAAGCCTCATACAAAGTCTGCTTTTTTCGGCGAGCTTCTTTGCAGGGCCGATTAAACCACGGCCGTCTCTTCACCCCTGCAGCCACTAGCGGGTTGGGAATGTAACATTCCATACCCGCCAGTATGGCCTCAGCGACGGCGGCCGCAGAGGTGTCGGGGTCATCTGTTGCGAAACAGAGCTGCCTCCACGGGTACGATGCGTAGAACTCACGCAATCCATCCCAATCTGCTGACTTGTAGTGCCACACACGGCGCCACCCAGGTGGCTGAGCCGCCACGGGCTGCGCGCAGGGCGCTAGCGACCGGACGAGGCAGTGGTCTGAGGAGCCGAGTGGCGCCTCCACTGTGACTGTATAGCCGTCCGGTCGCGTAGTCAGCAGAAGGTCCAATAAGGAGCTCGTATGACTCTCGATGTCTGGTATTCTCGTGGGAGAAAGAACCAGTTGCAAGAAGCCATAGGCCAGGGCAAAGTCATGAGCAGCCCTACCCGCGGAGTCAGTGGACCGAGAACTAAGCCATTCAACGTGGTGAGCGTTGAAGTCTCCGAGAATCACTAACTCCGCGGAGGGGTACTGCGCAAGTACTGTAACAGTCGTCGATTGCAGGTGCTCAAACAATCGAATTGTGTCCAATTCACCGCTGTGGGACCTGTAAAGGCACGCGTAAATTCGGATGTGGCCACCGTAATCTACGCGCGCCCACAAAATCGACAGGTCCCTGTCTTCAAGGCCGTGGAGACGGCGACAGCAGACATCTTCCCGGACATACACACACACCCCGGCACGGCGCACAAAGCTGTGCTCCAACTTGTACCCGGGGTAGTGCAAATACGATGTGTCGTCGGGGGAGGATATCTGCGTCTCCGTGAGAAACAGAAGAGTCGGCTTTGCAGTCTCAAGGTGTTGGTGGACCGCATTGACGTTCGAGTGTAATCCCCTGATGTTGCAAAAGTCCACAGAAATTGTGGATGGGGTGGCCGCTGGAGAAAACTTCTTTTTATTGTTTCTGGCCATATTAGGAAGGGGGTGGGAGAGGGTTGATAGGAGTCGTTGTGTCAGCAGCAGAAGGGACAAAGCGCAATGCAGATCCGCCAGAGAGTCGCTATGGTCATGTGGCTTGCTGGCACGGCAGTCGGAAGGGCCCCCGGTCCCCCCCTGCCGCAGCCGGCCGGGTCCACCCCGGTCTCCTTTTCCGGCACGACCGTCTGCGACAGGGATTATGCGCGGGCGGCGGGTCAGCCTCCCAGGGCGGAGATTAAGTAATCCCTGGGTTCGGGACCCCTACAACCCGCGGGCGGCCAGCGGACAACCGTTTCACCGGGTCTCCCTAACCACCGCGCCAACACGCCACGCCCACGCAACTCTGCGGCGGTAATACATCACTGGTCCCCCTACTGCCGACACAACGCCTCCTCACGGAGCACTGGCGACCTTACTCACCGCTGGGAACACAACACTACCTTGACGGTAGCGTTATTTGGCCGCGGTCTTCTGTAAGGTGGAGGTACGATCCCCAGACGGGCAGCTCCATTTTAGAACGGGTAAACCCGTTGTGCCCTACCTCTCTTGTTGTGCCCTACCTCTCTTAGTCTTCTGTAATGTACAGTCCCCAGCCGGCGGTTCCAATATTAATAGGAAAAGCCAAGGGAGATTCCGATTGGCCGTACCTCTTTTTAAACTCAAAAGCATTGAGAACACAAGTGATTCTGTAACATATGCGAAAACATTTAGTTGCCGTGTCGTCGCCGCTCGCCGTCCGGGGTCGTCACTAGTTTAATTATAATACACAACCTACATCCCTCGTCTCCGGGATAATGCCTTCCTTTCGAGCCATTTATTTGCGACGGGCTTCCCGCGTAATGAGGTCTCTGCTCGCTTGCCTTCTTACGAGACTGGCGAGGGAACGTTATTAGGATTAAGTAGTTGTCGTGAGCAAAAAGGAGCTAGGTAATTATGTTTTTCACAGAATGATCGTTTTTCTTCTTCTATTCCATGATGTTGTTCAATGCGAACGGTGGTGCGAATCCCTTAGAATAAAGCTTATTCGCTTATGTCCCTTTTTTATTTAAATTTAGTTAGTTGAGTAGAGACGCCAGATAATTGACGCAAATGGGTCATTACATACATATATCCATCTAACAGGCATTGATCACTAAGGAGTTGATGGTGACCTATAATAGTACGTCAAACAAAAATACTATGTACTTAAAAAGAGTATAAGCGCCATTAACTCTTGATTGACTAAAGGTGATTTGTAAATAAATTGAATTACAAACTTGGACATGGTGGAGGAGCCCATGCCACTGTTGTGAATACTAAGGCACGTACATATATCTGCATTGTTCAACAATAACTCGTGTCTAACATATAAACTTCAAACTTCTCAGGAAACTTACATACGCCAGACAGCCTGTCATGAACTATCCATTTGTATGGTAATAGTTTTGACTTGCGATCCAGGAATCATGATCCGTACCCGGCCGAGGTGCATCCTAATGACTTACAGAGTTGATTTCTGCAGGGTATACCTAGGTAGATTTCAAGTTTAGTGTTGTTGCAATCACGATAGTTTCGCTGTCGATAGTTGAAAAATAGGCGATAGCGCGAATAGTCTTATCGAAAATATCGTAATCCTGCAATACTATCAATACTATAGGACTATCGATAAAGAAACTGATTTTCGAGGTCACGATAGTATCAATAGACTATAGCTATCGCAACAATAACTACTGTTATAGTTAATGATAGACACTTTTACACAGATTGGAGTAAGTGTAGTAGCTATAAAAAGGCATGCCCTGTAAAAAACTATATTCATAAAAAAATAGAACGTTTATCGTTCTAAATATTACCTTTACGTAGCTTTTACAAATATTGATTAAGCTTTTTTATGGTTAACCATAAAAACACCGTAGATAAAAACTTTTGTTAATTTTAACGAATCCTAAATTCTAGATGGAACATCTGATTTGCAAACAAAAAGAGATTGTGTATGAGTTACGATGATGGATGGCAGTCCCAAAATAATGGTAGGAGCAGCAACAGCTTGGTCTAATGGTATCAGATGACGGCGGTTTGGCCCGCACTGTGCCCTACTCGGTAATACGGGGCGGATTATCATAACACCCACATTAAACCTTTCGGATCATACGTCACAGTCAAAACGAATAAACTGACACAAGCAGCATACAGTCGACGAACGATAAATTGGCGGCGGTGGGATGACTGATGAGTTTCATTTGTTTATGTCTTAGTAATGTTTATATTTCAGAGGCAAGACTTATTATAAGGTTTCCAATCACAATTACAATGAGATTACCTAGCTTTCGGATAAACGAGTTGAACGAGTAATATTTAAAATTATCAAAGAATAAAATAAAATTAGTTACATTAGCTAGGAACTTTTGAGAGTCGACCTTATTTAATAATAAGTAGGCACTAGCAGGATGGGTCGGCACATACATAAATTCGTTATTTAGTTGCTCACGCATGAGAACACCCGCAACGCAGCCGACAACAGCCACTTAAAGCCCCATTTATCACTTAATTAAACACCTAATGATGATATATGTGTGCACATACATTACTACACGTCTAGCTGGTAGCTCACTATATTTAAATATATTTTGTCACGCATGCCCAGTCAGCAGGGAACTCTGTCTTGATGGATGAGATAGATTAAAACATATTTTTGGTTTGTAAGTGCCAAACGACATCGAACAGTTTTAGATTAGAACTTCAGACCGAATTCGAACTGACTTTGAATAACTTAGTTCAGTTAATTCATTTATTTATATATCAGTTCAAAAACAAGGTTGTTGATTGGCCAGTGCAGTACTGGCCAATCAATCAAAATTCCTTCCAAAGAAAATTAAAGAAAACCCACCCATTTAATTACAACCTATTTCTCTTGACATCATACATCGCGCGTCAACTACCACCTTTCCTTTCACCAAATTCAAAACTTGGAACTAAGTCATCAATTGATTGGAAAAATTGTATGATACTTATCGTGTCGTTTGGCCTACTGCGGTACATAGACAGTCGGGAATAGATACGGATTGTCACGGGCGCGATCGATACGGGCATACGCCCTTGTTTCTATTTTTTACATTACTTTGTACATCCTACACTTTATTGTTCACAGATAAAAAAACTTTCTTTGTAAATATTTTAATAAATAATGCTTTTCAGTCTGGGGAACATTGCGCATTTATTAAAGACTCAGAAGTGGGGTTAGTTACGAGTAGGTAAGTACACGCTAATGCCGATGTGATTAATATTCCGCGCTGCCACCAGACACCTTACCACTGTTTGCTTCGCTACCTATTACGGCTTTACGGCGTACACTGTGTTCCTCTTCTAGTGAAAATTTCATAACCTGTTTTATTCAGCCAAGCCAATGCAATGAAATATCTTCCAATAAAATTTAAGCGTCATTAAGTTTGCGAGCCATTTCTCATCGTGTTGCTTTATAAAATACTTCCTCGAGCTCGTTGCTCGCCATAAATGTTGATGAAGTACCTACCGAAATGAACAGCTTCTCCCAAACCGAGCATTTTTCATTATTTCTTCAAATTGAAGTCTTCCGTGTTGCTTCGTTCATTTGTTATTTCTCCGCCGAGACAGGACGGAAGGCTATTACGCTGTACCTTCATGCTGTTTAAAAGCCTCTTACTCTTTTGTATTTCGTTGATTACACTTCCGTCGTCGTAGTAATGAAAACACGGTGAGTGAGATAAATGTCACTTTATGATGATTGTAATGTACTGAAATATCCTCGACTGTTTATGAGACTCTTGCACCATTGTATACCACAAATCTGCCGTGTGTTATCATAGAGAGGTGAGGCCTGTATTTTACTCCCCGTAGTATGAGACCTATTACCACTGCCTCCCTTAAACAGGATATGGAAGGTTTTTAAGGCATATTCTCATTAATGACATTATTGTAATCATGAGAATGACATTCTTGCATTTCAAGAGATTGAGATGTATGGCGGCCGTAGAGCCATTATCACTACCGCCTTCTGCAATCGAAAGACACCTGAAGCCTGTTTTTTTTAATACCACTAAGGGCGCACACAAGCGTACGGCCCACCTAATGGTACTTACCGCAGAAACAACAATACATGAAAGTAGTGTTATTTGACTGCGGTCTTCAGTAAGATTAGGTACAGTCTCCAGCCAGGCGGCTCTAATTTTAATGGGAAAACCCGCGGGAGATCCCATTTCGCTCTACTTCTCTTTTTAAGCTCATGGTATGATTATCATTGTACTTAAACTCAAAAAACTCATTGGTACAGGCCGCCGGGGTTTGAACTTGGACCCATCACATGACAGGCCACAACTTTGTACACTATGTACAAATTGCTTTTATTGTGTTCATCTCGTCACCTAGCTGGTTGTTTCGTGAGCTATGCAATTCCCGTGGCGGATAGCGGATAGACAGTAGCACCGCGAGGGGTGGGGTGGGGGGCGTCCTAGAGGGGGGAGGGGGGGAGGTCTGGCTGGACAGCATTCCGCGCGTGACTCACTCACTGGACGTCTCTACGTACGTAGCTGACTGGATACTGCCTACATTTCGGCATTTCAATGTGCAAGTTTCGAATTCCAGGAAATGTTTTGTTATTATGTGGCCGATGTTTTGAGGAGTCGGCCTAGCATATTATTATATGTATAGTATAATCTAAGTTAAATTTGAATATAGCAAAAGTGTCCATGTCATTGTATTTGGGATTCAATTCACATAATAGCTAACTTTTCTTATTAATGTTGTACTTTATATGAAAACTTCAAATAAATGCGTCCATGTGTCCACCGCATAGCAGCTACATGCCCCGCGGCGCCTGCAATGACCGACACATCTCGCTATCTGTGGAATGTTATCGGCTCGCAATGCGCCTGCGCCCGATCCCGCACCCGACACCTCGTCGTGCGAACTGTTTCTTGGGTGGGCACATACATACATCACATACACGGCATACGTTCAAGACAATAACAATATACCTGTGACACATGCTTGCAAATATTATAATTTCTGAAAGTATTGCCACATATTAGCTAATGTTTATGTTAATACTTGGAATGCGATGTGGAATCATATCCTATGTCAATGTCATACGCGGTGGCCACGTGGGAAAATAATTGAATATTCAAATTCACTTGTCACAAATAAGTTTACTATAATTATATAAGAACATTTATTAATATAAGTAAATCTAATTAAGTATGATCATGCAAACATATTTTAGACACATTCCTGTACCAATATCTATAGGAGCGAATTGCTCAAGATATAACTAAATATATAGAACAGAACAAAAGAGATATACAGAAGATAAGTAATTAAATGATTACTTTATAATACCTAGGTATTTTTTAACAATTATTCCCACCCACATCGTTTACCAAACGAATTTTAACAAAAAAAAACATACGAGTTTTTAGTCCCACTTTTCGCCGGCGCCATGCTGTTCACTTTTTATTTGGCAGCATTACTACTAGCCCAGCGTATCCTCGTGGAACACTGGCAACCTTACTTACCGCAGAAACACAACACTACATCAAGTAGTGTTATACTGCGGTCTTCCGTGAGGTGGAGGTACAGCCCCAGTCGGCCGGCTCCAATTTAAATGGCAAAACCCACGGGCTACTGGCTTGCCGAAGATCAAAGGTTTAAGGAAATGGAAATAATTTCAAACAAATCTAACGTCTGGGGACATGCAGTACCTAGATATTTGAAATCCACGTCAAACAGTTGGATCTATAGATTGGACCGTATGTATAATCTCCTCCGCAAAGATAAGAGCTAATCAAATACTCTACCACCGCGCGCACTCATTGGTCATATCAAATAGCGTGCGCTTCCCGGCTTATTGTTACACACTTCCGTCACATTTCACGAAGTCACTCGGAAAGCCAGAGAAAGACACACCAAACATTGCTAAAATACATCTAGAATCCGAAATACATGGGAGTTGCATGAAGCGAGCTTAATAGCTTCGGCCTTCGATGTTCTGCCTCGCAAACATAAACAAGGTGTTGTATCGAACACGCCGACAAACGACCGTAATGTTTGCTTTTTATGAGGAGAACAAATATATTTTATAGCTCTTTTAAAATGAACTGTGAATTCCTCATAGTTGGCTAAACAAGCCAATATCGAGGTGTCATCATATAGCATTTTGCGGTCGGTCGCATGGCGTGAGTTATTGATCATCAGCTGTGATTGCGGTAATCGGTTTCCAAGTCAACTTTGGAAATGGAAATGCAAACATTAAGATTCTCCAGTAAATTATAGGGTCATGATGTTTTTGTAGTGTAATAATGTGTTTGTCACAGACATGCGTGAGATGACCACAGGAATGACACAAGTGCGTCTGTCTTATTACAAAGAGTATAGAGTAGAGCAGTAACTCCATCTGAGTTACTGCTTTGCGCTAATACACAATTTATATCTTCACGCCTTCCCACAAGGGTAGGGGTAGGGGTAGGCAGAGGTGTTACAACACCCACTTTCCACCGAAGTTAATTGGGTGCCAACGTGACCGATGGTGAGTCCGTCGCCGTCTCTAAGGCACTACATACGCCCTTGAATTTCTTCTCAGACGTATGCAGGTTTCCTCACGATGTTTTCCTTCACCGTAAGGCTCGTGGTGTGACTAATCATAGAAAACTCATTGGTACAGATCGGTGGGATTCGAACTTGCGTCGCTGGAATAGCAGGTTACTCTTGATACCACACGGCCACCATGGCTCTCTCAATACAATTGATGCTTGATGTCTCATCATGTCTCAGCACGACGAACGAATAGACAACTCGCGGAGTGTTGGCGTGTTCCGCGAATGGCAAAATGCACGTACAAACTCATTAGTCGCACTCAATGGGATTCAATGCATTAACACTTGCTGATATTAGTTCAACTAACTACATTCTACAGGGCTGCCATTTCAATATTTTCAAGGTAAACTTTACGTTTTAGTATTTTTTCAAATATAACATTAATAGCGCACAAATAATTAAATTCTTACACGAGCTCGTCTTAGTGTTAGCAAACAGACGGCGTCGTGTTCATGTGTTTGTCTTATGTCAATTTACTGTACATATACTTTCGGTATGCATATGCTCTCTTATATTATGTACCTATAGGCATCACCGTATTTCGGTACAGATAAAACAAGAGACAGCATAATGCATGAAGTTGAAATTAGCTTTCGAATTTTCTAGTTTCAGTTTTATTATGTGTTTTCTCAATGAACGGATTAATATAATATACTCATTAAAAAATTGTACCAAATCCAAAGGTTTAGAATTAGATAAAAAAGCAAGGTAGATTTCCGCGAAAAAGAACATAATCCGATTTCACACGTACGAAGTCGCGGGCACATCTAGTCAATGTAGAAACATGACTCACCAGCACTGGCCACTGCGAGCAGCGCGAGGATCACCAGCCTGCAGGCTTCCATGTCGCGCCACAACCTGCAACAACACACACAATGACAACCACTACACAACACGCTCACTAATTACACACACGACACAAACAATACACTCTACGCTAGACAAACACACCTATACAAATATACCTATAGTCTTCCGCGTTCACAGTCACGAGTCAACGACTCGCAAAAAGTACAAATTCAAATTTTACCATAAATTGGTTATTCTAAATTTGTAAAGTTTCAGTGAAAGTTAACGTAAAGCTATTTCTTATTGTGAATCTCATATTGAATTAGAAGGTCGTGGTCTCTTAATAAAGTCTTAGGTTATCGCGCAATATAGAGCGTGTATGCAGATATTTACGTTACTCTTAAATATACTCTTAAATTGGATGTTGAATCTGTGGTCGATAAATGTCCTGTTAAAATATACTAATAAAGTTAATTCTTAAGTGACTATTATCGAAACGAAATATAACGCTTCGGATCGCAAGGGATCCTTAAATATACCGCTTCGGATCGCAAGGGACCCTTAAATATACCGTTTAGGATCGCAAGGGACCCATAAATTTCCTAAAATCAAACATTATATGGCAGTGTTATAGTTGATACAGTGAGGCTGTTGAGAGTCCCAAAAACAGCTGTCGCAAGGTTTTACTATTATAATAAAAACTCCTTGTTAAGCGAGATAAATAAATCAAAAATCAAAAGTCTTTATTCATACGTCAACTTAATATATATGACTACTACAGAGACTCTCTACCGCGAGTTTTAATGTGTCATCCGTAGCGATCAACGACATCTAGTAATGAGAATACAAATCAAGTTGACACATATAACACAACATCGAACATCCCGCCCGCCATGGACAGAATGACCATTACATAGGTATAAAACAAATAGAAAATAATGATATTGGTCACACAACATTTATCGATATTAGTGGACTGTATACAAATAACAATACTTATTTAACCAATATCTCTGAAATACCAAATATTATATTTATACTTACTTTAATACTGAAAACCACATGCAATAATTTCGGTCTTTCAACAAAAAATGTAATATAAGTATAATATTTGGTATTTCAGAGATATTGGTTAAAAAGGTATTGTTATTTGTATACAGTCCACTAATATCGATAAATGTTGTGTGACCAATATCATTATTTTCTATTTGTTTTATACTTATGTAATGGTCATTCTGTCCATGGCGGGCGGGATGTTCGATGTTGTGTTATATATGTCAACTTGATTTGTATTCTCATTACTAGATGTCGTTGATCGCTACGGATGACACATTAAAACTCGCGGTAAAGAGTCTCTGTAGTAGTCATATATATTAAGTTGACGTATGAATAAAGACTTTTGACTTTTGATTTATTTACCTCGCTCAACAAGGAGTTTTTATTATAATAGTAAAACCTTGCGACAGCTGTTTTTGAGACTCTCAACAGAGGCTTTTGTTTACTGATAACTCAAACAAAAGGACAATATTTAAAATGTTTGTAAGCTTGTATGTCCTCAAAGTTATTTATCGAAATGAATTTGCCAGACCATGCTTGCTATTATTACATTATATATTGAACAAAGTAGAACAAAAGTAAAGCAATAGGTGTGAACTAGTAAATGGAAACAATGAATTTAAATCAATTTGCGTGCACACAGTCCGCAGCAGTTGACACAGCGTGTTTGCTCGGTACACACGGCGTTTGTACTGTGTCATACCTATGTGCCTATATTGTGTTGTCCGGCGACGTCATTATCGTACAAAAAAAGAAAACAATTATTGAACATCGTCACTGATTTCACTTTAGGGTCGGCAACTCGCGAGTGATACCCCTGGTGTTGCAAGCGTCCATAGGCTGCGGTAACCGCTTACCATCAGACCGGCCGTATGCTTGTTTGCCACCTTAGAGGTATAAAAAAAATGAGGAGGTTGTCTTAATTGTTTTTCCTATTCTACAAGCTTTACGTAGCAGTACCGTCGCCTTTGAATACCAGAAAGGCACCCATAATTGTTGAGAGGAATCGATGTGTTAATATAATATATAATACTAGCTTTTGCCCGCGGCTTCGCTCGCGTGGTAAGGTGAATATCTTAACATGTACCTATATCTACGTAATTATTAATTTTTAACTGAAAGGCCAAATACAAATCTTCATGCGTTTAACTTAAAAAATGACGAATTATTGAAGTTAATTATATAAAACTACTAGCGGCCCGCCCCGGCTTCGCACGGGTAGACTTTTATATCAAATATTTTGTCTACCCGTGCAAAGCCGGGGCGGGAAGCTAGTATAATATATAGCCTATGTTACTCAGTGATGATGTAGCTTTCTAACGGTGAAAGAATTTTTGAAATCAGTCTAAAAAATAAAAAATAAAAAATTTAGGTGTGGACTACCCCTAACTTTTAGGGGGATGAAAAATAGATGTTGGCCGATTCTCATAGATACCGGATAAGCACAAAAAATTTCATCAAAATCGGTCAAGCCGTTTCGGAGGAGTATGGCAACGAAAACTGTGACACGAGAATTTTATATATTAGATGAAAGAAGCAATTGTATGTTTATCACTTTATGCCAGTCACACGTAAATAAAAAAGAAGCATGTCTTACGGCACATTACAATGCAGTTACTAGGTTGTAACTGACAGTATTGAATTGTAAGCGAGTCATTTTATATGTAATTGGATTACTTAGGCAAGCAAGATTGCCCTATACGGAGGAAGGGTCCGTATATGTAATTAATTTATTCATATCAGTCTATTAAATAGGGATGGCACGGCATACAACGTATCTACATGGTTGTCCAATTTGACCACTTTGTCAACTAATAAAAATTTAAGAGTAACTTTGAAAAGTGTGTGAAATATATGATTTTATAGGGCACTGGTTTTAGCGAGTAGACTGGCAGAGCTGCGAACGATTCCCCCGAAACCTGCAATTCTACGACGTAGCGCCGCGTAGTAGGACATGCGCGGGCGGCGCGGCGTCGGCGACACAGATGTAATACATTAGTGAACAATTAAAATTGACATATATGTGGCTGTATGTTTGTTTAATATACTCGTTAATAGAAATCTTACACGGTTTTTTTTTAAATATAATAAAGTAGAGTGCATAAATATACGTAAAAAAGTACTTGAACATAATAAATCCGTTTGCTAGTAGGCTCTTATGTTAGTAGGTTTGTGCCATCCTTATAGAAAGATTTCAAAAGATTGTTTGTTAGCGCGGAATCCTAAAAAAAGCTGCCGTGAGTCGCATCGCAAAAAGGCTAGTCGTTGCAAGGCGCGCCGGCGCAGCGAGGTCGCCGACCGACCCGGGCAATCACTCCAACCCTCGCAGGCTCTTGTAACTAACATCCACTTTCATCCTACATGTTAGGGATTCTAAGGAAAATTTTGTTATATTAATTGTCTTTAGATTTGAAAAAAATATTTCATAAGTTAAGATACAATATGCTATACAAATCATACACCAAGTAAATAATAAGTAAAATAAAGTTAACCAACTGCGTGAAAAGCGCAGTCACTGCTAATTACAATTGAAAAACATAACCCTCTTTATCTGGTAGTCAGGTAAAAAAGCATCCATATAACATAATTGAACCGTAAACATTGAAATGGAGCTGTGTTGTTTGATGTGCAATCTTTCCTTTAAAACTTTTTTGAGGATGTACCATTGCATGAAAACATTTTCATCTTCTCATTCCTCGTCATCAAAAGTTGATTTCTTGAAAGTGGTCCTTAAATTGTGTAGTTTTGAGAAATGTTACGTTAATAACAGTTTGTTACGAACGAAGACAGTAAATATAATCCTACGCGGGGTCCTTAGTCCCTAAGGTCGACGTCCTCTCGCCTGTGCCCAGTGATAACATATCGCGACGTCAAATATAATTCAGACAATACACATCGAACAAATCACACGATTCCATCGAAAGAGGCCGAGCGGAATAAATAACGAGTGACACCCACTTATCACGCGTCCCAAATCAATCAGGCTCGTCCCGTTGACGAAAATAAATGTATTTCAATAAGAGAACCGGGCCACCGACTAATCTTGAGCGGCGGACAAAACTGGATCTAAAGCTACCGACATAGAGTCTTATTACCTTCACGCCACGACAGAGGATCTGACACTAGCCCAGAGATATCTTGGCCCAGTAATTCGGTGTCGTCCGGTAGTCATTTTCCAATCACTCGGCCGTTCTCAATAGGATAATCGTTCAGTCGGTCATCGCTCACCAATCACTCACTCGCTCCTGGAGACAGCGCTTTCCGTGTGAAAGTTCCCTTTGAACTGTTGCAACAATGAGAGTCGTGGGAAGGCATTTATCCTGTTGCGAACATGGCTCAGTGTTGTGATCAGTTCATTGATCAGGCTGTGTTCTTGTATCTATTGTCTCTCTAAGTTACGTTTTACATAAATTAACGTTTTTATTGTTGCACGCTGCAGAGTAAACACGGCTTATAAGTGGGTGTTGATTAAGTTTGTACTAGAGCTAAAACTATGACCGCGTTAAATGACGATTTATAAAAGCTAATTATATGGAATCTCTTTTGAATATCTGAACTCTTTGAATATTAACTGAACAAGTAAATAAAGATATTCAGGTTTCTAATATTTCGGAGTATTTACTGCACTTTGATTATAAGGTACTGCAGTATATTATCTACTCTGAGTCAACACTGCCTGTTTTTCAACTACTATTTCTGTTTTTTTTTGCCAGGCGGAGGTTTACATACAGCTTACATACAGCTTACGGTTACTGGTTTTGTCGATATGTTATCGGCACATTGCACGATCAATTACTAAATAAATAAAAAATAAAGCACTTTTTGAAAGATATTCTCAAACATTTCATATGACAATATTCGGCTGTCAGCTGTCACCTGTCACTCAGACGATAGGTGAAGGTACATTCTGTCACTTTCAAAACCCAAACGTGTTGGAGTCAAGAGACATGCGAAAATGACAGACGAAATATATCCTTCGCTAATAGAGTAACGTTACATCAGTGATGTGACATGCGGTAAAAAGTGTTTATTCGCGACTGTAAGCGGATATGAAAGTAAAACGACTGCATCGGTCGCAAAATTAACCGCACACAACATACCTACTAATTATAATGTAGATTGTGGTCATAATGACAAGGCAACGATGCTTCATTGGCGACACAACAAACCTCCACGTAACGAACAAGAGGTCACAGCTTTACGTAATTAATAGAACGGCATTCATAGCAGAATACATTAAAAAACAAATGAACTCCCAAAAATAGCTATTGATAACGTTATTCATTTTCAAACACATTATCAGAAACATTGGAATATCAAAAATAAGATTTGCATGTTTAATTATCTTTATCAGACAATTAATTGAATTCGTGAGTTTAAAGAATAAAAGTTTAGTCGTAATCGCACTGCTTGGAATGCTCGGATCCTGCATATCGATCAACTGAAATAGTCTACGGGGTTCTCCGCATATTTCAGTAACGAATGACAGTTATATTGTTTAAAAACATATTATGTTCTTAGAAATATGACTGGCTCGCCAGTAAACATTTAAGGATCTTGTTAATGTACTTACTTACATCATAGGTACATCAAAACTGTATAATACTACAGTACAATATGGTACTACAGTACATAAACTGTACAATATGGAATTGGACCCCAATTGGGGTTACCTAACTAAATAATAAACATTTTCCCAGAAATGTTAAGTGTTTCTCCTTAAATAAAGCATGTACATGATCAGATATTTATTTTTTTTAAAAAATCAGTCGTAAATATGATTGCTTAAATCCCAAAATATTTTTATTTATTGTCATTTACAACTTTCTTATTAATTACAACATTTGTTATATTGCTATCAGCATATTTAATAATGCAACACCGAAGAAATTTTGGACGGTTTTTTTCGCATGGATATTTACTCACAAATGATATGGGCAGGGCAACCTCTCTGTCGGTCCCAATATCATCAGTCCGTCTCAATAAATCAGAGCAGGACGAGACGCATTAAGGTCAGTGACTAATAAAATAGCCCTTAATAGTTTGTAAGTCGAATTATCAAGTATTGTATCCGTGCTTGCATAAGCATTGAGTACATCTTTAAACTGATACATATCCGATGACCAATAACATGCACACGCACTTTCTGTCCAACAGTTTTTTTAGTTGGCACACGTAGAAAAAACAGATATTAATGTCCAATTTCGCATTGAAACCAGTATCGAAGGACTTGCAAGAGTGTTGCACACAATACTCGATAGCACTCGTTCTGAGAATGAAACAAAACAATCACAGTTATTCACTGCAGAGGAATGCCGCGCTTCACACCACGACTTACGCAATCCATAATATAAAACTGGTGATACGTTTATTTACTAGACTTGCGCTTTGAGGTCAATACAAAAGGCTAATTATAACACGTGGAATAACGTTATTTTTACTTAGTCAATATTCATAGTTCTATATTTTTCTATTATTTTTCTAACCCTTGAAATTAGATTATAAATAGGTTTAATGCTGAAAGTTCTAAATCCTGGAAATCGTGGTTACGTGGAAAGAAGAATCTGTTCTAGAATTTAGTACAATTTTGGTAAACGTCGCTCGGGGTAGTTATATTAAGGGTACTTTAATCCTGGCTTCGTAGGCGATCGAAGCGATTTTATACAATTAAAAACAAAATGTTCGCGAGGGCTTCCGGACAATATGCCAATGCAAAATGGGGTACCTTTTGAAGGGTACCCCCTAGTCAACAAAAATCTCTCTTTTTTTAGCTCATGCCGGGATTTGAACCTGGGCCCATCAGATAACAGGCCGTTGATTCCACCACAAGGCCACCACGGCATAGGCTTGCGTACGTGTAAAAAGCTGGAAACCGGCTACAGTGGGCTAGATTATTTTTTTCCGGGCCCCAGTTGTGTCTAGGATAAGACCAGAGTTATAATCATGCAGTTAAAATGTTATTAACAAACACATAGTCTCAACTAACAAAACATCCTGCAACTGAGCGTAAGTTATTCCATTCCATCTTCGTCATCTCTTAAAAGGTTTCAATTTAATCTCAAATCATAAACAAATTGAGCGGAGGCAGGCCAGCGCTGCAGCCTCGTTCATTGACCCAATATCACGTTAAAATTAATGCCCCCAAGGAATAGCGGTATTGGCGCCACCGTACATAATTCGCCGACACGTTTTTTTAGGTCCGGGAGTTCGATTTGTAAACACTTTTTATACCTATATTAAGGCTTTGTGCACTCCTTACATGCAGTTAGCTTTCTTACGCAGTTTATTCACCTGTTACTGTGGTTTGAAATAACTTCTAACTATACTTAAGAGATTGATATGTCTGTTCTGAGGTCAGTTTTGGAGCTTGAAAATTTTTCGTATACATTAGGTTCCTATGTTAAAGCTAGTTAAGGGTTTGCCACGACCATTGATACGAATTACGTAATAAATAATATTGTATAAAACATATTTCTTTTATTCAATTTCTAGTTCTCTGTAGTTGCTGCTCCCATTTTTTTTTCTTTGGGAAGCTTTTAAATGACGCTTCCTTCACTTGATAATTTATAGTTATTGGTGAAATTCTATCGATATACTTCAAAGCGTGATATTAATTACAATTCATGGAGTATCAAATAAAAATGATATTTGCTTAGACCCGGCGAATAATATATTACAACAATTTATTTATTGACGTCATCGTGTTGCGTCAAACCACGACCCGCGTCAAACTGCGCAGGAGTCGACGAAAACTGTATTGTTCGATATAATAGGAAACCGTAGCGTAGCTGTTACACAGATCACCCACGAGCACCTACTGCGTTCTGAATGCTGCTACCACCACAAGAGACTGTACAACTGTGACGAGTAGTGTACAGCTGTTTTTGTTTACGAATTGTTAGAATATTGTTAACTTACTAGCTGCTAGTTTTTTTGGTAACTAGAGTCACTGAAAATACTTAACCGATTCTATAATATCGTTCCGTAGTTATAATAGAAATAAGTTACTATCTCGGAGTAACAAATGGTATGTTGCATCTTAAGGCTATGTGCCAACTTATATTATAAGCTAAAAATAGTTTAGTATAAGCTCATAAGATCGGTTCTGCAGCGATCATGTAAATAACTCATTGCTCGATGCAAGTGCATTAACCATAGAGTAAATAAACTGTGTTTATTTACTTTATGACATTACCGTTGGACTTTTCAAACTCATGATCCACTAAACTATATATCATGCAAACATAAAAATACATAATTTATAAAAATAAGATTTTTTTCTAAAAAAAAATATATATACCTACCTCAACCTTACAGAAGAGCGAAGTCTAGTGTTTCTGCGGTGAGTAAGGTTCTCGATGCTCCAAGAGGATACGCTGCGCTAGTAGTAATGCTGCTAGCGCAGATAGTCCACATCAGCAACGGAGTTGGCAACCCGTTAGTGATATCCCTGGTATTGCTAGCGGCTATAGGCTACGATGACTGCCTACTATCAGGTGGGCCGTACGCTTGTGTGCCACCTTAGTGGTATAAAAATGTATAGGTATTAATGTCGAAATTCCTCATAAGTTACACCCAGCTATACTTTATACTATGAGTTGTTGTTACTTTAAGGTATCTGGAAAACAATGCTGCATTTGTGCAACATCCCCTCCTTAGTGCAAGCCGGTGCACGGTGTCTGTAGGTCTCAGCGGGTGGATATTGTTATTAATACTACAAGTCAAACTAGTTCTAGCAGCTATAGGGCGTTATAGCCGGACGATGCCCCAGGGCACACGCTACACATCACACACTATCTAACTACGATGGACTATTTATATGAGTTTCTAGACTTTCTAGCGTACGCCTGCGACTTAAATGTGAAGTAAATGATATAATGACGTTACTGATCGTCCCCTCCATTCCGGTCCATTAATTGTTGGGTCAGCCAGAGGGACTTTTAATTGGCATGGCGCAGTGGTAAGTCGATAAACATTAATAATTTATAACTACAAAAAATTAAATATAAATTGATTTTATTAATCTTAATAGAGGTCGTGCTTCAAGGAACCGAAAATGACAATTTGTACGAAGTCAAGTAGTTGCGAACATTGTAGGTATTTTATACTACTAAGGTGCACCGACACCGAGGTAACAAGAATACGGCCCCTGATAGTAAGTGGTTACCGTAGCCTATGGACGCGTGCAGCACCAGGGTATATCATACACGCGTGGCCGACCCTAAACCTGCTTGCAAAAAGCTATGCTGCACGCAAAAACGTGTTCGATACTGTTTGCTGTCCTGTGGCAATAAAAAAATGTATACACGAAATTTCAATAAACCTGAATAGGTCTAATTAACGTTTGTATGATAATTCGCTAACGTCAAATTCCTCGTATGTAGTTATCATTTGATTATTAAAACACGTTGAAAATGATATGAGTAATCCACTAGTAGCATAATTTTACACTTACAAAAATGACCGCATCCTCATTAGTCAGTCGAGAAGCGCGCAGCAAAAAATGCGGAACTCTTCTGTTCTCAGTATTGTTTTGGTTAATCTGAAGAGCGTATTTATTAACATAATGAGTGGCGAACACCATTCAACCAGTTGACAACTACCTTATACACTAGCTGCTACCAGCGACTTCGTCTGCATTTGTTAAAAGACAAAAGTAGCTTATTCCTTCCTCAGGATATAATCTACCACCTTGTAAATTTGTATTACGATTCGTTCAGCCGTTTAGTCCTGAAAAGGTATCAAACAAACAAACGACCAGAGTTACTTTCGCATTTATAATATTAGTATAGATTTCCTTACACCTCCCTAGGGAACTACAAGAGGGTGGGTAGAGCTGCAACCACTCCTAACAAATGTTACTAAAGATTTAATTAGCATCAATTCGACCGGTGGTATATTTGCTCCAATTTCTCATGCAAATTCCAGCCTGGAACTTTCATGAAGAGAGCAGCCAATTAATAGTAATGTTGGGTGACGTTACACAGGTTGTATCCTATGCGATTTGAGTCCGGAACGTGCATTCACTCAGTTTTGTTACTAAGCGCGAGACGTCTATGCATTCCAATCGGAGATAAGGCACGAGTGCTCGCATTTATGAACACTTTATATCGATCATATTGATGGATATCAGAGATATGTCCTGCAATGTTAAGGCGACTAAGCACGATTTAGTTAGCACCTAGCAGAAATAAATTAGAAAAATATGGAGCACTAACAGCATTCCCAGCAGAGGGCAAAGTTATGTAAGAAGGCTGGTTCTCAAGTCTCGACGGGGCTCCCGTGGTTACAACCGCTCGTAGCGACCTTGCCCGCGCACAAATATACATGTGCATTTGTTGTTATATATCAGGGCTGCCACCGGGGCCATCTACATTTTATTTTACTAGTCTAAAGGCTAAAGTTATGTTCTAGAAGGAGGTCAAATTGATGTCAAATGATTGCTCCACTGACAAGAGTCTAGCTCTTAAATTCGTGTTGAGTCCCTATTTATTCCAAGCAAATATCTAGCTCATATAATGAATATATAAAACTTAGGAAAGAATAGAACGAATGAATGAAGAGATGGTTGGAGCTAAGCCGTAGTATCCAAGAAGTCCTAAAGTCACAATCACAATACCGTGGATATCACTTGTGTGAGTGAAGCCAGCCACAGGAGAAGCTTCGAGTTACGAGCACATATCTCTCATTAATGTTAGTTTTAGTTCATGTAACTCTGGCGTCCTTATATTCATGATGTACGGGCGTACGCCTCCATCTACTGTAAATACCTTTGTGATGGAAATACGTCCGTCACAGATTCTTTGACCAACCTTAGTACGGTATTAACATAAAAATGAATCAAGCTGACGGCAGTGTCGGCAAAAATAGTAATAGTCCAAGGCACAAGTTAAAGTTCTCGATCAATGATGAAAATTACTAGTCAGCCAAAATCATTAATATTTAACCGAGGATTTAAAGGACGAGAGGCGCTGTAAGAATGGTTCTTATTTTAGTAAACGTTAGTTAAATATTATTCCTGTCAACAGAACCTATCATTGGGCAGCAACTCTGCTTCAAAGTCCTTAATCAATTGTCTTCAACATGGCGTTCTACCTGTGATATGTGGCGGGCCTAGTGGACACATAACTATATAACTACCGACAAAACCAATCAATATGTTGTATTATTATTTGTATTAATTAATAGCATGTAATACAAGTATTGCGAGGATATTTTTGGATATAATAACTAACTATTGCAGGTACTAGTGTTGTAGTTGTTGCTTTTATAAAAATGCAATATGAAGAAGAGAAATCTAGAATACAAAACATACGACTTTCGATTTTCCAATACTAAGCTTGTAGGCATGCATATTTCCAATTTAAGAAACGAAAGCCCGGGTATTTTAAAATTTATTTCGTGAAGAAGAAATGTTTTATATCTGCAAAGAAGGTTACCGCGAATCAATTAGTCATTTAAATTTTACACTGATTTTCCTAGATAGCTTCTATAATATCGCATTGTTATATTTTCAAAACGCCTGTTGGTAATTTCAGTTAGACATTCTTCACAAACAACACTACGAGGCTAGTTCCGACGCGGAGGCCCCTCTCGTCTCGCGCACAAAGCGTCAGTCTCTAGAAGCACCGTGACAATGCATTCAACGATTCGGAAGTTGAAGAACTGATGGCAATACAATGATCTAACAGACAATAGAAGGTATGTTAATACTTCTCTCGTAATGTGTACCCAAGAATTCAAGATCACATCATTCGGTGCAGTGATAAAATCGTTTAGGCTTAATTAATTACAAAACATGTTTTATTTTGGTCGGTTGCCAGTGCTCCACGAGGATACGCAGGGCTAGTAGTAATTCTGCTAGCACAGTGAGTCCTCATCAACAACAGGGTTGGCAGCCCGTTAGTGATACCCCTGGTATTGTTAGCGGCTATAGGCTACGGTGACTGCTTACCATCAGGTAGGCCGTATGCTTGTGTGCCACCTTAGTAGCATAAAATAAAACTGTAGACTGAAGGTGGCAATGTCTGATGGTAAACGTTCACCGTAGCTTATAGACACTCTCTATACCAGGGGCATCTCTAGCGCATTGCCAACTTTATGTGACGAGCACCATGCTAGTAGCAAATTCTTAGGTTCATAGGGCATGCGTTACTCTGATCTCTTGTTTTAACCTCATTAAACAATCAGTACGTCCGCGTACATCATTTATTGATTCCTTCATATATTTTCCTGTATATGACACCTTGTGAAGTATTTCTTATGACATGCATGTCCTGTGTGTACTTGTGGGAAACAATAAGCGATTGTTGGTACATCGGAAGAAGGAAAATTGTTCCAGATGTCACGTAGGTGCGGGTGCTCGGCCCTGTGCCTGATATGAGCATTGTGACATGTACCTATGGGACATGGCACACCACTTGGATCAAAATATAAACCAGCTACCTCATATAACGCAAGTAAAGGCATTGCATGTCGAAGGCTGTGCTCCACGACCCTGAATCAGGTTGTATAGGTAAGATTTCTCATTCAGCCTTATCATGCAGGTTTCCTCACGATGTTTCCTCGCCGTAAACTCCAACGAAAACATATGTAGTCAACCAATACCTAGTTTTCTTTTTCATATATCTCTGCTTACAGGCGCTGATAGAAAACATCTGATATTTACTTACAATATGGTGAGTATTTTGCCTAATAAACCTTTCTTTTCATTCCAAATTGACGATTTATATAAGATCATGTGATTCACGTGTAACTTCTGTCACCGCCTGTACCGGGCGTATGCGACCTTCGCGGCGGACGGCGCGCGCATCGTAAATGAACCGATCAAGTCATGGTTTTCCTCAAATTGCCGAAACATAAGTTAATGATGACATCTCTGATAGCATCATGAGCTACCTGACTCATGACATGATATGCCACGCACACGACTTTAGCAAGCATCTCCATCGCATTCCACCCCATTATGATTCAGATTTGTATGGCAAAATCATGATCGTCACCCAACAGAAGTTCCACAGTAAACAAACATATTATTTATTTCATATTATTTAGTTTTTTTTATCAGTCTGTCGGTTTATGGCTTTCGATCGAGCATATGACAATGATGTATAAAGTCTCAGAGTAGATAATATACTGAGTATAAAAGAAAAAATATTTACAACAATAAAAAAAAACTTCTGAACACAACCTAACAGCATTTAACGCAGCAAACGAAAGCAAATTCCTAATTTGGTTAAAATACTACTGAAGTGGCAACTATACTTACTTACACGTAATATAAAAAAATGCGTTTGGAGTCATCTCTGCAACTACTAGGCAAAAAATATCTTTCTCAAACGAATGGCTCCCTATTCCTGAGTAACATAAGCTACATCTTATTTCCTCGTGAGCGAAGTCGCGAGCAAAGCTAGTTGGTTGTAAATATAAACGCCTTGATTCGTTCGTAGACGAAAAGAAGGGAATTGTGCATAGTTCAAGGCTGTTGGTGCAGCCATGGTATCTGTTTAGCGAGTCTGCGCGAGTTTGTGTGCGAATGTGAAGCTATTTACGAGTACTCCCTCCGATGAGTCATCGTCATCTCACTGGCTGCATGAGGATGCGTAGGCGCTCGGAATTTCCGTCATTAAATAATTAAATGTAATGTTTTTTAGTAAAATTAAACGGTTATTAGGTATACGCCTAAATATTACTAGTGTATTAATGTTATGTATCCAAGTAAGTAAGCGAAAAAAGTAATTAGTTCGCCTGATAATGATAGGATACGCGTCACGCCAGCCCCTGCAACATTAAAGATCCGCGTGGCACAGCGCTGCATTCGTTCCCTCGACACCTTACTTCTCTAGTCTTGCACCGAACGTTAATACGATTCATGATTACATTAATATTAAGGAGAATCGCATAGTCTCCGTCTCCACACAAATTCTTAACGTTAGATTTATTTAGAGCGAAATGAATATTTCCAAAATTGCTTTGACATCTCGCGTCTCGCATATAAAATATGTAAAGAATTCAGATGCTAATTCAGACACTTATTTTTGCGGAATTAGACCCCTGAGCTAGTAAATCAAGAAGCGCCGACCGCGCACCGCCGCCAGCGCATACTAACTATCTAACGTGTAGCGATTTGTCATGTGCCGGCTGCCGGCTGCGGCTGGTACCGGGTTACATAACCGAGCTAGCATCCACTTTTATTATGGACGCTCACACCCCGCACTGTGACCAGACTCCAATATAGCATATAAGTATATAATATTTATGCATAAGCCTGAGTTACAATATCTATAACGATTTGAGGTGTGTTGTGGTTTAGTACAATTCACGTTTATACAGGTAGATGTTATTTAATTTATTATTTTAAAACATATTTTAGTTATCATTGAAATAATATACGGCGCTGATTTTTATATAGTGAAATGTATCATTCGTGAGATATAGTTTTGCAGCATTCAATTATAGAATGCCATGAATATTTTCGAACTGAATCATCTACACTTTACTCAGAGAGGTGAATGAAACAGAGCGGGCCACAGTCGCCTTCTAAGCTATTTCAGCATGATTCAAAAACCTAATCTTATTTTAATCTGTGACATAATGAAACACAAGGCCACAGCAGACCGAGGAAAACCCGGCTTACTCACAGCTTCCTCGAACGTGTCCCCCATACGTATGCGCTTAGTTAAATATTACTAGTTGAGTTGGACCTCTGCGATCGACGCCCGAGGGCGCAATATACACATCTCTCGCTCCACTAGAGAGAAAAGCAAACCAAAACATAAAATCTAGATAAAGAGATTTCTTCTTTGAATCACTCTTCTCTGAATTGTAACATGTTTAATTTTAATTGTTGGAATCAATCCTTAGACTGGTTTTATCATCTAAAGTAGATTCTGACAATTTGAAAGTACTCATTAAAGAATTAATTCTTAGTAGAAAAAAAACTTCTTAAACATAAAGATTTTGAAATAAGTTATTTTTAGACTGCGCCCAAGTCATTAGTCCTGCGCCTTACTTAGGTAAACAATTTTAATTAAATCAGTTGATATTTATTTTAAGTTGAAGTTAATTAATCTGTAAATTACTTATTTGTATTTCTTCTTAATAGTTTAATATTATTCGGAAGTTGTGTGCGTAGTGACTCTACCTTGGTCACAGGTCGCAATCGTGACGGCTGGTCTAATTGGTGCCATCGGTGACATTGGCAACAGCTCGCTAAGGCTAACACTGTAGTGCTCCGTTTTGCGACTGTTATATAAATGTTATCAGGGTGTTACATAAATATTGGCGTAATAATTAACATCGCCGGCATTCGGCCGAGTCGGTCGAATGACCTCACACGTAAACACTTTATAATATCATACAATACCAGTTCTCTGCCAATAACTGCCCATAAAACTAAGATGAAGTCGATATATTCAAACGTAGGTGCATCTTTAAGTATAAGCGAGGTCACCTAAAAGATAAAGTTATCTTCTCATAGTTACGAATAAATTAAATTAATGTGTCGGTCTGTGATTTCGAAATAGAAGCATTTCTTAAAGTAATAAATTGGTTATTTGCGCATGACCAAAACCCCAATAAGATACATTTAAATGTTTCGCACGTCTGTTGCGGCTTTCGGTTGCATTTTGCAAGTTATTCACTGATAGATGGAATTTTAAGAAAGTAATCATAGTTTTACTTTATATCGCTGAACAACGAAAGGTTCCCACGGTTTTCCATTATATCCAAAATCCACGCGAATGAAATTGCCTTGTACCAGCTACCAGCAGAAATATAAAGATCCACTGGACCGTCGGTTTGATAGAGTAACACGCATCCAAACGAATTTATAATTGACTAATTATTTTGATTTCATGCACCTATAAAAGTCAACTCTTGATTTCATATTGAATGATATCGTATGTCTCTTAGGAATTATACCTACCTCCTATTATTTCTTTCATTCTGTTTTCAAATTGTAATAGTAGGCAATGTATTTTATTTAGTACCTACATAGACCAACTAAAAAGAGTAGACTGACCGACTTGATAGTTAATATACAAAAGTTGATTAATATACTTTATTACATATTGACCCATATTGATAAAAAAAATCGAGTTCAAATTTGATTGACGACCGCTCTATCATAGCAGAAGTTCTAGATCACACGCTGTGCGTGCGAGGGAGTCAGCCATAATGCGAAAGTCCCGTACTTTCACCTGTCCCTGTCTGTCTGGACCAAAATTGCCATCATAACGGAGCATCTCATCATCCATCTGCATTAATGTTTCTGGTACACGATGCAGTCTCTAACTGCGCGGCCTACTCCGCGACCTTATGGCTCACCGCGCTAATACTAATTACACTTAACGGAACATAGATTCAACACAGATATTCAAATCACAATACCGGGCGTGCCAGCCTCAGTCCCAGTTCCAATCAGTAACATAATTACAGCTGACACCGATAGACTATTATAATATTTATACATACAATAGTGATCATTCTTTCATCATTTCAAATTTCTCGAGAAAAACAGTATTCGTCCACCACAATTGACATGGTAAGGTCCTATGTGGTCGGCGAAACTTGTTTTTCTCTTCTATTCTCTATCAGCAGTCATGTCTGTATTCAGTTTCTTTCTAATTATGTCATGTTTCATACAGTCCATGCATCTTTTGTCAGGTCTGCCGCAACCCTTGTACCCAACCCTATTCATCAAAATAAATAATAGTACTATCAGATTATTTTGTTGAATCGTATGGGCTCAGAGTAGGTAATGTACTACGTACGTATGTATGTGTGTTTAATATTATTCGTCCGTATACATGTTTTTATCAAAAAACAGTGTTGTAGAACCATAATTTTGCTTCCCCTTGATTACCTGACTCGTATGGATAATGCACATTTGCTCGTATCTTATCTATCTAGCTTTATATTGAGGCAACACATAAATTAATGTTAATTACATGTTATAGTTTTGGTAATTTTGTGATGAACGAATGAATTAGAAAATTCTTGACATTTTAAATACCTATTATTATTCAATAATTAATCAATATTGGAGATAGCTGTGTGGCCCCGGCACCAATGGACCAATTTCAGCATCACAAAGATTGCACGCTCTGGGTCTAGTAGACTTTCAGATGCACAGTTAAAGTCTGTACTTCTTCATCGAGTGTAATTTGTAAATTTATTAAAAAACTTTTCCGTTTATCATGACATTTTTACAATTTCTATTGAATGTAGAGTAGTTATAGGCTCAGAGTAGATAATATACCACGTACAAGTATAGGTGTATAGGTCAATGGTAAATGTCTAAATTTAAAATAACAAAAGAACTTGACAAAGTTAAATAATTATAATTTGAACAGAGCTCGATGTTAAAAATAAACGTTAAAGTTTCGAGTGTTTAATAAGTTCAAACTCAAACTCAAGAAGATTGTTATTTGACTAGACTTTACCGGCAAGCACTTCAAATCGTCAGAATCTACCACCAGATTCTATTACCAGTTCAGACCCTAATAAGGCAGTTACGAATGGCGCAAAATAAGCTACCAATTTTGAACAATACTCCTGAGTTCCGGCAAGAAACCCACCAAGCCTCATATCGGTAACCGCACAGTACCCAGCTGCTACGAGGGCTATGAGCTACAGTAGCTATGTACGAGTATGTAAGAGCGAGCGCAGTTAACAAGTCGGAACTAGGTCGCCGGGTCACAGGTGCAGATGTGCTCTGATACACGTTACGTTACGCCGTTGTCAGCTGGTCTCACGTGGTTCACTGAACTTTCGCTATATTATACCACCAAATTAAGTTATAACAATGGCACATACATTTTCATTTACCCATCCTTCCTCTATACATACACTAAGGATTATTACTTATTATGGCCTACCTTGTGGTGTTTCTCCTCTACTAAATATTCAAATATTCAACTATATTAGGGTCGGCAACGCGCGAGTGACACCCCTGGTGTTGCCAGTGCCCATAGGCTGCGGTAACCGCTTACCATTAGGCGGGCCGTATGCTTGTATGCCAACTTAGTGGTATAAAAAATAATATATAAGACGTATTGTAGTACCAAAATTTTACTCCGTGAGGTAGGCTCCATAACTTTAGAAGACTGCCGTCAAACGTCACCTTGAATAATGCATTTATATCAGCCGATGTTGCAGATTGAACAACTAGTTACACTCCTGTGTCAATTTGATATCGAACTCGTGCATGTTTCGCAGGACTGACATATTTATCTGCTGTGTCTATTTACTGTCTTTTGTATAGTGTTGTGTCTCCTCCTGTCTCTATACAGACAGGGGGCGCTACCTCTATTAATAAGCTTACATTCAATTTGTTTATGCTTTTGTACGATATACAAATACCGGCTCAATAACGCCATTTTGAAATCACGTACATACCATTAAATAAAAGCTTTAGTTGGTGACCTTTGACATGACCATCATCACCCTTCTGCCCTTATCCTTTTTTTTATGTAATATGTTTGTCACATCATTCCTTTGTCAGCCAACCTACTAGTAAGGACGTCATCTTTCACACCGTCTACCTATACTGTCTTTACAGATTCTACTTCTAGCCGTAAATATCTATCTATATCTAAATGTATACAGAAAGTTCTTATTACTCCATTGACTGATGATATAGCAGTAAAATCAATCTCAGTGACCGACGTATGTAACGAACCATAAATAAAAAGTATAAATAATCAAATATGGAACAGTAGTGATGTGCCCATCAGCGGCTGTCAGTAAAAGTGTGCCGAGACGTGAATCAACGAGTGAGTCAGTGTAACTAACGGTGCGGCGACCACTGCCCGCAGTTAGCGGGACACCTACAATAACAAACACAACGCGCTCTGTGCACTTTGACATATGATGGACGCTATCGACAGACATTTCTCATTATCTGCAGCCTCTCTTAAATGGTCCTTTCTGAAATACCACACACAGTACCCACAGCAGGGGTCCTAGCCTCTATATTCTTTATTACTATTTGTTACTTGCTATAACGAATTTTCGGCATGTTGTCGTCATGTATAATTATTGTGACATTTGGCTTGTTTAGTACAATATATTATGTTATGTTGATTGTATTGGAGTACACAATGTTGATGAGTAAAATAAATAAATAGATATTTTTATTTTTCTACGTGGGAGGGAATTGAACCCGTGACCCCGGAATCCGCGTTCGGAGGTTGGATCCACATCCACCAATGAATATTAATCACGTGTATAAGTTTCCGCCTGATATATTTTTAGCACAGAAAATATGGTAAGCCTTATCTGCAGCAACATGGTCTGCTTGTAATAATTGTTCAATGTGATAAGAAGGACGCGTTAAGGTTTATTACATACATTTGAACAGTTTCAAATAGGTAAGGAACATTAGTTGAAAAAATACTCGTTTTATATAATAACCGCGAGACGTTGTCTGGAGTGGCAATGGAGATAAGAATACTTTGAACCAAATACAATGTAGCAATTAACTAATTAAGGCTAAATATGTATAAATAATTCTAGTAATAATGCTCATTAACGGTATGCCCATTAAAAAGACATCAACGAGCAATGCTTCATTAATTTTGTGTACGTAGAAATACAATGGCCCTTATGACGTTTGGATGAAGTATTTTAATGTTTGCCACACTGACATTGTCGGGGGTGTCGCTGGTTGTGCTTGCGGTCAAGCAAAACAATGATCAAGAGCGCGCGGCTGAGGACGCGTATGATCCGCTATACACAAGTAGTAAGGCGTAATAAAGCACTTATTCCACCACTATACTGGAGCATTGTTGAAATATGTGTTATCTTAGTTAACATTGTTTCAGACTTTGTCAGACGGATATCAATGAGGTTTTTCACAATAAAATCCTATAATTTGAACTGTAAATGTAAGGAAAGGTTTTATATTGTATTGGTGTCGAGTATACGGAACATATTAGGTAATATTGCTTAGAAAATTGATAATTCGATGTGGTCAAAAAATACCGGCTGATGCTTTCATGTTTAGGAATAATCGCCTTCAACAATATTACCAATAGAATCCAAATTAAGTGATAATTCTTCTGAGAACAAAAAAGATCGGTCGAACAATTAACGGCAACCAATAAAGACACGTGGAATCAATCAGTGATTGATTGTGACACGAACACCGTGACCGGCGGTTACTAGTTTTTGTAACAACTATTACTGGAAACTTACTACGCGTGTTGTGATGGCCGACTCTCCTTCCCAATACCTATTGTAGACTCAGAAGTGCACTTTACTACCAATCTGATAGTAAGTGGTTACCGTAGCTTGGCACAACGCTACAAAAAAGTCGCCTTATGTACCTAAGACCTTCTTATATTTGATGTATGTTCTATCGGATCAAATCCTATTTCAAACGGGGGATACCCATGTGCCCTACCTCTCTTGAACGATAGTGTTAAGCCTAGAATTTACTATTAAAAAAAACTAAATTAGTTCTTAGGTTTCGAGTTACTCGTATGGAAAACGTGACGCCTGCGCATTGCTTGTACTGCACCTTGCTAGATGAGGTACTCCTGCCTACCGCACCCTACTGCACTCGTCATTAGTAAAACTACTTGTTATTATAGCGAATACATTATACTGTAGACAATATTATTATAATAACATAAGATGTAATGAAGGCGTGCCTGTACTAGTGCTTCAGTGCAAACAGCTTAATGTTAACTTTTAACGTTACGTATCAGTGAGAACCTTTAATTGGCTTTATGTTAACAATCCATTACTTATGTCATGCTTAGTTAGCTGTTGGTTTTCCAATAAACAAAAATAAAATAAAAATTATTATTATGTAAGTAACATATCAGTTATATACTAGATAGTTGTGAGCACAAATTCATGACGGCCGGCCATGCGTGGCGTGCAATTTTATCTTGCAACACGCGTTTCGTAATGAAATGATTGTTTGTTTTATAAGATGTTCCGAACTGCACCGAGACTGCTTGCCAGCTATTTATAAGATGTTCCGAACTGCACCGAGACTGCTAGCCAGCTATTTATAAGATGTTCCGAACTGCACCGAGACTGCTAGCCAGCTATTTATAAGATGTTCCGAACTGCACCGAGACTGCTTGCCAGCTATTTATAAGATGTTCCGAACTGCACCGAGACTGCTAGCCAGCTATTTATAAGATGTTCCGAACTGCACTGAGACTGCTAGCCAGCTATTTATAAGATGTTCCGAACTGCACCGAGACTGCTAGCCAGCTATTTATAAGATGTTCCGAACTGCACCGAGACTGCTAGCCAGCTATTTATACATATTATCACTTCGTTATTGTTACACGAGGGAGGTTCGCTGGGCACCCTGCTGTCTTCTGTTCACTTCCTCAAGAATAGATTCTTTAATCTATGCTATACTCTCTTGGCATTACTGTTTCTTTGTATGTTAATGATCCTTCCAAATATATATTTCGATGAGATAGAAATATAATTAAAATTAACTATCATTCCTATTTATCGTATTAAATCTATACCATCATAACCGATTCAGACCGCGTAATGAATATTTTTATGCATGTTTAGTTAATTACACGTAATTATTATTAGTAAATTCGTGACTTTTGCTACGATATGCAAATAAACCATGTGCTGGCTGGTTCGAGCCAAACGGAAGTAGGTAATTTGTGAGCATCAAATATAATAACGTAAAATAATAATGTGTTGAACTCACAAATGCACTTCGTAATAACCAGGCTGAACCGTTACGGCCTGAATCATCGTTTAATTCAACTAACGCTACAATATATCAATGTGAAGAAAAAATATAAACCGACTGCAATACATTTTGGTCGAATTTATAAGACCACGTTCTAAGACCAGTGGTTTCGATTGTGTTGTACAACTACTAAACTAAACTGATGTAATTTTGTACTACAGAATAAGAAATAAAAAGTCTTGCTATCCTTTTCTCATGTGCGGAGTTAAATAAGGATGGCATCACTTTAAGACCTGTTAAATTAGTTTAATTTAATGATTTCCTACAACAGAATTAGCACCACTGTCGTCCGGTCGGACGCACCGGTCAGACGGTAGGCCGCTTATTGCTCGTGTAATCAGGGGTATGTGTCACATTGAGTGTGGTATTGAGCCGCCAACCTCAAGTGAACTTATACTTTACCATGTTTCAGTTTGAAGGGCACTGTAGCTATAGTAGTGAAATTACTAGGTGTTTCTGAACCGGTGGTAGACTCATGTTTAGTAACTGATATGTTATTACGCATGTAACATGTGAAATGCTAGCTAGTAATATTTTCGCCTCATTTAAATAGGAAAAGTCAACTGTAAGAAAGTCACATTAGATTAACTTTTCACTGCTGCAAATCAAAAACTCATCCACGTATAAAACGCCCTTTAAATGTAAATGTATGTACAGCAACATGTACTTTAGCAATTACATATATATATATTTATAATTGTAATACAACTTTCGTGGCGGGAGGGCGTGCGCGCGCATTCATTACACCCATTCAACTTCGCTATTCACCACGCGCCTGTGGAAAGTGCACACGCGGCTTTATTCTATTAGTGATACTGTCCGGAGTGTCCGGAGTGCCCTGAAATATATATATTACTTATGTTATTACTATGAGCATCCATGTCTGTCCGTCTGTTGAGTAACGTGAATCCCTACTACAAATTAATTCATTTCGTTTGTCTTCGCCGCGTTATTGTCACTGCATAGTGCATACATGTTTAATTTTATTGACTCACTATAATCAATCGCTAATATTACATGGCCTACGAACTTTAGTTAGTAATATTTTATTGTCTTCTTACTAAATAAAAGATTTCGTTATCCCAAACAACACACTGTATTCCACATGACGAACGGTACCAAAAAGCTAGCCGATATGTTTTTTGGTACATTTGGTTGGTATTTGAGCAGATATTGTTAAAACTAGGCATTGAGTGATGCAAGCGGGCTGGCGCTAGTCTGACGGTCACTTTCACTTGCAACAGAACCTCTAGGTTTTTAGTCAAAATCCCAAAATTATATGGACTAACTATTCAGACGAACTAGATGAACTACTCTATATGGAAATGAACTTACTACTGCCTACCTTGCTGTGCCCTATCACAGGGTGAAACTGTATTTGCATGTATAGTTGGTTTTTGTTTGTAATATTTCCTGCACTAAAGTAATTTAACTTGCAAAACATTTATTTTATTTGAAATTTTAAATAGTGTGTAGTGTGGAGTACATTATCATGGTGAGTCCCATATCATAATAATTAAGCATACAATCAGCCTGAACATAACCATAAACAATAAACGGCAACCTATCTAACTGGTGACCGCAGGCGACTGCTACTTAGCTTCACGTGACCGTGACACGGAATGTGGCATTTTTGGCATTGTTGTGCCCAAAATTATTAAAATGCCTCATCCTAATTCTTATCTTTAAAAAAAGCTGTTATAAAAAGATAATTGTGTTTGGCATTCCGTTAGCGGAATTCCGGACAGGTAGAGGCAATAATTATTAGAAGAGTCCTTTGTAGTGTATGCGCGTGCCTTCTGCGCGTGTGAAATTAGTGCAGGCGATTATCACCCAGAATGCATTGTTCAATGCTGGTTATGTAAAGTATGCGCGCTTATACCCAATAAGCTTGCTCGCATCTGAAATAACATGATCATACAACATCGCAGACATCTACCGTTAAATAATCAACTGGACCAGAAATGAACCATATGGCCTCCTGAATTTGGCAGGGCTGACTTCCAAGTTTTGCTAAGATATGATATTTCTTGTATGAAAATAGTCTATTCAAGGAGGCTCTGGGAGGAACTGAAAGTTAGAATCAATAAGATAGTTCTAATGGGAGCCGGATATAATTCATTTCCGTACCCCACGCGAGACGGTCCCTAGAGCTGAGCTGGCTGCTGGCCTGTAGCTGAGTCCGATATAATAGACTCTCAGCGACACTCAAGCGGAACTAAATTCAGATGTCCTCAATTTGGCGTGTTACCTAACCAACTAATAATTTAGCCTAGCCTCCGTTGCACACATCATGAAGGCTGCCTCTTCGCAACAAACCATACTTTTTTTTTAAACCGCTAAGGTGGTACACAAGCATACAGCCCACCTGATGGTAAGCAGCCAGCGTAGCCTAAAGCCGCTAACAATATCAGGGGTGTCACCATAAGAATAACGCGTTGCCAAGCCTGAAATACATATATACTGTTTCTTGCTATTGTACTCTCACAAAAACTATTAACTTCTTCACTAATTTCGAGAACCAGGGGTCCGCCAATGTGTTTGCATGGGGTTCGACAACAACCATGGATACCCAGAAAGCACTGCGTGCTAACAAACCGCATTATACATAGAGCTAACAGTCAATAAAGCCGTTGATAGGGTCACATTAGTGAAGTATTATAAGAGATTGAGGTACCTCAGGTGCTTTTATACACCAGAGATACGCTATTAAATTAGATTTCTCATTGAAATAATTTATTTTGTTTTTGTGATGCAAATAATTCATTAATTTCGTTTTCCATTATCCTGAGAGGTTTTCACAATCTACCGCACATGTAAAATATACAAGATTGATTAATGCAATCTTGTATGCATTATTGAAATGGTTCTTGAATAACAAGTCGGCAAATAGAATTCCAACGAACTGAAATTTCAACTTGGAACTTAGGCCAAAACAATCTAATTCGTGGTTCATCGACTCCGTGCGAACAGTGCATGCTACATTTTTCACTTCAATTTCCCGTTGCAAAATGCAATTTTGAATTAGATTTTTCAGTATTTGAAATTTAAGTCTTATGAAGTAAGCTCCGCAGCTTTTGTAAAAATATGTTCGTTGTACAATGGAAGGTGCATTGTAATGAGTAGTGTATGTGGTGTTGGTACCACATGAGACAATACCCGTTTACTCTGTGGCAGTGTCCAGTGCATCGTCGGTCGGCTGCCGCTGTTGCCAGGCGGAGTGTGCGGCGTCTCATTGTGATGCTGCGCACCGTCGGTCGGTCGCGACAAGCGCCGCGCTTGCGACACCCGCGCATCACTCCCAATAGCAAACCACCACAAAGTGAATTATTTACGTGGATTATTCGCGATGCACGCGGCGCACCAGCGATTACGTTGCGCAACAATGTACCGTCCGCAGTACTGTACGTGTACGGCGGCTCCACCGGACCGTGCTAGCCGCGACATCCACTAATTATGCCGTGTTAATTGCATAAACATTTACGGGCATTTGATGCTCATATCGTCAGTTATTGCCCTAGAGAGCTGCCTCTGCCAATACTATTGCTGTGTGAGTAAGCGAGGCGATCGCTCATCTGCATACAATCGAAGGATTTAAAGATCACGTGCATAGTAATTGTTAGGCCCGTCGGCAATCTGCGGCATGAACCGTAGCCTACATTCAGCACGAGTTGTGATTGTAGAGCGAGCGCCCCGAGAATACTATTTTATTGTAGCAACTAGCGACATTTTATCATCCGTTGGTCGCGTTACGTCCCGGGACGTCCCGAAGTCCGGTCCCGTGGTACAGCGGCGCCGCATGTCTGGCACCACAGCTCCAGAGATCAACCCCCACATCCGCATATTTGAGAATCACGACCGCGCGTCGGATTCCAAGGAAAACGGGCCTGACTCATTTTTCTGCATTTTTTGCTGCGATGATACAACAGGTTATTGCATTGTTTTTGGTGCTGTGCAAAAAAGCAAATCAGAGGTCATTGCGTCAATAATTCAGATGGCTTGCGCGTCGCAGCCTTGTGGCCGATCGACGTGATGATGGGAAGCTAATTGCCATACCGAGCCTGTCGCCTGCGCAAGCGCATTGCCTACAGTACCGACTACAGGCACTGCACCAACGAACGCACTGGCTAATCTACCGCGCTTCATAATCGCTACAATAGGCTACATTAGATACGCTAACCGATTATACACTTCTACCAATTTGACGCAAAATGGCAATCCAATTGATTTCAGCATTTTCTGCATACTTTTCTGTACACAACGCGGGAAGTTGCTAGCATTTCACCGGGGGTGACTACGGTCTCATCAGCGTTGTAGGCGATAATTCAGCCAATATCTACCAGGCAATTCAGTAATGAATCACATTTATTTAAATTTGGTGACCTTTCGGTTGAGTATTGAGATATAAAGCAAACACTGTCACTGCCACAATGGCACCAGCCCGACGACGTATGTCAAGTAATTGATAAACACGCCGCCACCGGCCGCACGCACGAACGCGAAAACCGTTCACGAAACAATGGAATAAAATCGATAGATAACAATAATAAATAAGGAATCGTCAGGATATCTGTTATAATAATTTCTGGGGGGATAGCGCATGAACGGTGCTGCTGGCATTGATTTGCTTGGGTGAGATTGTAGAGAAAAAGAGGCACTTACCGTTGCATAGTTTAATAGGAGTCCTGTCACTTGTAGGTTCAGTAAGTAACGCGGTATCACAGGTCGCGAGGAGCGTTAACGCGCGACCGCCATAGCGTGTGATCGCGGCGAGGCACTGAGCGCGAGTGCCGCCGCGTCGCCCGCCGCCGCCGCCGCCGCCGCCGTCAGCTGCTGCAGCCCTGCGCAGCTCGCGAACACCCTCCTGCATCAGCTGCTATCGCCACCAACAACCGACTGTAAAAGATATTCAATTCGAATGTATTTTAATGGTATTTTTTTTTCAATCCTAATTATTTAAATGTAGGTGCGTACTTTTTCTTTAAACAACTTTTTGTTTATGTCGTCTCTCTTTACACATCAGTGATGTAGAGAGCCAAACCATTCGAAACGTTCATTGCCGTCTACTATGACGTCGGCATCATGTCTTTGCAACTGCCAACAGGGCATAGATCACATTGGGGCTTAAGTGATCAGAACATACATATGTTGACTTACAAAATAGGAACTTATTCTTGACTATCAAGCAAGCCTCATTGTGATTACGTTCTGGTAATTTTTATTTTTTTCTCATAAAGGCAAGAGGCCAAGCTTCTTATTATGACACATCTCGTAGAAATGAATATACATATCACTGTCACAGGCATGTCGTGCTGAGCGTCACGTGACCGTGAAGCGGGAACGATCAGCTCCGCTCGACCGCGCCGCCCAATGGCTCAGAACGGCTTCTTGCTCATTATAATCTTAATTTTCCATATTATACTCACATCGTTATTGCTTATTGTTTTATCACCACATAGCTCACCTACGATTTGAGCTTGACACCACCAAACCGAAGGTTCTCTTACCACAGTGTTTACTTATTCTACCCGGAACTCTACTCAATCCGAAACTCAATAAGAAACCGATAAAACCACATCGTAGGTAAGTGTGAGTCACATGACTTAGCAACGGTATCCCTGAATCGCACATTTGAGACTACTCTGACGCAGCCCATTTGCCACCTGGCATTTCTGCTGGCTCATCGAATCACTTCGCAGTTCGCTCACAGCCTCACTGATGACGTCACTTAACGACATAATACAAAACTCGGCCTGAATCGCTCTTAAGCTGAATGCCGCAAAGTTATCCCGCCTACCTCATCTTATAGCACTCTCATTAAATAAAAATCTTTTCAGATATCTCTAACATTTGGCACACAAAAAAGGCAACTTCAGCAGATTTATAGAACAAAGAATAATTCATAATAATGCTATTCAAGTAACAAGTGCTACTCGGTAAGCAGAGGTCCGGCCTTATATAGAGATGGTCGCGCGGTTGAACCCCGCTTGGAAAATTTTGTATATTTGAACATAATAAATATTGGTTCCTCACCAATGTAGATGCATATACATATAGCCTTATTTTATTTCCTTCTCCATTCGTTTAGCTTAGTATTATGTATTACTACTTAACAAATAATTAATTAATCGTCAAACAATCAAATGATTGTCCTTTGACGCGTATCTAAAAGTCTTGTATCCGGTGACTATAGGCTAGGAACTAAGGAGTAATGAACCGCGACGCGCTGACAATTTGTCCTCCGTGGAGTCTGACGATGTGCACTCAACAGATAGGGCCCGCACGCTATGAGCCTATAATGATAATTAATATAAAACAAATTTAATGATTAATTTATTGAACACCTTCGACACAGTGAGCATACCTTTTGATGTGCCAAAGTAAAGAGTGTCAAATATATAAAGCATATATAAATATATTTTGCCTATAGGATCATAAATGTATGTTCCCGATTTATTCAGTCATGTCACGATCACATAACAGTCATATGGGAAAGGAAAAAGTGATTTATTATTAATCTTAAGCCTGTTACTTATAAAAAGACAACTCAAGCAGAGTTGATGTGAGCATAGTTACAGCACGCCAACCATGACCAAGAAGGCCGATGCAACGATACAAGAGCGACAGTTCCGGTCGCAGGTTATGTTACAACAAGAAAACAACAAGTTACGAAACATTTTAGGGACGGCAACGCGCGATTGATACCCCTGGTGTTGCAAGGGTCCATAAGCTACGGTGACCGCTTACCATCAGGTGGGCCGTGTGCTTGTTTGCCACCTTAGTGGTATAAAAAACAACATTTAAAACAATCTTTATGTAGAAATAAGACATCTCTATTATTTTTAAGGCATCCACCATATTAGATTAAAAATGGCGGCAGTTAGTTATAGTTAGGTAATCGTTCATTGTCACGAGAACCACCGTGCGAGCCAAATTTCAGCTTGATCGGACACTGGTAAGTAAGACAAATTTAACCTGCTAGATTTGATTACAGCCAGTAAATAAAACCTTGTAATTATATTATTTTAATCTCGTCGACACACGATTCCCAAAGAAATTAGCTGCGAGAGACTGAAAGACAATCACGGGTGGGTGTAATGACAACCTATTGACATCCCAGTGCCCGTTCCGGAGTGGGCGGTCAAAGATATCCTGTTTTATCTATTTTCATTAGCTTTTTCTTTATTAAAACCCTGGCTTGGCTCCGTGTAATTTTAGCACTAAAGGTAACCGGAACCTTTATAAATTAGAGCCTTCTTTAATTATGGGTAATTTGTTCTTAATTAAAACTAAATATATATCTCACGACACTGGAGATAGGTTCCTTTATAAATAAATTCATTAAATAGCTTGCATTTTTCAAACCAATCTATAAACATTAATTACTATTTTTTTATATACCACTGTGATCACTGTTACTTACACTTGCTTTCATGACGAGAGACTTGAGAGAAATATTAGGACCAATGATGAAGGCCTAATTCACACTTAGGAATTACCACCGCGTAAGATATAACCCTTGAGAAAAGACAGGAAACTCGTATATTGTACCATTTTCCTACAGAAGATTTATTTTACTTATAGTGATCTAAACGTAGGTTGACGATAAGTCTACACCTATGGTACATATCAGATACATACCAGTTCTTGTTTTCTACCAACCCTAAATACATGGTACTCACCGGGAGAGTATGACGTGAACTTCAAAGCCACAGCTCCCCGCAGACACCAGAGCTAATCCATTCATTAGTAGCCAATTGTTGACTACAGAATAATATGCCTTGAACCTTGCGCTAGCAAGGTTACAATACCGATGCACACGGCACGTCGGATACACTGCATGCTAGCTGAAAGTAGTGGCGTATGTTTAAACCAACAAGGATGATAGGGGTGAGGTCAAAGATACCCCGCACCTACGTATAATATACGAACTCTCCTTTAACAGGTATAACAGCAAAATTTCACCTCAAACAACATTACATTTTATTGCAGACATTAAAAACATAAAACTAATCTGAACTTTATGTTCAACTTTACGGCATGGAAATGTTGTTAGCGTTGCAAAATATCTTCATAAAGCCACCGAGTACCACCAGATACCACAAGCTTTCAAACATTATCTTTACATAACGTTCTCAAGTCCTTCCTACTTATTTATTTACTTCAAGTTGAGGCTTTCATGTTCGGTACGAAATAATATTTGTTCAAGAAACTCTCGGCTTTCGGAGAATAATTTAAGCTCTCAGACCAATTTTCAGACGGCAATTTCGAATTGAAATCTGTACCTCACCTTAACCATTATAATTTTCGTTCGTCCGAATGTTTCCTACCATTCGTACTTACTCTTGCTTTCACCCGTCCCGTATGTCATGCTACAGTAAATGTAACTAAGTAAACGTTTCTTATGTATATTATAGAAATCTTCAAAAAATATCCCTTAAAGTGTGAACCAAAAATTCAGTGGGTCACAATACTTGTTTTAATAATTTAATATACGGTAAAAAAAAATTTTAATACATACTATTCATAAAACTTACCGCAATTTGCAAAAAGCTTTTAGTTAAATATTTTCCGCCCAGCAACGGGCGCGAGGGCGCCGCCCGCCCGTCACGTCCGGCCGCCCGCTCCCCACACGCGGTCCGTCACGCGTGATAATTACCGCGCCAGTAGACCTCATTATTTAATGTGTAGTCGACCTGAAACACCACGCATAAATGGACTCTCTTTATACACAAGCTGCTAATAAATTTCCAATAGAGGATGGTGGTTCGTGTCACTGCGCATATCGATCTGCGAAGCTCAAGAACTCATGACAATGGACGAGGGACACGAGGGACTGAACATTATACTTGAAGTCCATCTATCCTAAGACTACTCGTCATTATCTGACTCATGAAGTCAGTTGGACAGTCGGTGTGACTATTTAATATGTTTAAAGGGCAGTGCCATACAATAATCCTCTCTAAACATTATTCTCCTTAATAATAATACTTACTAAGGAGAATAATAGTTGAATTATATTCAAGTTCTGCTATTAATTTTATAATTTGTTTTTAATAAAGCAATCTACCTTCAAATATTATTCACCGTCAATATCAAATAATCATTCCTAGAACATTATTTCAGTTTTCCTTACAGCAAAAATTGGTTCCATTGGCCACTTTGAGTAAATAACCACTCTGGTGTATTTATCTGAGCTTGGCCATTACTTTAGGCTACGGTAGCCGTTAGTAAACCATTATTTGTTTATTTGCAAATTGTCCAGGTGGCGTCGAGCAGCTCCTCCACATTTACATACTAGCCACCCTTAACTTCGTCGGCATGAATTTTAGATCATCCCGCCTGGCCCATACAACTTTCAAACTTCCTTTGTACCCGGGTAAAAATACTGTGCATACATTTTCATCAATATTGAAACAGTCTCAAAACTCACAAACTACCGTTTCATTGAATCATACTACCTGCTTCCCGCCCATATAAAGTTGCTAATTGTATCTTTCAAATTTCAAATCTTATTAGTCTACCGGCAGGCTCTGCATTAACTGTCAGAAGGCAATCAATTGTGATACTAGTTTTGTAGATTCATTTTAAATAAAGATTTGTAGATAACAGTCAAACGTGCAATAATTGGCAACAAGTTGGTCAACGGTGTCAAGTGACCGCGGGTGGCGTGACCGGCGCCGGCGGCCGCCTGACTCAGCGCGACTCTGCGCGACTCAGCACCGCTCACAAACGCACCACCGCTGAAAATGCACTTCACAGATCTTATGCAATGTCGTGTCAATAGTCGAATAGTATACGACAATGAGTTGCTTCAACATCAGATCTTCCATCGCGTCGGAATATTATTTGCAAACCTATTTCTTTGTTTCTTGGACTATCTAATAATAATGCGATATCCATACTAATATCTGAATGCGATTCATTATCAAATTTAATTAAGGCTGCCCGGATCGTAATTAAATTTGGCAATGAGATAGATTATAACCGGAGAAAAAAAGCGGTCAAAAGCTAGTAATTGAATATACTATTAAAAGTACAGATAATTCATATCCTTATTCAGAAAAAGCCTGTAGAATATCTTGGCAACGACGAATGAAATGAAAGATAAATTGACAAAGAGCTGCATAAAAGCTTGAACAATTCTTCGAGTTATCTTAGCCCTCTATTATAGTAAGAAAACTCCTGAATACTGTCCTTCACAGAAATTATTTTCTGTGAAGGACAGTATTCAGGAGACTTCTATCTTCACTGATGGGCATCTGTATAGCTTATACCTAAGTAACTAATTAGTGGCTGCATGTATTACTAGCTGTAATGCTCAATTTTATAACGAGAGTGCTTCTCAGGAATATAAACTAAGTGCGTAAATCACAAAATAAGTGCATAGTAATGCGTCTACATTTTAAATTCACTAGATGTAGTCACATGTAGTAGATCACATTGTGCTAAATTAATGTTTAACGTGCAAGCATTATTTCAATTGATTTGGAGCGTCTGCGACTATGGACTACGTGAGCTAAATCATCATCAATTCTGGTAAAATGTATGTTTGTTTTGTTTGTCGCATGTGGGGACAATAGAAGGATACGCCCGTGACGTCACATGTACGCAAGTACACGCGGCCCTGCATCACAGATGTCCGTCAGGTATGTAATGCGAATACCTCGTATTGTGTCAGACGTGGTCGCCGAGGACTGCGGGCAATGCGTTCGGTACTGCATTTACCATACCGCCTCAAATATGTTTGCTATGACTGTATTCTAGAACCATTACACTAGCTTCTCATTGTTCATATCTTGTTAGATTACTTATTCTGTATTGTGAGGAGCCGGCACAAATTTTACACGCAAATAATTATTGTTACCTTAATCTACGCAAATACTCAGGATGTGCAATTATTCACAAAATGTTGGTAAACTTAAGGCTTTATTGACGTCCCCACGCCACCCATCCATTTTAAATTACTATGTTAAAGCACAAATCAATAGTGATAGGGCTCGCCCTGATTAAGCTAGCTATGTATTAAACACAGGTCTGACTATCTATGCGTTTATATAATTTGAGCGGCTGTGAGACACACTCTCTCAGTTACGTCAATACAACGAATCGTACACATATATGTATATACGCAGTGTATTATCTACTCTGAGCCTATATTATCAAAGTATCCGATTGGCAATATGCATTATGCACATGGTAAGCACTTCAAAATAGCTATTTAAAAACAGAATGAAACCTCTGCATAGTTTCCAAACCGAGAAAGCCGCTTCAAAATACATAAAAATGGTTGATAATAAACGAATAAACTTCATTCACTTTTTGGATAAAATACACTAAATTTTGGTTTTTGACAATGGGTATTTATTGTTTCCATGGGGCACCATAATAATGATGCCTGGAAATACATTATTTTAATTATTTCTTTTTGACTTACTTACTTAATACGTTTTATTCATTTATCGGTCTGAGGACCGCTAACTGTGTTGAAAACTCGGTCACGTGGGTAAGCCCTGGTCGAACAGAGCAATCCCGGGAGGCCGGGAGGCGGGCCCGCCTGCTGATGTGTGACCTCCACCGGCCTATATTTGTACTCTCTACCCTGAATTGTAAGTGAGAATCAATCGATTTTCTCATTTACACTAGTACTTGTATCGTATAGGTGAAGAGTTCGCAAAAAAGACGATATGATTCACTCAAATACGTGTTATAATCTGTATATATATAAAAGAAGAAGCTGACCGACTGACTGACATCATCCTAAACGGCTGGAGTTACAGACTTCAAACTTTGACAGTACGTACCTTTTATGACGTAGGCATCCACTAAGAAAGCATTTTTGGAAATTTCACCCCTAAGGGGGTAAAATAGGGGTTGAAAGTTTGTATGAAAATCCGTCGTTTTTGAAGTTAAATCCATTAATCTGGGTAGCAGTGGGCAAAAGCTATCATTTAGAATTTTAGATATAGCTACGTGCATTTGTTTCGTTCCAGAATACATAATACATTATTGGGTGTACCATTACGCATTCTATGACGCATTACGCAAAGCCCATCATAAAGTGGTAGTTTTCAAAAATACTTACAAACATGCTGAATTCTCAGGTGAGTTTTGTTGCAATTAGACTCGTTTGAAAACACTCTAATTAGTCTATTTTTCAGGATGAATATGTCTAGAATTTCATTCTAAACTTTATATGTTTGTTTTATGTTGAAATCGCAATATTTAGCACTACCATTCACTGCCATAAATTAATAGTCAGAGTTTGGGCGCCATAAATTTCTGACTAATCTTTATTCCATTTAAAACCAATGTTTTATTTTTTTAACTTACTGTGAAATGGATAGGCGAGGCGTTAAGGAAAATACGTCACGATTCTTGGTAAAAAACCCGTATTTAGTGAAGTATTTGAAATATGTACGGGTTTGGAAACCACAGCACTGCTCTCTCAACACCGAGCAGGAAAACAACCTGATCCGTCGGTCGGTTCTGACCCCTCGCGAGCTATTATCAGAAACAATGTTAAATGTACATATTATGCATATAATATCATCGAGCACACATAATAATAAAATTAGGATAGAACAGTGTCCTTTTTGCCAGCACGACGTCTCCTCGAGAAGCTCTTGTACCCTTCCCGCGCGCAGGAACATTGCACAACATCAGAGTACTGCTACTTTCATGTACTGCCCCAGTTCTAGGGCTCCAATTTTGAATGGAAGCACCTATTGTTCTTCCCTGTTCTGGATCACGTGTAGGGTCTCGTGGGTGAAGTCCCCGGACTCGGGCGGCATCAACCTCCAAAGTATATATATGTACCTGTTTATACAGAAAAAACAGAAATAGTGTTTGATTCTCCACTCACACAAGACACAACAACAAAAAAATTAACTGTAACAGTTAAGAATTAAATTTCAAAAAGGAAATCAACAACTATGATGATTATTTGTCTTCAAACAATAGTCACTAGTTATTTGCTGCTAATTCTGTTGTTCAAAATTACTAAACTTAACTAATTTGACAGTTCTAAAAGTCTTGCTGTCCCTTTCTCATGCATGTACGGGGTTAAATAAGGATGGCAATATTTTGAGATCTGTCAAATTAGTTAAGTTTAGTAATTTTGAACAACAGAATTGACACTATTGTCTTCACGTCCTAACTTCTAAGCCATAGAGATTTGCTTCAGCAAAGACAAAGATGAATTCACTCAGACCACAGAGCAAGCAATCACTAACTACATGTAATTATGTAAATGCAACTAGTTTGCAGTGTGGCAATGCATTGAGATGGTGAGTGTGAGCCTACCAGCGGTCATCGTTCGATTAGCGGAGTAATGACAGTAATGACACCCTGGCTGGCTGATAATGATGTTCCGGCGTCTGCTGTCAAGGCGCAAATTAACGCTGCGCTCGACTGGCGCCGTTGCGCTTGTTTTATTGCACTGCTACGCTCTAAGCTGCTTTATTAGCACCACGTACCACCACTGATATATATGTAAAAAGCCGAACTACGTTTAGTCCAAAATATTCTGTGATTAACACTTATTTCGAATAATTCCAATTTTAATCCGACTCGGCCCTGTTAGGTTGGAAGGTCGTCGTTGGTGGTTAGTACCTAAATGTTAAGATTAACCGTAGTTCGGGCTTTAATAGTAACATAATCTAATTTACTTACAAGATATATCCGTGTAAGGTTTCAGTCGTACTTTTGATCGTAGCGGTTGTATTCTCTTGGCTTTTGCTGTCATTTCGTATGGCAAATCATGTCATATCTGACAATGGAATATTTTTTTTTTAAAGCTTTAACAAATAAATCTCTTCACAAAGTATGGAGCAATTGAAGTGTTAAGTTATGGAGGAGTTCCTAGTGGAATAGTAACTAGGTCCGGGGGTGGAGGTGGAGGCCGCAGCTGCAGGCCGGGTCGGCCCGCTCAGTAAAACATTCAATAATTTTGCGAACTGATCCAATATTCTAGTCGCACTCCAGAACACAACAGTACAGTACAACTGATGTCAGTAGGACAAGTCTAGTCAAAGTTTGCTAAGTAGATATTTTTTATTTAAGTACTGAATAAGAAGAGAAAAACTTATAATGGTGCTAATTCTGTTGTACAACATTACCAAACTTAACTAATTTGACAGGTCCAAAAATATTGCTATCCTTATTTAACCCCGCACACGAGAAAGGTTTGGCAATACTTTTAGACCTGTCAAGTTTAGTAATGTCGACAAATCAAAATCAAAACAAAATCGACACTATGTACATAAATTTCATTTTACAGTAATTTCAAAAACTGGCTTCTCGGAAGGTGCACCTTACAAGCGATGTACAAAAACTCAAACCGATGTTGAAATGGCAATTCGACTACTTAGACTCGATAAAATATATGTATAGTTGTTAGTTAGGGTGTATGCGTATAATTTGTATATGATAGATGGTTGCGACAAGTGACGTCACACTTATATAGGTCACTATTCTACCATTCTTGACAATATTCAAGAGAAACTAGATTCGTACAATCATTCGTGTGAATTTATGTCACTGTTCACTATTGAACTACATCCGCCCGCCCAAACACACGCCCGTCTTTATATCGATCCGCCCGCCCTAGCAGACGAGAGGCGTCTTGAAAGTGTTTACCCACGCATCCAAGGTCGGCGGGTCACGACACGAGCTCTTTCTCCCCATTACATCAATATGTGGAGATCTCGTTGTCTAAAATAGTGCGCCCCACGATTCGACACAGGCTTGGACAATTCCGTCACAGCGAAATCTGCAGTCACAGGTTTATATTTTGATTAAAAAAAGATAAGTTAAGTAAAAAAAGGTAAAGTAATCAAATTGTTTTTTTATAAAATTCCGATAACAAAATAAGAGTCTCTAAAGTCGTAATTTTTGTTAGTTTATGTGTCGCTAGCCCCTACAAGCGAAATCGCTTACTTTGGATCATGCAGTGTCAAACTACACGTCATATTGTAAAATTACATCGGTAAGCATTCAGAGCCATGAAATTAGATAATTTTGCGAACTTTATTAAGTGAATTGGCAGTTTTACTGACTCGTTTCTTACTTAAGCCTATACATTCCATGCATGATCATATTGTCACGACACCATAGCTCGTATGGCTGAAATTATATAACAATATCCATTATTCAATGCCAAAAAAGGCAATTATAAAGAAGGTCATTTCAATCTACCACCGATTCGGTACTTTCTGTTCCGGTAAATTACGAAGTTCCCATTTAATTTAAGAAGGGTTTTTTTTGTTCAAAATTCAAGCGGACGAAGTCGCGGGAAAATGTCAGATTTGGGAACATTTATAATTAAATCCGTATACCGTATCTCTGTATGTTGTGTACATACGAAACTTATAATCCAAATCTCTCAAAAGTTTATGAAATTGTTGCTTAATTTTACGATAATAATAATTAATGACATACTAATATGCGCTCGACATCACCCAGCTCGGGTAGAAAAAGTTCAAAAGATAAGCTTAAAATACATAATATGGCGGATAGTGTTGATTAATGTTTGTTGAAATTGGCTCAGCTGTGTCCGAGCTGACTATACAAACAAACATACCTCTTTATAATATTACTAACGGCCCGCCCCGGCTTCGCACGGGTAGACATTAGTTTCGGAGCATAGACATTTACCAAACATTTTTTCCACCCGTGCGAAGCCGGGGCGGGTAGCTAGTATAATATATAGCCTAAGTGATAATTTAGCTTTCTGACGGTGAAAGAATTTTTGAAATCGGTTCTGTAGTTTCGGAGCCTATTCAATACTAACCGACAAAAATACAAAAATACAAATCTTTCCTCTTTATAATATTAGTGTATATTAGTGTAGATAGATCACATCGCACCGGGTATTCCCCGTGATATGCGGACGTATAGAAAACAAAGTTAATTGGACCGGTGTCCAATTTCCATGAACAAGTAAAATTTAAAGTAGGCTGTCGCATGGTAGTGGACGTCGGTAGACTCGTATGCAAGGTTGCTCCATGGCGGGTGCCATGTAGGGGCTGGTCTCCTCGAGTATTACCTACCGTTTATTCTCAAATTAAACCTGAACATTATTGGGACTTTTAAAATAATTCGGTTTCACCATCGCTTCCCGCTGTCTGTCCGTCCCTATGTATGCTTAGATCTTTGAAACTACGCAACGGATTTTGATGCGTTTTTTTTTTGTAGATAGAGTAATTCAAGAGGAAGGTTTCTATATATAATTCATTTAGCTTTGTGTTAATCCGTGCGAAGTCGGGGCAGGTCGCTAGTAATGTATCCGATTTGAAAAATTATTTCACCAGTAGAATGCTGTATTGTCTCTGGGTAGCATACGCGGGGAAAAGCTAGGTCTGTATAAAAACATAACCGTGTTGTATATCAGATACAAATTAAACTAACTATAACCTTTGTATACTGTTCCAGCGCCTGGACATTTTGGTAGAGCAAAGAGTGTTTCTTTATGCATGGTAGAAACATATTTCTAGATGCACGCACCAGATGGCGCTGTGCGACCCACATACATATGTACGTGAAATAGTATTAATTATATCTTACTAGTTACTACCTAAATAGATAGATCATGTGATTGTTATGAGAAAAAATTACAGTGCGATATTTTTAGCACGAAAATTTAATTAAATAAAGCTTTGAATAACTACATATCATATAAAAATGCATTAAAAAGTGTCTTAAAAAAGTGTGTAAAGAAGGGCATGGGCACTTTAATTCGTTGTTTTATCACTACCTACTAAATAGGTGATTACCTGCTAAAAACGGCGTATTTGTTTTTCAAAATGATCGGGTAATTTCCCGTAATTATACAATAAGATTTTTTAATCTATGTAAATATGTATTTTTCAATACATTATAGCTCAGAGTAGCTGATATATTAAGTAAAACTTGTACGTAGTATATTATCTACATAAAACATTTTAAGTTCTATTTTATAATAATAATCAACCCAATGGAATGCCTTGCTGTAGTAATTTATTATATACGATATAGAGGGTATGGTAAGTGTATGGCAGACTTGACGCAATCCACGCGGCCACATCGTGCGGATTCGTGCGTCGGTCGTCCGTCATTATTCAAGTAACCTTATATACAGCGACGGTAGATGGCGCATATCGAGTACTAAACTAAAATATATTTTATCTACTATGAGCTAAATATTAATAAAAGGTTGATAATAATAATGTGGTTTTTATTGTAATAATTTACAATTACAAAAATTACACACCATGCTGCCATTTACGCTGAGGACAGGATTCGAACCTGCGCGGGTAGAACCCATTGGATTTCAAGTCCAACTCCTTAACCACTCGGACACCTCAGCTTATAGTATATTGACGAATTTAGGGTATACTACTGGGTATACTCACTTTGGTATAGATTTGGAATACGTTGAGGATAAAATTCAAACCTTAACGGGTACAACTCTTTCGGTCCAAGTCAATTGCTTAACCACTCAGACACCTCTGCACCGCTTAAAAATGTTTGATGAAATTATAATACACAATACATTTGGAACGCACTGAGGACTAAATTCGAACCTGCGCGGGAAGCATGCATAGAAATATTTTCAAGTGTAATCGAACTCCTCTAACCACTCGGAAACAGTATAGTAGATATCTGTGCTCGGATACCCCTGCTTTATGACATGTGACGAAATTATATTTCAAATTGTGTTCGTGCTAAATAAAAATATAATTACACATTTATAAGTGAGATCTTATTTTACGTTGTAAAATAATAGATCAGATAGACTCGCAAAAAATGACCGAGTAAGCAGTATATGCGTTAATAACAATAGTACGGATAACGGAGCCCATGACCCTTGATGTTACGCCGTATTTAGCAGAAATACCTACCTAGAGAAATATCAGAATTGCAATTCATTACACTCATTATTTTCTAAAAACAGTATACGTGGTCTAAGGTTCAAACCACGGCTTGTACCATTGAGTTTTTCTAAGCTTAGGTACAGTGATTATTCACACCATGAGGTGAGATATGAGTTCCCCCGTGGATTTTCCCATTAAAATAAAAGCCGCCCGACTGGGGACTATACCTTACATTCAAATAACATTACTTTGTTGTAGTGTTTTGTTTCTGCGGTTATTAAAGTTGCCAGTGCTCCACGATAGTTGTGATGCTGCTAGCACAAATAGCACAATGAGTCCTCAACGAAAGCAAGGTTGGCAACGTGAAAGTGATACCCCTGGTATTGCTAGCGGCTATAGGCTAGGGTGACTGCTTACCATTAGGTGGGCCGTATTCTTGTGTGCTACTTTAGAGATATAATAAAAAAAACGGATTAGGATCAACTCACCTCGCTGTAACACCCCAAAACACTTCTATTTTAGTTGTCTCTCGTAGCGTGCATTCCGCGATCTCTGGCTACTTAACCGGACAAAGGCGAGACCACGATAACCTCCAGCCAGGCACAATTAAATGCTAAGCAACACAGCTAAGGGCGTCCTATAGTCAGGCTCGGGCCTCGGCTTAGGGCGGTTGCTGGGGGGCAAGTTGGGGAGCTGGTCTGGACAGGTATTATTATTTAAATGTAGGGGCATGATTAAGGCTACTTGTTCTGCGCAGGCCGTCTGATGCAAGGGTCGTGAAAGGGAGGGCAGCCTCAAGCCTCGCCGGCGCCGGCGAGAACGGAAAACTCAAACTATTATTAAAATGTGATACCGAACATCTTAGCTTGTCCTCATTTTTTTTCCAATTAACTATATGTGTGTGCTGAATATGTACATATATTAAATGAATAATGAATAATGAATAATGCAATTAACAAATAAATTCGTGATAAATTCTATCGAATGAACATTAACAAAAAAAAAACTTCAATTCAGCTCAAAATGTCAATAGACCTCTGCAATATCAACAGAATATTCAGTTTGTCAAAACTTCTGATTGTTCTCAATATTCATTCATTCACATCATTCAATTCATTCATTCAACTCTACTCACTCATGATGGCAGCCAAATGAAATGGCAGCTGTCCAACATGTCATTGTTTTGTTTTTTTACAAATAAAATAATAATACGTAAAATGTCTGATGCCCGGTAACTATCGGAAATTTATAATTTTATACTGGTTGGCGTAACTTAGTGATGAAACACAAAATAGTAACGGTGGTTTGACTTATGTACAAGAAGTACAACACGGCAGGAGAGGCAAATAGTAACATACGTAGCGGAATATTATGCTCGATGATATTGGGAGGTAGAAATCGGTGTGACATGCCGTGCCAGGGCTGTGGCATGAACTTCAGTGTGTTCAAGAGGAAGCGCGTGTGTAGTGAATGCGAGAGAGTGTATTGCAGCGCGTGTCTCCAGCGCGGCGGGTCGATGTGCGCGCCCTGCCGGCTGCTGTCCTCGCGGCCGCTGCTCAAGGACAACATCGTGCGCCTGAAGGTGCGCGACCTGCAGTGCTTCCTCGAGCGGCAGAACGTCTCCACGAGAGGATGTGTCGGTGAGGCCAACGCTACTCTCAAGTTTGTTTATAGACTAGTATTGTTCTAGCACTTCATGGCTAAGCCACTGAGCCAGTTTAAGTCACATTTGATTTGGCAGGAAGCAAGTTTTCATCTTGAAGGATAAAGAGATCTTCTATACACTAATAAAAATATAAAATGTTGCTTTGTATCTATGAGATAATTGCTGGAACTACAGAAACAATAAAAAAAATGTATTAAGTGTTATCTACTCTGAGTAAAATATACTTTTTCTTTTTTAGTCTATGTGTTATCCTGTTTCTATGCAGGTGTAATTACGGGAATATAATATAAATATCAAACGAACTGTTGTTGTGTGTGTTGTAGAAAAGGATGAGCTGCTAAACCTGTGCATATTGCATGTGAACAGTGGCTCGTACAGGCGGAGTGACTCACATGGGGGGCCAGCCAACTTCACTGCATTCAAAGGAATCACTAACTTCTTCAACTCTATACGTCAGCCAACCCGTCCAACACCACCCTCACACTGTATGTACTCAAAAATCCTCGCCCTTGCAGTGACAACTATTATATTTCAATGATGTATTGATAAACTGCACAAAATAGTCTGTGATAGTAGAATGCATGTTTTTAGGCTTCCTTTAATAGTAATGTAGTCTTACACAAAAAAATACTCAGATTAAGAATGTAAAGGAGTTCCAATATCACCATCATCATTATCCTCCTTCTTAGCCTATTTTAGCTCGCCTAATCATAAAGAAATTACATTATGAAGTATGATTATTAAGTAAATACTGTGTAATTGAAAAAAAAAGTTAACTGTCGCCTTCGTGATGTGGAATATGATTGTTTTAGATAACTGCCACAATTCATCCCACCAACACAACCCCGGGCCCGCCGCAGCGCCGCCCTCGGCAACACCAGAGAGGTTCACCGTGGCTCCAGGTTCATATTGCTTATTCATAAAGTTAAAGTTGCTTAAGTTACGCCCAGTAAAATCAGCCATCTGCTAGTAAATGGCCTTTCAAATCAGTCCAGCTGTTATTGATTTACAACCAGTACACATTTTGACTTTTATCCCCTATCCCAGGGGAACCGTGCAGAATTTTGGGATAAAAAGTATCCTATGTTATACCTTGTAGTATCAATTCATATTGTGCCAAGTTTCATTTGAATCCATTCAGTAGTCTCAGTGTGATGCACGGCCAAGAACAAGTATAGATTTCCTTTACTTTATTACTACTGACTGACTACACACTCAATATGCTGAAAACATAGATACAAACACTCAGAAGATAAAATGGCTGAACTGATTTTATTGAGCCATATATTTGAGTCCCAGAAGAATTTTATTTTTATCTATTCCCACATGGATGGAGTCACGGGCAAAAGCTTGTTTTGAAATACTAACTTCATCCATGTTCCTGGTACAGGAGGGGAGCGCGATGTGCGCGTGCCCCCGGGGGAGGGCTACGGGGCGGGGGCGGGGGCGGGGGTGGAGGCCAGTGCCAGCGTGCACAGTGGGCTGCGCGTCGACACCGCGGACTGCTTCGAGGTCGAGGACCTGGACGACGCCGGCTTCGAGTTCGTTACCAAGCCCGCTGACCCACTGCCCAACGGTAGCCTTTCATATTATCGATCAGTTATATTGTGAAGGTGCCGGCTTTAATTCCTACTGTTGGTGTGCTACAATTTCCGAATTTTTACAATAAGATGGGCCTCAGTGTCTTAAAAAATCATACAAACTTACTATATAAGTGTATATTGCTATGACAAAATATGATGTCATCTGAAGAAGTAAAATTATTTTAAAAATACCCAGAACATTTCTTGTACAGATTCAGAGGTTCTAATGAGCGTCTCAGAATGTTCCAACCCACATGCAGCGAGTGCACCGAGAAGTAGTCCAGAGAGGAGCCAGCCTTTGAGGGAGGAGAGCGAGGAGCCCCCGCGGGAAGGAGGCGGCGCGCGCGAGGCTTCGCCCCCGCCGCTGGCGCCGCGCACGGCGGACCCCGCCACTCCACAGCGCGCCGCGTCCGAGCTGGAATTGAACCGCACCGAATGCTCCGGCGCCGACTCTACCAGCTTACAGGACGAACCGCTTATGGATAGTGTTCCTGGTAAGGCGTAGCAGAGTTAACTGTTGATCAAATCACGTGATCCATCTAATTTATTACCCAGCGGAAAAGCCTGACGAAAAAGAAGGTGATGCTTAGTAACACGATTGACTACCATCCGGATCCGGCAGTGTGTATGTGTGTGTGTGTAGTGGGGCAGGGCTACGTGCCGCTGAGCGCGCTGCAGAGCGAGCGGCAGCTGGAGGATCCGGCAGTGTGTATGTGTGTGTGTGTAGTGGGGCAGGGCTACGTGCCGCTGAGCGCGCTGCAGAGCGAGCGGCAGCTGGAGGATCCGGCAGTGTGTATGTGTGTGTGTGTAGTGGGGCAGGGCTACGTGCCGCTGAGCGCGCTGCAGAGCGAGCGGCAGCTGGAGGATCCGGCAGTGTGTATGTGTGTGTGTGTAGTGGGGCAGGGCTACGTGCCGCTGAGCGCGCTGCAGAGCGAGCGGCAGCTGGAGGATCCGGCAGTGTGTATGTGTGTGTGTGTAGTGGGGCAGGGCTACGTGCCGCTGAGCGCGCTGCAGAGCGAGCGGCAGCTGGAGGATCCGGCAGTGTGTATGTGTGTGTGTGTAGTGGGGCAGGGCTACGTGCCGCTGAGCGCGCTGCAGAGCGAGCGGCAGCTGGAGGATCCGGCAGTGTGTATGTGTGTGTGTGTAGTGGGGCAGGGCTACGTGCCGCTGAGCGCGCTGCAGAGCGAGCGGCAGCTGGAGGATCCGGCAGTGTGTATGTGTGTGTGTGTAGTGGGGCAGGGCTACGTGCCGCTGAGCGCGCTGCAGAGCGAGCGGCAGCTGGAGGATCCGGCAGTGTGTATGTGTGTGTGTGTAGTGGGGCAGGGCTACGTGCCGCTGAGCGCGCTGCAGAGCGAGCGGCAGCTGGAGGCGCTGAGCGTGCGGCAGCTCCGCGAGCTGCTGGCGCACAACAACGTGCCCACGAGGGACTGCCTCGAGCGCGCCGACCTGCTCCAGCGCGCGCGCCGCCTCTTGCGCGAGTACCTGCACTACAAGGACGGTCAGTCACCACTCCACTACATTATGACAAATTACAATTCTTACCCAACCATTGATAAATTACATTCCCAATGGCCAGTACTACAGAAAGGCTACCGACCTGTTTATTAGAGGCAGATAAACTTATTACTGGTTCCAACTCAGGATCAACTATCTAGAGCTAGCGTCCTTAAGCCGGCGTGGGAGTCACTTCCTTACCCAAACTTTCTACCTTAGGGGTCATCCATTAATTACGTGACGCTCGAAAGTAGGAGATTCGGAAAAAATCACGAGAACGAAATTTCACAAATACCTTTGTGATATTCTTACCTGTGCTCATATATTAGCTAGCCTTCACTCTCTTGAGATATAACGTGGATATCTTTTCGTAAATCGCGCGATTTTTGAACTTCGGCGCGTGACTTTAAATCGTCATTGCTTGACAACAATCTTCGATGATTTTTATCAAGCAAATTGCCACCTTCACGTATGTCTGTAAATTTGCTCACAGTGCTCAATTTTCCAGAATTCATTCGATTTACCGTATATCTCCCTGAGCCCATATGAATAAATATTTAGATATTTTAAAAATATGTTGTCCAACAATAAATGTTTGTTGGTTCGCTACCCCTCAGGAGGGGAGGGGTCAGTGTGAACAAGCGTGTGTGTGTGTGTGTGTGTGTAGAGGTGGACCGGCTGCCGCTGGAGGAGTGCTGCAAGATCTGCATGGCGGCGCCGCTGGAGTGCGTGCTGCTGGAGTGCGGGCACATGGCGGCGTGCGCGGCCTGCGCGCGCCTGCTGGCCGAGTGCCCCATCTGCCGCGCATACGTCACGCGCGCCGTGCGCTTCTTCCGCTCCTGAACACCCTATACAAATCTATTATTCAACCTCACCCATGGGTGCTGAGATAAGTGTATAGTGTTCCCGAGTCATTTCTACATCGTAATCTGCACACAGCATTAATATAAATGTTTAAATAATCAGCTCGATACAGTTACATGATACGATATGAGAATGTCCATCATAGTTTATGTATTGGAGCACGAGGTGTCTAGTTGTTTAGATAGCATAAAACAATGCTAAGACTGTTGTAGTGTTCTGGCTAGGTTTTTATGGTCGGGTTTTAATGTGTATAACATGAAGGCCATTACAGTTTTGATTGGCAGTGTAGTATGTAGTGTGTAAAACAAATGTAATGACGGCTTAACACATAAGGCGTTCTCAGCTAGTAATGCCGACTTCTTGTCACCTTCCAATATCATGTACGATGCTATGGTACGAGTATATCGCGGTATATTTACGGTGGATTAAAGGCCAAAAGTGCAGAACTGAACGTAAATAGACTTCTTTACAACTTCTGTGATGTTTTGATAAGCTTCCCCTGTCAAGTGTGTCACGAATAGCCGATGAACTAAATCAGTGAAACCAACTTTGTATGTGAATGTGACTGTTTTAATTATAAATTAGCCTGATAAACTTCATCCATCTCGTAGAATTTGTCGCTGCAATAATCTCTTATATTCAGAAAAATAATAAAGTTTCAACTGCTTAATTTATTTTAACTAAATATAATTTTTAAATGTATAATACATGCATACTCCGATGCGTCAGCCATGTTCAGCTATTTGGTTTATAATGTCATTTTTATCTTGCTCTTGCGCACCGGTACCAGTCAACATTCAGAAGTGGACAAATAATTTCATATTTGCACTGACCTATTAATACATGTCGGGGTTCGAGTGTCCGCAGCTAAAACAAACATAAAAGCAAGCGCGCGCTGTGAAGCGTAACAATGTTACGTATTTAAATTTAGCTGTTTTGAACATGGCCTGTAAACTTAGGTCAATTTTTATTCGTTTTTTTAGTAGTCCCGATGTCCTTTTGTTATTAGGTCGGTGCATAGATTGGTTTTGTGTTATAATTTTTTAAATTGCCTTTACATATAATAATGTTTTAAGATTATTATTGTTAAAAGTCCGGCTTCAATGGCTGTGGCATGATTGGGGACTCCGCGGGTGTGATGTGGACCATGTGGTCTCAGGTGCGCTACGCATGATATATACCACATATATCACATGTCAATCAACCGACACTACAGGTTGCATATCATGACAACGGATGCCCATATTTTATAGTATTTTTATAAATTGCGCTAGTTTTGACATGGATTTGGAGAATTTTTATATATATACCTGTTTAGATAGCTAGTAGCAGGCCCCTGTGTTACTTGTGTTATTGTGTATAATAATGTCGAACATTACCTTCTCTGGCTGTTATATGAACAGTAGCCCGACCAAGAATAACTAGCGACTCCATCTTGGAAAACGTAACTCGAGAAATTACACAATTTTCCTACAAATTTATAGTTTCACTCTTCCCCGGCGCAGCGCTGTTCATTTTCCCAAACTGAAATAGTCGAAAGCGATACGAATACGTAGTCGAAAAGTGCTGTTGTTAGGGCTACTGATAACTAATGCTGAAGCTGGGCTCACGACTATAGTTACACGCTATAGTTTAGTTGCCTATCGTCATTCGCTCGTCTAGCCTAATATGGTTAGTTTATTGGCTCACTGACCACTGCAGCTTATTAGTGGCCAGTGATATTAATACACAATTTTATTGTGGTCACGACTCACGTCAAATCTTTAAAGTCATCAGTTCATACATTACGGTGTAAATGCAACCACAGCCATACATTTATTTGTAGGATACCATCTTCGTAGCTTTTTAACAAATCGAGTATCCGGATCGGGTACATATTACTGTATATTCATCAAATATTCCTCCTATACAAAAATTGTTGACGATTTTTGTTCACGTTCAATTGTTAAAACTATTAGATAAATATTCGGCAGCGTAAATGTTTTTAAAGAAATGAGATGTTTATCTTATTTAGCCAATCTGTGACGAAATATAATTCGAGAAATAGCTTAAATTGTTCTCTAATTAATTTGTCTGCTATAAGCTATAAGACAATAAATATGTCACACACACACTAGTTGTTGTAATCTTATTTGAAACAAGGTATATATTATTTACACGATAAAAATGTTTCATTTATTCCATCAGTACCAATACTTATTTATCCTATTACAGAATTTATTTAACTATTCTGTTACAAATAACATTCGTTGGATTGTTGGATCAACTAGCTGGAAGGTGGAGGTCAATATCCGCTTTAAAAGGTAGTATATCATACGTATTCAAAATTAAGTCACAAATTCGCACGCCATTAGCAGGAAAAATACAAGATGTAGTTGCTTTACTATCAAGAAATATAGTAAAAGTGCCTTATAAGGATCTAAACTGTATAATTTATTTACATTTAGATCTGATTACTTGCAATACTATCGATACTTACTTTTGTCTGACGAGTGCACTATGGGGAAACTTAGTTATTACCTTATGCAGAAAAGCCACGTATAACTGCTCGTTTTGGATATCTAATCCAGGATATCAACGACAGAATACTCTTGAATGGCCGTTAATGTTTGTATCCAGGCACCAGTAGGATCGCGCGGACTTACACATGTTGCATCATAATCATCTTAGACTTATAATAGACTGGGGACTGTGTATATAGCAATTTACTTCCAGAATATACTCGAGGAGGTATGGTACCCTTACCTCAGAAACGACACTAACCTTGTTTCGGGCCAATTTAATAACGATGTCAAATTGATTCGCACTTCAAAAATACTTAGGGCCAACAACGTAAACCACTGTTTTCACGGTGTCGGTGTACGACTGTCGGGTTTGTTGTATTAAATGAATCTGAAACAAGGTATGTATCACAGTGTGATCTCGTGTAAGGTGTGAGATGACCGGCGTAGTGTAGTGTAGAGGCGGTCTAATCGCGGCCGACGGCGTGCGTCTCTGCGGGCGCGTCGACGCGCAGTATGGCGGCGGCGGGCACGAAGTACCCCTCGTAGTGCGCGGCGGCGGGGGAGGTGTCGTAGTGGTAGTGCCCGCCCGAGCGCGCGCCCCAGCCGTGGAAGTGCTGCACGCGCAGGTCCAGACCCTGACACACACACACACAATACAACACTGCTTTATGGTACCCACTCTTATTATCGCTCATGACTAGTCATCATCATGAGGTTTTCCTTGAATGCCATTGCAGAGTACCTATATTACTAGTAATTACCCAAAAATCTAATGTGTAGGTGACAATCATTACATTTTTCGCAACTACCTGTTCTTTAGAAAAAAAAAAGCTATCTGGCGAAAAGTTCATATTCTCAATTTTGGAGTTTGCATTGCATAACGGCTTGCCTACAATAGTTTATATATTGTATGTGTGCGTGAGGTGCAGTACTGACGTGGTCGCCGGTGACGAGCGTGCCCACGTTGACGAGCGGCGCCTCCAGGGTGAAGTAGTGCAGCCAGTCGTCCACGTCGCTGTCCGTACATAGCGGCGTCGGCGAGAAGTCCGGCATCACGTGGTACTTGGCCGAGCCCTCGACGAGCACGAACGTGCCTCCAAGACCTGCGCCCATTACCCCAACATACTCGTACACCCTGATACGTTTCTAGATTATATGTATAGGGAAGTAGGCGGCTCACCGACTACTTTGTCCCCGTAGTGATCACGGAGCGTCTCCCTGATGGCGGTAATGAAGTTCAACTTGCCGATGCGCTCCTTAGCCACCACTTTGATCGCCTGCAAATTGCAATACACCACATAAAATTGACCAATTTGTACATAGAATTGGCGATAAACGATAAAGTATAAGCTCGTTGGTGGTGGGTGAATGATGCAAGTGTAGTGAGTTGTGTGTGTCACCAGTCCGGGCAGTCCGTCGCTGAGCAGGTAGTTCCCGAGCAGCGCGCTGCGTGTCTCCGTGTGCGGCAGGCGCCGCTGCAGGAAGCCGCTGCTGCCCTTGGCCGCGCCCGCCGGCTCCACCGACACCACGCGCGAGCCCTGCGACACCGAGCCGCCCCGCACCGCCAGGTTCACTATACCCTGGCCAGTCACCACACAATACTCAATACTGCTCAATAACACCTACTACCCCTCTAAAACTAGGCCAGATTGACACTATTCCTACAGTGTACTTCATAAAAACCTTATCGTAGTGCGAACTGGCTCTACTCGATCACATAGCCTCAATACGCTCAATACAGATGTTTTGACTTCACCTCCACATGACTTTTAAAATCGCATTAGCTGGCTGCAAATCCGTCTTCCCTACATTTGTTTCTATTAGAGCTCAGTTGAGGGCATGATCTGGTAGAAGTATAGGTAGGTATATAGGCAGCAGGTACCTCGCAGTTGACGCCGAGCGCGGGCCAGGGCCCGGCGCCGGCGCCGGCCAGGAAGGCGGGGTCGCGCCGCAGCCACGCGGCCAGCTGCTTCAGGTCATACACCTTGTCGCGCCGCACCAGCGGCAGCAGGTACGGCGGCCCGCCGATCTCTATCAACTTCACGTCGCCATTTAGACCTGGACACACCATATTGCGTTTCAATTGTATAATACAAGCACAAGACTGGCTGATATAACATTTTCGGTCAAGTTACCATTCCCAATAACATCAACCTTGAGAGTATTATTTGACGTAACCAAAAATTATGTAAAGTCGTCAATTTTAACAACGATGATATCTAACCACATGTTTACCTAGTCAGCCTTCTACCTAGTATTAACTATTTACTATATAAGACTGGAAGTATGTTAGTATTACGTTAACAATAACAATCAAAATTACAGCAGCAGATAAGATAAAGAGGTGAACAGAACGAGAATATTAAGAGCAAGTTCAAGTGGTCCCGATAACAACATTTGTCATGTCACGACTCCCGCGCCGATACCACTATCGTTTATTTACGTTAGATACCACTGATTGTTATTATATACGAACTGAAGACCGCGGCGCGGGTAGGCACGCCCGTGCCGGGGTTCTCCATAGCACAGAGTTAAATCATAACTGGTTAATTAACTAAACAATCAACTCTAAATCTCATCAGCTGCCCAGTATTTAGTACAACGTGGATCAGACAAAGGATAGAGAATACTGTCGTATTTAGATGAATGTTATCTCCTCATTGACCTTCCAAGCTATGTGTGTGGTGTATGTTGTGTCAGTAACCTGGAGCGGTGAGGTTGTAGGGCGGCTGGGTGAGGTCCGGTGTCTCCTCCACCGACACCTCCACGGTCTGGAAGTTGCTCGCCAGCCCACGAGACAATACTGTAACACACACATTGCTATAGTACATACCTATGGGAGGAAACTTATCTACTTTCGCGCAGGGTCATAGGATAATTGGCAGGGGCCGCTAAGACAGCTGGTACTCGAGTCTGCTACTTTAATTGTCTGCCAATGATGTCATTATGGCGCCACTCTGACAGATCAGTAAAGTTTGGTAGTCAACTATCGAATCGATATAGGACATCAGTGTATTAAGGTTGTGTCAGTATTGTTTTTTCACTGACCATTTAAAACCAAATTACTCGTCAAAAGAGGGATGGGATCATAATGCCCTAAAACTATAAAATTATGTATTTACACATGTGTCAAATTACCGAATTAAATATTTTCAGGTTGGAAGTTATGTAATTAAACAATGCGTCTTATATATACAGTAAGTGTATGTACCGTCAGCGATCTCTTGCAGCGGCGGCGTGTGCAGCGGCTTCTCCACGATGGGCACCGTCGAGTAGTCCACGGACGACATGCTACACACACCACAACACTCACATTACACGTGTACGCTCGTGACACAAGCAATTATTATTATACATTCAATTTTCATATTCAACTGGACAACATTCAGAGAACTCGGAGCTCTTTTATCATGTAGCATCAGTATCATGAAATTAATTTTATATGAAGAAATATTTTACTAATGGTTGGTACCTACCCAACCGATATCTGCTTACACTGCCAAGCCAAGTGTTAATTTAGAAACTAATTTGCATGAAAATTATCAAAGCTTTATCACCCGTAGCCGGAAGAAAAAAATATATGCGTGAAAAATTTGGTATATGTTACAAGATGACTTTAAAGTAAACATGCGCCTGTGCTGTAAATATTGCCCATTTTAATTACAATAAAATTGGTTTTTCAGCCCAATGTAATTAAAATTATATTTATTTACAGAACCTGGCAAACAGAGGCTGGCCCAGAACTTAGTTAGTTGTATCTAAGAGTAGATAATATAATATACAGCGTACAAGTTGTATGGACTCCAATGAGGGCAATCACTTTTACTGACCTTGTCGGATCTGTCAAGGCCGCTGCGTTTGCGGCGACCGCATAAGCCGCAAGAATAACTAAATATTTGATTACGCTCATTTTAGTATGAATATTAATAAATTTATTACGTACGTTTCTGTGTAGGGTCGAGTGGTGACTGTGTCTTGTGGTTTATACGACCCGGATGAATCCGGCGCGTCTCTTGCGTCGGCGAGCGCGTCGGTCGCTTGTCTGCGCACGATGTCGGCTCCCGCGCGGTTATCACTATACTTTATCACGCACTCTAAACAACACCACACTAATTACATTCACGACACCATGGTTAAGGAAACACTTGTCTTCTCTTGCAAGTGTCTTATTCACAGCTTTATGGTTAATTTTACTTTAAAAAAATATAAATTCCAACGCAAGTATGAGTTGAATAACGCTGCAACATAAAAAATAAATTTCAGAAATGTTGAATGGAGATTGATCATCACATTGAATAAAACTATTTATATTAAAGTACTCATTTATTCCTGTGGTCAATGGTTTCAATTAAGTATAAAATGTCCACAAGTATTGGTAAAGTGAAATAAATAGTCGCTGGCATTCACAGAACACTCGTAAATGATTAACAAATATTATCCGCTTAATTTTGCTTTGGTAAGCATATCATACAACTAAAATAACAAATAAATTATTGTATTTGGTAGTACTCTGCAACCATTTAAGATTATTACAAATATTCCTATACCCGGCACCGAAACCAATAAATAGTTGGCGAAACAATGGTGTCGATTCTGTTGTACAAAATTTAACAAGACCAAAATGTTGCCATCCTTATTTAACCCCGCACATGAGAAAAGGATAGCAAGGCTTTTTAATCCTGTAAAATTAGTTTAGTTTAATGATTTCGTACAACAGAATAGGCACCAGTAACGCTACAAACTTAACTAGAATTATACGTCACTAAAATAGTTATCTGAGCTGCACACTTAGTAAATATACAATATATGTCATACATATTAAGGTAAGTATATTCTAGCTCACGTTCTAGACACGTTGAAACATAATGTTACAACCCTCACAACAATGTAACGAAGCTTAAATAACTCACTCGAACTGAATACAACTAATCGTACAGCATCGTACCCAATCAAATTACTATAATTATACTTAAAATATAATGTACGCTTCTACACAACCTAATAGTGTAAACATTATTTGTCTTTTTAATATATTTTTTAGTGTAGTTTTGTTATTAATTCTCTCGACCAATATTCAGGCTGAATCATACATCAATGCTACCTTAACGCCTCTGCAACAGACTAGTGTTTTCAACGATTCACAAATCCCAACATAAATCAGTCGCCATCAATAAGTAATTTCGGTATCACAGACTAAGATATTCAATAAACAATGTATTAAATACATTTTATAAACAGATCACTACTCTAAAACACCCCAAGGTAACTTTGATATTATACTGTCTGTATGTATTTAATAAGTATATGTTAACGATATATAATAACGGTAAGTAAAAGGTAGATGTTAACACCTATTATTTTATATAGTTTAACATATTTATTTACATGAGAATTGAATGTAATTTTGTCGATGTAACTTCTACTCCTTCTACAAAGCTCATACAACAATATTGATTACATAATAATATGTAGTTAACGAATACGCTATTTTCATCCAAAACCTACGAGCGAAGTTGTATGAGCTATAAAGGGCTTGTTTCGCTTAAATCATTATATCATTATTGTCAAAAATATTTAACATGATCATATTAGGTCCATATGTTAAATGTCTTTGATTATTACATTAATTAACGTCACATACACTTGGATTTTATCGAACATTATTATTTTAAACACGTAGATATTAACAATAATTCAGTCAAAGGCTATTCCAATATACTAATTTTATACTGGGACTGGAGTGATAATTATGTTCTCTAACAGTCCTACATTACACGTATTTGGGTCAACCAAAGAGTGAAACTATTCTATATAAATATATAGCACTTTTTATGATGTATATCGTTCTCACATATTGATGGTGAACAATTGACTATGGTGTACAAAATATGGTATATTAACTATTACTAACTAATACGATATATTTGGCCATACACCGTCATTAATTACATTAGAGACACGTCAAACATTGCTAACTATTATTGTAATATAATGGATGTTTGGTCAGCATATTATGTTATGGCGAGTGTGCGGTAGACGAATGTTGCAATGTGCAAATTAAAATTAATTCTATGATAGTTGTGGGAGGGTAATCATTTGGAGTACGGCTCGCTATAGTGTGTGTGTGTGTGTGTACGTGTGTGTGTATATAGAGGTCAGTGTGTGTGTGTGTCTAGAGGTCAGTGTGTGTGTGTGTGTGTGTGTGTGTGTGTGTGTGTGTGTGTGTGTGTGTGTAGAGGTCAGTGTGTGTGTGTGTGTGTGTCTAGAGGTCAGTGTGCGGTAGCAGTGTGTGCGTGTGCTCGTAGTACAGCTGGCGCGCGTATGCGGCGTGGCGCGCCACCCACGCGGCCAGCGCGGCGCTGTCGCACTGCACGCGCGGTCGCCGCACGCCCCCCGCGCCCTCCGCGCCCCCGCCCCCGCCCCCGCCGCCCCCGCGCACGCCCAGCTCCACGAAGTGGCAGCCATCCACACACACCGCCGTGCACGACACCAGGTTGCTGCCCCAACACAAACATCCAATATAGCGTTTATATGAGAATAAAGCCGGTCGGTATCATGAAATTTCAGCGACTTTCGGCTGAAGCTCGAAGATGGGGATTCCAACTGTACTTTTTGACGCGCTTCCTTTTAGAATACAACCTAGAATATTCCGATTCCATACTTCGTAGATAAAATTGCAATCACAGTCGAGGGGCTAGTGGGCAGTATATGTTAGCAGCAGTACCTGAGGTGCGTCTCCATGACGACTTGGGGCGAGGCGTGCTTGCAGGTGACGATGCGCAGGTGCGTGTCGGAGATGAGCGCGCGGATGTCGTGCGGCGTGTCGCGCACGGCGCGGTAGGCCAGGAACTGCTCCTCCGCCTCCGCGCCCTTCAGCGCCTGCAGCAGCGCCGCGCCCTGCCGCACACCACACGTTATACAGCTGCCGGGGGAGAGGTAATGAGGGTAGTGGGGGGGAGGGTAGAGGCACCTGCGCCTGGTCGGAGCAGTAGCGCGGCAGCAGCCCGCCGGGCCCGAGCACGCAGCGCGGCCCGCGCACGCGCGGCGGGGCGCCCCGGCCGGCGCGGCGGCTGGAGTCGCGCAGCGCCGACGCCGTCTCCGCAGCCAGGTCCAGCACGCCGATCACGGGCTTGGTGACGGTGCCCACCAGCCCCTTGCCCACGCCCGTCAGGAACCCGCCCAGCCCCTCCTGCGTCGCGCCCTCGTAGCTGTGCTTCACCAGCGAGGTCATGCCGCCTGCGCAACACACACACCGTTACCAGGCCACGTCGGGACGGACAACTGGGGGTGTCTCGAGGTACGACGACCCCGACTCACCCAGTATCCCCAGGCCCAGTCCCCGGAACCCTGCCACGAGGTGTCCCCCGGCGCCCGAAGTGCGTATGCGCCGCCGCGTCTCCTCGTGCGCATCGTCCCCCACTACACGTTCCAACCCGTCGCCCAGCGATTCTATACAACACCAAAATGCAATATACTCGAGTAATGTAATGATGGCACGCATGTATGTCAGAAGGTAGTGAGTGTGAGTGCTCGTACCGGTGACCTTAGCGGCGGAGTTGGAGATGCCGTGCGTGACGTTCTTGAGCAGCGCGCTGACGTTCCCCTCGAGCAGCAGGCCGGACACGCCCTCCGACACGTCCGACACGAACCCCAGCGGGTTGCCCAGGAAGTCCCACGAGCCTAGGATCTTCGCCGCTTGCCATTTCAACTCCTACAATGTTCCAATAACACAACGTCACACGACAACGACAACACTATCTTCATTCATTCTAAAATGTTGACAAACAAAAAATTGTAGCAGTAGCGAAATCTCATCTAAGTAAGTCTTTCTGTTGTACCCAATGGTTGTCTGGAAGTGATCGCTCATTGTGATATCTGCCGTCTGTTTACATTTAAATCCTTTAAACGTATACCATGTTGTGTTGAATAAAGAGTACACTTGAAGGAGGTACTCACCTCCTTGAAGTGCGCGAGCATCTGCCGCGCGAGCCCGCCGGCGGTGTCGAACACGTGCGCGCGCGCGAAGGGCTCCAGCTCCACGGCCGCGTCCTCGAACTTGATCAGCGTCAGGCCCAGCCGCCGCTTCAGCACCGCCAACGAGCCCTCCAGCTTGTTGGCCGTGTACATCGACAGACGGATCTGAACACCAACAATTTATTATATTAACATTGTGTTGTGCGTTCGCAAGTCTATTAGTTTGTATATGAAGCATGTACTTCTCGTGGAATGAATGATGTTCCAACTTGGTTATGCTGATAAAGATAGCTATGCGCACCAGTACCAGTGGTGTATAGTGTAGTGGTGTTACTGACCTGGCTGGGGATGATGTTGATGAGCGCGAAGTAGTATCTGGTGGCGTGCAGCGCGGTGAGCTCGGTGAGCACGCGCTGCGCCTCGCCCTCCGCCTCGTCCGGCGCCTCGCCCGCCTCGCCGCCCCACACGCGCGCCCACGCCCACACCTGCAGCACCAGCCTGCACACACACACCACCACCCAGCTTTGTCACCATCCTCCACTACCCACATACATTTTTATCTTTATCTTTGAATGGCGTATATTCTGCGAAGTTATTGAGTATCGCCAGTATCAATATAACATTATGTAATAAGGTCCGCCCTTGTATGTGGCAGTGATAATTTAAGAGTAGTAAGCTAATTACCTCTCCTCGAGTCGTACGGCGAGCGGGCGCAGCGCGACGACGAGATGCGTAAAGAAATATGCATTGTATCTGCGCGTGCGCGCGTGCTGCAGCTCGAGCGCGGCGTGCAGCGCGGGCGCGGCGGGCGCGGAGGGCGCGGCGGGCAGCGCGTGCAGCAGCACCGGGCTCGGCGCGCCCGCCAGCTGGTTGTCCCACTGCAGCCCGCCCACCACCAGCGACACCGACACCGCCGCCGCACCCACGCCCACCTCCACCTGTACCACACACCACGGTCACTGATCCTACCAGCATATAAACACAATATAGCATCAATGAATAGTATGATTTAGCAGTGTGCGACCTGCACGGCGGAGAAGACCGCGTGCACCAGCTCGGCGGGCGGGCTGCGGCTGACGAGCGACAGCGACAGCCCCGCCAGCGCCAGCCGCGCGCCCCACTCGCGCCGCGCCTCGCCGCGCGCCCCGCCCTCCTCCTCCGCGCCCTCCACCCACCCCGCCTCCTGCATCATATCACAACCTTACATGTTAACTGGCACGCGATAACCTAAAAATTTCTTCCGCAACTATACGTTGCGACGTTATAGTTAACGACTACAAGGATAAATGCAAAATGTATGTATGTGAGCCTCACCGGGTGTTGGTGGTCGTGTATCCTCAGCAGACGCGTGGGTCCGTCGGCGTAGAGCGTGACGTTGAGGCGGCCCGAGCCGGGGCGCAGCGTGTGCCAGGCGACGGGCGGCGGCGCGGGGGGCGCGGGGGACGCGGCGGGGGGCGTGGGGGACGCGGCGGGGGGCGTGGGGGGCGCGGGGGGCAGCGCCAGCAGCGCGCGCGCGCCGGGCCGCAGCTGGGCGGGCTGCAGGCAGAGGTTGGCGTGCGCGCAGCACATGCGCGCGCCGGCCGCCAGCCGCCACGCCTGCGTGGACGCGCGCCGCGGGTCGGCCCGGCGCAGCATCAGGCTCGACGCGCTGCCGGGCCGCGGGGCCGCGTCCTCGATGTCCAGCACCTGCACGACACACATCCTCCACCACTGCACATCTAATGGATCCCATCATACACCGAGCGACGGATCAACAGTAGCTAGTCATTACTTGTTGACGAGTATCAGTATGGTACATTTACCATACTGATACTTGTCAGGTATAATAGTTTACGATTTATTACAATTACCATAGAATGTGGTGAGAGAGCAGTGTTGTCCGGCCTCGCATCAGTGGGCTGGGGCGGCGAGCTGCCCTCGTGTATCAGCTGCTCGTTGGGGCCGCGCCGCCACAACTGTGATCTATCATTACATTTTATTATTAATTATTAGAAATCATCATTACGCTGCCCTGGCATCGGTATTAAGGGATTTTTTACATAAAAATATTTATTCATTATTTGTCCGAAGGCAACATTTGTAACTTAATTTACAGTCCGTGTACAATTGTACCATAGCAATATTGCAATATTTATAAAGCAGTAAGAACCAGTTGCGTGCAGCAACTGACCTGTCTCCGTATCTCTTCCTGCCGAGCACGACCCGCGTGCTCCCGAGCGGCACCTCCAGCACGAGCACGTCGTCCTCCGAGGAGCCCTGCTTGCTCGCCGGACTCACCTCGCTGCACATCACATCACATGACATACAAGCGTTGGTTATTTAAATTTCAACTAAATTTGCTACACTGAATGTCTCATAATGTGAAGATTAAAAGTAGGAATGCAACTAGTGGTACCCGTTGTCGAAGGCGACATAGATGAAGTTCTGGTAGAGCAGCTGGTGCGTGGTGGAGAGCGCGTCGAGCGGCACGGCGGTGCGCGGCCCGCCCGGCGCGCGCAGAGACAGCACCGCGCCCAGCTCCGGCTCCGGCAGCGCCCAGCGGGCCGCCGTGTGCGCGCCCACCACGCACTCCTCGCTGCACCCCACCTGCACACACACACACACATCTACACGGCGCGCCCACCACGCACTCCTCGCTGCACCCCACCTGCACACACACACACACATCTACACGGCGCGCCCACCACGCACTCCTCGCTGCACCCCACCTGCACACACACACACACATCTAACGGCGCTCCCACCACGCACCCTGCACCACACACACACACAGTACACACACACACACAGCACCCCTCACCTGGTGGAACATGATGGAGACCGGCGAGTAGTTGTCGATGCGCAGCGGCGGCGGGGCGCACTCCGCGTCCGTCAGCACCACGAACATGGTGGCGCCCTGCGACACCACCTCCACGCGCAGGAACTGGTACCCGCCACCCTCCTCCCTGCGCACACACACCACATCATTATCGCTAACGAACAAACTTACGACCAAGTAAAGAAAACATAATTTATTCTATATATATATCTATATATATAACACATTGTGTTCGTCTGTCCATTATGCGTTCTTTCACCGTTCATCAAATTTACGATGGAGTTTTGGTGAGTTGACACGCAGATCCGTAAAGGTATTCATCGTCAATATGCATGTCGAGCACATGAACTAGACCAGTTAGTATTAGTGGGTGTGTGTGTGTAATGACCTGCAGGCGAGTGTGAGGGAGCGCGCGGTGTCGATGCGGAACCCGCCGGACCAGTTGGTGCGCGGCGCGGCGGGGACCGCGGGGGCCGCGGGGGTCGCGGGCGCGGCGGGGCCCAGCAGCCGCGCGCACAGCAGGTGCTCGCGCTCCCAGCGCGCCCAGTGCCACGGCAGGTAGCACCCCGCCACCGCTGACACGTGCGTCGCGCACGCACTCGGGTCGCTCTGATAACACGCACGCACACGCAATCTAGTGAGTCACGCCGCAACTCACCAAACACGCAATATACCACGTTCATACTGAAAGGTTGTCTCATTTAATACTCGCTCCCGAACTCAACCTCGCACCACATTACACATCGTTACCCACTGTTTGTGCTAATGATAGTAGCAGTCAAGTGTTTAACATACAGTGGCGTTTTAATACAACGCCCAGAGGACGCGCTATTGAGCTACTCAATACATGAAAAAGCCTTTTGAATAAATTTAAAACAAAAATAAATTTACTACACAATAAGTAAAAATAAGCCTACCATTAATTAACACTGAATTTGAATTAGACAGAGGTGTTACAGTGAAGTTAAATAAAATTACAATTATGCAGGTATGTATGTATGTGTGTGTGTGTGTTTGTGTATACTAACGAGCGTGGTGGCGGTGCACTTTTGCGCGAACTGCAGATGGTGCGAGGTGTTGTTGTGCAGCTGGTAGCGCGGCGAGAGCGTGACGATGTTGGTGTGGCGGTAGCGGCCGCGGCCGGCGCGCACGCACACGCCCAGCGCGAACACGCGCTCGCCGCCCCCGCCCCCGCCGCCCTCGCCCTCGCCGCGCGCCTCCAGCTTCTTCACCGCCACGCCCGGGCCCAGACCGAACGGCGAACACCACTGCACACAACACATTCAAGTAGTTATTGTAGAGTAGAAAGGTGGTATCAGTATTGAGGTGTTGGCCGTGTGTACCTGCGGATTGTGGGCGAGGCCGGTGCCGAGGCGCGCGGCCAGCGTGGGCCCGCCTTCGGCCTCGGCGAAGGAGAACAACAGCGGCGCCACCATGCGCGCCAGCTCGTGCTCAGCGAACTGCCCCGCCGCCTCGCCGCCGCCCTCCGACCGGAACACCAGCGGCAGACCCGAGCGATTCACCAGCCAGTAGGGCGCCGACACCGACACCTTGCATCACAACACATCAATAACAATACTAAACCAAATCAGGACCTATATTTAGTGAGCCAAGATGACTGGGAAGAGCAAATACCGTCAGTGTTTTTCACGATTTTACATTTTATAACTTCAAAGTGGGATCTTAAGAATCTTCAGGAGATCTAGCAAAGAAACTTCCAGCAATAAATGATATCTACGTAAAGAGGTGCTGCGTTTATGTGATGGTGTTGTACCTTGATGCCGTCAGTCTTTTTGACGGTGACCTTGGCGTTGAGGTAGAGTCTCCTGGAGCGCGCGTCGCGCAGCTTGAGCCTGGCGCTGAAGGAGGCGGCGGCCGGCCCGCCCACCACCACGCCCGTCGACCACCCGAACCCCTCCAGCTTCACGCTCAGCTCCACGCCCTCCTCCACGTCCACCTACACACGACACGCATTGCTATATTACTGCCAATGGGCACAACGTGGGTGATGATGCTGCTCTACCGCATCTTCGTCTACTTTCAATAAAATTAACTTGTCCTCGAATGAAAAGTATCATATTATGTACTTCGTCAAGATGGATATAATTAGCGGCTTAAGAAACTTCCAAACGACTACACCAACGGTAAAAATGTGTCAAACGGAACGGAAAAGAGATGTAGAAGGAAGAGTGAATGTACAAGTGTGTGTGTGTGTGACCTCGTGGAAGGGGTGTGTGTCAGCGGGCGGCAGGGCGCCGAGCACGCGCGGCGCGGGCGCGCCGGGGGCGAGCGCGCGGTACTGCAGCTCCAGCGGCAGCAGGTTCTCCAGCCGCAGCGCCGCCACCAGCGTCAGCGTGTGCCCCGCCACCGCCGACCCGCGCTCCAGCGGAAACCGCTCGCGGACTATCACGCAGCAGAATCTGCGCACACACATACACATACATACATCACATACTAGTTTAACGGTAACGGAGAATGATGGTAGAACTAGTTGATGAAGGATGCACTGGATTTACGACCTTCTTAAAAAACAAACAGATACTTTTGGCGCGGTTCTATAAAGATGCTTAATTAATTTGATGACTATATGAGGTGTAGGTACCTGTAGGGATGGTCGGCGGTGGGGCTGCACTGCAGGTGCAGCAGCGCGGCGGGCTTGGGCGCGGCGCGCCAGTCGAGCGCGGCGGGCGCGGGCGGCGGCGCGGGCCGGCGCAGCGGCCGCACCCACACCGACCCGCCGCCCGCCGCCAGCGGCGCCGCCCAGCGCCCGCCCGCGCTCACCTGCGCCGCGCGCAGCCCGCCCGGACCCGCCCACTGCGCTGCACACACACGACAGGTCACCACATCGACCAACACCACCCAACACCGACTACTCATCTACATACCTACTTACACTTACAACACTTTTACATCATACATATTATACCACAACTAATAACCGATACGTAACATACGTACTACAACTATAACAAATGGTACGGTATCTACTCATGGTAACTGCACTGTACAATTGTATGTGTGAGTGGTACCGCAGTTGACAAACACGGGATGTAGCGGCGGGCCCGGGCGGCGCGCGCGCAGCAGCATGCGGTGCTGCAGCGCGGCGCACGCGGCCCGCACGCGCCACGTGGCGAACACGCGCTCTACACACCACACACACCGCTATACACCCTCTGGGCTCGACGCTCACACCAACAAGACTATACACAGATACACTTCTACAAACACTATATTCGTAGCCTAAGCGGAACTCTCTCAATGATAGGAGTTACATCTTATTATGTTCGGATCCTAGTTTGTCAATTGCGGTACCCAAAGTAAAATTTTGGTTTAAAATGTTTTGACCAACATACAATAGTTAGGTAAGGTAATGGTAGGGCCTCCTCTCAGCAGCACAGTGTGGCCAAATGGGGGCCAGTAATATTAATAGTGTTGTAATAATAGAGTGTCGGATACCGGCGGCGGGCGCGTGGTCGACGCGCACCTCCACGGCGTGCGGCAGGCGGTTGACGAGCTGCAGCGCCGAGCGGACCGTCACCAGCTTGCGGGCCGAGCCCTCCAGCGAAACCTCGAACACTATGCGCGCCTCCTCGCCTGTTTTCTACGATTCAAAACTTGCCTTCTTAATCACAAATTCAACAAATAATACTTAATAATAGACCAAGAAAAATAAAATTACATAGAAAAGAAACGCTTCTGTCTGACGGTAAATAAACGTATCTGAATACATTCTTACATAAATAGATCTTACATCAATTAATTCTGGACACCTTCGGAGCATGTGTTATTCGAGCACGTTAAACAAGTAAATAGTGTTGTGGTGTGTCACGCGGGGGGTCCAGGTAAGGTGGTGAAATAACACACTGGAGCAGGTTCTAGTCTTGTAATGGCTATATGATGAATTGTGCCAATAGACCATAGGTGTTAGCTCATCTCCTTGATACTACGTGTTAGTACAAGGACCATGAATAGTTTTAAGCCGTGGTGGCCTTGTGGTTTATGCAACGGCCTGTCATCTGATGGGCCCAGGTTCGAATCCCGGCCTGTACCAATGAGTTTTTCTAAGCTTAAGTACAGTGAATAATCACACCATGAGCTTTTAAAAAGAGAGGTAGGGCGATTTGGGATTTCCCGTGGGTTATCCCATTTAAATTGGAGCCGCCCGACTGGAGACTGTACCTCCGCCCGACTGAAGACTGTACCTCCACCTTACAGAAGACCGCAGTGAAATAATACTACTTGATGTAGTGTTATGTTTCAGCGGTAAGTAAGGTTGCCAGTGCTCCACGAGGATACGCTGGGCTAGTAGTATTGCTGCTAGCACAGTGAGTCCTCATCAACAACATGGTTGGCACCCCGTTGGTGATACCCCTGGTATTGCTAGCGGCTATAGGCTACGGTGACTGCTTAACATCAGGTGGGCCGTATGCTTGTGTGCCACCAAAGTGGTATAAAAAAAATAAAAAATAAAAAAGTACGTGTTAATAGGTATATGCTGATACTACACACGACAATGTAAAGAGGCTGGGGCTGGTGCAAGTGTGTGGTGTGTGTGTGAATGTACCAGATGCGTGAGGTTCCTGAAGTAGACGCCGACGCGGTCGACGCAGACGGGGTCGGGCGGCGCCCAGTGGTCGAGGCGCAGCGCCAGCTGGTGCAGGCGGTGCGCGGCGCGGCCCCCTCCCCCTCCCCCTCCCCCTCCCCCTCCCCCTCCCCCGCCGCCCGCGCGCGCCCTCCCGCCGAACGAGAAGGGCTCGGTGTCCCCGCCGCGCACGCACACCCACGAGTCGTCCGGCCCCGACCACGGGCACAGCTCGCGCAACCTGCACCGTACACGCAACGTATCACTCGGTAACTTCTCAAAACGTGGTACAATAAATAGCTCCAACAACTTTTTTCTGCCAACACTAAAATAGTTGTTTGTATGGTTACGCAGGATACCCACTCGTCGGAGGTGGTGATGATGGTAGTGAACCAGAGCCGGTGTCCGGTGTGGTTGCGCAGCGCGTAGGGCACGAAGGGCGAGCGGCGGCGGTGCCCGGCCGGGCTGCCCTTGGGGGACTGCTCCGACACGCCCATAGGCTGCGCACACAACATACAAACACCATTCATCTATCAAATAATGGGCTTTGATAGAAATACTCTCCGTTATTACTACCGGATTCAAAACATCAATAAATCCAGCTACATAATTTATGCACAATTTAAGTCTAAATTAAAAGAAAATAAATATTCTGTGTGAAATGTCAACTGTCTTACCTATTACGGATCATGAGATACAGCCCGCTGACAGACAGACGGGGACAGAACTCTAAAAACGGCAATAAGCGAGATCAGGCGGTCCGTATGCTTGTTATCCATGCTAGTGATCTTAAAAAGACAGTGTGTCCTAGTATACCGGCGGCGCGTAGTAGTCGGCGGTCCAGTTGGCGCGCACCAGCTGCAGCAGCTCGATGAGCGCCGAGGTGAGGTTGGCGCTCAGCACCTCGCCCGAGCGCACCTCCGCCTGCAGCCGGCCCAGCGCCAGCTCGCTCGACAGCGTGTACTCCCACGTCGTCTCGAAACTACCACACTCACAAACTTTTATTTAAACAACACAACACAACCTTAACCGTAACTTGTTTTTTTTTATCAGAAAGGAGCAGAAATCCAACACTGCATCAAAGTAGTGATATTTGTTTGTGTTCTTTTGTAAGGTGGGAGTACAGTCGTACGTGTTGTGTTTGTCGGACGAGTTGTATTTGTCGGACATGTCGTACATGTCGTGTTTGTCCGACATGTCGGACTTGTTGTACGTGTCGTGATTATCAGACATGCCGTGTTTGTCGGACATGTCCGACTTGTTGGACGTGTCGTGATTGACGGACATGTCATTTTAGTCGTAAGCGTCGTGCGTGTAGTTGTTTATAGTTTGTAACTTTTTTTATATGTCAGCATTCTACGGTGCAATAATTATTCAGACCGATCTAGTCACAGTAGCTGAGGACACAAGGGAGAGGGTGTCAACATGTGCAGTGAGCTCACCGCCACGGTTCCACGAGCGGCTCCCAGCCGGACAGCGTTCTGTTGTAGTAGTCCACTGCCAGCACCGCCGCCAGCCGCCCGCCCCCCGCGCCGCCCCGCCCGCCCCCCGCCACCGAGCCCGCCGCGCTGCCCGGGGTCGACACCAGCACGGGGTCCTCGAATGCCTCTTCCATTTTGCGAAGATCCTGGACACGAGTGTTCGCTATGATCTGCTTCACATGTGCGAGAAGGGAAGCTATATAGCTAGCAGGAGATGTCTAGCTACCTGTTCCACTTGCAGCTCGCTCAGGGACACCTCCAGCAGCGGCACGTCGGAGTCGAGGCAGTCGTCGATGACGCACAACGTTATACACTCCGCGTTCACCTGCGCAATGGAACATGCCAAAACATTGCACCAGCGGGCAGGAGAAACATCGTCATGAAAACATGTAAGTTGTGTTATTAACTCGCGGTCGGGTGTAGGGTAGGGGTGTACCTGCACTGCAGCGAGCGGCCAGATGGAGGCGGCGGGCGGCGGGCTGGGCGGCGCGCGCGCAGCCGGCCAGCGCGCCGGGAACCCCCAGCCCGCGCCCGCGCACGCGCCCATGTGCACGCTGTTGGCCGGCGCGTCCTGCTCCGAGGAACACACCTCTTCTTTACCTGCTGGCAGAACGCAACAATATTCATCACGATTTCAGTATCCGGTAGTGAGGTCGTCGAGTATTAAGGAAACGCCAACGTAACATTAAGCAAAAACTATCTGTGAAAAGGGCTGGAACGATTATAGCAGCCAATAGGTATAAGACCGGGGGCACCAATTATTAACCGATCGATCGGCTTTTCAATGCATTATGTTGGGCGCCTACCTAAGCCATTATTAAGCGCTCAGCACCCAGCCAGGCCCAGCAACCTTTTCAAGTGATGGATCCATCTGGCTCGCGAGTATTCCGAGAACGCTGAGTCATCACTACTCTTATATACCGTCTCCGTGGCCGTGTACTCCTCAGTCCCACTTACTAATTATACGTGCTTAGTACTTTTGACTGCAACCGAACCGAAAGATGTCAAACTTGTAGATGCTTAAGACGTTATCATCATGGGTCACACACCGCAATGGTCGAACACTTTTCTCTTTGGAATTCGATACATAGCAAAAGAGAAGACCGAACTAATAAAGTAATCGCCATGTTAACTTGTGGTCCTGTACAATGAGCTATTAGTTTATTGGCGTACTGTTAGTCCACTACTTCACCCTTATATAATATGGATGTAAAAGCCCGTCACAAGTAACTTTTTTTTTTTAAACTAAAATATGGCGACACTGAAAAGTCTGATAATTTGCGGTATGAAGACAAATGGACAAAAAAGACAAGCACAAGACATATTTATTTACAGCAAACGGTACATACAAAGTTAGAGTGGGATCTCAGTGCAGACTGACAAACGACAAGGACAGACAACACTGGTGAACGCATGGCAAAGCCTTCAGGTAAAGGTATCCTTACGTCTGTCGTCAAGCCACCTGTCCTCCTCGGAACCTCTATCTACGGCGTCGAACAGCTGGTATAAACTGGATGACCCACCTGCCGTGTAAATTGGAATCTTACAATTCCTGTACGTTACACATATTTCAGTATTTATTAGAACAGGTCTCCTGCCAAGCTATGAAGTCACAATAAAAGCGTTGCTAATAAGATTTATTTCTTTTAAAGTAAGGAAATCATATTAGATATGTAGGACGGGGTGAGTATTTGCAGGCTACGGTGACCGCTTACCATGAGGCGGGCTGTATGGTTGTTAGCAACACTAGTATACGTATAATATAATAGTGAGCGGTACGGACCCGAGAGCGCGGCGCGCGCCTGCACGGGCAGCGACTGCAGCATGGAGGCGAACATCCGCATGTCGTGGTACGACAGCCGCAGGCTCAGCGCGCTCGTCGACACCTGCACACACACACATACACTATCACCGACCAATCATACATGGACAAATGGAACTTCAGGAACGTGGATACACGTAATTATCAAAATCTAAAACACTTGAACTTACTTCTTATCTCATTACCGCACAGCTTTATATTGCTTGCAACAATTTATCGGCTGCGATAGCCGACCAAACGGAAGATCGCGCGATAGTATTTCATAATTTTCTGTTTTTTTGGAAACTCAATGCCAAGAGCATTAGATAGGGGATACAAGCTAGTTAGTCTGGTGGTGATGATGAGGTGGTATCGTACGTGCAGCACGCGGTGGTGGTCGATGGCGACGGTGAGCGCGGCGGGGTCGACGATGGGCAGCGCCGTCTCGTCCTCGAGGCCCAGCACGCACGAGAACACCTCCAGCTCGTTCAGCTCGCACGACACCGGCACCGCCGCCTCCGCGCACCGGTACCGGATCACGGTCGTGCTCTACACACAACCGGCACATAAACACTACGTGTACATTGTACGAGCCGAGAATATACGACACTACCTGTTACCCACGACTTCGTCTGAATTTTTTTAAAGACAATAGTATCTGTCCTGTCTATGTCCTTCGCCAGGATATAATCTATCTCCTTGTCAAATTTTATTACGATCCGTTCAGCCGTTTGGTTCCGAAAAGGTAGCAAATAAACAAACATACTATCTTGGATGATAAATTGCTACTCAGTTCTCACATTGATCATGTTTGTAATAAAGCCTACAAAATGCTTGGGTTTGTGCTTCGCATTTCTAAACCATTCAAGAATGAAGAATCAATGACTGTTTGTATCCAAAATAAAATAAAAAATACTTATTTCGCATAATATTAGTATGAATTATTCCACATTAGAGAATCAAATGGTGAAGGACCTTCCTTTCCACGGTTTGACGTTAAGAAACACATTGTCGGTAAGTGGGCAATCTTTCTCGTTCCATTAACATTCCGTTTGCAGAACCCATTTGTCGCACAGTATCGCGCGCTCACTCTCCTGTGCCTCGCACTCACTCTGCGCTCAACGCCCTCTTGGAGTCCAACCATGATTGTGACGTGTTCGCGGATGGATGGCAGATGATAATGTCGGCATGCTTGGAGTACTGCGAGTTGAGTGTATGACTGGTTTAACTAATAATTAGTATAATTGGCTTGAAGCCGTTCTAATTAATTAAATAAATAAAAATAAATTAAGATACTAGGTTAGTGATTGTGATTCAATATTTTTAAAAAGTGGTCGTTTATAAAATACCGTGTATTGACAAGGTATTGTAGGTAGGTATATGTATTTATTTTATATATGTGTGTGTGTGTGTACCCTTAGTATGACGGCGTTGGTGTCCCAGAGCGAGGCGTCCTCGAGCAGCACGAGCTGTGAGTCGGTGATGTTGAGCTTCAGCTGCACGCTGGGCTCGCCCGCCGCGCCCGCGCCCGCGCCCGCCGCGCGCCGCCCCGCAACACACTCCTGCCTGCACACACACACACACACACACACACCACAGGATATCATTATATAAATACTCTCATCTCGCTTCCCTGCAATATGTGGGAGGGATCTTGTGAAAAGGGACGAAAGTGTGTAACAGGATGCAGGGGAAGCGCGCGCTATTTATTCGACCAATGAACACGCGCTGTGGTGTGGAAAATCAAGGTAGGGATCTCATTCAATATTTTCAGCTTCCATAAAAACGAGATAAAATTGGGTGTACACACATAAGTTAATATGAAACAACACCCATATCCAAGGGCTAGATGAGTGATAGGACGCACTCACTATAATAGACCAGTATAATGTATGGTGGGTATAGTTACAGGTGCACCAGGTCGGGGTCCGCGGGCGGCGGCGGGGGCTGCATTATGAACTGGTGTGCGGCCTCCCACCAGTCCAGCACCGCCATCAGACGCATGTTGTTCACCAGGATCGTGTACGCAGACGAGTCGCGCCGCTTCCTACGACATCACATACATTCATGTCAGCAATATCATCGATATCCACTTTAATATACAACCCAATGAAATGTACGGTTAGATAAGTAACAAGCAAGCAAGCCTTGTAACATAAAGTTTACTAGGACATTTGGCCGGCTAGAGCTAGAAGGCATAATATATAATAGGTAAAGAAGACTTATAAACTACGATTTCAAGGTGGAGAGCACAGTGCCGCCACGCGCGTCCTTACTATTCTAGTTCCTGAGCGGAAGCTGCATGCATGGCATATCAACGAGCGTGACGGGTTAACATCAGGCTGTATTGGTGAATGTGCAGGTGTGTTGTGTGTGTGTGGTGTGTGTGTCTGTGTGGGGGGGGGGGGTGGGGGTACCTGGCGTGCACCTCGGCCTGCACGCTGTGGCGGTGGTCGGGCATGGGCTGCACGATGTGGCTGAACACGTTCCCGCGCCGGTTGGCCGGCTCGTGCGCGTAGCGCGTGTCGCTAACCAGGATCTCCTACACACACGCACACCCGCCCATCACTACACCACTCGCACACACACAGCGAGCCGTTACATGAGAGCGCGCGCTCACCACCATCGGCACGACTTTTTCAAACCAGTCTCGCAACCAAAAAATAAATAGGTGAGCATTCACGGATTAAATAAATTACTACAAGTGTATTTGTAAATATACATATTCACAATAAAAAATAAAAATATTAAATATACAACTTTTCCTCGCTGGACGATATAATAATATATCAGTTTTTGATATGAGACCTTCAGCAGACCTTCAGTAGTCCATCACATTTGTTCGGCGGGCGTGAGGGTTCAGGGTCGGCAGTGGCGGTACCTGTGAGACGAGGTCGATGTCCTGGCTGAGGTCGGAGTAGGTCTCGACGAGCAGGCGCGACTTGATGAAGTTGATGCAGGCCAGCGACGACACGCCGCGCTCCGGCTCCAGCTTCACCGTCACGTCGAGCAGGTCCAGCTTCAGCGAGCTCGTCGTCCACACCTGACACAATACCACAACCTTACACCACTTGGTAACAAGAAAACATTTGTCTTGCATTTTATAGCTCCAACCTGAGGCACGGTTGCGTAATCATTATTAAACCAGGAAATGTACAGTTGTACTTTACAGACGTTTGCAATATCAGTTGGGGTGTCACAAGCACATTGTAATGCGGTCTTCTAGAATCAGCACAGCTTATTATGCGAGGACCTCACACATTAGAGTATTATTATTTAGATGCGATGTCCAGTTGTGTGTGTGTGTGTGTGTTACCCGTTCGGTGTGCGGGTGCGGGTGCGGCTTGGGCGGGGGCGGCGGCAGCAGGTCGGCGACGTCCTCGGCCAGGTTGTGCGCCAGCACGCCGCGCAGCAGCCGGTACTGCGCCGGCTCCAGCGCCAGCTCCAGCGTCGCCAGCGTGCCCTGCACCGTCATGTCCGCCACTGCGCACAAGCCGCACACACAATCACAATGTGACACAACAAATAATATTTGGTAGAAAGGAGAGCTTCGCAATTTTACCTTACAATTCCTGAACTTATTTTTTACTATATTAATTCATAAAGACAATCATATAAACTTAAGTGCAACGGTTTATCACACCACGTGATTTAAGTTGAATGAAAACATCGTGAGGAAACCTGCATACGTGCTGCATAACGTAAAATAAAGTCTGTAGTACCTAAGATACGGCGACGGACTCACTATATTGTTATGTTACGTTGCCACCAAATTATCTTCGGGGAGCAATGGGTAGACTACTTGTTAAGGGAGCCCTGTGGGAAGGCATGTAGATATGTGTATATAATGTGAGCGGTGACCGTTGTGCGTGTGCGACATGTTGGTCTCAACGTGCAGCGTGAGCAGCGCGGGGCGCGGCAGCAGCGGCGGGCCGCGGCGGCGCAGGCGCAGGCCGCGCGCGCCGCGCACGCCCCGCGCGCACCACAGCGACAGCCCCTCCAGCCGCACCAGGCGCACGTCCAGCATCTCACGCGACGCTACAACAACACAACACGAGCCTATTACATCTACTCCGAGCATTTTCCTTGCCACTTACACAAGCAGCACCTGTACGAACGCTTTAAGCCACAGTGAGTGATTGTGTATGTGTGCCTGACCTTGTGTGGGGTCTAGGAGTGTGGAGACGGTGCCGGGGTCCCCGGCGTGGCGGAAGGTATTGTCGAGATGCAGCGCGGCCAGGTCGGCGGCCAGCGCGGCGCGCGTGCGGCCCGCCACGGGCAGCACGATCTGCGGCGCCGCGCAGCGCAGCCGCAGACGCAGCCGCCGCGGCTCGCCCGCAGTAGCTCCGCCCAACGACACCTGACACACACACACATACACCATACAGAAACACGAATATTTTTGGTTTTTTTATAGACAGTACAATAAAAGAATTGAATATCATCATAGTATCAATATGTAAGTAAGCAAGATGAGTATGTAGTGTAGTGTGACCTTTGCCCGCGCCTGCAGCAGCACGCGGCGCAGCAGGCTGAACTCGCGCGCGAAGGCCAGCAGCTCGTGCACGAAGCGCTTGGTGTGCACGTACGTGGCCGCGCCCATCTCCACGCTCAGGCTGCTCTCGTGGCCCGCCGCCGCCGCCTCCTGCGGGGCCAGCCTGCGCCGCACACACCCACTTACAACACGCTCGGGACATACATTCTGCTTGTTTTATATATACCACTAAGGTGGGATACCAGCGAACAGCCAACTGGTGGTAAGCCACCGTAACCGATAGCCTTTAGGAATTATCAGGGGTATCACAAACGCGTCCCCAACCCTATGGTTTTTGAGGACTCGCTATGCTAGCAGTATTACTACTAGCGCAGCATATACTCGTGGAGCACTGGCAACCTTACAAAAACACAACCCTGGTGGTATATGGATGTGTAGGATGCATGCAGGCGGTACCGTTGGTAGTGTATGGTGAGCGCGTTGTGGTGGTGCGTGCGGAAGGTGTCCCGCCAGAGCGCGGCGTGCGGCGTGCGGTCGGCCAGGTGCAGCGCGGCCAGCGAGGCGGTCAGGGCGCGCGTGCGCGGCGCGGCGCCGCTGGCCGCCCGCAGCCGCACGCGCGACACCAGCGCGCGCGCCACCTCGCCGCGCGCCGCCACCAGCACCACGCTCAGCGACCGGATGCACATCTCCGTCTCGCTGCGCAAGCCCTCCGCGCCCTCCGCGCTCCCCGCCCCCGCCTCGCCTGCACGCACACCGGCCCGGGCACAATATCATATTACTGAAACATACATTTCTTTCCATTCATGCTATTAGACTAAATACCAGTCTCTTGTGGTTGCGGGTCGACATCAGAGTGCGGCGGGTCGTCGCCGGCGACGCCGAAAAAGTCCAGCACCGCCACCCAGCTGTCGATGCTCACCACCAGGTTCAGGCAGTTGAACTCCACCTTAGTCAGCTTGGAGACCTGACAAGACGAACATTCAGCTCTTTTACAAATTACAATCAGCCAAATAAGATATCACCCTAAATACTGTCCTAGTTGTTACATAGCGTATTCGCAGATTACATTGAAAAGTTTTAACATTAGTTTCTGTGTATTATATTAGTTCGATCCCAAATGTTAAATAGCTTTCGGCAGTGTTGAGAGTCATATGTGGTGTGTACCTTGTTGTACTTGTTGTGGAAGTCGGGATGGCGTGGATCACGCGTATGCACGGACAGGCTGACCAGCGTGTCCCCCGGCGGCGCGCGGCCCCCCGGTGCGGGGTCCCCCGCAGGTGCGCGCTCCCCCACCGGCGCGGGGTCCCCCACTGGCGAGCTAGGCGGTGTAGGGCCGCACCGGCTGTCTCGCTTGCATCGCTGAGGCTGAGCACCATGCAAATATGTTATTGCTCTGTCCTCCAAGTAGGTATCGGATAGTTAGAAGATTAAAGTGCTTTAGTAGTAGCAGCAGACCTCTTTAGTGATGACGTTAAGCTCGCCGGGCAGCGAGCAGGAGCAGGCCCCCAGATGGGGCAGCGAGCCGAGCGACGGGGCCGCGGGGGCCGGGGCCGGGGGGACCGGGGGCGCGGCGGTCAGGAAGTCGGGGCACGACTTGGACACGAACACAGCCTTGGGCGGCATCTGCGGCGCGTGCGACATCAGCAGCGTGCGGTGCCGCGACTCCGGCTCCTTCGTCAGGTCCTCCATCGTCACCGACTGCAGCGACACCTGACACACACACACACACACACACAATGAATATACTATCACACTATACTCGGCTGTGAACCATGCCATATGCAATAGCAAGTGACCGACTAGCCTCTCAAATATGAATGGATATAATATTGTAGGTCGTGGGTGGCGGGTGTACCTGCAGCATGGTCTCGTGCTGGTGCAGCTTGGTGTAGTTGACGAGGAACTCCCTGAAGGTGAGCTCGACGAGGCTGCGCTCGCCCTCGCCCAGGTCGGCGCGAAGCTCCACGCTGAACATCGGCAGCTCGAAATACACTGGACCAACACGATCCCATATTATATATGTTTTCACCCGAGGCTTCACCAGCATGGTGCTTCATCTCTTTACTGGATGCTGAATACTGGGTAAATGATTTTTGGTCAGCGGATACGAATGGCTTATTTACTCTACATTATTTTACTTATGTACTCACATGTTGTGTAAGTCACGTCATGCTTAAAGCAACAAATCGGATAAAATATTGGCGTGGGACTAAAACACGTTACATTGTATATACATGTGAAGAGGATTGATTATCAAGTAATGATGTGGTGTGGGTGTGTAGTAGTGGGTGGTAGTGGATGGTAGTGAGTGGTAGCGGGTGGCAGTGGTACCAGTGAGCGGCACTAGGTGTTGCGTGGCGGGCGGCGCGGGCGGCGGCGCGGCCAGCACGGCGGCGCGCAGGGCCGGGTCCAGCCGCAGCGTCGGCACCGCCGGCTCCACCACCACGCCGCCCTGACACACACACACACACTGTGAGCCTGCTCTACTAATAACAAAAAGGTTTCTTAACTAAAATAAAGGACGTACTCACTGTCTGGCCTAGGTCACGCCTTGTAACATAAGCTATCTGCCAGAGAAAATCCCACTAAAATCGATCCAGTCATTTCGGAGATTAGCCGGAACAAACAAACACAAACAGAAATACATACAAAAAAATTCAATTTCTGTTTTCGTTGTAGGTAACGGTTATGCGTTCATGTGCATTTAGTAAAAAGGTACGAAATCAAAATAAATAAATCATTATTTCAGTTTAGACCTTAATAAGGCACATATGAAGGTTTAATTAGCATATAATATAGAGTCATTACAGAGTGGTGATTATGATAGAGCTGAGGGTGTGGTGTGGTGGTACCTGTGGTGCGTGTGCGCGCGCGTGCGGCTCGTGGTCGCCGCCGGAGCCGGTCCAGGCGAGCGTGTCGAGCAGCTGCTCGTACTGCTCGCGGCGCGCCGACACGTGCAGCCCGCCCACTATCTTGCCGCTCACCTCGCACTGCACGCCACACTTACACTTACAACACACACTTACCAAACATACATTCACCTCAGACAACATCATCCATTTTCGTCCAAATCTGAAAGTGCCGGCCACCGCAAGTTTTTGTATATTCCGTTAGATCTGATATAGTATCGGCCGGCACGTTCAGATTTGGACCAAATGTTTCAAAGAACATGGATAATGTCCGTTGGCATACACGTTTCCTTTCGATGACAACGCACGATTACCTAAATGCCGCCATTTTAATCTAATACGGCGGACGTCACAAATGGAAATTTATTATATGTGTCTTGTCGAGCGGATCATAGTAAAAAAGGTGACGTCATTCTAAATCCAATATGGCGGCTGCAGCAAGATGGCGCTTCATAATCCCTATTATATGTAGCCCTAGCATCAACAACTTTCGACTACGTATTCGTATCGCTTTCGACTAATTTTGCATGGGAACATGAACTGCAGTAGGCCGGTGAAAAGTGGAAGTTTTTTTTTAATTTCGCGAGTTACGTTTTCGAACACGCAGTCGCAAGGTATTCGTGCTCGGGCAAATGGGTATCAAATGAAGGGCTTGATGAACAATAAAAGCTTGTATAGCTAGTTGTTTTGGTGTAACCTGCACCACTACGTGCAGTATAGTGTTGTTCGTCAGAGGGCGGGCCAGCGGGTCAGCGGGTACCTTGTATCCGGGCTCGCAGCCGTCGTCGGTGTCGAGGTAGTTGACGGCGAGCTGCAGCGCGGTGTTGTGCAGCACCGGCTTGCCCGCCGACACGTCGTAGATCTCCGCCATGTTCTCGCCGCTCAGCTGGTGCGTCTTCAGCTTCTCCGCCACGTCCAACTGGAGACACATATTTTGCTCATCACCTTACCTTCATACAGCCATGGTGGTTTTGGGGTTTAAGCAACGGCCCGTCACCTGCCCCCCCAAACTCCGGCCTGTACTAACGAGATTTTCTAAGCTTAAGTACAGTGATTAATCACACTACGAACTTAAAAAAGGAGGTATGGGGAAATGGGATTCTCCCGTGGGATTTTTGCGGCCCGGCTGGGGACTGTACCACCAGTTTACAGAAGATCGCAGTCAAATAACACTACTTTGACGTAGTATAGTATCAGTGCTCCACGAGGATACGCTACGCTAGTATTAAGGCTGCTAGCACAGTGACTCATCATCAATAGCAGGATTGAGAGCGCGTCAGTAATACGCCTGGTATTGTAAACGGTTTTAAGGCTACAGTGACTGCTTACCATCAGGTGTGCTGTACGCTTGTGTGCCACCTCTGTGGTATGTGTTAGCGCGTGTCGACAAGGCTCTATATTTGAGTGGTTGTGTAGTAATATAACTTACGGAGGCCAGCGAGATGTCTCGGACGCGCACTTGGTAGAGCGTGCGTTGCGGCGGGCCGGGCCGGTTGGACAGGCTCATGCGGCCGAGGTGCGCCACCAGCACCTGCGTGCTGCGCGCCGAGCGGGGCACCACCACCACCGGCGACTCCAGCGAGATGCACACGCTGCCACACACACACACACACACACACACACCACCTCATCAACACTACGCAACAACATATCAATAACATTGCTCAGTTGGGACCATGAACATTGTCGACTACGTATTCGAAAACGCAACTCTTAAAATGTAATTATTATTCTCCGAATTTTAGTTCCACTTTTTGGGGGCGCTGCGCTGTTCATTTTCCCATACAAAAATATTATCAAAAATCATTTATTCAGTTTAGACCCTACTAAGAAAGGTTTAAATTAATATTTGAACGCTATATTTCAGCTCATTAGTGTATATCAAGTGGATCACAGTAAAAACAAACACGCACCTGAGTACGATGTTCTCGGACTTCAAGTCAGCAGGATCATCGACCGAGGCCCCCATGCTGACGGTGCGTCGCCGCGGGGACACGCCCTCCGTCGACTGGGAGAGCTTCGGGTTGGCGTACAAACTCTCGCCCCTACGGTTAATAATATCACCAATAATAAACTAAAGTTACGAGAAGATTAATGAGGGCACCTACACCATTAGACCGATACCTTACTGAAGGCTGGTATATGTAGTACCGGGGAGTACCTGGGGTGCACCAGGCCGATGGCCATGTCCGCGGCGGCGGCGCGGATGGAGCGCGCCAGGTTGGCGAGGTAGTGCTTGAACTCCGTGAGGCAGGAGCGCAGCTCGCGCAGCAGCGGGCCCGAGTGCGTGTACCACACGCTCGCCACGTGCACCGACACGCGCGCCTCCACCACTGCACCACACACAACACATATTGAGAATGCGTCGGAGCATGGAATAAGGGAGCACGGTTGCGTGCAAATTTATGAACAAACATTTGTAATTAAAAAAAAGGGCAAGTATTTAGTGTTTGTTAAATTATATTTATTATGAAAACTCGACATCTGCCGGTAGTATGAATAGATTGTTGAATGTAGGGGATGGGATGGATGCTCACCGGGCGCGTCTGCGTCGTCGGGCGCGTGCACCGTCCTGTGGATGGTGAAGTACAGCGCCTTGTCGTGGTCGGGCTTGGGCGGGGAGAGGCTGGGGGCGGGGGCGGCGGTTGAGGGCGGCGCGGCGCGGCCGGCGCCCAGCACGCGCGAGTGGCGCCCGCCGCCCTCGCACAGCGACACCACCTGCACGCCGCCCAGAGACCCGCCCACCTCCACGCGGGACGCGTCTGCGCACAACACAACACAACACACTACACCACTGCTACCCAACCACAACACTCATTCATTTGATTTCAATTTACGTACGCACCATTTGATATCTGAATTGAGGATAGCATGTTTCAGTACAAATAATCTTGGATCGTTATCCTGGTTTCGTCTCAAACAGTATTAGTCACTACATCGAGCCCGAGGCAATGTTTGATATTTGCAGACCATTTGACAGGGAAAATGGGCTACCTGGGTAAGGTCAATTGTCAGAAAGACCTCTAACGATTGCTTATTATGATGATATTAATTGGCAACTGGAACTGGAGGGGCTCGGAAATTCTGGCCGAGCCCCTCACAATGAATAAGTGTCGAGTATGAATGTAAGGGGGGGGGGGGGGGGGGGCATTGACTGACCGAGCGTGGCCTGTATCTTGGCCTCACAGACGGTGGCGGTGGCGATCTTCCGGGCCACGGCGGTGCCCTCGTGCACGGCCGCGCGCAACAGCAACACGCCCAGCCGGTGGAAGTCGAACGTGATCTCCGTGCGCACCTCCCGCTGACACACACACACACAACACGTCACACACGGTACTGGACACGAGAATCATATCCTACACATGTAGCACAAACCAGACCAATACAATCATATTTAGGTGCTCGTTTACATTATTGTCTGATTATGAAAAAAAAACACTGCCCGAATAACAAAATGCACTTCGATTCTGCTGTAAGCATAAAGAAGAATCCTAAGCCGATAAATTGGTGCAAGCAACATAAAACTGTGCGGCGATGAGATAAGATTTAGTTTTGCCGTGAAATCAAGGATTCCTTATGTAATATTTATACTAGACCCGTTGCCCATTAATTATCAGGTCAGTGCTAGTAATTGAAACTGGTGAAAACCCTTTGAATTTTATAGGAAATTAAAATTCGAATAAACAATGCTCGTCCTACATTCGGCGATTGTGTTAGAAGGGGCCCCCTCAACTATGAGTGTGATGTCGTATGTGTACCTTGTGGTCGTCGTCTGGCGGCGCGGGGCGGGGCGAGGGGGGCGGGGCGCGCGAGGGGGCGGCGCCCCCCGCCGGCCGCACCACCCGCTGCGTGAACCCCAGCAGCTCCACTATGGTCTCCTGGTTGGCTGCACACACCATATACATTTAGTAATACATTTTCTAGGACTTCTGATACGATAAAGGGCATACATCCTATTTGAAGAATAGTGAATATGTTTTTTATGAAGAATTACATACCAATAATATCTAAATTGTTGAAGGATATGTTGGCTATCCGTAAATCTTCCGAGTCCGCATCGCCCTTGACGAGGCAGAGCTCCAAGGCGATGAGCGCCTCGGAGTCGACGATCCCCGCGGCCCCCCAGGCGGCGCCCCCCGCCCCCCACCAGGGGCTGGCGGCCCCCCAGCCGGAGCTGAACGCGTTGCTGCCGTTACTGTCCGCCGTCAGCCACGTCGGCGTCGGGCTGCTCCGGCCCGGCTCTACAATATCTGCAGGAAGGGTTAAACAGACCTCGTTATCAATAATAAATATTTTCACACCAATATAAAATAAATACATATTTTACCGTTTCAACCATGGGCACGCACATCTTCGAAATTGCGTTTACTACAACCGTACTAGTGGCTCAGACTACCTTCAGTCATATGCGCGTGCGCACTGTACGCTTTAGAAGATATATGAATGGTAGTTACTTTTAGCGGCAGTCTGGTGATGCAGCGAGTAGAGGGCTTGGTGCAGCGCGTGGGGGTGCGCTAGTGCGGGCGCGGTGCGGCGCTCCGGCGCGTAGGGGGACGTGGGGGACGTGGGGGACTTGGGTGACGTGGGGGACGTGGGCGACGTGGGCTCCGAGCCGCGGATACTGCCCGACGCCGTGTCCATGCTGGAAAATGAAACAATAATGTTATAACAAATGGTTGGTTGTAAAGAAGGGAGGAGTGGCAGGTGGTGCGGTAGGGGTACCCGAGGTGCTTGTGGCTGGCGACGAGCAGCTCGAAGTCCGGGCCGTATGTCTGCAGCGCGTCGACCAGGAGCAGCGAGTGCACGGACAGCGCCAGCGACAGGTCCCGCGGCCGCGCGCTCAGCGCCGCTCGCACGCCGCACACCTGCACCTCCGCGATGCTGCGCCCGCGGGACTGCACCTGCACACACATCACACACACACATACACACGTCTACTATCAACATTATATATACAGCTAGCCTCTGTCGGAAAAACAATCACCTAGGTTTATTAAACGGTACCTCCTTAACCTCCTTTTACAACATACACTGCGGTTCTCACGAATCATCGCATCGGTGATGCGTGCCGCCGAATATTTATACGAACTTTTAGATGATCCGGTTTCAGTAGCACCAATAATTTTCACAGAAACTTAAGTACAGCTAATGATCACAACTAGAGCTAGAAGAACCCCACTGGAGACAATAACTCCTGACTCCAATCTTACAGAAAATGTCAGCCAAACAATACTACTCAAATGTTATTACGGTAACCAAGGATTTCACAAGTCCTTGGGAATGCATCGTGCATGTAGCCAGTATTGTGAGTACTCTCAAAAATGTGCTAGTGATAGTTTTGTAAACACCTATGATAGGATTTAAATACAAGAGCCCTCAACCAAACAGCATTGATATCTCGATGTTAATCTTATTGATGACCAAACCATAGCAAAACTAATATAATAGAGTACCTCTAGAGACATCTGGTCGATGGCGAAGTGCAGCATGAAGAGCGTGGAGTTGTGGTGCGAGGAGAGGTCGGAGCGGTCCGTGTCGGAGCTGACGCTGGCCTCCTCCTCCGCCGGGGCTGAGCCTGCACTCCCCGCCCTGTCCTCACTGCTACTGCACACGCACAATAACACACAGCTATACAATGCTGGACAACTCCATATACTACACCCTAACCGTCACAATTATATTGTAACAGTACTGTATTCTTGACATCAAACTTGTATTGATTCCGTTTTCGTAGTTTCCTACGGTGTAAGAAATAACATATGTTCCCAAGTACGGCTGACGACTACAAATTTCCGCACATCGCACCTTCTTTAAAGGGTGTGTCGTTAGGTCTTCCAAACCAGGAAATTCCACTACATGATAGAATCACTTGGGCGAAATTAATAACCCAGGTTTGGCTCGCAAAGAACCGACGCACCACCACCACCACGGGCGTGCCTGCGTTCCCTAGGGTAGACACTTTCCTTGTAGGCTCGTGCGCATTGGTTCGTTACATCGCGGCCCGTGGATACCACCTTTAGGAACCGTGGGCAGTGGGCAGCAAGGTACAGGTGGTAGGAGAGGTGACGTACGCGAACACATCCCGCAGCTGGTCGTTGGTGAGCAGCGCGCGCAGGGCGTGCAGCTTGTGCTCGCTGAGGTGCACCACCAGCGCCGGCAGCCAGCCGCGCAGCGCGCCCGTCGGGAACTGCGGGTCGCTCGTCGCCACCACGCGCCGCTCCGCCTGCACACACACACACACACACACCACGTACCAACTACTACTACTCCCATGTACTCTCGGGTTTCTGCACTTAGTCAGCTCCCCAGTCCTTCCTGAGGAAACGGTGTACTATGCCGACAATTTTCTTAGGCGGGCCCACTAAAAATCCCCACAATATTTTTTTTGCGACCCGCATCGATGATGGATATGCATTAGTGCGGAAAAGAGGCAGTGCAAACAATTCTAGCACACCTAGTAATAGATATCGCCTGCTAAAACAAACCAGCATCAGTTGATTGTAAAACAATACAATGTAAACAGTAAGGTTGTCTAAGCCCCCACCTGAAGCGATATACTGAATCTGTCCAGCAGATGTAGCGAGGATGTGCTCTTGGTGTGCGCGTACTTCCAGTTGTCGCGGACTCTGCCCACTAGGATCTGCAGGTCGCTCAGCTCGATTTTGTATCTGAAATAGTGCACCTCATTCATATTATCACTACATTCCTACCTAGTTAACGAACATATGATCGAGTAAACTACGAAATCAAATACATGACATACTTTATCGTTCAATGGAGATAACGAGTTTTGAACTGAATTATATAGAGATTATGTAAAATACTATAAAATAACACAGTTAACTAGTGTTAGAGATTTATAATATCATATATCATGAGGTCCTTTCAGAGAAAGTATAATTATAGTATCATTGTATTGATCGCGAGTATTCACGAGAATGTTGGTGACCTGTCGTAGAGGCTGGTGTGCAGGTTGGCGGCGTCGAGCGCGGCGTGGGGGGCCGCGGGCGGGGGGCCGGGGGGCGAGGCGGGGGACAGCAGGCTGCCGGGGGGCGTCGAGCACGGCGTCATGAACATCTCTGGGACGATGGAACAATATTTATTATAACTCTAAGGAACTATTCTTTTAAGGAAAGCTGTACATATTTATTTTTCAAATAACGCAGTTCTCCCAATTATGCAATATACGACAGTCAATAAAAATCTTAAAGTGAACGGTCGTGTCATTTCTAAACATCACTCCTTGTCACGATATCACACCACGACCAACTTTCATTTCGCATCCATTACAATTTTGATGGCTGCAACATTACCAGCCTGCGCATTAAAAACATAAATATTTATGATTGCAAAGCATTGTATTGGAAGGCTGATTAGAGTGACGTGTGTTGTGTACCGTCATCGTCGGTGTAGTCTGTGGGCGGCGGCGTGGTCGTCTCTGGCGGCAGGTGTGCGTTGGCCAGCCGCAGCCGGCCGAAGTCCACCACCAACACGTGCGCGTCGCGCGAGCTCAGCTGCTCCACGAACAGGATCTGCGGCGCGGAGATGTCCAGCTCCACGTGCCACGAGCGACGGTCACCCTGCACAACACAACACAACGCCACACAATACAATACAATACTCACACCATCACTGGGTCAACCATAGGCATGGTTGCTCGTGAAAGTTCGCAATACTATGTTACACATATCTTTATTATATAAACTCATATGTAAGTGTTTTTCCTATTAAGTTTAGGGCTTATATGTTAAAAAGTGCAGGCGGTACATACCGGGTGGGGCCGCACGAGGCGCTCTAAGTGCGTGGCCAGACGCGCGCGCGTTGTGTTCGACACGTGCGCGTAGGGCGGGCCGCCCGCCCCCCACGCGGCGTAGGGCGGACCGCCCGCCCCCCACGCGGCGTAGGGCGGGCTGGCCGCCCCCCAGGGCGCGCACGCCATGCGCCGCAACCAGCGCGCCGCGGCCGGGCACCACACCACCTCCACCGCAGCCGAGCGCACGCGCAGCCTGCCGTGCACATAGATTTTTTCTTTATAAACACACTTTATTCTATTAAGTCCACAGTTAACTTGGGTAACATAAACATAAAACTGACTTGTAATCACAGTTGAGTCCAAACGGTTTCTTCTCGTAGGAGAGTTGGAAGAGCGGGTCGTCGTGCGCGTGCGCGGGCGGCGCCCCGTGCGTGCGGCACCACGCGCGCGCCGCTCCCGCCGCGCTCATGGCGCTCAGTCCCTCGCGGATCATGCCCTACACACCACATTATATCAACCCTACTCCTTGTTGCAGTGCTGACTTCCGTTTCTCCGTTTCTTCCGAGCTCAGTTTTAGTCACGCGCCGTTTTTCCATTGTAAAAATATGCCATGTGTATATTTTTACTACTGACCCGGTGGTAGACTTTATTATACGAGCGTCATTCAGATCTATATTGAATAAACGATATCATATTGTAATTGAGAATGATGTGAATGGTGATGCACTAACGTGTGGCGCGACGAGCACGGGGAAGAGCGTGTCGGGCGTGATGCGCTCGCGCACGCACACGGAGCCGAGCGCCGCGTGCAGCGCGTGCGCCCCGGCGCGCGGCCGCCACTCCAGCGACACGCACACGCCGCTGAACTGCAGCTCCACCGCCGACTGCCCGCCACTACATATGCATATGCACACGTAATAATATGTACCCAAGCTACTTCATTATCCCACGAAAGTAGTGCAACCCTTGGTCAACAATGGATGAATGGACTTATTTCGATGCCTACATAAATCATCAAATATTAATACACTTCAATGGTAATAATATTACAAACGTCGAAATTATTTTCTTTTAATTAAATAAAAATACAATATATATAGTACAACTCACTTGTCGATTATCTCGTCATTTTCCATACTCAAGTTGAGCGATCCCTTGTTGAGGATGAACTCAAACTTGCCAAAGATAGTGTCCCTCTTGAGCAATGTGTTGTTATCTAACGAGTCCGCGATGACGTCCAGGATCTCTTCCTCCAGGTCGGGGGGCGAGGGGGCGGGGGCGGGGGCGGGCGTGGGAGCGGGGTCGGGGATGTCCGTGCTGTACCAGCCCCACCACTGCGGGAACCAGTGCACCAGCATGCTGCGTCCGGAGCTAGGTTTGTCCGGGGTCGACACGGGCGTCGATTTGGGCACCTTCCTCATAGCCACCTGGGTACCAAACATACATTTTTACAGTGAGGACCTCTTTCTCCTTTCGTTAAAGGCTACGGATGAGAGCCACAACAACGTCAAATATCCAAAACGGTAGGCAGCAGTCAGGATGAACTGTTCGTAGGCGTGTGTACCTCTCGCAGCGGCTTGAGCACGTGCAGCGGCGTGTTCCACTCGAAGAGGTCCTTGGCGGCCTTCTGGTCGGGCGGCAGCGTGGCGGCCGGGTTGGCCAGCGCGGACAGGCAGATGGACACGTACTGCCGCGTGGCGCGCGCGCGCTGCACGCACTCCTCCCACGTCGGCTTCGGCTCCATCCCTACACACACACACACACACATCAGATGCGTCCCAAATACAAATCAAATATTATTATTATTGGATACTGAAAATGAATGAAAAACCCCTTCATGTCACTCACAGTGGTGGTCGGGCAGCATGCAGGCGAGTGCATAGCACCACCAGTCGCGCGCGCGGGCCCGCACGGACGCGGTGGGGCGCCGCGCGCGGAACTCGCGCACGCGCGCCAGGCGCTCCAGCCCCACCACACACCCCACCGCCTCGCCATACTGACGCTGCACACATATTTAAGTTTTATATCGCTGAAGTTTGCATCAAATTGTTTATAAAAAAAATCTAGAAAATTTTATGACGTTTTCGCACGCTCCCGCATCATTCTGATTTGGGTGAGATTTTTATCTATAAGTAGGTAGGTTTTTTTTTACCACATTTTGTAAATACTTCATGCAATTATCTTTAGGCATCCGTTTTATCGGATGTAATTGACTCAATTGTAATATTTAACAATGTGATGTTGGAGCTTAGCCTACCGCAGTAAGATGCAGCAGCACGGAGTCGAGCGTGAGGTGGCAGCTGAGGCGCGGGCGCGTGCGCGAGCGCAGCGGCTGCTCGGTGCGCTCGCGCCGCACGCGCGCCGCCGCCCACGCCGGCGCCACCAGGTACTGGTGGCTACCCTTCCACGTCTGCGACATCCGCTCCTATACATACCACACAAGATATTTATCTAGCTGCATCGCGGAATACCGTCACTGCACTGCCGGTGGAGATTGGTATGGTGGTACCGTCAGCTCGGCGATGTTGCAGTGTGCGAGCATGCCGGCGGGCACGGGCATGGCATCCCAGTAGACGGCCAGCTGCTGCAGCTCGAGCAGCTTGAAGGAGCAGCCGCCGGGGTCGGTGTGCAGCGTGAAGCCGCGCACCCACTGCCGGTCGCACGACTCCGCCGCCAGCGACTCCACTGTCAGTCCGCACGCAAATGCGTTGGGCGCACACGTCAGGGCGTCCTCGTATCGGATGTGCACATCGTTCAGTTTCAACTAGAACATATTATAAAGTAAACTGACTTACTTTGTCAAAGATTAAGAAGACTTTGTCGAAGAGAAAAAATAAGAGCCCCACATTTATATTTAAAGTCAAAAGGTGTGATGTTGTGTAATCGTACCTGGAGGTTCTCGACGATGTTGGCGAGCAGGCCGGTGCCGTAGCTGAGCCAGGAGGAGTAGGAGGCGGCGTAGTAACCCGCGTCACTTGCCTCCAGCTCGGCGCGCCACTGCGCCTCCATCGCGTCCAACACCGACACCTTGAGCTCGTGCCGGAGCTGCGCTTCCAGCTCGCCATCCCACTAACATATACATACCACTATCATTGCTATTGTCATCTACATATACATTGATTCACTAGTGTTTCCAGATGCTCAAACATACAGACATACAAAATGCAGTTTAATATTTAACCAGCTGCACCGCACATGTCCAAAAACACTTTTTAATCCATTGAGGGTTGAATTTCAAAAATAATTATTGGGCTCTACCTAAGGAATATTTCTTCCACTAATCAGTCACAATTCTGGTTTATAGGTATATATTTATGTGTAAACAAATAGTCTGAACATATAAGTTCATAAACATTATTGGATAAAGCTAGCTAGCTACAAATCATATGAGTGATTCATTGATTATGATATTATCTGTGACACATGTTAATCTTATCTTGGTTAAAGAGTTCATTATCATAGCCTCAAATATGTTAGTTATGTCACAATTTGGTGATAAGGGCAATAATACTGTACACATTGAATAGGAAAGAATAACATTTAAAAGTTGAAAGTTATAGCTGATTATTAATTTAATAAATTGGTTGTTGATGATGACAATTTCTGAAACAATCACAATCCATTGCAGGACATAGTTCACCTCTTCCAAGTTAACAGGAGCAGCAACAAGATAAAGCTTTTCTATGGCTATCAGCCATGGTGCAGAGCGGATCTGCCTCACTGGCACTTGCAGCTGCACCTTGCCAATGAACCCAGCTTTGATCTCCACCGGCAGGCCCAGGTGGCGGAGAGCATCTTTCTTTAGTGGTAAATTCTCTAGTTCTACCTTCCCTGGAAGTAGAGAATGGATAACAAGTATTATTATTGCATTAAACCTGTACAATCTATATCTTATCACATTTTAAATCATATGAAAAATATTCAAATGTATTCAATAACGGGAGGCATATGGCAGTACGGGAGAGGAGCAATGGCACAATATTTTTTATAAAGTGGTCTTAGTAGGAACATACCAGACAGCAGAGCCACACTCAGCTGATCTGTATTCAGGTTCTCCACATATTTTCCGAGGTAGTTGTTCAAAACCCAAGCAACCAGGCCCTCCAACATCGTGCATGTTTGACTCAAATTATTTTCCTACTTTAATAAATGGCCTCCGAACGCACCCGCGCCTGAAATCAACAAACATTATAATAAACTGCCCAATGTCAACAATGATAACATTCTCAAGTCGTGTTACGAAATAAATAGTATTATGTCATTTTCTGTAGTAAAGTGGCTTCATATGAACAAATGTGCACAAGACTCACAAATTAAACATTCGCTTTTTAAAATTTGGTCTAATAATTGCGGTTATTGCACATTAATCTTTAAATTAAATTCAATGAAGCCTTGCCAATCCAAGTTTGCAATTTGCAATATTTTCCTAATTTTTTTGACATTGACAGGTTGTTGTTGAAGTTGACTGTCATGAGATGGGACACAAATGACACTCAAACTATATAATTATTAAAAAGATATAAATCTATGCTCAGACGAATAGCTGTATTAAAAAAAAACTTGTCGCCATAAACTTAAGGAAGAAGAAGAAGACTCGGAGAGCCTCAGAATATTAACGCTCTCTCTCGCTGCACCCATGACAATGATAGAAGGCGCTTATTTTCATTCAAACAAGCTAAGCGACTAAGCAAGCACGAGTCGCTTACCAACGAGCTACTAGCCAGCCATTCATAAAGAAGTTAAAGTTGAGAATGCTCATTACCGTACTTTCTTTTTTCTTTCTTTACGCCTTATAAGCATTTCTTTTCTACTTAAGTTTACCTCGTAGGTTTCTAGTAGCGGTTGTATTCTCTTGGGATTTCTACGAGGAACTATATAAAATAAATCTAAATAATAACGCTTGGTTCAATATGTATTAATTTTAGCATACTAGATCCGAGAAAAATACTGAAAAAAACATCTTTTTGAATTTGTAAATACTCAATGGCTACCTCAAAGCAATAACTGTTTATCTTTTTGTTTATCATTATCCTAAGGTGAAACCGTTTTTTTATCTATATCCCGTAACGTTTCATCTTACGCTCGATCGCTCGACGAACACTTTTTTTATCATTGAATGACAGTTCTGTTAATACTGACAAATCTGACAATTGTTTACGTAAAATAGAACACGATACTCTCCACGGAATTTGTTTATTCTACTAAATTTTGGGCTATTTATTGAAGAAAATCAACGAAAACATGAAAGCAGTACAAGTTATAAAGAGGTTTCGTTGTTCCCCAACGATTAATATTCGCGCATGTTGCGGTGAAAATCCTACAAAATTACAAGTGCGACACAGTGCCACTGTATGTTCGAATTTTAAAATATTTACTCCAGTCGCAGTGAAAATCCGCAATTTAGGGATAGGACCAACTGCAAAGGATTTTGAAGAACCCACGCAAATATCTGGACCATTGACCAAGGCGCACGCCAACGAACTTGTATTACACCTAAATCAAGAAGAGAGAAATGTCCTATTCAGTGCGCTTCAGGAATACGAATCTAACAGAATTAAAGATGAATTCGAAGGTATTTAAACTCAAATAAATATCAATCAAATAAAATAGTAATATAAGGTAGACTTTTGTTTGCAGACATGCTGGCTGGGCAGCGGTGGAGAAGCAAGTTAGGAAGGCCCAGTAAAGTGCCATCATTAGGTGATGTCGACCCCACGGGCTCCTATTGCCCGGTGCCAGATGACTGGCTCAAGAAAAAATATGGTGAGCTGGGCTAATAGTAAAAACTTTGTTTATAGTACACACACAGTACAGTATAACTGGTTTTAACCAGTTTTCTCTGAGTAATGTCATTGACTTCCTAGTAATTGTAAAAGTTATTTTTACTTAGCATGAATGTGTACACACTGGACTACCTGTGATAGTTATATTGTTTGGTATTGCTGTTCAGAATACTGTCAATAATTAAGAAATATAATTTATTGCTATTATACAAATATATTTATAAAATAATTAATAAAATAAAAGATTTGTATTTTTTTGTGAATATTAAACTCAAAAACAACTGGCCCTGGATATTAAAATATTCATATATTATCACTGATTGACAGAGACTATTTATATTGCTACACAGGCAGTCATGGTGAAAAAGCTAGTCATTTATAATACTATAGGAAATGTACATAAGAATCATTAGTCACTGAACAGTTTATACTTCAAAACATCATCACTACTATCTTCAGCATCATGTTGATGCAACATTTTGTTAAAGATGTTATATTTTTCTTCCAGCTGCCACAGTGCCCAAGCCCACAACTAAGGAGTTGTTTCACTGTAAGTGTTTTTGTTTGATTACAATAAGCTCCACAGCTAAGCCTGTAGATCTGGAGATGTGATACGACTTGCAGTGACATGAACAGCAATTGTCTTTACTTTATTATCATATACCTTTCCTACACATTCCAACTAGAATATGAATTTGGTCAGTAATTCACTAATTACTTACTAAGTGATCTGAGTGAGTGCTCCAACAAAGAAATAACATAAACAATATTTATGTTTCAGTGTCACTGGCAAACTCTATCCCATTCATTGGCTTTGGTTTCCTGGACAACTTCATCATGATTATTGCTGTGAGTATAAACTCAGAAGAACAGTGGCATGTTGTATTACAATCCATTGGATGAATGATGCATGCAAATGAATCTATACCAAGAACAAATCCATAGTAATGACAATGCAACTACAATCCGAAAAAAATGTGCATGTGGTTAAAGTGGATGTACTACATTCATGTTTTTTTTCATTTATGGACTTTTTTTTTTTTTTTTTTTTTTACTTTATTTGGCACAACAAACAACTACATTCCCTCATTAAGTTTTAGATAGGATAAGGTATAACATACAAGTATAAATGTAGTCAACCCCGTTGCGCGCAGATTAATTTAAACAAAATTAGGGGGGCTGCAGAGGTAACAATACTAAGGTAAAGTAAGTAACTAATGACACAGGAGACTATTTATGTCACTTTTAAAGGTTGTGAGTGAGGCTGCGAAGATCTCAATATTGCCAAAGTGTTCATTATACTGTTTCGTAACTCTGCGCAAAGGCGCGCGTTCACCAGCATTTGTCTTGCATGGTGTTGGTGCAAAAAGCTGTTGTTTACGAGTCTCTCGAGTTGACTGTGATCTATACGGAACTCTAATATATATTTGGTCGACTAACCGGCTACAGTCAAATTTATTATGACAAATCTTATACAGGAGCATTTGGTCCAATAGTGATCTTCTAATTTCAAGTGAGGGGATCGAGTACTTGTTTTTAAGTAAAACGTAGTTGGACTTAGAACGAAAACATCGATAATGCATAGTCTTTAAGAAATATGATTGTACTCTTTCGATTTGATTTTTATATTTAGTATAGTGAGGATTCCAAACAGACGATGCGTATTCGAGTTGAGACCTTACAAGGGATTTATAAAGAAGTAGGTATGATGCAGGTCTTTTAAAATGAGTTGACATCCTCATTACATAACCATAAATTTTAAAAGCTTTATCAACGATGTGGTTTATGTGGACATCAAAGTGAAGTTTGCTATCTATAAACAAACCTAAATCTTTTATAATTGCAACCTTTTCTAGTGGAGTTCCGGCCAAAGTATAGGTGACGTTAATGGTGTCTATTTTTTTGGTGAATGTGATAGATTTACATTTAGCCAGGCTAAGTTGCAGCCTGTTTACCTTACAATAGTTCACTAAGCGGTCTAAATCCTCTTGCAGCTTTTGACAGTCGGCTGCCGTCGCAATTCTACGATATACTTTAAGATCGTCCGCGTATAATAAGTATTTACTATGTTTGAAACACTGGACTTGGTGGTTATAACAACTGTCATATAGTATATGGGGTGTTTTATATAATTATAATGTGTAATGTAATGTACCAGGGTGATAGCATAGAGAGCAGCATGAGCGCGTACATCACGCTGTCGACGATGGCGGCGGCGGCACTGGGTAACACGTTCAGCGACATCATCGGCATCGGGTCCTCGGTGTACGTTGAGCGCGCTGCCGCCCTCGTGGGGCTCGGCGCGCCCGCGCTCTCCCCCGTGCAACTCGACATGCCCATCAGCCGGCGCTTCTCCAATGTCGTCAGTATACTTACAAACACATACAGTCACATTAGCACCAAATTATCTTCAGTCAAAATGGGTGTTGTAACACCTCTACCTACCACTTCAGGGACCCTTGTGGGAAGGCGCAAAGATATAATATTATAACACATACATTCTAGTGTAGACAATATTTAAGATAGATATTTTTTTTATAAAGGCGCCAAATATAATATAAAAAAACTATTTAAATTTATAATTGATCAATCTGTAATCACACTGTACTTCGTTTCTTCACTTCAGTATAATATGTCTACCCCTTAGGGTCGAGTTCTGGGCATCACACTGGGTTGCTTCCTCGGCATGACCCCGCTACTCTTCAAGGATGATGAGAAGAAACCAGAAGTTTTAGTAAACTAGCCGACACTTGCCATTCTATCTTCGGCTTAGAAATATTGCCACACCTTTTCTTTACAAATATTGCATTTCTATCAATATGTTATGGTACTTAGCATGATAATGTTGTCTGTTTTATTCCTCTAAACAGTTAACTGCTTGATATTTGTTAACCGCCTGTTTTTATATATGTTTTGTTTGCACTGACAATAACTGAGAGTTTATAATGAAAAAAAAAAGTAAATGAACTCTGCCAATTAGTGTAATGCAATATAACAAAGGTGTTCTTCACATAAGTGTAGTAGTGTTTATTTATGTGTATATGTGTAGGTAGGAATCAAATTACTGACTGTGGTACTTAGCTTATGAATGTGCTCGTGTAAACACCATTTACACGATGAACTGCAAATATAGACTTCACGTTGTATGCTCGACTCGTGATTGACGCGAATATATATTTTAAATTGAATTATGAATTAATTCCTATAAATACATTGAATTGTTATTTTATTTAATTTTATATTGTTCCTACTTATGGAATATTTTAATAGTTTAATTGTAATAAAATTCTGTAATGTAATAGATTAAGTAAAGGTGTTTGGATACGACTATATTGTCAAATCATCATAAAGCTGGTTTTCGGTAAATAATATCAGTTATCGTTTGGTGATCTGGCGGGAAATAGTGGACACCTACCGATCGTGCTCAGAGGGAAAGAGGGGCCTGGCTATGACCCTATTAGCCCCTCAGCCTAAAAACTGGATAATTGTTTATATTTACACACACGACATGTAACAGGACCAACGCACAACACATGCACATATAATATTCAGTTATAAGCTTTAAAGTACTTAAGAAATTAATTGTAATCCTTAACGCGTCATAATTTTCGTTACTATTTTAAGAATGGTTGGAATCGTTTCACTCTGCAGCTGATTCTAACTATTTTCAAGGCGTGCGTATAATATGCTACATGTACAAATGTACGAAAGTGTTGGTCCTCGCGTACGGACTCTGATGACCTGATAGTAATTTTTACATACGTACATTATCAGCACGCCAACTTTATTTCGGGGTAGGCAGGCATTGTATAAAGTGCCATTTCACTCTTGACCTGCACACCACTTGGTAGTGATTGATAACTTATATCAATAGACCATGGCAGCGCTTGGCTCTGGAACATTCTAAAATGATTGTAAACTAGAACATGTATGTGCTATATATTCTAGTAATGCAATTTCAACTGGACGACAGTTGCAAATATACTCAGGGATGGTTCTGTTAGATGCACGTGAAGGAATCCTCAGCTCTAGAACCAGGCATACATGTATGATATTATAACCCTTATGACTTCGACTACATATAACTTAATTTATAAATCGATATGTTGAGGACAGTATTTTGACACGAAAACGTAATATCTAGTCATTTGCACAATGAAAATTGGTATATATTCACTCATAACTGCACTTGCCTCTGCATCATATCATTAGCTTAGATGTATTCAATAACTACATTCTCATATCACGATGAACGTTACTCAACTAAAAATACTTCCTTTCAGGCTTTACAAATAAGGAGTCCGTATTTACCGTGTATTTTTTTGTATTTCACGCGTATATATGTATGTGCCATCGAGCTATATATTGAGCCTAACCAAGGTGTTATTTTATTAAGGTGGAAATTGGAATGTTTTAATATTTCATGTTAATATATTATTTTATTATATATTATATTACCGTTGTGTAAATATAGTGTGTATAGCTCCGTCTCACCAAATGTTACTATTGTGTCCAGGTTAATGTATTGGAGCTATATGTGTGTATGGATTTTACATCATCATTATAATTTTGTGATTACAAACTAATGTTAATATATTATGAATTTTTAAATCAATATAAAGAAATTTTCGCCTATTTGGTGGTCAGTTTTATTTTGGAACCCATTCAATCTTAAATCAAATCGTTTTCACTATAGACACAGAACACCCACGTTACTTAAAGTTTGATTGAGTGTCTATGTACAATGTGTTTCAGTCACATTAGAACACATTATTAGTTCCCAGTAAAGGAGAAGAGAACGATTTTGATGATTGATGAGGCGTGGCATTGTATTAAACACCAACTTTTGTACCTCAAAATATGTACCCGTAATCAGAGTGGTATACATATTTTTTAGCTCCTACCTCCTCTGTATTTACTGGACAACGCGGACATCATAATATTCGGTAACACCGAATAGGGTCTACTTTAAGAATACACATAAAGGTAATATATACATTTATTTGTGGTACATAATAAATCGTTTAATAAATAATTGTCGCTTGTCGCTAGAGATATGCGAGTGTAGAAGCTGCAGATTGAACGCATTACATCGGAGGTCGCTTATGTATTGTAAGCCTTACGCTACAGCGCGGCCACGCGTCCTGTACACATACAAGTGTGGGTGCCGCGTAGCATATGTCAAATAACAGACACATTTTATCAAAAATATACTGTTAGTTTAGTGTAGATAGCGAGACTTGCCGGTACTATCAAGATAAATCTCATAGAAATTTGAGGTACTCCCATGCAAGTGCGTCGTGAAATTGTTGATGGATAGTAAGTCATTACCATTATGACTAAAGATCGTTGACTAAAGACGCAGCAATAAATATCTAAAATATCTGCAGCCAGTATTAGTATCCTACCGCGTACTTTACTCATCAAATTCGTTTGATCAGCCAACTTTATGTTTAATGAAATCATGTACACAGCATACTATTACACAGTCTACCACTAGCTAAACACGGCTATCATCACTTTGCTATGTTAAGATAATCGTATTCACATTTTAATGTGATCCGCCGTATTTATAAGCAGGTATTAAAATATCTAACGACTACAACTATTAGGGAAGTGCGAGGAATATGAATACATTGCAACACTTAGGAGATACTAATGCGCTTGTAGCACGCTGCACTTTTATTCATATTACAATAATACTATACTGGGCAAGACTTGGTCAAAATAGCAGAGCTAAATTAAAATATTCTAAATTTAATTTTACACACTAGTAACATTTGCTCGCGTTTTATACAATAAATCAAATCATCACTGTGGTATATATTTAAATATGTACTTAAAAAACGATTGAATCTTTCAATCATTTGGTAAAAATACCGACTAGATTTCACATTACAACAAAACGCAACATTATACAGAGCAACACAATAAGGGCTGGGTCTAGCCATAGGTTACTAGTTACATTACACAGTAAGTACATTTTAAACCGTAATAACAGGTTTATAAGTATGAGTTTACTTTGAACTATAATTTACAAACTATGCTATAAACGTACTTGGTTATGTGAAACTGTAATCTAAGCTATTACGTTGTGATGCTAAATAGAAATGGTATCTTACAAAATTTAAAATCACTTACATAATCGTATTGTATAAGAGTGGTGTATACACAAACAGCCAGTATATTAGTCTATAATCGATATATTACAAAATGTCTTTCACATAATATAAGTAAAAGGGATATAAAGTCCTATATAATTACATTAAGCACAATGTTCAACCCACGGTGCAGACAGAGCAGCAAGCCTCGTGCAGCGAATGTACAGTTTGGTCGACTCAACAATAATATCACCATTACCACCTGCACATAAGGTAGATGCATACAGTGACATTGATCACGTGGCCCACAGGGGCGCACTCTCAGCTCCTTTACTTTACACAATATAAATAAATATCATATAATAATTAATTTATTTAATATAATGGCAGTTACCTCCCGGCTACATGTCAACATGGCTCCTGTGCTATACGGTGAAGATACAGACGATTCGATACTTATACAAGATTATAGAGAAAGGGTTAAGAAACCTTCCCAAAAGTCAATAGTGTTCGAGTAATACATGTCTAAAGATTTCGTAAAAAAATAAGCTAAAGCAACCCTATCACCAGCTGTTAGTTAGTATCGAGCTCAATTTAGTTTACAGACCGCGCTACACTCATTCAATGATATTTCTACCTATTACTATGATGAAATAAATTGCAAGTGAATTTTAGTATGAAAATAAAAATATGAGATCTCCGAGTCGGCTCCTCGGCTCGGCTGTGTATCAATCTTATATAATATATTGTATTGGCCAATCATCTCAAAACCCTTTCCAAATAACCTAGTATATATACATAGGTATTATATTATATACCTCGCTCTAGTTCGATTTAACAACGATTACCAACTTTATTTGCGTTCTAAATAGCACAGAGTAGCGTCTCCCTTAGACTGTAAAAGCGACAGCAAAACGGCATGGTAATACAAAGTATGAAGTATAATTTACGATGTCGGGCCACGTCCACCATGTAGGCACGACGTGTTGTTGAAGCGATAATACATTTGCAGTCGTTATGAAGTACATTGAACTGCGGTCTGCAATAAGGCTTACTGTCATACATTATATAAAATCGCACTGTGTCACTCCATCTAGCTGCACCACTTATGTGAGTTTAATTAATCACAGTCCTGCAGCCTTAGCCATGTTTACTATCTACATTCGTTAATGCTGTACAAAACGAAGTAAATGTATGGGAATCAATAACTTTTACGTTGTCACGTGTTATTTTTTTAATTCCCATACATTTATTTAGTTTTCTATAGCTTTAACTATTATAGATAGTAAACATAGCTATAGCTTCTGATAATTTAAGTCAAACTCTTCACATTCCTGACTAATTAATTATCGTAGCACGACAATGTGCTCACCGACACAACGCAATACACATCATCTCGATCTCAATCACTCGATAAGGAACAATCAATGTCTTGCAAATTTGACCAAACAATGCACTAAGTTTTATCACTGGCACCGTTAACATTTTCCATCACTATTCTAATTATCAAATGTCTACAAATCTGTAATACAATACAAATAAGGGATTTATAACAATATTAAGAAATGCAGAAGGTAAACTAAATGATAACACGTGAAGTCAGTACACACTAAGATAATGGCGACGGTATTAACCGATTCAGTGTTTGTGTATTGTAGGTAAGGTACATAATTATGTCTCTCATAGGTACATGTGTTTGTTTGTTGTAGGTACACCGGTACATTGAGGTCCCCGTGCAAACCAGACGCCACTGGCCACGTCCACACTAATCACAACTAATACATAATATCACATTGACAATAATCCAACTAATTTTGTTTCCCGTTACGATATATTCGTGTATCACAACCTTGGTATCGCGTGGTACGTCGTAACGATTCTAAAACAACATTAAAATTACAAATTATATACAAATGAATTTGACACAAATAGCAACAATCAATAGAGCCCATTATCGAGCAGCAAGTTGACGCGAGCTCGATATCACGGATACAAGCAACACAAATATTGTACTTGTGTTGGTCAGTGGTCACTTGGTCAGATTGTGAAATATGATTCATATCCATTGCATATGACAGATAATCCCAGTGCGCCAGGCGTTAACAACTCGCACCGCCATGTAACACAACATCGACACCTTATTTACTCCCTTACCTAACCAAAACTATAATTAACTTATTTTAAATAATTAATCCCATGAATGACAACTATCACAGTGATCGAGAATGTTTCCACCACCCACTCCGAGCTCCTCAGTACACAGCACCGTACAGGGCCGTAGCTGCACCCATTATTAAGGTAGGGACGGAACTATAAATGTTACTTCATATGTTCTGACCAAACTATTTTTATCATTTTTGTGCACATGTGTGAGTCACTTAGTGCTTCATTGTACAGGCTGATATAAAGCTAAAGATGTAGTATTATTTCCGTCATACATACGTACTTTGATTATTATTTTATCTTTTCTTTTATATATTGAGCTAGAGCACATGCCCCACAATAGCCCTCCCCCTTAGCTACGGCCTGTCACCGTAGCATCCCCAATAGCTGGGGATTGTAGTCAAGATTGTATTGTATTGCTTCAAATACCGGAATATAGTAGTGCAGTCAGCATAATTGACGATTGATAACTGCAATGAGATGACACGTTGTCATGGCGATGCACTCCGCTTGTGCCATACAACTACAGCTACCGCAATGGTATACAAATTGTAAATAATGCGACTAACCACTCGCGTGTCAACCATTCTTGTTGCAAGGATACATATCTGAGCTCCGTTAATTGATCAAGTAATAGACACGTGTAAACAATCTGTCAACATCAGAGCTTAACCATTCACTTGCAAAGTTCTCTCTCTCCTTCAGATAATCAGTTCGTTATGATAGATTCAGCCGTATGCAATGCAAGCGCTGACAAAACTGTCAAGTAAAAACGCCTTAGTTGGTTGCTAACTTTATAATAGCACTGTTGGGATCGGCGCTAGGTCCACCAAGATAACCATAACTAATTACATAAGGTTGTTTGTTGACCTTTGACAAAGAGGTGTCTCTTTCATCTGGTATTCGTGTATGAATACGCACAAGTGCCACCACAAGATGATTTTAGTTTAATTAATAGTAGCAATATTTGATGTGGTACACCGCAATGTTTGCTTGGAACTTTATTGAAGCGCTCGGCCTTAGGCCTTAAATAGTAATGAAACAACATCAGGTTGTGTTGTTCTGGCGCGTGTAGTGTAGTGGTCTAGGTGGCGAGCGAGTGGTTGTGCGGCGCCGCGGTGTGGGCGGGCGGGCGCGTGTGGGCGGGCGGGCGCGTGTGGGCGGGCGGGCGCGTGTGGGCGGGCGGGCGCGTGTGGGCGGGCGGGCGCGTGTGGGCGGGCGGGCGCGTGTGGGCGGGCGGGCGCGTGTGGGCGGGCGGCGCGCGGCGCCAGGGCGGGCGGGGCGCGCGCTCGGCGTACTGGCTCTCGTCGAAGCCCGAGCGCAGCCCCAGGATGATGCTGAGCGCCGAGGCGTCCTGCCCGTGGCAGCCCGAGTACCGGTACTGCGGCTTCTTGTCGAACCGACACCCGCCGGACTGCGCGCCTGCCCACAACACACATTATTATACCGCTGCTCACATCCCCGAGGACATCTAAACTACTTTATATTTAGCCGCTCACTACTTTATGCATGATCATAATATTCGAGACAAGCATAAACAATAATTTGCTGCCACCATATGCGTAGAAGTTGTCGGGTGTCAGTACCACATACACTTGTATTCACGTACACGTGATGTGTTCGTGTTAATATAATACCTATATACCCAATAAATCTCCCTCTCGCCGTGTAACCGGATTCAAATATAATAGTAGTAAGTAATAAAGATAAGAATAGCCAGTAAATCATAACGACAATACGTCAAGTACGGGCGCGCGGGCCCGGCCGGCCTCGGCACGGAACACTCCAATCCGAGAACCTTATGTATTTCAGCTTTATCTATACGATTGTATGCCATTGTGATTCTTTACGAGTCTACACCATTTGCATGACTCACATCACTTAGGTACAATTTATTGTACAAACATACAAATAATATAATGACCTATCTATAAAAAAATTTAGCTGCCGTGGTAGCCTCGGGTAGGGAGCATTGCAAACGGCAATTGTTTGTCCATTTTGGAGTGTTGGACAAGCGCTAGTACAATAGTTAGCTGGTTGTAATAGTGTTGCGTGTGAAGTGGGTCAGTGGGTCAGTGCTCACCGATGGGCATGATGCAGTCGAGTGTGAGCGCGCACTGTATCCACGGGCGCATGACGTCGGCGGTGGCGGGCGCGCGCGCCAGCACCAGGTGCGCCACGTCCACCATCTGCACGAACAGGAAGTCGTCCAGCCGCGCGCGCAGGTAGTGGAACATGCGCGGGTGCGTCAGCGACGTGACGGCCGCGCGCCGCGTCCACACCGCCGCGCCGCAGCGGCCCGCGCGCGCCCGCGCCCACACCGCGCCCAGCGCGCCCGCCGGCAGCGCCCAGCGCTCCGACACCTCCATGAAGATCACGCCGCCCACCCGGCTCAGCGCGTGCTGCAACCACACAAACACATTGCTACACGTTCACCATCACACGCACTCACGCACTGTCCCCCTTCCCACTAGGGCGCATGATACATATAAATAAATAAATTTTAATGATCCTACTACAACAACGAGCGATATTTATTTCACAATTCATTAGTACGTAACCTAGTGTGCCCACAGGCTACATTAAGCACGCTCTATTAATCAGAGGTATTGATACTAATTTGCCATCTTAGTCCCAAAATTTGCTTTCCCCCAGTCTTTTATAATGACTATCTCTTAAACTAGAGCTTGACGGGCGTACAACTAAATATATTTCTGTTAATATATATAGGTACTCTCGGAATATTTTCATTATGACAGATATATACTGGAGCTGTGACTCGTCTAAATAAATCCATGAATTGGCTTTCCTGTACATGACGTTCTTAAATAAAAAGTGGAACAGTATTATGTGGCACAAGTCTCCCACGCCGGCCTAATTCCTCGAGATGGCCGGAGCATTGACACAACACTAAAAGTTTTATGACCACAGCTAAATGACAACACGTCACTCAAGAGCTTCATCCTATGCGCTATGCGCACTGAATATTGAGCACAATGTGTATGTATTATGTATGGAGATCTCACACCGATGACTAATATCTGTAAACACTCCGCTTGATGGAAAGCGGTTACCATAGCCTATGGCCACAAAACGCTTACAACAGCAGAATTTCATAGCCTATATCCGTTCCATAAAAAGCTGCGCTTTATATCACTCTCTCTAAGCGGCTCTCAATATCACTGTGAAACGATGCAATGAAAATTTTCTATCAATTGACAAGTTGATAGAAAATTTTCTTTGACTTTTGGAGATATCGTAAATAGCACAAGTTGATAGCGTTGTATTGATCATTAAACACAATATTGTTACTCATACAACAAGTTAGACTGTTATCTAAACAAGATACGACTTCACTGGAATATACATAAGGTTATCTCTGTATGTTATTCAGCACAATCCACAAGGGCTTTACCTAGTTCCGGAAATTAGGCTCTGTTCAAATAACCGCGAGTATGCGGCCGGGAATTCCTTTGAGAACACTAAAACGCTTACAATAACGCAACTGATCTAAAATTAGCCGCGGGGATTGTGTTTACTCGGTACAGCAATTTACATAATTTGCAAGAGTTAACGATACCCATAGTATCGTAAATTATTTAGGTTCTATTGAAAACGCTGCTCTCATTCGCCTGTGTCTAAACTGCTGAGCCATCTCTATGGGCCCGAGGGTTCCAAATGAAAACATGCCACACTTTGTAACTTGTATTCGGTAACTTTTAAACAATTGTAAGAGCGTTTCGTATATCATTGCGTTGTAAGACATAATATTGGATTGAAATGCGCCACTTTCATCCAGTGGCGTGAACGTCTCTTTCAGACTCGTCGCAGGCTTGACTTGGCTGTCGCAGGAGGGTGCGAGGTCCAACCAATCATTTGGTTGGACCTCGCACCCTCCTGCGACAGTTGCTTAAAAAGCTTACCTAGCCAAGTGTCTCCGACGACCAATAAATTTATATTCACTAGCTAGAGTCTAGACTAGACTATAAGCCAGACCAATTGACCCAAATCACGTAGGTTTTTACATTTGGCTGACATCATCGTTCTCCTGCCTTATCCCATATTTTTTGGGGTCGGCGCAATATGTATTTACCTTGCATCTTTCTCTATCAGCCGTCATCTCTGTTTGTACTTTTGGCTGACAATACGACTCAATAAGCATGAATACTTATGCAACGGATATTCGTATCTGTCTAGTGTTTCACTTTACCTCTCATCACAGAGTACCCTTTGTCGTATCATTGCAGTTGAGGTATCGTCATGTCAGTGATCGGACTAGAGAGAGATAGACATCGTTTATATGTTATGTAAAAAACTAAGTTTAAAAAACTGAAGACCGACTACGGAAAGTTTACGTTGTACAATTAAATAAAGGCAAGAAAATAAGTAATAAAGGCAATTGTGTTGAACAAACTTTTCAATATGAAAGTATCGTTAATCAAATAAACATAATTGCTAAGAATTGCAAACAATGATGGTGAAGCTCCAATCAAGAAGCACGACTGGTCTATTTCTTATCTTCTTCTTGCTTCTCCACGAGAGCAACCGAGATAGCTTCCCATCCAACAGACTTCTACAGCAAAGGAATAAACAAACTGCCAACAAAATAAAGGAAAAAATGAATAGATCATTTGGCCCAGTACTTTGATTAGCTAAAAATTTTTTACGTAGTGTAGTAGCGACGACTGAGAATACTCCATTAAATTATAGGTAGTTTAGATAATAATTTAGGTGACAGTCAAATATATGTAACTAAACATTTAGGTTCAGGTAGGTACCTATATGACTATATTTGATAGTCTCAGTGGTATTCAAAAAGAGAATGATATAAACGTACTGGGAGACAGTACAACAATGAATCTTATATGTGTTTGAGGTATTGATGCTGGCTGATATTATTGTCCAAATGCACCTAGTGTACCTACGAAAACATAGCAATCAGATCAGCCAGAACCGGAAGGAGATGAGAACAACGTACCTACTACATAACGCAAGGCCAAGGCTACAGGTAAATAAATGTGTTTACAACTCAGACGTGTACGCCTGAGTTGTAAACTTGTATGTATACGTTAGATACTTGTATGTATACAAGTCTCGAGCAAGACTTTTTCGGCTACAGTACCAACTGTAATAAGCCCATTGTTTGAAACAAACAATACGCAGTCATGACTGACACCACAGTCACAGACATTGACACACACACAAAATCTGAAAACCGTAAATATAAAGTTTTTTTTTAGTGCGAATTTACTATAATTTAATCCTGAATCGAAATCGGTTGAAAATGTCCTGTAAGGCTTAGAGAGATGGATGGCTCATGACAGACTAACTTATGGGTATTAATTAGTATTCATAAAAGCTGAACACATAGGATATAGAAAATGTGAAGCATAATAACCACCTCAGGCCGAAAGCTATCTTCAGCACACATTTCACGCGTCCACCATCTTTTGAATATGGCCCTCCTTAACATTCGCCATACATATAAATGATTACAGGCAAATTAAATGATGATGAATCGTCCGAAGGTCCTCATGTACGTCTTTATACGAAAAAGGAAATGGTGGGTAATTACAAATGTAATTAATGTGTCTGCGACGACTCCACTCCGCCAGCGTAGTAATTGTTTTAAGCACAGGGTTGATAATCGGCGAAGTAGATACCTATACATACGGTCCATCCAAGCTTACGTAGTGATATTTTACACTATACACTAATGACTCAGAGTAGATAATAACAAAGTACAACTAATACTATAAATTTAAATGCGAAAGTTTGTGTTTGCGTGTATTTGACCCTTCTTCACGCCTCAACAGCTGAATGGATTTGCATGATTTTTTTCCGGTTAATATTATTAAAAAAAAAAGTTCTGCGCAAAAATACCCATGAAATTGAAATAAAAATTAATTCCATAGGTACGAAGTCGCGGGTACAGCTAGTAAAAGATAATTTACCTGAATAATGAGCGGCCGAAACGCGTAAATACTCTCGTCGCTAACATGCGAGGGAAACATCTCCAGATCGAAGTCTATGATGGCACATTTTGATGAGTTGCAGTGATTTGATACCTGCAAGGATTTAAGCACTGCTTATTTGTGAGAAATATCATTAAGATTGATGTTGTTGAAAAGGGGTTAAAAACCCTTAGACAACAAAGAGTTAACTGCATAATAGTTTTAAGCAGCTATACAAAAAATATTTTTTTTAAACTTCTGCTTCTCTTTCTTTCTCTCTCTTTTCTTTTATATCACTTGGCGGAAAAGAAGATTACGTTACGATCCGCCTGATTGTAAGCAATAACCATAACCTACGGATTGCTTGTTACACCAAGGGTGTCACTCCCGCATTGCCGACTTATTATCATCATACAATCTTACATATTTTGTACATGAGATATCTGATCATGTACTCACCACGGCCAGTGAGTATGGCTTCAGTCCGATATTATACAAGAGAACAGTATAGGGCAGCTTGGCGACGGCCTGTATGAACGCAACAACAGCTTCGTGCGCGTCGCCCCGGGCGTAGGTCATGACCACTGGCGTGGTGGTGTTGTGCCAGGGCTCCACATGACCGTCCAGGCCGAGCATGCGGGCGTACTGCTCTTCCTGCACCAGGTGGTTCCCTTCCACATTTTGAAGATTCTCCTGTATTCAACAATGGATAGCTCTTATTGAAGCACAACATGTGTAAAATGCACCATGCAGTTTAATTGTGTTACTGAGACAATTGGCATACGTATCTTTTTAACTCTAGCACAGTAAATAAAATGTTCTGGGTCTGGTTTTTTTTTTCAAAAAGATACTAATGAATAACCATCGAGAGTGCATGCACCAAGAAAAAGGAAACCTTTTCGTCTGAAAACTTTACACAAAAAAATTTACAAATGTCAGCCTACTAATGGTATAGCACAACATCTTTTACGAAAAATAATAATCCTAATATGTACATATTGGTAAGTAGTTAATATATGTAATTACAGTAATTTAGAGATTGTTATTATTGATGCAGTTCTGTTCCTAAGTTAGACGTAGGATTTTGGGTATTGAGATACCCATGGCAAAATGTTCATAAAACTAATTAATGCAAATTGGGGCTAATTAACAAAACCTTAACTTACATGAGAAATGCTCAATTAATTGCATTCATAATCATGTGATAGGGCACAATACTGTGATTCTCGTGTTGATATTATATTACAAACCCATTTTCAAATATTATAGTACATATCTATAGCTTATATTATGGGAGTTGTATGTAATAGTTTACATAGAAAAAATTGCATCCAAGTGCATTATCATAGCCTACACCAGAGTACACCGTTAAACTGTATATTCAGATGGGCTGTCACGGCCGGCATCGCCGCACGCGCGTCGTAAAGGGGGAAGTAGGTATATAAATGCCTGCTTTTTTCACAAGTGCGCTATTTTAAAGGTCACAAAGGCTTCAGGATCCACCTGGGTAAGGCACACAAAGCTCAGGTTGGGCCCTCAAATCTTGCTCTTCTTGATCAAAATACTTGATCTATTTATTGTTACCCTACTATCTGAACGAGTCATAAAGCCTGGTGGTTGTTTCTTGTTGGGTGTTTGTTTGAGCCTTGAACTTGGCAGAAGTGTAATAGCATCTTTACAGTGCACTTTCAATCTATGAAAACTCATTGTTAGATTTACCTGAAAGTCCTTTATGTGCTGGTGTGTCTGTGTGACGATGCTCTGGATGGACTGCGGCGGCTGCGAGTGGAACACTATCAGAAAAATGCTTATAGCGAAAACCGACGTCGAAAACAAAAGGAAACTTTTAGTCTTCATTGTTTAGGAGCACATTATTATAACACACGACTGTTTTCGAACATCGCCGCGGGCAGCTGGGCACTACGACACGAACCAAGTCTCTCCAACTAACTTGGCTCAGCCTACATAGTTTTAAAACTGCTCTTTCATTATAATAAAACTAAATCGATATCAATGACACAGTCCAGTGAGAGTCCACACAACAACAGACTACTGTAAGCACATGCCGGTCGGAACATTTATTATTACCAAAATTAACACTTTTGATTACAGGTAGGTAGGTACGTAATTATATTAGTAACAATAATAGTGCATATAAAACATTGGAATTGATCGCTTCGCTTCGTTCGCAAAACAACGCGTTCAACCGCTTCGCAAGTTCGCATGCTCTCTGTCTGTCTGTAGCTAGTGTCTGTCTGGTTATGTACACTGTGGTGTCTGTCTTTACCGGTCTGTCCCAAGAGAATACAACCGCTCTAGGTCAGTCAACCGTATAGGGAGTAAACGTAGAGGTTTACGCCCTCTACGATAGTCAAACACCATAGAACGCCTGGTACACCGTAGTCTTGGCCCAAGAGAATACAAACGCTGTCTTGGCCAAGAGAATACAACAGCTACGCTGGAGTCGTAGAGGGAGTAGTCAAATGCTTTTGACAGCTGTTTTTTCATGCACCTAGCCCGTAGCCCGTAATGTAGCGGTTGTATTCTCTTGGCCTACAGCCTAGCCATTCATAAAGAAGTTGAATCGCATGAAAAAAAAAGATAAATAAAAATAAATAAAATTTGAAACAGCAACAGCTTCCCATCATTCTCCCGGCGCCCTCCTACCCTTCTACCTTTGATTATATACTTGCTTACGATCATGAAGTACGGTCGAGGTAGACCCTCAGACCTAGGATTTTTTCGCTAGGTAGACCTAATAAAAGATGGATGGATTGTGTGAAAGATGACATTGCCAGAAAGGAAGCGAATACAGAGATGACGACGGCTGATAGAGAAGGATGGAAGAGAAATATGTATTGCGGCGACCCCAAATAATATGGGATAAGGGCACGAGAATGATGATGATCATTAACTACTTAAATTTACGTTAAATTAATTATAAAACTGGCGTAGTTTATCGCGCTAGTTACCTAATTCGCTCTGACTGATACTTTGGTCCGTGTTGCTTATACCAATAATTGACCTTGTTTATACCAAGGATACCAAGGCCCCTGAGGCCTCAGAATATTAATAAGCTCGCTTTAGATATTGTTTAGAGAAACGTAGCGATTATGCACTCTGTGGCTTAGAACGGTTCTAAACCTGGGACTATGAAAATTCCATGACGGATGACGGAGGACAGCTGAGGCTGACAGACGACAGATAATCAATTTCACGCAGTCCGCAATCGCGTTCAAGTTACCTTTCAAGGACAACATTAAGCATAGAATGTATAGAATTGCTTGCTATTAAAAATAATTATGTTAAACATTTATTACAATTATGTTTCATCTTGGAACAAAATTTGTGCGTGATTAATCAAGCCGTCCGTAGAATGTAGATTCATTCAAGCTTTGAAGATTCTTTATTTTGTGCCTGCCTGTCTGTAAGATTGTTTTGAAACCTTTGTTTAGGTGCCCTATTGCATAAAGAATAAGTGTCTGTGATCATTAGTTATCTCATAACCTCAGAGGCCTGATGTCGAATATATCGAAGAGAAGACGGGAGGGCTCGAGATCCAAGATCAAGGTAAGAAAGAGGTCACGTCGTGGCAGCCATGCACTTAAGGTTTTACAAACAAGATCGGCACATGTGGTTTGTTATAGTTAGCAGTTTTCTATGAAACAATATTACCTTTGAGGTACTAAAGCAGACTGTGAGGCACCTATAAATAAATAAATATTATTCAATTGCGCCTAATTTGCCATGAACATGTTGCTATTTCTCCATTTAGCTCATAATGCATCTAAATGTATGCTTATTGTGATTTCTTTATAAGTATTTTAACATACTGTATTCACAATCAATAATCCACATATTACTAATAATTTAGTGCAATAAGTATTTTCTTTTCCTTGAGATGTTAGATAAAAATAGAAGGTAGACAATTGCTCTATAGAATTATACACCTGCAAGAAGCTATCATTCCCATTGTTATCAATTTCTGTCTTTGTGTGGAGAAATTGTTGTGCTAACAGCATAAGTGATGAACAGACCCTGATGCTGCCAAAACGTCTCCCTTGCCCTTGCACACCACTACACACACTACAAAAGTAATACAATTTGGCAGTCTTCTAGAACCAATAAGTTATTGCAAACCTGTTAAGGAATATGTGTTTTAACACAGAGTATGGGAGACCACAAGGAGTTCCTGAAACGCATCACTAAAACCCTGTACTACGGCCAGCTGCCCACTCTACCCTGCCTGAGTCTGCCTGTCACAGGTTGGTTTACATATTTATTGCCTGAGTATGTATTTGGTGTGTGTTATGTATTGAATTCATAAGAAGGACTCATAACTCAAGTGTTCTTCATAAAGAACACTTCAGTTATGAGAAGAGAGATATAATTCATAAATTACATATAATATCATTGTATTATAGTAATACTTGAAAATCTATCATAATATTCTATCTTCTTTCTAAGCAATGGAATTTGGAGGACTTAGTATGAATTTATATTTTTTTGATATAAACCTATAAAATAGTTATGGTGGATGTGTGTGTGTGCAGAGGTGTCCTGTGCTCTGTGGTCGGGCGCGCAGCGCGGACGATCGCTGCGACGGCTGCACGCGGACGCGGCGGCCGGCATCGCGCGCAGCGCCTGCGTGTCGCCGTGCGCGCTCGTGCTCGCCATCCTCTACCTCGAGCGGCTCAACGCATGCAACCCCGACTACCTCGCCGCCATACCGCCCGCTGATCTCTTCCTTGTGTCATTGGTACCATCCACATCTGCATATCACCTATAGTCCTGTCCCGGCGCCGAGGCTAGTGGCGCACTCGGGCACACGCTTGCATACCACATTGATATCAAGATCTTAGATCCTTCTGTGTTACTGCTGCAGTCACAAATATCCAACAATATTGAAGAATTTGCCAATAAAGTAACAATACTTGTCTTCCAATATACTGAATCTTTCTCAATGTTTTTCATAAAAGATATGAATCCATTTAATCTTATATGTACTGAATAATATATTAATTAGTAATTTAATTACATCTTACATGTCAGATGGTGGGCAACAAGTTCCTACAAGACGACGGCGAGGATGATGACGTAATATGCTCCGAGTGGGCCGCCTCGGGCGGTCTCGAACTGAATGAGCTCAAGAAACTAGAGGTGGAATTCCTTGACGCAATTGTGAGCAATGCATTTTGAAATAATTTGATTTAGGTAGATTGATATTACTATTAGAATTAATGATTATCTTTTGTAATTATTTTATAGGATTGGAATATTTTTGTGAGTCACAAATCATTCGAGGACGGCCTGGAATGGCTGGAGCGAGAAGTGGCATTGAAACAGGCACAACTGCGGGGGTTCTTCACGTACTCAGACTTGGTGGCGGCGTGCGACGTGGCGTTGCTAGGCGCGGTGGCGCACGGCGTGTGTGCGGCGGGCGCGGCGCTCCTGGCGGGCTACGGCGCGGCGCTGCTGGCGCTGCTCGCCTCCGCGCTGCTGGCGCACCCCGCCCCGCTCCACACGCACCCCGCCCCGCTCCACACGCACCCCGCCCCGCTCCACACGCACCTCGCTCCGCCCCACCTCCAGGCAGACCTCGCTCTCACCAACGCAACCGTCGAACCGGCGCTGCTCGAGCGACTCCTCGTCGATGAAGTACTGGCTTTGGACAAAATCAAATGCTGCACGACGTGGCTCAATTACCAGAATGAACAGAGCACAGAGCAGAAAAGAAGCTGGTTCGATGCTGTCGTGATGTACGATTGGAATGCGTTCGAACCGTGGTGGTCGAGAACGTCCGTGCTCAATTGGCTGTATCAAAGTTCTTTAGTGAATCCCATGCAGCGGTGGTTGGAGAAAATCAACGAATATTCAGAATTAGTGGGGCGAGAATGGACAGGATCTTCGGTACATGTGGTGGACCAGTGCGAAGGGCACAGCCGAGGCGGACCGCCGCGCTGTGTGCGACAGACGCTTAACTTCAGCAAACTGAGCGCCCTCACGGTCACCATCTCCGACCGGTAGTCGTGATCAGTAGGTTAGTGGGCGGCGGCGAGAGCATGGACTAGGACCGAGATTTGTTCATGTGACAATCAACATCACTACAAATATATACTGTGCATATCAATACTTCAAGTTTAGAACATTTAAAAAAATACAACTTTTGTAATACACAGTTTAAAAAATAACTTTCATTAAATAACATGCATAATACTAATAAAATTTCCTAAAGCTTATCAATGAACTGAAGCTGTGGTAACTGTTATTATACTTAACCTGTAATCTGATTTTATTTATTCTTTATTTAATGGCACCACATAAAACATTTGTATTGCGCCAATATTAAGTAGAAAAAAAAGAGTAAAAGTGTTAGCACATCTCACAAATGATTCTGTGTGACTGATTGTGATGTTCACAAGAATCACTTAAGTACTTTAAAATAAAAATAATACAAATAGTCAATTCAACTTCGGAAGCATTGAGGCAAGAGTATTTTTTTATCCGTTGAGCACAACTGTATTTTTCTACTTATAAATAAATTTGTCTGCAGTATGATCAGTTTTATTTGATAACTTGACCCTAAGATCCCTTGATTGTTACAGAGCACTGAGTTTCGTGCCGGTTCTTCTCAGGTGGCTTTTTCGAACCGGTGGTAATTTAGACCTTCATAAGTGCCTTATTAAGATAGGAAACTGAATACATGATTCCGATTTTAAAGGTTGTAGTGTTCAGAAGGGAAACGAAGCTGCTCATATAATTTGCGCGGAAAATGTAAAAATATTTGTGTACAGGCGACAAGAAGCCAAATTTATTACCTTTTTACAATAGAATATACAATACGTTGGTCGCTTGGTTGGTCGTTATAACAAAAAGTCGAGTTTGACGCTATTAGTGTTGCCAGGTGCGGATTTTTGATTAGTTCTGTTCTACGCGTGAACATTGTATGCTGAGAACATAATGTGAAATGTGTGTAATGAAGAAAATAAGTAAAATACGATCTCCTGTTCTAATTCGGAGCATTCCGTGTCAGTCGCAGCCACCTAACACAGATATGATGAAGGTAGTTTTTATGTAGACAGGTTTTATGTTAGGTCGGAGACAGACTAGTGAGAATGATAGAGGGAACAAGTAAAACCTGGTAATTATTTTAAAATATATTGAGTATGTTTAATTTATAAAAATATATAAATTGCGATGTTACACTATGATTTCTTTGTTATATTACAATCAAATAAAATATTCCTACGTTAATAAAAATCTATTAAAATACTTGTTATAAATCGAAGCTCTATGTATTTCAAACAATACATATGATTTTCCTAAAATGATAAAAGGTGCGGTCTTATCATATTTCCCATGGAATGGTAACCGCGATATCACAGCAATACACGTAAACAATGATAATATATATATATGTACATACTAATAACTAACTAACTATTACTAAAATTATTCTAAGCTCAACGCGGACGTAGTTGCAGGCAGAAGCTAGTAGGTCAATAAACTCCAAGTAAGTGATCCGCTGTTCTCTAAATTCCATTTATCGTACTAACGATTAAATCAATATTGGTGAAACTTTGCAGTATGATAACTTTCAAATGGAAGACGGAGATAGGATACTTTTAATTTCCGGACTACATTTATTATGCGCAGGCGAAGTCGCTGGCATAAAGTTAAGTTTTAATCATTTATATTCCATTTTAATACGATCTTTGGATACGTATATAGTATATATTATACCTACTTTGATCGTGCATTAGGACGAGAATGTACTGGTCATGGAGCACAAGTAAATAACTTAGTTACCAACAGGTAGTCACTTAACGTTAATGGTTCACTTACGCTACATGTCCACCACGTATCGTGGTGGCGTTACATATTGTAAAACGCAATAAAACCACCAGTAGTCACAACTCTGTTGAGATAGCTCATATAAATATGTGAAAGTGTTCATTGGAATTTAAATTCTAATCACACTGTGATTACGTTTTGGGTTAGCGCTACAATTTTGATTATCGTAAAGTTTAAATTTGATTGGCAGCTCTACAATAGTTATACGAGCATGATGGTGTACATGTCGTCACAGTGATGCTTGTTGCACAACACGTGGTCATCAGCAGGGCATTGACCCTGGCGCTACATCACACGAATGTTATAGAGAACCTTGAACTAGTGGTGAATGGTGTACGAGGAGTGACGTCACTCGTACAGCCCCGGGTGCAGGTATAGCCGCCGGTTGAAGCCCCACCGGTCCACAGACGAGGTTTGCACCTACATTAAATACAAAACTCATTAACAATTATGTTATCAAGTTCAGACCTTAGCTCACTTTACTATCTGGTCTCAAACAAAGCAAAGCCTATTCTATGGGAGCCAAGAACCTGCGAGAATAAAAACGTGTGGGCTGACCTTGAACCGGTTCTGCAGTTGCTGGTCGACGAGCGTGAACAGCTTGTCCACGTGGCAGTCGTGCGCGCGCTTCGCGAACACGTCGCACACCGTCTGGATGTACCACGAGCCCAGCACCGTGTCGCGGTGGGATACGAAGCCTACCACACAACACATTATATTGACATTTAAAAGCAAAATTTTCCCCCATCGTTACACAGCGCCTGTGACTCAATACAAAGTTTAGCATATAAATGCTTCCTCTTTTTTTTGTTTTTATACCACAAAGGTGGCAATTAAGCATACGGCCTACCTGGTGGTAAACAGTCACCATAGCCTATGGATGCTGCCGAGCCTGAGCTCTGAGCGCACTCGTAGTGTAGCAGTGTGTGGCGGTGTAGTGACCTGGCAGCGTGGAGTGCGCGATGAGTATGTTGGAGTAGAGCGGGCGCTGCAGCGCGTCGGCGGGCGCGGCGCGCGGCGCGGGCGGGGAGGGCGGGCGCGCGCCGTCGCGGGACACCTCGGGCATGCGCAGCGGGGACGGCGCGCCCCACACGTAGTCCGCCACCTGCCCGCTGCCACACACACACACACCATCACATCAGGGACACCCAGCCGGCACGTGGATCATTTGTACATTACTATATCCGGGCGGCATGCGTTGTAATGTCCGTTAATGACACAGACTTGAATTCATTTTGTGCAACCTTCGCAAGAATAATTTACGCCTACATATTCGAAAACGTCAATATTTTCATTACAAAAATTTAGTACCAGTTTTGACCGGCGCAGCGCTGTTCTTGACTTGACACAAATTCTCCCATACAATAAATAGTAAGCGCGGGGTTTTATTATAATACTAGCTTCTGCCCGCAACTACGTCCGCGTTGAGCTTAGAATCTCAGAGAACCCAAAAAAAATCCTGGGATAAAAAGTATCCGTATTCCAAATTTCATCAAAATTCGTTGAGTAGTAGTTTTTACGTGAAAGAGTAACAAACATCCATACTCACAAACGTTCGCATTAATAATATTGGTATGATTGTATTGTTACCGGCATATCTGGAAGATGAAGACCTTGGGCACGTCGGCGAGGTGCGGCAGGCTGCGGTTGTCGAAGTACTTGATGACGTCATAGAGCGAGATGAGCGCGCCGTCGCTGCAGCGGATGTCGGTGTCGGCGGTGCCGGCCACCTCGTACCCGTGCGAGGACACCACCACGAACACGCTCTCCACGCCCGGCGTCAGCACCTCCTTCAGGGACGCCAGCGTTTCCAGCGTTTGCTACGTCACAACACATCATTGCACAAAACTGCACTCAAATAAAATAAAATAAACCGGCCAAGGGCGTGTCGGACCTTATTATGTAGAGCAGTGTTCCGCAAACATGGTAATAAACGAAATCTTTTGGAGGAGCACTATCAATTTTTAAATATTATTAACTAGCTGTTTCCCCGCGACTTCGCCCGCGAGTCAAGTAACCTTACCATTAGAGGCTCATATTAAAAACCACTTAAGACATTCCTTAGATGCCGCAGACACAATGGTAACCATTCCAGACGAGTCGATACCATTGGACACCGCCATTGTTCGAGTAATTGGCCATCCAACAATCGCACCTTGGACCACCAAGTACGAGCGACGTCAGCTGGAGTCTGCTATATAAGCTCATCGCAGCACCGCATCGTGGTCATTCTATCGTCATCCTTAGTCTTCAACACACGAACACGTATACACATGTTCTAATTAGTTAAGTTTATATTTAAATATTGTAATCAAAGTTTAATGGAATAAATTTGTATTTTTTTTAAAGTCTTCTCAGTCGTCTGATTTTCACTCGCGTATCAATATAATATATAGCCTATGTTACTCAGTGATAATGTAGCTTTGTAACGGTGAAATATTTTTTGAAATCGGTCATGTAGTTTCGGAGCCTTATCAATACAAACATACACACACACACAAATCTTTCCTCTTTATAATCTATACTCATAATAAAACTGTAACAGGTCCAATTCTGTACAGTGAAGATATTTAAAAAAAATTTTTGGAGTCCACTATATTCGATACTGAACCCAAAACTGTAATTATTTTAATTTTTGTCTGTCTGTTTGTTTTTAGGCCGCGCATCACGCCGAAACTACAGGATGGATTCAAATGAAACTTGGCACGATATGAGTTGATACTACGAGGTATAACATAGGATACTTTTTATACCTGGCTGTAACTCCGAAACAGCTGGACCGATTTGAACACGACTTTCACTGGCAGGTAGCTGATGTGAGCAGCATTCCAACTGTTGCGTGTTGAGGGAAACATAAAATGATAATATTATGGCAACTGACCGCCTTGGTGAGGTTCTGGTAGGGCACTGGGCGGAAGCCGAGCTCGGTGAAGAGGTACTTGAGGTTCTTGCAGTCCACGTCCACACCGGAGCGGAACTCGTCGTTGCAGAAGGAGATGTACGCGAACACGAGCAGCACGCCGCGCTGCCGGCCGCGCGTGCGGTACAGCTTGATGTCTGCAACACAATCGTTCACTGTTCTATTAATACTAATCAGTACCTACCTTTTAAAAGTATTTGTTACATTGATGTCGGGGCCAGTACAAAATTATCGAAAAAAGTGTCTGGAGCTCACCTATAGATACCAGAAAATTGAGAGAATTAAATGAACTGACTCAATACAATCAAAAATGTCCAATGTTTGCTTGAATGTTTGCCTTAATACATGGATCGAAAATGTACCACTTTATGAGGCAATCATCAGAGTACATACCCTTCGAGTCATTGTCCTCCACAAACTTGGCGGATTTCTTGACATGGAAGTGTGGGATGGTGGTGGCGGGGTCCGGCTCGTCCTCGGTGGTGGCCTTCAGGTCGGGCGCGCGGGACGTGCTCGGGGTGCTCGGGGGCCTGCTCGTAGCTGACGAACATAACATCATGCATTAGGCACCTACTAAATAAAATAGAGGAAGGCGTAAATAATTTATATATACCCTTTGTCCTACAAATACTTCATGAGAGTGGCAACATGCAATGAAATATTTTATAACACACTTAACTAATTAATAAAGAACTAAACAAAAAGAAAAATAAAATAAACTAAACTAAAATGTACAAAACTGGCATAGTGTACATTTGACATATATGGTGTCTGCACTTTTGTTACACAGTGGGTTATATTTTTTTGCCTTAAATAATGTATTTTCAACGTGTGTACTATATTATAGTAGAACTTGGTAACAGCCAGCTTGCATGACAATTGAATCAACGCCAATTCATAAAACACATTGTTAAAAATCAGTGTACATGACTGGTATGGAACAAAATGACTTACAGACTGGCCGAGGTGCCGGGGCCGGTTTTGACTTGCTCTTTTCTGCACTGATGCTGATGAAGTTGTTATCTTTGGTGTTGGGTTCTATGAAATTAAAAATAAACCACCAATTATGTACTATTTACGTCTGCATATACAATCTTAATTATAACAGACATTATCTTTAAATAATCTGACTAATTTGATAATAAACATTAAGACTTTACAGTGCAGAGCATTCAAAGCAGTATAAACTAAATACACTGGGAACCCATACTAAAGCCATACATACAACCCATAATAAAGCTGAACCAATTTGTATCAGACTTTCACTGGTAGGTAGCCGCTATGAGGCCTAACTTAACTTACTTATATTTTGAAAAAATAATATAAGAAATCCATGAAATTGTAAAACATATCAAATGAGTTGATACAACATTTGCAAATTATACTCAACTCTACAAGGAGATTCTACCGAATATAATACTAAAACCACTAAAGCAGTTTGATTACTTAAGTTCTTCTTTATTCACATTTGACATTGTTATATCATAAATTCAAATAAAGTACCTTCGTTATTGTACATTGGAATTAAATTAAAGAAGTTTGTCCCTCTCATATCATTGATAATAAAAATACTTGTTCTAATGTACATGCCAATTTAGGGCTAACACAGCTTCAATAAAACAACAATAGTTAAAATAACATATTACTAATAGTATGGTATACCTCTAATAAGTCTAATATTTTGAATGGCTATTTGAGGAATATAATAATAAAAAGTAACAAAATCGTACTGATTTTGTTACTTTTTATTTTATTGTGTGATTTTAAAAATGTTTAATCAAACATTTTTAAAATTTTGGCCTTGAAAATTGGTGCTGAGTCATGGAAAAAAGTCAATGTCAGGTATGGACTTATTCCTTGTATTATATATTTATTATAATTGGTACACATTCTTGCTATGGGGGAGTTCAAGCCTAGTTGTTCTGAGTGTCTCATAACTTGTGAATACAAACTAAATGGATATCATATACTTGCTTGGTTTTTCTATCCTGTCTGGTGGTGGACACCAGCGTCGTGGTTCATTGGTCCTCAGGTCCTCCACCAAATCCCAGTGGCCAACTTCATGGAGGGCGTCCAGCAAGTGTTCGAATGCATCTGGCCCACGACGAGGGATGTCTCTGTATAGCCTGCGTTTTAGTTCACGTGGCTGCTGGGTAGGGTCCTTAAATGTATACATAATATTATTTATAACGTATTCTTGTTATTTATTTTAAATTTGTTCATGTTCATGATATTATAGTACCACATTCTTATGTGTCATACACACATAATAATGATTTTCATTTAAAATCACAATAGAATTATAATATACAGTACATGTCTGGACAAAGCCACTTACCCTATATTTTTCAATCATAGCTTCAGAGAAGACTCCTTTTTCATAAAGTTTTGTAACCATGTACTCTAAGTCTGTTCTCTCTACAAGAGAGACGAAGTTTCGCCTTATAGCGTCCCTGTGCTCTCTTTGCATTGTTGTTTGTTATTTACAAACAAAACTTGGTAAAAACTTTGAAGTCAAACTTCAACCCTCTGAATTGAATCACCAACTCACAGAGTACATAACCACTACGTTCACCAACTATCCAAGAGCACAGATTCTATTCCAAGGGAATACAACCGCTATGATAACTATGTACTATTTTTTTTTTTAATTGTTTATTCATGACATGGAAACAAGTCCTTCAGTCGCATACTTATTACAATTCTTAACATATTATTACAAAGTTCAATTCAACAATTCAAAGTATTCAATACAACAATATCTCGAATGAAGCACAATAATATTAAAATTTACAATACTATGTACTATGTATGTAGTCTGCATAGAGTACATAACCACTACGTTTGTAGTTTGTGACTGTGGCAACCGGCAAGTGGCCTTCACTGCGGAAAGCAACACTGACAATTGGCATGGCTACTTAGAATAAGGACTTACGCAGGTTATATACTCTGTGGTCCTTATTCTATGCATGGCACCCATGGCACCAACCCGTTTGTAGTTTTTGGCGGGAATCAGGTGGAGCGGTTGAGTTTTTTTCCAGTGTTTTGGAAATTGTGTTATAGTGATCATTAATGTGTATTTTTGAGTTCGTTATGTGCAGTAAAGTTTCATTTGGAACTGATTTATAGGAACATTGGAATTAATGCTATAATACGACTTTTGGGTTAAGTGATTTTTATCAATAAGGTTACCTCTTTTGGTCAATAGGTTGCCTCAGACCTAAAGGCGTGTTACGTTCTGCTACTACCGTGGATTGTCTCCAGAAACTCCAATAAGCATTAGAATGCATGACACTAGCCATTTCAATGCGGCATCCACGAGAATTTTCTTCTTCTTCTTCTTCCTAAGTATGGCAATCAATCCCTTCAGGGACTATTTTTGCCAGTGTCGAGTGTTAGAGAATTTAGTGTTTGCCGCATTAAAATGCCTAGTGTCATGCATTCTAACGCCCAAAGGAGTTTCTGGAGACAACCCACGGCAGTAGCAGATCATAACACGCCTTTGGATTAGAGGTAACCTATTGACCAAAATGATAAATCACTTAACCCAAAAGTCGTATTATGGCATTATTTCCAATGCTCCTATAAATCAGTCACTAAATGAAACTTTACTGCACATATCGACACCGAAAATACACATTAAAGATCACTATAACACAATTTACGAGACACTGGATAAAAATCCGCCGAAAACTCCTACTCTGTGGTCATTATCGTATCGGACGTAGTATATTATCTACTCTGAGGTATCGACTTCTTGTTGTTCTTCTTATTCTTCCTAGCCATGGCACGGGTTCTTCTTCTTCTTCTTCTTCCTAAGTATGGCAATCAATCCCTTCCGGGACTATTTTTGCCGGTGTCGAGTGTTAGAGAATTTTCATGTTGCAAAATTTCTCGTGTTTGCCGCATTAAAATGCCTAGTGACATGCATTCTAACGCCCAAAGGAGTTTCTGGAGACAACCCACGGCAGTAGCAGATCATAACACGCCTTTGGATTAGAGGTAACCTATTGACCAAAATGATAAATCACTTAACCCAAAAGTCGTATTATGGCATTATTTCCAATGCTCCTATAAATCTGTCACTAAATGAAACTTTACTGCACATATCGACACCGAAAATACACATTAAAGATCACTATAACACAATTTACGACACACGAAAAAATCTCAACCGCTCCGCCTGATTTCCGCCAAAAACTCCATGGCACGGGTTATGTAGTGTAGTCCCTAAATGGATTGATTGCCATAATTAGGAAGAATAAGAAGCACTCCGATGCACTGTCAAAGAATTCATACATCTATCAATATCAATGACATAACATACATAACCACTATCACTGTAAGTAGCAGTCAGTTCAACTTTCAGTCAGATACTTTTTTGGTTATGTACTCTGTGTCTGTCTCTACTGCTGAGAGTTGTACTAGTAAGAGTAAGGATTCGAAGCGAATTTTTATACAGTAATTTTTTGTTTCAGTAATAAAATGAAATCTGTTTTATTAGGACTATGTATTGTCCTAGCAGCGGCTAGTGCTTATGAACTATCAGACGTTGCATCAGGAAGAATAGAAGTACGTGCCCTCAATTTTATTAAACACGCTAGGTCTCCGCCTACTTTTACGCAGATAGCTGTGTTGCTAATATTCGTTATGTTGTTGTAGACATGTAGAGGGTGTTCATTGAATCGGCTGCCCGAGGTGAAGAAGTTTGTAATGAACGATGCGCCGGGATACCACGGGCTGGAGGTGAAGTTCATCCAGGGAGCTCAACCAGAACTGGTCCTCCTCGACGAGAAGGATCACGAGCTGGAGCGGCTTGCGCTATCGCAGCTTAATCGTGAAGAGTGCAATGACCTCCTTAAAAGCAAAGGCTTTAAACCACGCAGCAAAAATACAGACTTATAAACTGTAGTTTTTGATAGTTTTGTTTGGTAAACAATACAGCCTTACTGTAACATTCCATGATTGATCCGTCACTAGTAAGGGAATTTGTTTACTTCAGCTAAACCTACATGATAACTTCCATTGTTTTTAGAATACTCTGTAAACTGCTAACTGTATATTCACTGTAATAAGTACTTATTATAATGTAGCAATAAGTTTCAAATATCAAGAATTTGTGTATATTTTAATATGCATAAAAGTTAACAACATTAACTTAGCATACACTTGTTACTTGTTTATTCAAACATGGTCAACATCTTTGTGGTTAAGTGATGATTGGAACATAACTTTTTATTTGATAAATAGTTAAATCCAATACAAATGGATTGCTCAATTACATGTGTCACCTCTCAAATATCTGTATTGTATATAAAAAAAAGAACATATAAAATGTTTACTATATCTTAATGGATCTTTTATTCCAATTCCCTTGACAGCAATGCTACTCCTCTACTTTTGAAGATATTTTAGAATATCTACTGAGAGTTTGTATATTCACATGAAATTAACAAATGTAATATGTTACAAACAAATCTATGTACTCATCATCTCTGTACCATTTATAAAAGTTTGTTATTATATAAATGTTGAAACTTCAATGTTGCTATTTTTTCAATACACACATTCAGTGACTACAAAATATTTGTTGACATGGCCCTTTTGCTCATGAAACATAATTGATACTAAGATATGGTAGGGAAGATACTTAGGTATTTTACTCTCATATGATTCTAGATATGTCCATTAAAATGCGGAATAAAAAAAAAGGCACGGCAATCTGCATGCATACTAGTGGACTGTCTTTGAAAAGTCCATAAATTGGAAATAGTGGAATAGTTGTAGGGGAGGGCAATGGGACACAATAAGATAAGAAAAAAAAAGAATTGATTCTATGGAATAAATGTATTAATAAGGGCGTGCGGCGAGCTCAGGTGAGTAGCGTGCAGTCGAGGTCCTCGTCGCGGCCGTCGCTGACCGCGCGCCGCTGCACGCGCGCCACCACGTCCGCCAGCGCCTCGCGCGCGCCCTCCTCCAGCAGGGACATGCATTGCTGCACACACACATACACATCATTGCATGTTATTGCTACAACTATACCTAACATAGTACATCTTAGTAGCATGCCTTTTGATGTATAACATCTTTTCTCTCGCTTTCCTGCAATCTGTGGGACGAATTAGGACGGATGTGTGTTACAGGAATCCGGGGAAGCACGTGCTATTTGATTTGACCAATGAGCACGCGATATGGCAAAGTTGGCCGTCAGATGTCAGATGTTACTTATCATATGCGACTACTGTTAGGAATTATATTACAATTATTTCATAGAACTGGTATAAAGTGGAGTCGGACTTTTGTACCATTATATTATTTTGGCACAATAGCCTATCTGCGCTATCACTCTTATCTGATATGTCTAGATTGTGTGATTATGCAGCTAGCCAATCAAACGATACATGATGTCATGATGCCAGCTAGAGTAAACAACTTTTTAAAACTATACATTGAAATGATCAGATGATATACGAAGATTCTTGTCACTGTGATAATATAATTAATACCTTGAGATATCAAGAAGTAAGCACTTAGCATCGTTTAACTCCACTCAAACACAATACCGCTAGATTGTGTACGTATGGAACACAAATTAGCACCATTCTATTTGAGTAGGGAATTTCCAATGTCTAGTATCTAAGATCTGGACCTATAATTGTCGCATATGTGATAAGGCTAGACATGAAATATGTAGGGCAGCTGTTGTTACAGGTAGAAAAACGTAAATGCATTTACTTATATTTATACTTATCGCCATTGTTACTTTGCGTCAGTATTTTTTCCTCGCCATAAATTAGCTTTAAGGTTTTTTTTATACCAATAAGGTAGCAAACAAGTATACGGCCCGCCTGATAGTAAGTGGTTACCGTAGCCTTGCAACACCAAATGTATCACTTGCGCGTTGCCTACCATACAGAAATCTCTCCGCACACTGCTTATAATTAGTTTATATTCTATATTTAAGTAAGGAAGGTCATTGCCCCCGTTAGCTGCGAGCCTGGTGTGTGTGTGTTACCTGGTAGAAGGTGTCGTCGTGCGGCAGGCGCAGCACGGCCCGCAGCGCCAGCTCGGCGTTGGCCCTGACGTAGGTGTTCTTCTCCTTGGTGCCGTTGACGAGCGCGGGCAGCAGCGCGCGCAGCACGTCGCCCCCCGCGCCGCCCGCCAGCTGCACCTCGCGCCCCAGCATGCTGCTCGCGCGCGCCATCAGCTGCTTCACCTCGTTGCTGCTGTGGTTCATGCTCTGAACACACACACAGTGCCATCACTATACACAGGCTGATGTAATGGGCCCCCATTCATCTGTACATTGGTATGGTGCTATTGTACATCACTATAATCGATGAGGGCTCCGAGTTGCGAACACAGGATTTCCCTAAACTGGTCATAACTTTAGGTTACATATCTGATACCTCTGATGTTTAATGGATGTTCAACATCAAAACATTAGGCATAGATTCCGATCTCAATAAAACATAAAAGCTAATTATCATTTCTTGATATGGATAGTGTACTGATATTTTGACTAAGCTGATACGGGCACTGGTCGCCAAAATTTCTCGTAAATTGATTTGGTACCAATGAAACAAAAAAGTATCATCAGTAATAGTTCAGACATAAGGTCATACCCTGACAAACTGTGAGAGGATGGCGGGCGGCACCGGCCTATCGTTGAGCAGCAGGTGGCGCATCAGGTACCCGATGCCGCGGATGCCATTGCACGCGATCGGCACCTTGTCGCTGGCCAGGTGGTTCAGCAGCACTCGCTCCACCTGCATATACATACCATGGATCGACACACAAACATATTGTTTATGTTACCACCAAAATATCGATCGCAAGCAACTTTAGTCTCGAAGCGATTATTTGATTTGTTGGAGACTGGATATGTTGAGGTAGTGTTATGAAGAGGCACTTTTACTGCTTAAACACCAAAGATAATGTTAGCTGTGACAATTGAATATCGAGCGAGCCGTATAGTGGTTGCATCTGATATCCCTACCTCTTTTTTTGTCGCTAAGATTTTACAAAAGTCAAAACTTTTAGTGACGGTCACTAAATTGGCAACACTGTTTTCTGGCATCCTCTGATACATTACCATTTTCACAAAATCACTCCAAGGAAAGCGAGTGGCGAGACGTTACACATAAATAAGTGCAACGCGTGGAGTGGTGTGGTACGGTTACCTTATCCTGGTGAGGTTCGCAGTAGACTAGGGAGGGGGTCTCCTTGAGCGCGACGAAGAGCGCGCAGGAGCGGCCGTGCAGCAGCAGCCAGTCGTCGGGCGCGGCGGAGGCGGAGGAGGCGGAGGAGGCGTGCGGCGCGGCGGCCAGCACGTGGTGCAGCAGCGCGGCCTGCCGGTGCGGCGCGGGCAGGCAGTGCAGCATGGCGCCCAGGCAGCCGCCCACGCCCAGCCGGTACACGTCGTCCGCGTGGCCGAGCGCGCTCGCGCAGCTCAGCGTGCTCAGCACCGACAGCGCCAGGCCCTCCGACATCCTGTCCCCGGCTGACAACCACAAACAATACCTTATATACCTACACTTACCTTTGTCGATCCAATCATGCGTGCATGCTGTATTCGATTGTACAAACTGTTCATTCTGAAGAAATAGCGATTGCATATTATTTGTACTCGCGACCTGCCGACCTTGTGTCAAGACAAACGAGAATACTACCAGCATACATACTTCTTTAAGATAGTTTATGAGAGTACTGAAATTTGGCAGCGCGTGGTGCAACATGGTGGTAGCAGGCGGGCAGGAATGGTACCTATGGTGATGATGCCGCGCAGCGCGTGCAGCATGGTGTCGCGGATGGCGGGGTCCTCCGCGCTGCGCATGTTGGAGTGCAGCTCGGTGAAGAGCGAGTCTGCGCGCGCGTGGATCACCACGAGGCGGGTGAGCGCGTGGCCCGCCTTCATGCGCACGCCGCGGTTGGGGTCCACCAGCGACTTGAGGAACGTCGTCTGCAGCTGCGGCAGGAACTGCTTCAGCATCACGCCCACCTGCACACACAAGACGATACTTACACACCTCCCAACAGTTATGTTCTTCAGCACACATACTGTTATATCTTTATTTATTTATTTTAACACTCACAATGTAATAATTATTAATACTACACAAAACAATCATGCCATTTATTTTTCTCCTACGCGCCATGTTCTACATCCCTTCTTATTCTAAAACAGTGTCATTTTATTTACAAATATTTAGTTTGGATAACAAACTTTTAATCCGCCACTTTAAATACCACACATACAACCTTTTTATAATAGAATGTTGGCAACAACTGTACGACCCGCTTGATGGTCAGCAGCGTTGCTAACTTGTCTTGAGAGATCACTGTATACAAGTGAAATAGTGAAGTAGTGTACCTTGTCCAAGAGTAGGGCTAGGGTCTCGAGCACGGCCGCCTTGACGCTGGCGTTGAACCGGTCCCCGAGGATGCGGATGAGCGGGCCGGTGACGTGCACCACGGAGGGCTGGATGGCCTCGGCGGTGGTCAGCCGGATCACCTCGCCCAGCATCATGGCCGCGTTCTCTTTGTCCTCCGGCAGCCCGTTCAGGATCGACTCGCGGAACAACGGCAGGATCGGTGCTATACCCTGCCCAACGAACAATTACTCCTATTGTACTAATACTAATTTACATAACTGTTTCAAGTTTTGTCCCCAAGTCACCGGCCAAAATGTCTGCAGCTACGCTGTGGTCTTGTTTTTGGTCGTTAATTAAATGTTGATGAAGTTTTGAGAGGCCCCCGGTTTGGAAATTGCATGAAATTTATAAAAGCGTCACGTTGTCGGTAAAGCAAAAGTAAACTCAAGTAGTACGTTAGAGCAGACACACACATTTTTTATTTTTAGGAATAATTTACACGTATTAATTACAGTCCCCATTATCATTACACCTTGTTTCAGCGTTATATTTTGTAACAACGTTGTCTTCAATATAGTACAAATAAGGGTATAGTATAGTTGTGCGATAGGAATACTCAGTCTACGACTAGAACGAACGGACCATGGACCATGTATAAACCTAGATGTACGTAGGTATGCATCTGTTGTGCCTGCACTTTGTTAGAGCATCGCCCGTCAGTTAGTCGCGAATAAACTGTCATAAAGCAAACACGTCTTTCTATTCTCTGCAGTGCGCTACAGTACAAAGTGAACCCTATTACCATAACAATAGTAGTGTATTGTGTACCTTAGGCAAGCAGAAGCCCGGCAGGAGGTCGCCCTTGATGTCGGCGGTGACGTATCGTATGGCCTGGCGCACGTCGGCCACGTGCTGTATCTGCCGCTCGGGGTCGAGCGCCTTGACGAGCGCGGTGAGCGCCTCGTACGCCGTGACCAGCACGTCGCGGTCCGTGTCCGCGAACAGCAGCACCAGCCCGCGCAGCAGCACCGGCACGTGCGCGCTCAGGTCCGCGCGCGTGTGCGAGATGTACGCGCACAGCAGCGACGACGCCGCCCACTGCCGCGCGCCCGCGCCGCCGCGCACCACCTCCAGCAGCGTGTCGATGATGCTGCCCGCACACACACACACACACACTTATAACATATATAGGCGGCAACTGGATTTAGTACATTATTTACCTTTAAGACAATATATTCCTCTTTTGTCTCAAAGTTTTAAGAAATTGCACAAGGCTATCTATTTAATTCCTATACATAACAAGATTTAAGTTATAAATGAAGACACATTTATAAGGGGAACGATTGAAACTAGTTCAGCAGCCCTAGCAAGAATAATTTGCGACTACGTATTTGTATCGCTTCGACTATTATTGTTTGGGAAAATGAACAGCGCTGCGCCGGTGAAAAGTGGAACTAAAAACTTGTATAAAAATGTTGACATTTCACGAGTTACGTTGTCGAATGTGTAGTCGCAAATGATCCTGGTCGGGCCACTGTTCCAATATGGTTATAGCGTTGTTAGTATGTGTCAGTACCATCGCACGCCGGGCGCGTCGTCGACGGGCAGCAGCGCGTCCCGGCAGTGGTCGAGCTCGCGCTGCTCGTGCGGCTGGCCGCGCGCCGCCAGCAGCGCCGCGAGCAGCGCGGGCAGCACGCGCGGCAGGTGCCGGCCCAGCGCGCCGCCCGCCGCCGCCGCCAGCGCCGACAGCGCGCGCGTGTCCACGCCGCCCGCGCCGCCAGTCAGCACCGGCACCAGGTACGGCAGCACCGCGCGGGACTTTATGGCCATTATCTACCACAAACGAACAAAGACAACGTTACATTATCAGTTCACATACAACTGCGAAGAGCCGTGGTAGCTTGTCGTGTGAAGCGATGACTGCTATTCTAGCGACGCAAGTTCTGATCCCACCGGTCTGTACAAATGTTTTTTTCTAACTTATGTGCGGTGATTAGACAGCCCACGAGCTTCACAGTGAAGGAAAACATCGTGAGGAAACCTGCACCCGTCTGCGAAGAAATTCAAGGACGTATGTAATGCCCACGAGACGACGACAGATTCATCACCTGTCACGTTGGCACCAAATTATCTTCGGTATTAAGTGTATGTTGAAACACCTCTGCCTATCTCTTCGGGGACCCTTGTAGAAAGGTGTGAAACTATCCTAGTGTGTCCGAAGTGATATTGACATCTTCGACGTAAAACTATATATATTATTGATAGCAACAGATATATTAATATTTATCAAGTGTTGTACCTGCTTGAGTCCGTCGAGCGCGGCGTCGGCGATGGCGGGGTCGGGGTGGTGCAGCTGGTCCAGCATCTGCGGCAGGATGTCGTCGAGCGCCTTGTTGCCGATGGTGGCGTGCAGGCTGTCGAAGGCGCGCGCGGCGGCCAGGCGCACCTCGGGCAGCGGGTCGCACAGCGCCGTGCGCACCGTGGGCACCAGCCCGTCCGCGAAGCTGAGCACGGCGTCGCGCGACGTGGAGGCCAGGATCTCGCCCAGCCCGATGCACACGCCCTGGCGCTGGTCCGCGCGCTCCGACCGCAGCCCGCGCTCCAGGATCGGCACGATCTCCGGCAGCACGCGCTCGCCCAGCTACACACACACCACACCACACACACACTACAATAGCGATATATATATCATGTGGTGTGCAGCATCACGTATACCGGTATATCACGCACATACAACTTTAAGTTATGATAGTACATGGTACATGTATACTACCGGTATAGAGATCGGTTTAGCGTTTCCTAAAAAGTACGCAATGAGACATATAACGTAGAGCTACCGAGGAAGGGGATTAAGGTTCAAGATGCAGGATCCCTGCACGTGAGCTAGCACCCCTGATCCACTTCTACTTCCCAATACTACTGAAGGAATTTATTGATTTTCCGCAAATGTTTCTAATAAAGAACCTTGCCTTTTTTTGAAGTTCTTTTCACCACCTCAAGGGTATCCCTGAGGTGGTAAATCAGTAAGTTTGTAATATTGGACTATATATAATGTAATAACGATAAGATTAAAGTATATGTTGTTTATGTACTGACCTTGCGCACCAAGTCGCCAAGGGTCCTCGCAGCGACCTGTCGTTTGTCGTAGCTGGTGGAGGCCAGGCACCCCAGCAGCAACCCGAACAGCGTCGGCAAGATCTCGCGCAGGGTCTTCGGAGTGTTGGTCACTACCACCTGCAATACATTACATTGAGTCCACGTGACCTTAGCGCCATGTACTCCAGGTCTATGGCCGCACCATTTAGAGACATGCACTTGGCAGGTTCTGGATTCTAAGTCTATCACAAAATCTTAGCAAATCTATGTCTATCGAGAACCTTGTTCTTATCTTACTTTTCATAATTTTTCTTATCTTACTAATATTATAATTGCGAAAGTGTGTGAGAGTGTGTTTGTACACTCTTCACGCCTCAACGGCTGAATGGATTTGAATGAAATTGACAATGGAGGTAGCTTATAAGCTGGATTAACATACAAGAATTTTTTTTTCATTACCTTTATTTGTTGGGTAGAGGTAGGGAGCGGGTAGTAAGCAAGGCGAGGGTACCTTCCAGACGTGCAGCGCGGCCTGGCGCACCATGAGCGCCACGTCGCTGCGGCCCATGTAGAGGCCGGCCAGCACGCGGTTCCTGCGCTCGGCGCCGAGCGCGCGCATGATGGCCTTGTGCGAGTGCTCGGTGCCGAAGTTGTCGTCCTCGGAGGCCGTCTCGGTGCTCATCTTGCCGGACACGCCCGAGATGCGGTACAGCAGGTCACCCAGCAGCTGCACCGAGCTGTACCGGATGCGCCAGTTGTCGTCGAACAGCCCGCGCTCCAGCTCCGGCAGCAGGAGGGTGATCGCCGACTCCGCGTACAGGTTCACTATCCTTTGGCCTGGTACAACACTCATGTATCACAATACTACATTTAAAACACCCCTGACTCAACCCCCTACAAACCATTGGAGTTCTTTAATCCCTTCAAACACACTTGGTTAAGTCCACCTTTTAAAAGAAAACCAAATCAAAATCGGTTTATTCGTAGAGCTACGATGCCACAGACACACACACAGATCCTTTGCAAGAGTTACACAAAACCTAAATTATACATACAACTCATCCTCTTGAATCTATTGATGAAAACTGCATTGAGTATGCCGTTGAGTAGTTTAAAAGATCTAGGAGACCACACAGTTCTAAGATCTAAGTGACCAGTCAGTTTTATAGTATGTAAAGATTATAAATTCCCTCACCAGCTTTGAGTGCCGTCTCCCTGACGTACTCGTTCTCGTCGGCGAGCGCCTTGAGGATGGGGTTGATGATCTGTCCGATGTATGGCAGGAACTCGTCGGTGAAGGCGCCCGGCATGTAGATGAACATCATGATGTACCCGTCCTTCACGTGCGGCGCGATGTCCGTACGCTCCGCTGTCGCTATTATGTCTACACACACACACACACACACACACACACACACCACACATATACCATGATCATTTACTTTCGATAAAATGATGCTTTTTGGGACGGCAACGCGCGAGTGATACCCCTGGTGTTGCAAGCGTCCATAGGCAACGGTGACCGTTTACCATCAGGTGGACCGTATGCTTGTTTGCCACCTTGGTGGTATAAAAAAAGCGTTAACGATGGTATATAGTAAACATGGGTAAGTGTGAAGGTAAATAGTAATATAATGGAGGGAGTATTATGCCTTATGCCATAATAAGACTTTTGGGTTAAGTAATTTATCATTTCGGTCAATAGGTTACCTCTGACCTAAAGGCATGTTACGCTCTGCTACTGCCGTGGATTGTCTCCAAAAACTCTAATAGCATTAGAATGCATGACACTAGGCATTTTAATGCAACAAACATGACACTGAGAAAATTGAAAATTGTCAAACACTCGACACTGGCAAACATAGTCTCTAGAGAGGACTGATTGCTATAGTTAGGAAGAAGATGTGGTGTAGTGTTACCGGGCATGATCTTGTGCAGCTTGTGTACTCCGAGGCCGGCCACGACCTCGGAGAGCCCCTGCGCGGCGCCCGAGCGGTCCACGGAGCTGGTCTCCGAGGTGAGCGTGTGCATCAGCCACGGCAGCAACTCCTCGAAGCTGCTCTCGCCCATGCCCTTCACCATCGCGCCCAGCGCGCGCGCAGACACGCTGCGCACCTGACACACCACCGTACATACACATTAAGATCTTCTCAAAAACAAAATAAAAATTAAGAGTTTAAGCCCCTTCGAACGTCACTAAGGAGCGCGCTCGTACGTTACGTACCATCGCCAAAACTGTCATCTTGAGACCCTAAGACATTCATAAGTGTATGTCACAAAGGTAATATAAATGTATATATTTATTTTAAATAGTAATTCCTGAGTTTCTTGCCGGATTCTCCAAATCAAATACGACCATCTGAATCCAGTAGTGACGATTTAAAATGCTTTGTAAATTTAGTCTAGTCAAATAAAGTAGATTTATTTTATTTTAGCTAACTAGTACTCGCTTGTGTGTATAATTATATGAATGCGGTAGAGTTGTAGTGGCTCACCTCGGGCACGGGGTCGAGCAGCGAGCTCTTGAGGCCGGGGATGATGTTGGGCAGGTAGGGCATGAGGTCCTTCTGGTCGGTGAGCGAGTACATGTTGCCGATGATCTGCGCCGCCATCTTCCTGGTCTCGGTGCTGCGGTCGAGGAAGGCGCGCTGCACCACCGGCATGATGAGCGCCAGCGAGGGCGCGTCTATGAAGTGCACGAACTTGGTGTCCAGCAGCGTCTGGAGGCAGGCCGACGTCTTGTTGGACGGGTCCTGCAGCGCTTGCAGCAGCACCGGCACGATCGCTGCAACAACAATGACACACTTACTAAACGGGTACATCTTAATGGCCGGCATATCTGGTTTATCCGTATGCTGCCAATTCACTCTGTCATTTTTCCTCTGCTTTGTTTATTGCTTTTGACGTATAGTGGTAGGTAGTGAAGGTAATCGTGTGTTGTTACGGGACTCAAGCGTGTGCCAAATGTCAGCTCAATCGGACAGTAGGACAAATATAACTCACAATGTGTTATTACACACAACACACACACACACACACCTGACAGGTGAAACTAAATAAAAGTTAGTAAAAAATTAGTGACCTTGAATCTCAGGGTTCCTGATGACGGAGCCGATGACCTTGAGTGCCTCAGCGCCGGCCTCCTGCACGCGCATGTGCGAGTCGCTCAGCACCTCGATGAGCTTGGGCACGATGGACGGCAGGCAGGAAGACAGCTGCTTCGGGGCGCAGTATGCCATCGCGCCCAGCAGCTCGATAGAACCTGCACACATCATAACATCACTCACTAATCTGACTAACATACACTGTTGTTGTTGTTGTTGAAGGGGCTGCTCGGGGCCTATAGTTGAATGTGTAACCATATGGCCTCTGGAATGTGAGAGAGTACGTTATATTTTCAGCCCCGATTGCTAATAAACAATTAGTAGGTCCTTCGATCCTTGCGACAAAAGAAATTGGCTGGGGTCTAAACCTGGGCACATAAGATGACAGGCCGTTGCTTCAACCACAATGCCACCATGGATGTTAATGGTACGAATTCAGATAGCAACAGCATCCTGCAGCAGCGAGGGCAGCACCAGCTTGGGGCACAGGTGGTACTCACCGGCCTTGGTCCTCCAGTTGTCGTCCTGCAGCGCCTGCAGCAGCGAGGGCAGCACCAGCTTGGGGCACAGGTGGTACTCACCGGCCTTGGTCCTCCAGTTGTCGTCCTGCAGCGCCTGCAGCAGCGAGGGCAGCACCAGCTTGGGGCACAGGTGGTACTCACCGGCCTTGGTCGTCCTGCAGCGCCTGCAGCAGCGAGGGCAGCACCAGCTTGGGGCACAGGTGGTACTCACCGGCCTTGGTCCTCCAGTTGTCGTCCTGCAGCGCCTGCAGCAGCGAGGGCAGCACCAGCTTGACGCCGTGCGCGCTGAGCTTGGACATGATGAGCTTGGCGGTGTCGTCGGCGGCCGCGCGCACGTACTGCGAGCTGTCGCCGAAGCACAGCAGCAGGTGCGGCAGCACGTGCACGATGTACGGCTCGAACAGCCGGCCCAGCTTGTGGCACAGCATCTCGAACCCGAACAACGCACCTGCCCATACATACATACATACATACATACATACAATACAATACAAGGCGTAACGATGCTTTTTAGACCCTCATAAGTGCCTCATAAAACTGATAATATTAGGTCCTTACATATGAAATTGGCGTTTTGTATGGGAGGAACAAAAAGTCGAATATTTTTTAATATAATATATTTAATTAATCAAAGTATGAACCATTATTTTCTATGCACTTTTGCCATCTCATAGGTAGTTCATTGATCCCTTTACTAAAAAAACCAGTCGGACGGGAATCAATAAAATCTTTGAAGGCGATTTGGACTGCCCCATCGGAGTTGCATTTTTTCCCTTGCAAGAAGTTATCCAAATTTCGAAAAAAATGGTAATCTGTTGGAGCAAGGTCCGGGGAGTACGGAGGATGTCTTAGACTTTCCAATTGAAGCTCTTCTAATTTAGTAGCCGTCTGTAGCGCAGTGTGTGGTCTAGCGTTGTCGTGAAGCAGCAGTGGCGTGGAGCGATTGACCAGCCTAGGTTGTTTAGCCGCTAGCTTTTCCATCATGGTTTGCAATTCCTGACAATAGACATCAGCCGTAATAGTCTGGCCAGATTTGAAAAAACTGTAATGAACAATACCGGCACTAGTCCACCAAACGCTTACAAGTAACTTTTTTGGGGTTAATTTTCGCTTGGGGCAGGATTTGGCTGGCTGGCCAGGATCTAACCATTGCGCTGAGCGCTTCCGATTATCGTAAAGAACCCATTTTTCATCACAGGTAATGATTCGGTTTAAAATACCTTCATTATTGTGCCGGTTTAGTAATGTAACGCAGCAGTCGACGCGCGTTTGCCGGTTTGTTTCAGTCAATTCGTGAGGTACCCACCTTTCAAGCTTTTTAATCTTCCCAATTTGCTTCAAGTGAATTAAAACAGTTTTATCACTAACATTGCAGCCTGCAGCTAACTCGGACGTGGTTTGCGATGGATCCGCTTCCACAATAGCCTTCAACTCTTCATTATCTACTTGAGTCTCAGGCCGTCCACGGGGCTTGTTCTGCAGGTCGAAATTTCCAGAACGAAAACGTTGGAACCAAAAACGAACTGTGTTTTCTTTTGCAACACGACCGCCATACACATCATTCACCCTTCGAGTTGTTTCCGCAGCACTAGTGCCACGGCGGAACTCGTACTCGTAAATAATGCGATATTTAAGGTTTTCCATTTTGTAAAATGAGTGACGCAAACAGAAAAAAACAGAAGAAAAAAAACAAATGAATGACGATCATCGAAGCACAAATACATGAGTCTATAGCTGTACAAATTTGAATTTGGAATTCCTTACCAAAGAGGAGAAATTCGTGATTAAAGTGGCCAGTACGAAAAACGCCAATTTCATATGTAAGGACCTAATATAAAGTGGTACAACTTGCATATTTGTTTGTTTGTACGTATTTGCTATGGGGTGTTTTTTTTTATTTCTAAATGGGCATGTAACAGAATCGACAATAGTATCGACAATGACATCACAGTGCTATCTTACCCTCGCGGTACTTGAAGTTCTTCTTCTCCTGTATGGCTTCAGTGAGCTTGCCCATCACGTCCAGCTGCTTCAGCGATAGAATGCCCAGGCCCTTGATTATGCCGGCTATTCCATATGCTGCACCCTACACAGCAACACACTATTATATCTAACTCTCTCTCTCTCTCTAACTCTCTCTCTCTCTCTCTCTCTCTCTCTCTCTATCTCTTTATGTCTATTGTAATTGTATAAATATGTTAATTGCCCGATTAACTTGCCTTTCTGTCTCCATATTTTTCAGCAGTGAGAAGTTGTTTCATAAGCTTGTTCATGATGGTGGGGATCTCCTCCTCCAGGGCTGGGGAGGTCACCAAGTGAGGCAGGCAGTTGCTGACTGCTTCTTGTACCTGAATCGATTGCGCGGGAGTTACTAACTGGATGTGAATGTTTGAATTGCAATGTAGAGGTTATATGTTGTAAGTTGGAAAGCAGTTTACCTGAGAAACCACATTTACAATGTAAGAATTAGTTTGGTTTAGTTATTTTGCACAACAGAATTGGCACCAATATTACTACCTACATCTCAAAGTTCAATCTACTACAATAACTTTGAACCCTACTACAAAAATTATACCTCGAATGGTTGAGTCATTTATATATTTTAATTATTCAAGAAACAAACGGGCTTAAAAAACCTAACTTTATTAAAAAACATTACATTCTGCCCTAATGTTCCCATTGTTTATGATATATAAATTAAGTGAGATTCTTACAGCGATCTGCTAACTAACAAAAAATGTCAAATGGTATGTGGTGTGTGGTGTGTGTGTGTGGTGTGGTCGGACCTGCTGGCTGGGCGTGGAGAGCGCGGCGACGAGCCGCAGTGTGATGGGCCGGATGCGCGCGTCGCCCGCCTCCAGGTGCCGCGCCAGCGACCCCACCAGCAGCACCACGCACTGCCTCACCGCGTCGAACCCTCCCGACTTCGGCGCTTTGTCCAGGAAGTCTTCGAACACCGGCAGGAGGCTACTCAGTGTTTCCTACGACAATAATCATTTTTGCGATTACACAAGGGAATCAAAACCTACAGGGTACTTCCCGTTGATCTAGAACCATTAAATTTGGCAGGAAGCACTGTCTTACAGCAGCAGTAAAGGAAAAAGATCTTAAAACCGTAAATATATAGTTTTTATTTAAATGCGAATTTTCTAAGAAATATTCCTGTTTCCTCATTGACCTCATTTGAAGTTCGCCTACTTTTAACCTTACCTACAAGTGTGTACGGCGCGCGAAATCGACTCGCACTTGGCCAGTTTATTTAAAAAAAAAAATCAATCCGAAAAAAATAAATTAAGAACATTATATGTAATTGCAATTATTTTGCAAGGTTTGAAGTAAAAAAGTTTGGACAACGCTCGAGTGGCAACCCAGATTGCGGTTGTTCAGTAGGTGGTGGGTGGGGGGTTGGGGTTGGGGTACCTTGCCGTGCAGGTCGACGATGGCCATGGCGGCGTTGAGCATCTCGTCGCGCACGAGCGGCTCGCGGTCTGCGAGCGCGTGGTGCACGAAGAAGCGCATGGCGGGCGGCACGGCGGCGGGCGGCAGGCGCGGCGCCAGCGCGCTCAGCGCCAGCGCCACGCCGCGCCGCGCGCCCCACTCGTCCACCGCCGCCGACACCTCGTGCCCGAACTGGTCCAGCCGCGCCGGCAGCAGCGCCAGCCGCGACAGGTACACCTGCACACAATACAACATCTACATCAACCACACACACACACACACATACACTACATGACTACACTCACTTACATATTCATTACGCACTCAAACTAAAGTGAACGCCTCTATATATTTGTAAGGTTTTTTTCACACTGCAAAAATGGCAATCAACGTCAACACTTCAGTTCGAGAGTTAACTCTGGTGCATTGCCAACTTTACAGTTGAAAAGACTCGCTCAATGTTTGTGATAATTCGAGGGCGATGCGATGATGATGATGACGTTGTATTCTTATATTGTAAGTTTACTATGGAGTCTTTCTGTTTCGTATTGAATATGTTTTGTCGCGAGTGGTGTGTGTGTGTGTGTGTGTGTGTGTGTGTGTACCTGCTGCAGCCGCTGCAGCGCGGGCTGCGCGGCGGCGGGGTGCGGCAGGCGCGCGGCGAGCGCGCGGGCGGCGGCGCGCTGCACGGGCTCGGCGGGGTGCTGCACCTCCTCCACCAGCAGCTCCACCAGGGCCTCCTCGCCGCTCCACTGCTGCAGCAACGGCAGTTTGCTCCACAACTCCTTCGCTAGTTTCCTACACCACATCACATACACCTCAAACATCGTGTAAGGCATCGTAATCTAACAGTAAAAACTCATTCAAAATTGAATGTAAAATTGTTTGATCAATTAGGCCCTTATGAAGCTCTAATGAACTAAGTTGCATCTCCGGTGAATCTAAGAAAAAAAACTGTCATAGAAGAACAACTTAGGAATTCAGCAAATAACTCTTTTCGGTTTCTTTTAGTATGACCACAAGTTGAAATGCAAATAAAATTATAAAATTCAAGTTAAAATATAAAAGCAATAACAGATGACGATAACGGATCTCACTTGTTCTCTTCGGAGACGTCAAAGGTGGCGACCATGAGCCGCTTAGTCAGTAATAGCGCGTACTCGGGCTCCTCTAGCAGCGGGGGCAGCCGCTCCCACAGACACAGGAACGCACGCAGGGTTGCGTCGCGGACCACCTGCGATATAACCACAATCGACTTCAGCAAACACACATAACTAACATCTTAATGTCAAGGTCAAGGTCAGAGGGTCAAGGTCAAGATCAACACAACATTTTATTCTAACTCAAATTATGTTATAGTACTATAATGCAACATAGTACTGAAAGCTAGGCGATTCTGTATTCGCTTACCTTTTACGCCTATCGGTATAGGGAACTAATCACGAGTCTAACACAAAAAGAGCGCCGCTTGATTACTCATGACTTACTATTCTCACGAGTAGATACTGAATATTAATGTCCTCTTTGCCCTTCTAAGCTAGTGAAATCTGCACTCAAGGTATTTCAGTGCCACAGCAGTAAGCAGTTATCAACATCATCATCAGCCTATAGACGTCCACTGCTGAACAAAGGCCTCCCCCATAGATTTCCACAATGGCCAATTCAATGCGGCCTGCATCCAATGCTTGCCGGCGACCTTTATCAGGTCATCGGTCCGCCTAGTGGGGGGCTGTCCGACGCTGGGTTTTCCAGTGCGTGGTCTCCACTCTAGAACTTCATGGCCCCATGGGCCGTCCGTTCTATGAGTAAGCAGTTATACCATGTCCATACCTCGAGCGGGTCCTGCAGTCCGGCGAGCAGACAATTGACGTCTTCACGAGTGACTTCACCGCGCGCGGCACACTGGGCGGTTTCCAACAAGGCCACCGTGCACGTCGTTTGTACGCGACCACTCGTGCTGCCTACACAATACACACGCCAAATTCAATCACGTGGATTAAAAAACAATGCTTTCATTTAAAAGAAAGTGATTGCTTACGTGCTTCCTCATGATGCACACTAGCTGTTGTAAGATACGCTACGGTTGTAAGATATACTTTATCTTACAACCGTGATCGGTTCTTGCATATTTTTTTTCCGAATATTCATTACATTAATAAGTGCCTCATAACCTTATATACACTGCAGTGCGGGTACATTTTGCATTCATGTTCGGTACCCGTTAGGACTGTTTTGTTACCCTTTGGAACGAGAAGAGCTAAGGTAGAGTAAGTAGTGGTAGATTCGACGATTTTAAAGTACTTTTTTATACCACTAAGGTGGGTGGCACACAAACATACGGCCCACCTGATAAGCAGTCACTGTAGCCTATAGCTGCTAGCAATACCAGGGATATATATCAAAGTAGTGTTATTTCACTGCGGCCTTCTGTAAGGCGGAGGTACAGTCTCCGGTCGGGCGGCTCCAATTTAAATGGGAAAAAAATATGTTTAACTGACTGATGAGGTCGATGAGCAGGCGGAACATGTGGTCGATGGGGAAGAGCGCGGGGTGCAGCGGGTCGCGGCCGGTGCGGTTGTCGGGCTCGCCGCGCAGCGCCGCGTGCCGCGCCAGCACCGCCAGCCCGCCCAGCGTCGCCGCGCACTCGCCCCGCGACGCCGCGCCCGACAGACCTGCCCCACACACACACACTATAGTAGACACACGTTATACATCGTGCTAAAATGACCCATTGTATACGAGGTACTTTTGAAACCGAGTTACAATGGGTTTTAGCGCCGTGTGCAACACTCTGCTTTTCACTACGAATGCGAAAAATAAAATAATACAAAAGTAAATTATGGTCATCAATTCAATTTGTAATTAGAGAAAAATTCTAAGGATTTCGCGTCAATATCTTTTATTTCTTCTGTAGCAACCCAAGAGAATACAACCGCTATGGCCGCAACGCAATGCACGTTTTCCTCCGTAATAAGTCGTAAGTAACAGTAATAAGACGAGTCTTTATTCATAATTGTTATTTTTATGAATAAATACTTTCGTTTTTAGTAATAAAATAAGTTAAAAAACTTTTTCCCCTAGAACAGGATATTCTATTTTTTTCCCCCTCTGGAACGTTACAATGGCAAACTTTTTGAGCATGAGGAGTGAAAATATTATTATCAATGCGAAAGTTTGTATGTGTGTTATGGAACCTTGTTTAAGCAGCGGGAAGACGTAGCAGAAGCCGGGCGCCGTGAGGTGTGGGGTGTCGGGCTTGTTGGCGGCGGTGGCGGCGTGCAGCGCGAGGATGGTGCGCTTGGTCGCATGGGTCAGCTCCTCCTGCTCCCAGCTAGGGTCCAGGTCGCACTGCGGCTTGTGCACCCTGGGGGACACAACACACAGTGCCAAATAAAATACATTTGCACTACTGGGGATACATTACGCTCTCCGAAAGCCTCTTACAGCGCTTCAAAGATATACTGTACTGGAAATAAGGAATTTGCTAGCTCAGTGATTCTTTCCAAAGATATTATTGAGAATGCGTTAGTGAGTTCGTGGTATTGAATTTGTATTATAAAAAACAACTTGACTCCTTGCAGGACGAACTCGACGACAGTACAAATAAAAAAATGTGTTGTCTTTGTCCCTGAAATTGGTTCCTATATTACGATATTTTAATTGTACGCGTCTTCGTTTAAGTTAAACTAACAAAATTGCATAGAAAACTTCTTACTACGATAGGTAGACAGAGGGGCACGTGAGTGCTTGTGAGCGAGCGTGCCTTAGTGCGAGCGTGCTATCCGTTCGAGCTACACTAATTGCGCGCATGTATATGGGCAGTCCGGGCAGTGTTTGTTGTAAGTAGTGTTACCGTATGGTGACCCTGGCGACGTCCTCCCCGAGCGCGGGGTGTTGGGGCAGCAGCGCGGCGCGCAGGCGCAGTATGGCGGGCAGCAGGCGCGCGGCGGCCAGCGGGGAGCGCAGCGCGGCCAGCAGCGCGGGCACCAGGCGCCGCGCCTGCAGCAGCTCGGGGGGCGGGGCCCCGCGCAGCGCCGCCTCCAGCACCACCAGCCCCGCCTCCACGCGCGCGCTCAGCGCACTCAGCCGCTGCCGGACCACGCTCTCCTTCGCCAGCTGCGCCTTGATGGCTTCCTTTTGCTTCGCCGACAGCGTCACCTGACCACACATTAAATCTTACTTACCACTCATAAATAACCATCTTCAGGCAGGTAATGCACAACCTATGCCGTGAAAATTCGTAGCATGAACTTTTCCCGTAAATACCTTACTAGGGCCTACACTGCATAGTCTATTGATATTGATTTAATGATGATTTGTAATAAATATTGTCAACTCGGCCCCAATGAGAGAAAACTACGTACTTTTCTATTTACTAAAAAAAAAAACTCAACATCAATATTATTGCCAAATAACTCTGAGCTAAGGGACAGCTAAAGTCTTTATGGAATTTCTGTAATAACATCGGCGAATACTGAGAAAGAGTTTTGTAAAACGTTATCCCCTAGGGCGGTAAAAAAAGGGGGATTGAAAGTTTTTATGCGAGTGTGAAATCGCGGAGTGTAGACTGGACGTTATACAGTTTTGATATAACTGGTGACAGTCCTAGTGAGTTACCTCCTTAGCCTTCCCCTCCCGGCGCCGCTTGTCCTCGAGCTCGCGCCGCAGCTGCAGCTCCTCCAACTGCTCCTTGTAGCTGTACGCTTTGCTCTCGCGCTTTAGGTTCATCTCCTTGTTGTCTTCGTTGCTGCATTAAAAGGATATTATTTATTAATAAAATGGTACGCTTATTAAAGCGCTGTTCATTACCAGTAGGTAGCAGGAACATCTCTCGAATACGTTTTAAAAAACGTAACTCTCAAAATGTCAAAATATTCATACGAATTTTTAGTTCCACTTTTCGCCGCCGCGGCGCTATTTATTTTCTCAATAGTAAATAGTCGAAAACGATACATATTAATACGCAGTCGAAAGTAACTCAGTAGTATTCGTGATAAGGCTATAGTACCGTGAGTTTATACCATAGAACAGTGCCGGTAGCATGAACATTGTCGTCAACGTTTTCGTATCGCCTTAGACTATTTTTGTATTGAAAAATGAACAGCGCTGCGGCGGTGAAAAGTTTTGAGACCGTTTTGTTTGTTAGTTTTAGTTTGAGAACAATTTTGACATTTCGCGAGTTACGTTTTCGAATACGTTGTCGACAATGTTCCTGCTACCGGCACAGTACTGGCAGCAAGAACATCTTTCGACTAAGTTTTCGAAAAAGTTACTATACAATTTTCATTATCATTTTTAGTTCAACTTTTCACCGGCGCAGCGCTAAGTGTACTTATACTTGTATAGTACATTATGTTTGTATAGTATAGTTGTAAGGTGTACAATAGTGTGTGAGTGATGTGTCTAGTGTACTGACCCGGGCACTGCGCTCTTGTCGTAGAGCTCCCCCTCGGGCGTGAGGAAGGTGAAGTACTCGTCCCTGGTGACGCGCACCAGCTCGGGGTCCAGCAGCGCCTCCAGCGTGAACTGCACCGCGCTGCTCGCCATTATGTCGGGGTTGATGCTCACCAGCGTCGACACCACGTTCGATAACGTCTGGGGACAACACAATGCATTACCACATTATAACGTTAACGATATAACGAGTAAAAAGTTTCAATGTTACCCGATTACGTAAAAAAATATTTAAAACAAGCGCTAAAATAATCACATATGATGTATATCAAAATCAAAATCAAAAATCATTTATTCAGTTTAGGCCCTAATAAGGCTCTTATGAAGGTCTAAATTACCACCGGTTCGGAAAAAAAAGCCACCTGAGAAGATATAATAAGATATAATTAACAACACGCGCGCTTATAGGTAAAATTAAATAGGTTGCACTTCTCAGGCTTCCCATACTGAGAGCAATCATCTTTCAACTTAGTTTCTAAAACGTAACTCTCAACATGTTAATTGATCACGAATTTTTAGTAGCACTTTTCGCCACCGCGGTGCTGTTAATTTTCCCATGCAAAAATATTGGAAAGCGATACGAGCACGCTGTCGCAATGTCGCTTGGGGGTATGGTGGGTATAGTGATGAGTATAATGACCTCGTTGGGCGTGTAGCCGAGGATGTACTTGTTCTTGAGGTTGTTGGCGTGCAGCGCGAGCAGCGCGCGCGGCTGCAGGCGGAGTCGCGCGGCGAGGCGGGGCCAGCTGCGCGCGCGCCGCGTCGCCGCCAGCGGGTGGTGGCAGCTCGGCAGCGCCGCCAGCCACAGCCGCTGCAGCTCGCCCTCCGAGTACTCTGATCACATGACACACACAATCAAACAAATACTCTAACTGCACTCAAACCTGCGGGTATCCTTACTGGCACAGCACTCACCTCTATACGAGCACAAGGCATCAACACAGTCGAGTATCATCTTCCCGGTGACTTCGGTCTTCTCCTCGGGCGGGGCCTTGTCTTTGTTGATGAATATTTTCCCTTCGTGGAGCACCTCAGCGAGGTTGTGCAGCAGGTGGATGGCGGTGCGGGCGCGGTCGGGGCGCGCGAGCATGGCCCGCGCCTCCTGCACGGCGGCGGCGCGCACGGGCTTGGCGGGCGACAGCAGCGCGAGCACGAACGCTCTATAAACCGGCGAGTTTTGCTCACTGGCAACACTTTCGTAGTTTTCCAACACCTCCCTGCATAGCATCACCACCTGTATTAGGACTATAAAGGGGTAAATGTTATAGTGCTACTCACCACAAGATAATATAATGTGTTACATGGATACATCCCCACATCCACAAGCATGCGCGGTAAGGACCACACCGAGACAACTCGCCGCATGCCGAGCCATTCCCAACAAAACACGCTCACTTACAGGACGTAACACAACAATACAAATTGATATTCATCAATGTTACTAAAACAAAACAAACTTAAAATCAAAACATTACTCTAACTATACTTAATTACTCTGTTCAAATATACTGCAGAAAAAATTACATGGAAACAATCAGGGGTGTCACAGAAAATACACTCGAATACTAACAACAATATAGTTCACAATAGTTTGAAACAAGCTAAGAACAATGATAGCATAAGTCGCTAGCTAGAGTAGGAAGGATCGCAGTCGCAGTAGAAAGATGTCGTTATAGGTAAACCGACTTTGTTATCTAACAATAATATAAATAGTTGGGATATTGTAAAGTCAGCACTTATTAGTCAAAGTACACGATAGAACGGATCATTATTTTAATGTATTTTTTAAAGATAGATCATAATTTTAATTCAAAAATGTATTCCTTAATTTTTGCTCACTTTTATTTACCAATCGACCACTTACGCCGCGTACTATGTAATCTTTATTAGAAAAAAAATCTCTAGAGCATAATAAAAATATAAAGTTATCATCATAAGCTTTGAATCAGATGGAAGTGATGGAACTGAACTGTAGTTGAAATTATTGATACATAATATATCTAAACGATATATCTATAAAAAAAATCACTAACTTCGACTTGAAATAAAATACGATAGACTTGATGAGAGATGAAGTGTGTCTTAGCTTGTTTCGTGAACATGTAAGCCGGCATAGAGAAGGCGCGTGGGGTGGTGGTGGTGGTGGTGGTGGTGGTGGTGGTCTCACCGTCGTCGGCGGCGGCGGCGAGCGCGCGGTCGTGCAGCAGCACGTGCCGCTCGGGGTGCGCGAGCGCCGCCCACTGCGGGCGCGTGGGCAGCACGCGCGCCGCGTCCAGCACCACCAGGCCCAGCATGGCGCTGATACCCTCGCTCACCACCTGGTGCTGGACACACCAAAACAAAACCATTTAAGCATGTATTTGTCTTGCATCATTTGGTTTGTATTATATGTATGTATTTACAAAAATATATATATACAAGTATTGTCTCTATCTGCTGCTGGTTCTCATAGTACAAGCTTTGCTGGCGTTGTGTGATAATGTGCACCATGTGTCACCGGTAATACCACCGACGCGTTTTTTTCCAAACCAGTGGTAAAGTAGACTACTTAGTACTTCTGTCTTACTAGGGCCTCATATTTTATTTTTAAATTAAATTGATCTAATAATTTTGACAATTTGCAATAGTATTAAGGACCGATGGCAATACAATAATTTCTTAACTCTTAATATTGACAAGCGACATATAATTAAAAAAATATTGAAGCGTTATATATGAATGAAATAAAGATTACTGAATAGTCCACATGTTTGTGATAGTATAATTTATTTTTGTTTATTGGAAAACCAACAGCTAACTTAACATGACATAAGTAATGGATTGTTAACATAAAGCCAATTAAAGGTTCTCACTGATACGTAACATTAAAGCTTAGCATTAAGCTGTTTGCACTAAAGCAGTGTTACCTGCAGCGGTTGGTGCGCGGCGCGGTCGACGGCGAGCAGCAGCGGCGGCGCGAGCGCGGCGGCCTGGTCGGGCGAGGCGCCGCACGCGCGCACGCACCGCGACACCGTGCTCACGTACGCGATGCGCACCGCCTGCGTCGTGCTCTTGGCGGACATGTTCTTCTGCAACCATTACATACACATTCATATAACACTAGCTGTGCCCGCGATTTCGTACGCGTTGAATTAATTTTGATCGAAATTTCATGTGTTTATTTTTATTGCTGCAGACTATTTATTGCTATCCCAAAGGTGCAATGCTACCTTAAATTTTCGGGATAGAAGTATCCGATATCCAGCCCATAGCCATGTATCTCCATTCCAAATTTGATTCAAATCAACAGCAGCTGAATAGTTGTTGTGCAGATCAAAGGTGTTTTTCGGTTCCACTGGAACTATGATTCCAAAAAAATTTATGCAATTATCAGGGATAAAAACTATTATAAATGTCAATCCACTAGTCAATCACTTCGTGGTTTCCAAAGATCCATGTACCTTATTTATTATCTATCATTATATGTATCAGACTGTATAGTATATCGCGTGGCGGTATGTATGCAGCATATATGTAGGTGTTCTTCTTATTAGTTCTCTCAGATTAGGTCGTGTCGACTCCTTCGCTAGTATGGCAATTACAATTTTGTCGGTTAGAAGCACTGCATGTGCATTGTGTGACGGTTGATCGAGTGGAGGGTTTGATGTAGTATCCTTCGAATATGTGTGTGTATGACCTTGAATATTTGCAGCAGTATGTCGGGCACGGGTGTGTGCAGTGTGGCCCAGGCGCGCAACGCGTCGAGCGCGGCGGCCAGCGTGCGCTCGTGCGACTCCGTGTCCAGCACGCGCCACACGCTCTCCGCCGCGCCGCCCGCCAGCGCCGCGCCGCACGACAGACGAGACAGACACGCCACGCCCTACACACACACACACACACATCACAACACTCAAATACTTCACATCGTTACATTATACCACCGGATTCGGAACAAAACACATTGTTTCAGTGAATATCGGTACGGTATAATGTTTTACTGCGATTCAGTTTCCACTACATGAAATTTAAGTGATTTGGAACGTGCTAGGATTGTAATCACCTATAAGGTTACGGTGACCGCATGCTTGAGCCGTACGGTTGCTAACCACCTATGTTGTATAATCGTAAATAGAGAACTGGGATTGACGCCTTTAAGTTATAAACGATACTTACATTGAGCACAGCAATCTTGTCTTCGCTGGAGGTCAGTTTCCCGCTAGCGCCGTTGTATTCAGCGAAGGCATGCTTCAGTAGCGCGCTCGCTACTTCCGGCGCTTCACAGCGCTCCGCCAAGTGCTGCAGCGCTGTCAGCGCCTCACCACGCACCCACTTGTCCTTCGAGTGAAGGTTGACTGCGCAACAAATAATTAATTTTAATACTATAATCATATGTTCTTTTCATTCATTAAGTTTTCTAAGATTTTGAAGTAATTATTGTAGCTATGAAAATTTTAAAGCATTTAAGTTGGAAAGAGACTGATAAAGACTTCATGTTACCAACAAAACATCAAGGATGACACACCAGATTACTTCTCTAAATCCTTTTAATATATACGTTATATTGCTGTTGCGATCATTTTTTTGTTTTTCCGCACGAATTAGAGTTACGTACTGGGAATTGAATGATCTGTTCTAAACGGTCAAACAGAGCAAAGGATAAGTATGAGTGCTTACCGATTAAGCTCTTCCCAATATCGACGACGATGCCATCGAGGCACATGTCCAGATTGTGCAGCACTTCGCCGACCGCCTGTATGACGGTCTCGGGGCTGCGCAGCATGGCCTTCTGCAGCGCCGGCAGGAGCACCTCGTGCACCTCGCCCTTGTCCAACAAGTGCAGGACCGACGAACACGCCTTCATGTAGTTAGCGTTGGGGCGGCTCTTCACGCTGATCAGACTTTTGATGAAACTCTCTAGCATTTTTGCCTGTGGGACAAATTTCGCCTTTAATTTCCTATATGCAGTAATCTTTAGAGACATGTTTCAATATTTATTTTAGACATCAAATTACACCAAGATTCCTCATACAAACTAATACAACCCTTTTAACTTGAATTCTCTTAGAGGAACTATAGACTCATCAAAATAGTTGGTTTCTAAGACCAGTAATTCAGCCTCTGCATTGATAAATGTGTCACATAGGACATAATCCTTTTATAAATATATGGATATTTATATAAAAATATAGTATAGGCTACTTGCCTATACTTACCTAGGTACTAACAATTTGAGATTTAGTCAATTATTAACACAACAACATCAGCATATACTTAATAATTATTTACTAAACATGTTAAAATGTATAGTGTACTTGTATTATTAATGCATGTATGCCGACAGTTAACTGGCCTTGATTTTGTGTCAAGGGCAATTTAATTATTCCACCCAATAAATGATTCCTTTTAGTATATTTAACAAGTGAAGTCATTACATATGCAGATTATTTACTGACCTTGTGCTTTGCAATAAACGGCTCATCCCCAATCTGTTTGTAATGTCTGCAGAGTGCGGAGAATGTAACGCACACGTGCGGCCCAGAGTCCGCACTCTGGGCAAGCAGCACATCTACCCATTTGGATAACTTCTCTTTTCCAACCGTTGACCATGATGTGTGGAGCTGGAAGACAACAATTCGATGCACACACCCAACACATAACTAAGTTTTTTTTTGTTAAAACAATAAAGCAAAGGCTAGGCATAAATATATAATTTGGTAGATTTTTATTGATGTGCAATGGAGTGAACATTATTATTCGAAAGGTGTTCTTTCATGAAATGTTTGGTCTTCAATCTTTAAAGTTAACTAATTATCATCCAAGGATCCTTAAGGTTAAGGGCACAAGAAGTAAAAAAAAGTTGAAAATGAATAATTCGCAATATTAAGCAGCCCTAAGGAGATTTACCATGGAATAAGCCTTGTCATTCTTCCTCTTGTCTCCATACGCAGTGACAGTAGCAAGTAAGTAGGCTTGACACAGAACAAGTGCATTGTAGTCCACATTATCCTCCACTGCTGCGTTAGAGGAACCTTCCACTAGGACAGTGGACCATCGCAACACATACAATCCACTTTGACATGTGCTTTTACTGTGGAGGAATGTTAACAAAAACATGTAAAACTCGCAACAATAGTAAATACCAAGTTCTAAGGCTCTGCAACAAATTCATAATGATTGGTCATAATTATTTGCTTATGTCGATTTAAGGACAAATTTATTGCAAAGCAAAATTCAGGAAAAATATGGAGAACAAGTTATATTGTGATCATAAGTATAGCCCACAGTAGGAACCACTGTATTGTGCATTGATGTATCTATGATTATGAGATTTTTTAAATTTGTATGATTATATAAACAGATTCTTTTTAATGAAGCAATCACCAAACTATCATATTGAAAGACAGTTTTTTAATCTCATTGTACAGTATAATGCCTTATTTTAAAAACAGGTAAAAAAAACCTGAACATAAATAGAAATAGAACTTACGAAGTGGCTGTGTTATGAAGTTGCTCAGATATATCAAGCATCACTGGCAGAAGGCTACGTAGCGTCCATTCTCGGTGGTTGGCAGCTAGGTAAGCAACTAAATTCTTCACATATGACTGAGATGTGGAGTCCCGATATCGGTGAAGTGTAGATGTCAGCACACGGCATACAAAGCGCACTGCAGGTTCAGTTATTCCTGAAAGGTAACATGCAACAATGTAGATTGGGATACAAAAGCACACATCTTCACATTGAATGTTGAATAGACCAATATTCAGATTAGATAATCTCAGTTATATTACCATCACTATATGTAAATAAATTATTTAGATTTAATGTAACAATTAATTATTTATTGCCTGCACTGTATTTTACTTCACAGGACACTGGACATAATAAAAACCATTATAAGTTGTGACCCATGAATTATTTTTAATTTTTAAATATGATAATATTTAGTTATGGGCATGACAGACTTAGCAGCTTGTTATATCTATTACTCATATTTATTAATATTAGTTAACAATATACATTAAGAATATGATAAATAAGTAAAATAATGACATAGCAACGCAATATATTAAATCTTAAAAACAAAACTCTTTGTTAGGCTAGCATCAGGGGCTCAAGTCTAAAAATAAATAAATCAATACAACAGTGTAAACATCCTCCATGCCTATTTACTTTGATACATTTCAACAGGATGAAACATTACTTTACATTACTTTGACAATATAACATTTTACTTTTAATTTCTCCTTTTTGCTACAACCTGTCCAACTAAATTCCTGGTTTACTTATTCACCAAGCTTCCTAAGTATAATTCTAAGCATCCTCCCTGTCCTATCAAAATCAATAGCAGAGTAGAGTGATTGATGTAGGTATGTTGAATAGTGCACACAGGTGCATTGATACCTATGTACCTATAAAGTTCTAGACAAATCTATGTCTGTTCCCAGCCCCACCGCCGATCAATAGAGCTACACAAATCATGTACTTACCTCGCACCGATAATTTTAGATAAAGTTTGGGAAATAATAGAAAATAACCTGGTGTAGACAAAACCTCGCAAATCTCTTCAACAACCTCACGACGTTCTTTTAAACTTGCGGTTTGAATTCTAAAGGGTATGTCCTTCAATTTCTTCAATACCTGGCAACAGAACTTTTGGTATGATATCTGGGCACATTTAGAAAAGTTCAATTAGCTGAATTTAAGCGAAATTACCTCGGAATCTGCCATTTTCCACACACATTCAGGCGAAAATTTTCTAAAAGAAAGCACAGCACACACGTTTTTTGACGTCTCTCTACAAATTATTGGCCGGCAGAGACGTCAAAAGAACTGTCAAAATAATTCCTGATGTCAACTTTCGTCTCTCCTTCCTCCTAGCTATGGCAATCAATCCACTTTAAGGGCTATTTTTGCCAGTGTCGAGCGTTAGAAAATTATCAAAGTTTCTCAATAATATCTAATAATATCTTTTGTTGCATTAAAATGCCTAGCGTAATGCATTCTTACGCTAAATGGAGTTTCTGGAGACAACCCACGGCAGTAGCAGATCATAGCAGGCTTTTAGGTTAAAGGTAACCTATTGACCAAAATGAACAATTACTTCACCCAAAAGACTTTGGTACATAATGCATGATTCCGGTTAGGGTCAGATCTTTTATCTATAAGTAGGTAGGTTAAGATATGATTTTGTAAATAGTACACCATCGTTCAATGTTTGATAGTGCCATATGGCAAATAAAAAAATGTTACGCTTCTTCTTAATGACAGGCAATTTATGTTACAGTTGTTTCTTAGAGTAGATAATATAGTACGTACAAGTTTTTTCTTCCACTGTTACACGGAGTGACACTCGACATTGTCAAAAATAGTTTTTAGGGGACTGAATGCCATAGTTTCGAAGATGACAAATGACAAATTGACAATGGATTTGACTGACTGACAGATGTCAGATTCTGACACTTCTGTTTCTGTTTGTTTGTGCTTTGTGAAATTGTGAATGTTGGGCAATGCATTGAAAGAATTGAAGTTCGGCGATTACTGATTCATTTCATAAAAAAAAATTGAGGATGGAAAAAAGACAGCAAGATTTATCTGCATTAAAATTATTAACCGAAAAGTTAGACAAAGATATGACAATGATATTACAATGTTTGCAGTGGGATAGGAAACATTTATTAGAGGTTTTGGTCATCTTTTTTGTTGTTTTTATTATTGCTTTTGCTTGCTTTATTTGTTTCATGTAAATTTATATCTTACAAAAAGGTACTCGCTTCATTCGTTCACAAATTTAAAAAATAATGGTTTCAGGGCCCTGTTTTTTCAACATGTAAACATAATTCCAATCATAGGATACCGCCAGATAAGATAGAAATACATGAACAGCAATGCTTCCTAGCCTACCATGGCTATGATAAAGATGACCTATTGCTGCCAGACCCTCTGGATCCAAATGCCAACACACTTGTTAGGCTAGGTAGGTATTTTATATAATAATAATAATAATAATAATGTTTGGACGTTATCACACAGTGCCATCTAGCCCCAAACTAAGCAAAGCTTGTACTATGGTCTATATTTTCTTTGATTGTTAATTTTGTGTACCTATGTCTCAAATTCATTTCATCTGCATCTCAGGCAGATAGACTTCTTCATTTCTATGCTCATGACAAATGATTGTATCAATTGAAGTGAATGTAATTTTTATTTGATGTTTTTTTATATACCTACATTTATATTCCCACAAGAGTCCTCTAAGAGGTAGACAGACACGGACAGTAATTACTGTACTTAAGTTTTTAGAAAATCCCACTGGTACAGACCAGTGGAATTTCAAACTTGCGTTGCTGGAATAGTAGGCAATGCTTCAAACCAAATGGCAACCACGGCTTTTTCTTTTCAGATAATGCTGCAATTACAAATATTATTGATTATTCTTTAAGACTGGATCCATTGTTTAAAAAAGGTAAACAAACTTGCAAGATATTTTTATTTTATTAATAAAATTGGGTGTAAATTATTTGTATTTAGTTAACTAAATACAAATAATTTACACCCACAGTGATTAATCACTGTGTTATAATACTGCTGCCTTTGAACGGACCTTGTCTACTGTGTCACAGTGTCAAGTATTGTTACTATCACAATTAAATACTCTATACTCTCTGCCAAAAGGGCCTTTGAGTGAAGATAGGTAATATATGTATCAACTGATAAATAAGTAATTGTAGCATAATGATAAGATATTGGTGTTGGTTCTGTTATACAAAACTACTATTTAAACTCATTTTTTTTTGACATTTGACAGGACTACAATTTATTGCCATCCTTATTTAACCCTGCACATGAGAAAGGTATAGCAAGATTTTTAGTCCTGTTGAATTAGTTTAGTTTCGTGTTTTTGTACAACAGAATCAACATCATTACCTAATTAAAGTAAAGTTTAATTTTTACAGTTGGTATTTTAAGCATGTTCCTGAAAATACATCTCATAATGTATCCTTTACAATATTAAATCCTAATTAGTAAAAAAATATGTTGTACCTTATGTTAATTTATTGTTTAAACCAATAGTACTTTTATTTAATTTTTTTTTATTGCACTACTGTTTTACTGTTTTTAAAACTTTCGCGATTTAAACACATAGTATAGGTCGCGGCACGAAACTCTAGCGCTGACCGTTATTGCGCAGAAGTAAAAAATAAGGTGTCTTGGCGGGGTACAGGGGTGAAGGGCGAGCGTGCGTTGCGCCGATTGGCTCTCCAGTCGTACTCCGTCCCCCGTGCCGATACGACGCTCCGCGCACTTCCAGTGTACAGTCGCGTTCTGAATTGTTTTGTTGTCATCGTTAATTTTTGTTGTTGTTTTTTGTTAAGTTTGTTTTGTTGATTTGTTTGTTGTGTTTGTTAGTTTATTCACTGTTTGATTAAGTTTGAACAGTTTTTAAACAGTGAAAATGCCGAGGCCGAGAAGGAATACTGTTTTGAAAAGACAGGCACGGAAAATGGTGTTTGACGTGCATTGTTTTCTGAAAAGGGAATCGAATGATTTCATTAATTCCCTGAAACAAATTCAAAGTGAAATTGGCGAAGCTGCGAGTATTTTACTCGATTCTGACCGCAGCACTGTAGATATAAGTGAAATAAAACAAACTGCAGAAGTTATTCAGGCGGGAAATATAAAATTAAATAGTATAATTAGTGACTTACAGAAAATTCAGAAAAGGACAGCTGAATCTACAAAGACGTCCATAGCAACGGTAAGGAAAATCTCCACTGAAGCCAATAATTCCGACTTATTATCAGTATTTAGAACACCAGGCAAAAAACGCTCCAGATCAAAACCGGTCACAGATATTGATAACTTTGATCAAGGATTAATAAAGAGGTGCATACATAACTTTCATAGGACAAATAATGAACTTCCCACCGTCGGAAAGTTGAGAAAGAAGCTAGAGGAAGATATAAATTTCAAAGGCTCAGAACGAAGTCTTCGACGAATAATTAAGAGTTTAGGGTTTCGGTGGAAAAATACTGAAAACAATCGAAAAGTACTGATTGAAAGTTCAAATATACGTTTACTACGTATCGAATACTTACGCAAAATAAAACAATATCGCCAAGAGGGAAGGCCCATCGTATATACAGATGAATCTTACGTAGATTCATCGCACTCTGCTCCAAAAGCCTGGACCGATGGTACTACAAAAGGTCTCAAAAAACCTATCTCCAAAGGACAGCGGGTGGTCATTGTCCACGCAGGATCAGAGGCTGGGTTCATACCGAACGCACTGTTAACTTTTAAAGCTGGTGCGAAATCAGGCGACTACCACGACAATATGAACTACGACAACTACGAAAAATGGCTGAGGACACAGTTATTGCCGAACTTACCGCCTAATTCTGTCGTGGTAGTCGACAACGCATCATACCATAATAAACAATGGGACCTTGCACCCACTTCTAATTCCAAAAAAGCTGACATGCAGGGTTGGCTTACTGAAAAGGGCATACAATATGAGGAAACTCTACTAAAACCTCAACTATACAATTTAATACGGGCTAACAAAGATAGATTTAAAACATTTTCAATTGACAGGATACTAGCAGAGCAAGGACATCAAGTGCTAAGACTGCCACCATACCACCCAGATCTAAATCCAATCGAAATGGCATGGTCTGACATAAAGCAATATGTAGGCAGTAAAAATGTGAAGTGGAGTGTTGCTAAATGTATAGAACTAATTCAAGAAAAAGTTTTGCTGATGGGTGCTTGGGATTGGGGAAAGTTATGCCAAAAGGTAAAGGACATAGAAGAGCAATATGTCAAGAGTGACCATGTCGTGGATTTGGTTACAGAAGAATTCATCATTCGCGTTGATGGTGACAGTTCAGAGGATAGCCTTGGTGAGTCTGATGACGATGACGCTGTTAGTGCCGACGACCGAAGCAGCCCTGAGCCGGGGCCCTCAGTAAGCAAAAGGCCCTGTTGGGATACTATTGAAGGTGTAAGACCATTGTCTGATTCGGACTAGATATCGGAAAGGAGAATGCGGTGTCTGATGTCCACACCCTGCCGAACTCGCAGGTTTCTTCTATCCTGAGAAGAAACTTCAGTAGGTTCTTATGTAATTCGGACTTAATATAATTTTTTTTATTATTTGGTATTTAATATAAAAATTTACAAATCCGATAGTGTATTTATTTTTCTACTCCCCATAAACTTGTTAAAAATTATATTGTAGGTAACATGAAGTAATATTTGCGTGCGTGACAGTACCCATACGCAGTTAAGTTCCACATTTTGTTCACCGCTAGACTTACTATTTGACTTTACATTAAAACATTATTTTGCTGTTTTTAACTAAGCAATTAAATTACTAATTTGTATTGCGTGCGCGATGGTACCCATGCGCAGCTATCCCCTCCACGTTTCGCTCAGCGCTAGAGTTTCGTGCCGCGACCTGTACTGACATGAAAACGGGTCTTATACGCGATATTAAATTGTTTGTTTACCTCCCGACGTTTCGACCGAGTTGCATCGGCCGTGGTCACAGGGTGACTGTCATGAGTCAGCCATCACCATGCGTATAAGACCCGTTTTCATGTCATTATTACAGTTTTTTGACCCAAAATTAATTATTTGAGTCTAATCAACTACAACTAGTATTTCTATTTGTATGATAGCATAGAGAAAGACGAATATAAGTAGGTTTATTTAAAAAAAAAATCTTTTTCTTTAAATGCCAAAATGAACACTACAAAAACTTAACAATACACTTGATACAAGGCACAGGAGCCCCGGGCCCGCACCTTCTGACATTGGAGCGCCTGCGTGTGGCATACTCACCCGATGAGCGCCGTGCTATCCATGATGCAGTTGTGCAAGCTGTGCCCTTCTGCCATGATTTGGCTGACTTGGCATTACCTAGGTATTTTTTTATATCAATGTTTTTTGGTTGGTAGATATTAGAAGATCTATTGTATAATATTTTATGATGGTGGATGGAGTATGTGGGCCAGAAAGTGGATACAGAGACAAAATTAGGACATGAGCAATATACATGGTGAAAAAATACATTTTTGGTATAGAACATAAATACATGAAAATTCATCTCTTTTCATTACATGATTAAGTTGATTTGACACGTTACCTACAAAAATTATACATATATTATTTTTTAGTGATGATGCACAACAATCCAATAAGAGCAAGTCCCGCTTGGAGATATTGGCGGAACTGCGGGACATGAAGCGAAGGCGCACGAAGTATCGTGTCGCTGCCAAAACGCGGAACTACTCCGATGTCCTGCGAGATGTCATCAAAACTCAGGTTAGATTTTGTGTAGTCCTTATCACATACCTATTGTTGGTACTTCTAGACTTATACTAACTGAATATTAGTCACTTGTTTTTCTTTTGTACATAATTGAAATGTCTTTATATTCCTGTAAAATTCTATATTTTATTGTCAGATGGAGTTGTATACTGACGTGAAGTTGAATAAAAGCAAGCATTATGAAGACGATAGTAGATCACAAACTGGCAGAGGAGATGAATTTCCTATGAAAATGAACAGAAATGATAATGGTCACGGTAATAGTGGTAATGTAGTCAGTTACAAGCTTCATATGGATTTTAAAATAAAAAAAGAAATGTTACGGGAGGAGACTCCACTACTTGATGAACCTAAACTGGAAGATAAATTTATAGAAGAATATAGAAAACGTGAATCTACTGGCTCACGAAAAGACCAAACCAAAGACAAATATGGCGGAGGAAGTAGGAAGAGCACAGACAATAATAGTAAAAGCAGACATCATTTCCAAGGTGACAGAGAGAGGGGTAGACGATATCGCGATGACAGACGTGATAGTGATTATGTGAAGGGACGATCAGATGACAGGTTTAATAGATACGATCTACCTAGTTCATCAAAAGATAGAGAAGAATATAGGGATCGTAGTAAAGAGAAACATAAATACTACAATTCTACGAAAGAGGAGAAGTATAAAAGATATTACGATCCGGTTAAAGAAGATAAAGGGAAACGAAAGAGATACTCATAAATAAAATAAATAAATGGATAATATTTTCTCGAAACACTTGTCTTATTTCACAATGTGAGTTTTTATGTCTTTGAGATATTTTTCATACAATAGGAAATCATTAGCGTCAAAAGCAATCTTCTACAAGAGAGTATATCATATAGATCATAAGAGAATAGTCTCTTGTTCAGTAAGTAAATTGAAAAGAACGAATTGTTCAAATAACGTAACATGATATGTTCGTTTTGCATAATCATTTATTATTCTTTATGTGCCTATAATTTATTATATTCGTGCGAGATCTTGTCTTGTAGCTTATGGGGTGCAACGAACCGCGAGTACTTTGCATAATAATATACCAAAATGGTCAAAATGTTATAAATGTGTATTATACTTACTGGCTACAGAATCGCACGCGAAAATGCGCCTTGGAGATGTGAAACGATGCGCACGCGCCGCGGTGACTGTCATAGTCCTGCTGAACTGCCTTATTGTAATTTCACGCTTCGTTTATCGAGAATTACGCTTTGGATCACTAATAGGCCGGTAGAATATTATCAGCTAACTTTTACAACAGCTCCTAAAAGTAGAAAGTTTCTTTATATTAGGTCCTTACATATGAAATTGGCGTTTTGTATGGGAGGAACAAAAAGTCGAATATTTTTTAATATAATATATTTAATTAATCAAAGTATGAACCATTATTTTCTATGCACTTTTGCCATCTCATAGGTAGTTCATTGATCCCTTTACTAAAAAAACCAGTCGGACGGGAATCAATAAAATCTTTGAAGGCGATTTGGACTGCCCCATCGGAGTTGAATTTTTTCCCTTGCAAGAAGTTATCCAAATTTCGAAAAAAATGGTAATCTGTTGGAGCAAGGTCCGGGGAGTACGGAGGATGTCTTAGACTTTCCAATTGAAGCTCTTCTAATTTAGTAGCCGTCTGTAGCGCAGTGTGTGGTCTAGCGTTGTCGTGAAGCAGCAGTGGCGTGGAGCGATTGACCAGCCTAGGTTGTTTAGCCGCTAGCTTTTCCATCATGGTTTGCAATTCCTGACAATAGACATCAGCCGTAATAGTCTGGCCAGATTTGAAAAAACTGTAATGAACAATACCGGCACTAGTCCACCAAACGCTTACAAGTAACTTTTTTGGGGTTAATTTTCGCTTGGGGCAGGATTTGGCTGGCTGGCCAGGATCTAACCATTGCGCTGAGCGCTTCCGATTATCGTAAAGAACCCATTTTTCATCACAGGTAATGATTCGGTTTAAAATACCTTCATTATTGTGCCGGTTTAGTAATGTAACGCAGCAGTCGACGCGCGTTTGCCGGTTTGTTTCAGTCAATTCGTGAGGTACCCACCTTTCAAGCTTTTTAATCTTCCCAATTTGCTTCAAGTGAATTAAAACAGTTTTATCACTAACATTGCAGCCTGCAGCTAACTCGGACGTGGTTTGCGATGGATCCGCTTCCACAATAGCCTTCAACTCTTCATTATCAACTTGAGTCTCAGGCCGTCCACGGGGCTTGTTCTGCAGGTCGAAATTTCCAGAACGAAAACGTTGGAACCAAAAACGAACTGTGTTTTCTTTTGCAACACGACCGCCATACACATCATTCACCCTTCGAGTTGTTTCCGCAGCACTAGTGCCACGGCGGAACTCGTACTCGTAAATAATGCGATATTTAAGGTTTTCCATTTTGTAAAATGAGTGACGCAAACAGAAAAAAACAGAAGAAAAAAAACAAATGAATGACGATCATCGAAGCACAAATACATGAGTCTATAGCTGTACAAATTTGAATTTGGAATTCCTTACCAAAGAGGAGAAATTCGTGATTAAAGTGGCCAGTACGAAAAACGCCAATTTCATATGTAAGGACCTAATATTAACTCTGTGTTGTCGTTTGTTGGTTTGGGATGTTCTTAATTAATATGTAATTAATTTAAGAACACATATAACGCAGCTCGGCGGAGCTCCAGCCATTGTTAATGGCTACATTCCTCATTACGGAGAGCGAGACACGTAACAAAAACAACAAATTAATGTACACGAGAAAGTGTACTTACATGGTGGTGGTGTTGGTGAGTGAAATATGTGCCGTGATATCTGATCGATGCGCGATCCGAGCAGTTACGTAGGTATTCAATTTTTTTTATTCAATATGAGTTCTATTATTATATAGATCAATCGAAAACCAAACATCACGTAATAAAGTATTAATAAGCCATCTTCTGCTGTAGAGAATACACGAATGAGATCTTGCTCTTAATATTTCATCAGTTATTAATTGCATAATAAAATTGTATTATTTAGTAGTGAAGGAAACAGACGATCTAAGATATGAGAAAATTTCTAGAGTGGTATCTTCGGTGTGTGCTTGAGATCGCACGCTAGGTTCTAGGTAACCTGCACCCAAGAGAATACAAACGCTACCTGCACTATGTATGTAGTAATGGGAGTGTGACGATGTGCGCAGCGCTAGCGGCGACGTGCCATGGTTGCCGGCTCGTATTGTTTTGAATATAATGAACTGTGTAGCATAAGGAAAAGTGGCCAATATATAATTAGCTCGCTAAGGTTAATCGATATCATAGTTCTTTATAATGACCGAGGTTTCTTGAAAGTCCTGAGAAAACAACTCTATAGCCCCTGTACCAATTAGCTCTTCTAAGCTTAGAAAGTACTGGGATTTTCTATTTCAAAAATTTAAGTCACATACCTACCTACAGTACCTACCTACCTAACTAACTCCATCGTTCAGAAGACCGCAGTCATAGAAAAAAACATCCTGCTAGCTCCAAGAGTCCACATAGCAATAAGATTTTGCAACGCGGGCTGCAGTTCACTAAAATGATCGTGGATTTCGAAAAGGCAGACGTTATGCGCTGTTTGTTTCACGCAAAGTTACAGTATCGATATAATTACCAAATTATCGGAAAATCATGTTAGCGAATGACAAGTGAAAATTATCATTGAATACAATGGGCACGTTATTTCATTTCATAGGTACGTTACATAATTGTACGTTACCTCCCTAGCTATGAGTACACAAAATAAAATTACTACTACTTGTACGTAGTATATTATCTACTCTGAGCTACTACTACATCAATTAGAATAAGATACCGTCAATAAGAGATGAATGAGATCAACTACATATATTTAAATTCACTGTGCATTATAAGCTCTAGTTTAGAATGTCAGCAAAAACTCTCTGCAGAAATGTTAAATAATTAGTTTCATAGATTCCCATTTATTGGCACTGACTATCAATTTCACGGACTTCAATTTCACGGGCCGTGGCTACGAGCTGTTTTTGTTTAGGTATCGCTGCCTGCCGTGTTGTGATATTACTCACAAGCGAGATCAATCCCTGTACGTGGAAATTGTATATTAGTATATTGTTACTGTTCATAACCCAGTGGGTTCCCGTCTTCCCGACTAAGAGACTGGTTTACTGCGACCGGGGTGTCCAGGGTCCTGGGTTCGACTTTCACACCGAACCAGCATTAATAGAGAATGTGATAACGTGGCATTTTAGTGAACGTGAAAACTATTTTATATGTACATCAATTAGACTAAAATCGAAAAAAAAAACTGTAATCTGTAGTGCCTATTTGCTAAGGGATTTTAAAATGTCTCTCGACTTCGATCTGGTCTGGAGAGCTCGACCACTAAATACGACCTTCAAATTTACAAATATACTTTGAGTGGAGGAATGTTTTGATGAGTCTCGAAGCGAGAGAGGCAATAAGGGACGCGAGAAAAACAACCGCACGCGCACTCCGCGCCGGCCGCTGCTGACACGCGAGGTTCGGGCGCGGGCGCTCCGGGGTCAGCAGGCCGGGAGACGGGTTTGGATACTTAGTTTATATTTAGTTGACAATACAAACTTATGTAAAATATGTAGGTACCTTCTAGTAGAAAGAATAAATCACTTAATACTCAACAAAAATCTCCTAAACTTACATATCCAATGACTTACATTTTTGTTTGGAGAGTCAATTTGAATCGTCTTATGATAACGGACATCTACTTATTTTGTCTGAGATGCATACACCGTCCTGGCAATTCAAAATCAAAATAAAAAAAAAACATTTATTCAATTTAAGGCACTTATGAAGGTCTAAATTACCACCGATACGGAAAAAAGCCACCTGAGAAGAACCAGTAAAAAACTCACCTTTTTCTCACACTCAAACTGGTTTTTTTTTCATGTAACAATCATGATATAACAATCTGTAACAAAATTCTTCTAGACATTGGTACGAAATTACAAATATCAAAATGAAAGCCACCAAGTTGGTTTTCTCACTGCTTTCATGAAATAAATATATTTTTAAACTATTAAAATTACCAGGCATTATTATCATTTACATAATCATTAACTTTATAGTAGGCTTTAATTATCAAAACTCTTTTGGCATCTTTCATGCCCATCCAATTGCAAGCTAAACTGTGATTCAAAGCACTCACATGAGACTATCTAACTACTCAGATCTGTGGCTTGAGCCACGAGCGTCGCGTCTTGTACTCCACGCCACATCGCGCAAGAGAATACAAACGCTACGCGAGACTCATCGCAGTGTACTCGCGACCGCGCGCATACTTGCTCGTATTAAGCGCTACGTTCGAATACGGCGTCTGTGCTACGATACGCGACAGATAAAAACATTAGCGTAACATTTTTATGTTCGTGTGACTTGTGTGTGTGAAGTGATAATGTGATAGTTGTGGATCATTTTATAATTTAAACGCCAAGAGGATTTTTCTTTTCGTTCGTATTTTAGTAAGTAGTTTTTTTTATTAAATTTATACGAATAACATTACAGTAGAAAACTCCGACAGCATTTCATAATATTATAGACTAAATTATGAGTTATTATTATTAAAATAATAACATTAAATAGTATGTAGATGATTACAGTTGAAAATTAAACTCGTAAGTTGTCGTAAGTAGGTACGTTTAGTTGAATCATCATTTTTATTAATTATTTATCATTCAAAATAATCTACTCGAAATAAACCTAATAAAAGATAATACGATGTATAAAGGCTTTATCTTGCTACATGGGCATAGGTATATCCTGCTAATTGAGATAAATAAGTAGAAATAAAAACTGTACAAAGTAAGGTTGTCACTCATTTGGGGACCCTTATGTGTGCTGTTTTTGTGGACTGTGCAACGCGCGGTTACCCTGCTGTTGCACGCGTCCATAACCTTCGAGGCTACGGTAACCGCTTACTTAGACGGACTGTATGATTGTTTACAGAGTTAATGACATTTTTAATCAGATAGTACTAGCTAAATGCTAGTGCAATCTGATAGGGTACAAACATTTTGATTATTCTATAAGACTCTCTACCAAGCATTCTGAATCTTGATGATAAATTATTGTGGAGGTAACGATGCGATGTACAAGACTGATGAGAGTAAATTGCCGGCTGAAGAGTGCCTGTTGCCACAATAACAACACATCACGCAGTATCTAACTTACCTGACGACACGTATTGTTGATAATGGTGAATGGTTACTGAGAAATTAGTGCACTAGGCACGCATACAGTTATTTATAAATGATTGCGATACTCCACTATTTAAGAAATCTTGCTGTTAAATTAATCATGCTACTAAGAAATTTTCAATGCATAGTACAGGTTTAAAGCAGACGTGTGCGTAGTGATGTATATTAGATGCGTGTGGTCCAAGAATGCACATACTGCGAAGATGAATTACTGTTTGTATCGGCTACTGTGGTTTTGTTTTACCTTTTTGGAAGTCTGCAGTAATAAGATACATGTTTCACGATGTTAAGTAACGACTTAACGTTTTTCAAATCTTAATTTAGCTTCTGCAACTAGTGAGTCGTAACTAGTTCTTTTGTACAACCTTGAGGTTAAATTACTGTAATGTGAGGTGTCTTAACAAAAAACCTATTTAACTTTTAATGATATTGCATTGCGTTGTCATTGAACATTTGATACGATCGAGTTACAATGAAAATTAATGCTATATTTCAATTAATACCACTTTTAACAATAAAAAGACATGTTAATCTGGATCTTGGATCGAAATTTATGGGCAGGCGTGACGCTTACCATCAGGTCTGACGATCGACTGGCGCATCTAGGTAGAAAGCCTAGTATGTTCAATAGAGTGTCACATACAATGTGTATGTATAATAGAATAGATAAATTAATATAATACTTTAAAAAATGCAAACTACATGGCATGCGGAGATCCTCGTCATTTCTTTTCTAGAGGGCTATTTCACAAAACGGCGGTAGACTATACAAGTTTCATTGATATTTTGGTTTTTATTTTCAATTATCATTTATTATTTTCTTTAAAATTTCTCCTTTTTATATGCTTCAGGTTTAGTAACCTACCCTCTTATTAAAAAGAGAGGTAGGGCGATTTGAGATTTCCCGTGGGTTATCCCATTTAAATTGGAGCCGCCCGACTGGGGACTGTACCTCCGCCTTACAGAAGACCGCAGTGAAATAACACTACTTTGATATATATCCCTGGTATTGCTAGCAGCTATAGGCTACAGTGACTGCTTATCAGGTGGGCCGTATGTTTGTGTTGTGTTTCTGCAGTAAGTAAGATTGCCAGTGTTCCACGAGGATACGCTGGGCTAGTAATATTGCTGCTAGCACAGTGAGTCCTCATCAACCACATGGTTGGCACCCCGTTAGTGATGCCCCTGGTATTGCTAGCGGCTATAGGCTACGGTCACTGCTTATCATCAGATGGGCCGTATGCTTGTGTGGCACTTTAATGGTATAAAAAAAACCTATATGGGTTACTATTACCGTGTTCTCATTCTAAATTAATGCTCCAAATTTGAATTTCAGTGCCGTCTCCCAGTACACCGTTAACAACATAATAATATAGTGTTTTATAGCTGTGAAACTCTTATCAGTATGTTAGAATACATCCCATTGTTACATGCTAGGTTTTTTTTGTTTTCAAACCGTTAACTTTTAACGTTTAAATAACTTATAAACTGTACCTTTGGTCTCGCGCGGCGTGAGGCGGATTAGTGAAGCCGTAAATGGGCACTTTTGGAACAAATATTTGAACAAGCGTTTGTTTAGAGCAAATATGTTTGCTGACATACTCAAATACAAATCAGTGTTCCAAACGCGTGAAACGTCAAATAGTAAAATGTTTTGTTGAAAAAACCAAACCAATAAGAGTGAGTACTGAATTTATTGAGATGCTTTATTATGATGTAACACAGATTAAATGAATGCTACATTCTATGAACATTGACATGGTATACCAATTTATTTAATCTGATTGAAATTAAATAATTTTCAAGTTGAAAGCTAAATGACTAACTATTAATAGAATAGTTTTGTATATACCATGATCTTTTGTATTCTACTTGGACACCGTTCAAAACTAGGTACCCTGCACCAGACAATACAAGCTCATGAAGAGATTGTTGAATGCAAAAGGGTGGCGAGTCAAGAACGTAAGGGCGCTCTACACTCTATACCTTTCCTGAAAGGGACGGACTCGGCGTGTTATGTATGTGTCTCAAAGATAATAATAATAATAATGCTTGGACATTATCACACAGCGGCATCTGGCCACAAACTAAGCAAAGCTTGGACTATGGAAACCAGCAGCTGAGAGAATACTTTTATTTGTTTTCTATTTGTAAATACATACTTATAATACATACTAAACATCCAGACACAAAGCAAACATATTTGTTACATAAGTGTTTGCCCCGGCGGGAATCGAACCCGCGTCGTCTAGCGTAGCATTCAGGTATACTAATCACTAGACCAGCGGTCTCGAAAGATATGATAGAAATAATAATTGTGATAACATCCATCCATCTCAATCGGAGGGGCATGGGAGAGATTCCACTGTTCATTGTTACACGATCGAGTAGACTCCGCGCAGGAGAACACTGAGAACAATCATTATTGTGCGCTGATACAGTTACGTCATGATAATATATATCATTAAAGTAACGTTTCTCTGCGTTCTTCGATGTTTTTACCTAATTCTCTAATTGATTCATTTATTTGTTCGTTTTTATATGTATTACGTACAGTCTGGCAAAAAAGCGTAAAAAATAATAGGGGCGCCACTATGCCCATCGTATGGCAACGCGCTGCAGCTCGTATAGAGTATCATCCGTTTTGATTAGTTTCATCATCATCGGCCTATCGACGTCCACTGCTGAACAAAGGCCTCCCCCATAGATTTCCACAATGACCGATTCGATTGTTTACATCGATTGATTAGTTTGTTTACATCATATTGATTCAATTTTGTGAAGGTTGCCAGTAGCCAAAAATTTAGTTTTTAGGTTCTGGAGTTATTTGCCAAACTATAAGACTTGGTTGCAAATGTTGCAATCGTCTTCCGAATAAAGTTGTTTTATGGTAAAACAGAAATGGTTGTCAGTGATTTGTCATTTAGGTTCATTCACACATTATTAGTGAGAATTCAGACAAATATATTAATAGCGGTTCTACAATAATGGTACAATAACCTATGGTAATTATTTTATTAGAGAGTCACTGTAACCTCTCTTATTCCATAACATGAAAATTACATATACAAGAAATATTTGTCTATTTCGCCCCCGAACTGTTCCAGAATTGCGCCGGCGCAGTTATTGTGCAAGAACTCTATTGTCCGCGAACAATCACTAATTATGAGATGAAAACGTTGCGCTCACTTCAATGATAATTCAATTATCGCCGCCCATTGTAGCGCTGAGTGATTTATTTCAGTAATCAATCTCTCGCGGAGGTGATCTGATGGGTTTTATGCTCTAGTGACTATTGTATGTAGAAAGAAAATAAAATCCAGTAACCCAACCCATTGGGTAATCAACATGATACTGCGTAGTTAACATTCGATTCTTTAAGAGTTCAATACATTATATATTATGTTACAAAGTGGAGATAAATCCACTTGTTGAAATATTTGCATAAATGTTTTGTATGTAGCAAGTCGCGCGTTGATGTCTTTTGTTCTACGCGTCGGGCATCCGTGGCGTGCAGCCGTTGTCTCCGTAGGCTAATGAATAATTACATATGTACAATGAAAAATCACCTCATTACGAATAATTTGTTACTATGCATGCAACCAATTTGACTCCTTTTAATAAAATAAATATGCAGTTTTAATTTACAAAATGCTCCGTTTAAAATAATAGATGCTCTTAAGAGATCCTACATATTTTATTATGGATATTGTATTCATTTTACGGTATTCATGCTAATATTATTTGAATGGTTGGTGTCACTTAAAGAAGTTCAAAACATTTCACAAAAAAGCTTCTTTTCTACAAATGAACGGCTCCGCATTCTCTCCATCGAGCCCCTTTTTTAACTCCCTAATACCTTATTAAATAACCTCTTATCTTTTATCTCTATCATACACTCGAATACCTTCAAAGTTCGAGTGAGACAAAAACTAGCCCTTGTTGTAAATCGCCTCTTCCGAACGGATGCGTAAAAAAATGTTGTTTATAATCAAACCGTCAAATAATATTTGGTGTTAGTGAGAGAGTTGCCATTAAATATTATACCTTAACCCGTTTTCGTAAGGCTTAGGTTTAGAATATTTGTGTAAAGCTGCAAAATTTGTATAAATGAGGGTAATCAGACCATTTTTTTGCGTTGAATTCCTCGTCTGCAGCAAGCTGTCACTGATTGTTGTAAAAACTATTGACGAACGTTTCTTTCGCGTGCTGTGATCACGTGACGTGTACACTGCTCTACTCCAGCTCCGGAGGCAGAGGCCGTTTCACTTTAGATGACATCGTCATTGTTCTCTTAGTACATGTAGGTGGTTGAAAATATTGATATTATCCCATTAGACAACACTATTTTTATTATCACATGCTCCTACTGGTTCAACCTCCAAGTGTAGTAATAACTCAGTTATGATAACTCGTATACATACATATCAAGGTTATCTGTACTACAATAAAACTAGTCTGTCTGAACGCGATATACTCAAAAAATAGATTTAGATTCGGTTTTCAATAATGGTCAGAATAATTCATGTTACAGTATACTTAATTCACAAGGTTTTATGAAAATTGGCTGTAATATGATCATTGTTGAACGTGACGAAAAAATTTTTGCCACGTGGATGAATCTTTGTCGTAAGTGGTTTGAAACCGACGCGGCTCGGCACAATACGCTGATCAGATGAGAATATCTCTAGGATAGAAACAATGCAGGCATATAATATGATTTGCTGCCCGTACGCAGTCGGGGCGGGTTGCTAGTGTATAGTGGTAGCTAATAAATACCATAACATAACAATAACCGAGGCCGAGACGCGGGCTGCCGGCGCGCGGCGCGTCGAGAACAATAGCAGCTAATGCGATGCTGGATGGACTGACTGCAGTATCTGCCGTGTATGCAGCAGGAGTAGGGTTGGTTCACAATCAGCTCACAGATACACAATGCTTTGCATATAAAAATATTTCACTTTCAGTTTATAAATTAATTTATAACTTAAAATATATATTTAAAAATAATATTATGTAGAGACATGTTATAATGACATGTCTCTGATTATGTATTATGATTTATAACCAGATCAGTGTCATAAGGAAGCGTGCTCGAACCGGATTGCTACGCCTACTGCGGTTGTGTACTCACACGCAGTGCTTCGTGCGAATTAGTTTGTGTTACTATTTTGATAAGTATTTAATGAGTGGTGGTTGCCAGAGCTCTTCAATATAATAGTTCAGTTAGTTGATGATGAGGTCACGTAAAGAGAGGTTGTAGGATTATTTCTTGCTGAGCACACGGTCTTCAGTCCGGTACTTACAGGTACAATAAGCGCAATTATATTTGGAGAGTCTCATTCTTGATGTTTGATGCGGTATAAAAGAAAAGAAAATATGATCGCAAAGCCCTATAAGTGAGTTAGGTAATAGCCGTTGACCTCAACAATGGACCGTTTTTGCCGGGTCACCTCTCGCCTCCACCGATTGTTTGTTTCACCGCGATCACATAATTGCGCCAACCACAAACTTTCTTTGTTCGAACAACAATATCGTTAGGGAGAGTGAAATATTGAGACGCTCTGTTTAATTTGGATATTTTCGGAAGTCAGTTCAAGTATTTTTTTATCCTTCTTGGAGGTTGCTGTCCAATCACCCTTGACATGAACTTCTGGCTTCGAGTAAAAATCATTAGTTCAAAACGGTTAAAAAAATCAGATCTTTTATCTATAAGTAGGCGATCAACGTCTATTTCATGTAAATATTTTAATATGTTGTATGTTAATAAATCATTACTAAAAAGTTTTATTAGCTATTGATGTAAATCTTAAAAGCTTACAGTTTTGCAATTGTAACATTTAATTCTAGAATGTTCAATAGAAGACATCACCATTTTCTATTGGGTATAAGACGTAGTATATTATCTACTCTGAGGTTAGGTATAGTTGAAGGAAACTAAACTAATAGGTCATCAGCTGTACGTTTCAAAATAGAATTTGAATGAATATTGCACAATTCAGAGTGCAAGTTAACTGTATCATAGTATAAAGAGAGGGGAAGTAGGTTATCTTCATACAAACGCACCGCTGGCGGCTTATATGTGTGCGCTATTGTATCTATGTGTCGACGCACGCACACTTTAACAAAATCTCGACCCGTTTCTCAGTGCGCCAGTCGGGGCTAACACTGCACAAGGTTCGCGCGCGCGTCACGGCTTTTCGGCACCGCTAAATGATTTATTCATCAATATCATCATCAAAATGTCGGATAATCGCAGAAGAACGTATTGCTGTGTGTTTGGGTGTCTTAATAATTCATCGATTCCAGACCTGTCTCTGTTCAGATTACCTATTGAACAGGAAAGGTAAGTTAGTCACTTATTCTAGCATAATATAATTTTACTTGATGATGAGATACCTACGTACTTACATATTTTTTGTTTGTATTAGTTTTCTATCACACAGGAAGTAGGTAGGTAGGCCTAATTTCCTACTAGAATGTATTAGGTACTTTTGATCTGGCAATTGGTTTGCCGCTATTTCTTTGTTTACGTTTAGTTATGCCGATTTCTCAGTATTGTAGGTATAGTAACTAAGTATCTACCTACTTACAGAAAATCGTAATTCAAAATAAGTATGTTGCCGCCTGTACCATCTAGCGGCGACATGGCGAGTCGGGACCGCGACTTGACGTTGCCGCTGTTCATGCGGTTGCTAGCGAAGCGCGAACAGCCGCTCCTAATACTTAGCTAAAAGTGACAACCCTAAGACAGTAGGCAATTATATCGCGAATTGGGCCGGAGATACCCTACTCCCTCTCTTTATACTATGACTGTATGTATTTGAGTTTAATAGCTTATTGATTGCAGAAAGCTGATGTTATTACTCAGTTGAGCACACATCTCATACAATGCGGCTCGTAAACACGCGGCTGACAATCACAACGAATTGACGTTTATAGCTACGTATAAATATACTACTCCAAATGTATTGTCATAACTACTTTGTTCTTTGCGCTTGGCACAAGTGATAAAAGAAGACGAAACTAGTTGGAATTTTAATAAGGCCCTTTTTTTACAAATTATAAATTGAAAACAACACTGTTAAAATTGTGATCACGACATTCAATCCTTTTTGTACTCAAATTGTTTCAGAGTTTCGGAATCAATATCTCGTTATATGCACTAACACGCCTAAGACATTAATATGTATCTATTTCGCTGTGGAACACAACAATAAAACGACGATTTTTGTAAATAAAGATGTGCAAACGTATCAAAGAAATGGCTTATATGTATAAGCAACTCGCTCAGTTCTACACTTGACCTACCGTAATATTTTTGTTTTTATATGAATTTGATGTCACCCCGCAGTTCCTAATAGAGCAGTAGCGGTGGCCGGGGACCCCGGGGCTCACAATACGCGCCACTCGTATTGATGCCATGTCGGATGCACTTCAACCGAGAGTGTATTATGTTTATCGTCGTGTTATGTGGAGCAGATGTTGACATTTGTCGTGAAAACGTAAGGGGGGACTGCGCCGTGTATTATCCCAATTGTACTCACCGGCAATTATTCGTCTCAATTTTTTTAATACATGGTATAATTTTGGAATAATTTTAAAGCAAAAATTGAATTTCATATTTTTTCGTCTTCCATTAGGTTCATTTAATTGTATAGACTATTTCATAATATTATCAACCTCTTTTTATAATAGATATGCTGTGTGAACTCATTGCAATTGGTCTTCATCTGTCTAAAACGAAGATTAAAAATATATACAACTTTATCAATCAATCTTATTTAAAGTTGTAATGAAAATATTACACAGAAACCGTTAAAATATCCCTGTATTTAACTAACAATGTAATTTATATGAGAACGGGTTGCGTACCGTGACAATAAGCAAAGCTCATTAATCTAACGCGCACCAACAATCGCACCCCGAATTATTATCATGCGGGACTAACACAATAAGCACACAACCTTTTTAATATTTTTAATCATATGTGTAACTTGATAGAAGGTAGGCCAGTAATTTATTTGCAACAAATCTTGAGTACTTACAATATTATTGCAGTAGGGGAGTGACGGGATCAGGATTAGCTGGAGTGTGAAATAATATTTCAATTTGTTACGGTACATCTTTGTTACACGGAGTTATTATCATTCGTGTTGAGTGTGGGAATATCTTGGTTCGTGTATCATCCATGTGTCAATGCATCACACCTTTGGAGAAGGTTTAAGACGGTTTAAGGTTTTGGCTATGAGCTAAGGTTACAAAGACTTGGACATAATAATTTTGGTCTGGAAAGATTATACTTACTGCTTAATACGCAAGCTGTGTAGTTATATAAATGCATAGTGTGTAAACAGTGAAACTAGTATGTCTTAATAACACTTCCCAAAGTCTTCATGAATATAATATTTTTATAAACCGATTATAGCCAGTCCCGTTGTCGTTGCGGTGGAAATTTATAGGCCCTCGAAGATTAAGGTCACGACTCCACGAGTGTGCAGTGTGAAAGTTCTTCAATACAAGATTAGGTAACTTATAAGGGTATTCGAATCTACTATACTACGCTGTTAGTCAAGAAAGTTGGAATCACATAATTATCTTGAATTCTGTTAACTCTATCAAAACAAGTATTAGTAAAACTACTTTGACTCGATGTTGAGTCATTGTTGGTAACTACCGTCCCGGTGATAAGCGCTTATCAGAACCTAGCTGCTGACCTAATGCGTGTAGGAATGTAGACACTATAAGAACGGCATTTTTTTTGTTAAAAGTTATTGATTATTTTCAGTCATAAATAGCCTATATCATACACCACAAGATTAATAAGATACATTTCTTCATTATGCCTTCAACATTAATTGTTGTACAATTATGTGTAAATTGTAGAATGGCTTGTACTTGCAACCGGGGTCCATGTCCGTGAGAGCGCACGGTCAATAGACTTGCCTTGTTCGCCCTGCGACCTGCGCCTGCGCCCTTTGCTACACCTACGTTCACGCTTCACAGCATACAGACGTGCACAAAGGAAAGGTAATGTTTTAATACCGTGGTGTTGGATTAAACTCAATATAGCAGGTGATATATATAGCAGGGTGATTCTTATTACGATTGTGTATAATATGAAGAGCCGTTATAACATTATAATTTAATCTCATCGATGTCGATTTCCCAAGCTTAATGTTGAATTCGATTTATAAATCCCCGCGCAAGCAGGCGTGCACTCACATTACAGAAAAGAAAAATACCTTCAGTTAAAACTTGGAAATAGATATTGATACGTTCTTAATAAACCTTACTACTAAGGCACATACTATAGTGTACGTTAGTATGATACCCTTTTTGTACTACCCTATTAAGCCCTTAGAGCTAGGCTTCAATTAAAATACCTAGGGCGAGATAGGTAAGTCCATTACACATATTTTGTGATGTGGCCGGCGCTTTGATTCTGAACAGAATGGCCGCATTAGCGCACCACTGTCTGGTCAGACCACATACGCGTACGTAGACTATCCGGTCCATTCCGGAGAGATCTTAATGCATTTATTACGCCTACGTGACACGAACACTTTTTTGTAGCTTCAGGCTAGTTTACTAAACTTTTTATAGGTACCTACTTCATACGCGTCATTAGTATTCATTTCTTATTAATTATGCTCCGATAGGAAACGGTTCCGGATTGTAGAGAGAGTCGATTTAATAATGTATGTAATATTTTTATTGAAGTCAGTGATAGTTGATTGATTGTTTGGTATCTTATACATAGTGTCAGCATAAATTAATAACATTATTTTAATATTAGGTAGCGACGCGCGGCTGCTCTCTTATATAATATGTGTTGTTAAAACTGACTCCTGAATTCTAATGTAAAAGTTAAAAAGTGCAGCTCTACAACACTGTTCTGTGATCTATGTGATCTTTCTATAGTCTATCTATATGATACTATATGATGCTATAAGTATTAGCTCGGAGTAGATAATATACTACGTACAAGTACAAGTATTAGGCAATAGAAGTATGAGAATTATAGTATCTTAAGAGTGTTTAAAAACTGATGTGTTTACTATAGTCCTATAGTATAAAATAGTAATTTTATATTATTAGTCGGCAAGGTATTGCAAGCGCCCATAGGCTACGGTGACCGCTTATCATCAGGTAGGCCGTATGCTCGTTTGCTACCTTAGTGGTATTAAAACAAATGACTATTTCACTATAATGTGTAATATGTATCCCATAGAAAATCACTTAAACTGTATTAAAACATTTACAACGTGCGTATTAGATGCTGCGTTGATAAACGAAGAAGTGCCTTCTCTGGTAGGATGGTCGCCCGCTGCGAAAGGTAATTTCCTTTGGAATTGTCACTTGTCGCGCATCAGTGAGCTTCCATTAACCGGTAACTAGGTGTATTATTATGATAATTATAAGAAAATAAATCATTCTATGTACAAATTGTATGAATATGGATTGTATTCAATGCAATTGTGGAGGTGCAAGATATAGCATTTGATAATTTGCCGGCTTGATAGTTCATTCTACACAACCAATGCGATTGCGATGTTTAAGGTTAAAACGGACGAGCTATGTGGAACACACAAGGAGAAAAAGCTGGTTGTTATAAAAATATATATTACCTAACTAACTTTATCGATCACGTTGACCTAGTTCAAGAATCAGACAATGAAATAACACAATTAGGATTAGTAGAAAAAATATAACTATGTCAAGTACTTTCGTACCGATTGGGACCCGAGAATGTAATCTACAGGTAACATTGTCCCGCTGAGCAGGAAATAGGGCTCGTAGTCCAACACAAATAGTGGAAAGGAAGCAATTATATCGTGTTTAGCAAACCGTGGATCGCAGTTCCTCCACAAACAAACGGCAGGCCGCGATGTCGCGCCTAATTAGCCATTGTTTCATTCCGGCTGGAACTGTTTCATTCACAATAATTCCGATTATTTAAAACACGATACACAGCGTTTCCTTGAAGTTTCACTTCCGGTATTTGGTACCTACAAATCTACAGGAGCAGTATACTCGTAGGATGCAAAGCACAGTGGTCTCACGTCGGCTGGTTGAGGCCTCCCGTGACAAGGCGTGCTGGAACATATCTCGCTCAGAGAAAGAGAGAGAGAGAGTGGCAATGCTGCCAGCATTCTTGGTACGTTCGCGCATGATTCTGGTTTGGGTCAGATCTTTTAGCTAGTAAGCTAAGTAGGTCGTTTATGTTCTGTTTTTTGTAAATATTTTTTTACCAATTGATCTGCTACTAACATACTGTATTATATCTCAGTCGGTCGCGTCGTTATCTTTTATAAATTATTCTCCTTTTTTATTTCACTTGACTACGCACACCCTACAAGGCTAACCGATCGTCCATTGCAGTGGACAGTTTTATCAGTAGATTTGCATTAAAAACTGTGCGCCATGGCCCGTCGCCGGCCTGTGCATAATTCATAAGGCACCACATCTGTAGGCAGCTACTAATTAAACCCTGGATAATACGCAACTAACACGAACAGATAAACAAATGACTAGTTCCCCTAAAAATAAATGTAGGCTTAGTACCTTCGTACACTGTCCCATACGTTTTTGAGTAGGTAGTCTTCCTTCGGTCATTATAGAAAGAGCGGGATTTCGTTATTAAATTGATACGGATCTTCAGATGCTGGCAGATAGTAAGAGTTTAATTAAAGATGCTCTATACATATAATTTATTACAACGTGTATGAAGAAGTGCATGAGGGTTTGTATAAAGCGAACGAGACCAAAGAGGTGTAACATTCGTATCATATGTTGAAGTAGTCGATGGTCTCAAAAGTAATATCATGTCTTAATGAGTACTTCTCACGTTGGATCACGTTGAAGCCTTTCAATTCAATTCAAGAAGGATTCATGTCAAAGAAACTTTATTATATTTTATAATTTTGTACAAACAACAGTTTAAAAAGAACAACAACAAAAAGGAAACTACTGTACAAGGGCACTGCTTATTTCAAAAGAAATCTCTTCCAGCAGACCCGCGGGAATAAAGATTAACAGGAAAATAGGCATAGTGTGCATAGGTATACATATTTCGGTAAACATACATACACTACATTAAATATACACAAATATTTATTGTTTTATTATATTTATTATTTATTTGTATTTATTTATTGCTTTGTTAGAGCTAGACATAAAAACTGACTGATATTAAAGATATATAAGGCCCATCACTTACATACCAACCAACTAGGTTCTCATCAACCAAATCAGCAGAGAAGTGGCTTTGAGGAGAGAAATTATCTTTTTCGCAAATTGAAACTGCTGTTTTGTCTTAACCCATATTAAGCACGCCTCGGGACTTTCTTCCAATCTCGGGCTGCCAAAGGGATCTCTCCCTAGTTATTATACATTTCCAAAAAAGATAAAAAGTGTGTTTAGTCGCGGGCGCGGGCGGCGTGGTCGCTTTGTGCGACCGGTTTGCGAGCCTTGCTTTGGGAGCATTTCTCTCGCACGAAATCATTGCGTTCCATCGCTCCATCGGCTTGGAATTGAAATAGCGCTTGCGTCAGATATTCTTCACAAAATAGGTTGCTTATTACTTCGTTATTGGATTAGGCAAGAGTTTCATTACCTTCGCAAAGTACAAAAGGAGTTGCCATCCTAGGAAGGGGCATACAGGAAATAAATAATGTACTCGGAAAGTATCTATGTACGTTTTATAACTTATTCCTTAAAATATACTAAAGCTCAAGTAAATATATTTCAAGAGTAGTGTGACTTATAATATTATACGACATTATTTGATGAATTATTGGGCAGGTTCCAAAGACTGGGCCATTCACAGTATTTTTAATTTATATTTTAAGAAGGAATTGGTTTTATTAAAAATATGTACATAATGGTGTTACAAATAAATGCTAACCGAAGTAAGTTCAACCCTTTTTGCTTCATATTATATTGGCTCCCGAATGTGATCTGTCTACTTGTGGTAGATACAGGTAACCGGGAAGTCACCTTTGCAAAATATCCTTGTGCTTACAAGGACACGGAGTGCTACATTAAGTTATATTTTATTCCCCTATGCTTTCAATAGAGCTGTTATGTAAATTGAGTAAAACACATTAATCCAAAAATACTTTAACTCTTTTTAATAACCCCCCAAGGCAAGGCAAGTCTGGTTATAAATCATCCAGTCTCTGTTGACGAGCTCATTTCGCACTTGCCTGGCGAACCATCAAGTGTAACTTAGCTCAGGTTATAAACATGTTCTAACAGTGACACCACGCTTGATTTATGACATCGCTAGAATGCCTTAAGCTAGCTGAAGCATACTCGAGTAGGGATTTTCTAAGCTAAATCTTTTTAAAGAATTTACCTGCAAATTTCGGCCTCCTGCTCCGTAACGTCCTGGTACGTAAGAGGCCGCACCGCCTTTTTAAAAAAAAAAAATTCACCTAGAACAAATTTTCTGTTACAAAAATAACATAAAAGATACATCTAAATTGGTCCACGTGAATAGGTCTAACATAAGTTTACTCATAAAACCATAATTTCATTGAAAATATAACACGTAGGTTTTGGTTGGAACACAACAGTTACGTCATAAGTAAATCATTCAGTGGCGATGTTACTGGCTGCATGGAGGGAATTGATTATAACAACAATAAATAATCGCTACCATCAACCAAATAAAATGTTACTCGAGCAGAAGCGATTATCTACACATTTGCATAATAGGTTCCCATTAGGATAGTGAAAAATGTTACAATAATATTATTCATCCTCATTGGGCAGGAGGCCAGAAAGCCTGCCTGCTGTTAAGCGGTTACCTTAGCCAAAACACACGTGCACACCATGTGTGAGTAGTGTGTAGGTATATTGTATAGAAAAGGGTAAAAAAAACTAAATTAAAATCGGTTCATCCGTTTAAAATGCCACAGATACACAATATACATACATAGATACACACGAAAATATTATAACATCCCTCTTTTTACGTCGAGAGTTAACAAAGCAATTTAATTGTTATTTACAAGAGAAAGAGATAGAGTAGAAGGATATGACGTTCTTCACTCGAATTAAACATTTTTATTTGCTGAATAAATTACTTTATTATTTTGAACAAGATAACTATATATGTATATCATTTCCTGTACAATCTCCAGGTATAAATATAGAAGTAAATATTTTTCCTGTAATATTTATACTGTGTCGTTGTAGTGTCTGCAGTCGTCATCGCCTGGTCGTTAAGGATTATCTTATAAATAATGTCCGCGAATAGTGTTGTCCATTACATACGTTTTCCTATACAATTTAAATTAATCTAATAATGTTATCAAAGCCGTTGCTGTATAGTTATTAATATGAACGGCATTTTGAGTATGCCATGAACTATGAATTGGACACGTCAGTTATTTTAGCTGTTCAGGCCGAACTGGGGAAAGACCTGTAAACTTTTGTCAGGGCCTAAATTGATTAAATATTTTAAATTCTCATCGTCGTTTTGTATTATAAACAAAGGATGATTTTTTCAGGTGGCATTCATACATATATATATATGTTTAAGTTGTATTTTTTTTTCTATATATAGAAGAACTTAAACTTTTCAGATGGCTACTACTTAAATTACTACTTAAAGTTGTTTTTATAGATATAATCAGAAGCATATCACTGAAATTGTTCAACTAGGAAAGGTGGAACTTTCTTTGAAAGCATCTTTCTGTGGTAGTCACTCTGGTGTGGTACAATAACTGCGCCATCTGAGACCATCAATCTTGCGGTAACGTCCGCACATGACGCAGCGTTTAACTTGCGTTTTCATTCCCCTTCTCGATCGATTGTAAATGAACAAATGACATGTTTCCGATGGTATACGACTCATCCCCTTACTCACTACTGATATTTTTTCTGTAATATCAAGGGTATCTAGCGCGTTGTCAGCCGTATGTGAGTGTCCGCACTGACATCTTACTGACACACCAAGTCATCGTATAGTAATGTTATTTAGATGCGATGTTTTGCAAGATGGAGGTTGTGCTCAAGTCGATCGGCTCTAATATTAAATAGTTAATCCAATTGCGCCCTACTCCTGTTCTAATTACTGCAACACTCAAGATCACGCCTTTAGTGTCATGAGGCTTAAAGCCTCTCAGCAATGATTGCCTAGACTTACACAGGCATCACAATATGATAATGAATTTAAAAAAAATAAGAGGTGTCGGTCATCGGCCGGGCTCTCCGTGTTCTACCTACAGGTGTAATTACACATATTATGCACCGTCCGTACATCCATGTCAGCCTTGCCTTAGTTGAACATGCCTTATTACTAGTCATTTTCAATTTGAACATCCTATTACCAGTGCCTATAATCTGCTTCTTGATAACTTCATTAGTTACTTAGTTCGTAGCACTGTCGTGGGGTCACAATACAACGTGTGAAACGGATTTTTGATATCTAGGTATACTTATATTATAAAGTGAAAAGATTTGTATGTTTGTTTGTAATGAATAACCTCTAACTTATGGACCGATTTGAAAGAAAGTCACCAGTAAAAAGCTACATTATTCCCGAGTAATATATGGCGAAGTGCAAGGAAAAAGCTAGTGCTTCATAATTTTTGTAAAAGACAATTACATATTCACGGTGTTAATTCAGATCAATATCGAATCGAATATTCAGATATTCGATACATTTTGGTTTTATTTCATGTAAATTACAGTAACAACGTGAGGCTATACTATATAAGATTTAAATAAAAACACGGCTTGTCAGACCACTATGTGTAGCTAATACCAGTCGTTGCTTATGAATAGAGCGGCCGTTATTACCACGGGTCAATAGTTCAAGCAACGAGTTTATTTATTTTAAATAACGCTTAATAGTTTATTAATTGCCGATCACAACATCACGAGCGTAACTATGGATATAAATGTCAAGGTGAAAAATGATGATCATTAAAGCATTCATTAACCGCAGCTACCAATATTCCATCTCACATAATGACTCAGCAGATGTTTTGGATTCAATAATTTTATTTAAAAAACCAATAGTTAATTCTGCTGAAGAAAGTAGCAAAAGAAAGCGACGACGAAGAAGGAATGATAAGTCTCATGAATGACAAATTCTTTTTTCAATGTCTCACGTGAATATAATTAAGTAATTGCTATCCTATGCTACAAACTTGATCTTTTCTTGTTATTATCCTATAATACCTACAAGACAAGTAGAGTTGGAGAAATTGATATTCTTATTCTTACAGTATACAGTCTAAATTTACATACCATGTGTGCGTATGTACCAATAATATGACACTCATTAAAAAGTCGTTAAAAATTTATGACTACTTAAAATGGAAAACAGGTCGTATAAAATAGTATTTTACAATTCGTGCTTGCTAATAGATCTCTAATTATATACAGAAGAATGTATCAGAAACAGAACATAACGAACGTTTTTTTTATTGACCTAATTCAATTTTGCGAAATCCATAAAAATTTCACGCCCAGGCAGATTTTTTAATAATGATTTGTAATGACACATAAATACTAATGTGAACTGACATCATGTTTTTATGATTATGTTATTTAGCACTGTTAGGTGTCCATACAACACTACATGAGAGTAGAGTTATTTAGCAGCGATATTCTGAGGATATTCTGTAATGAATGATGCGTCATAATTGTTTGTGTGTGTGTGCAGTTCACATGAGTGCACCACCAGGGCGGGGCCATGTCGGCGGTGATGAGCACGCTGTCCATGATCAGCGGCGGCCGGCGCGCGCACCGCAAGCTAGCCTCCAGGTAACTATAAAAAACACAATACCAACCTTGCCATAAATATATATATTAGAAATGTGTAAATTCGTAAGAAAATATCCGGAGTTGTTTACTAAATGCGAAGATGTACCCACAAAATATATGCTTAGACGAAAAAATTAACTGCATCTTCCCTCTTCCCGATTAACACACTTCACGCCAAAAGCCCACTAATAACAGCAATTAAAGTATATAACAAGTTACCTGATAATATAAAAAAAGAAATAACTTCAATAAATACATACAATTGTTAAAAACTCTCCTAAATAACAAATGCTATTACTCTGTTCAAGAATATTTAGATAATAGAAATAAAACAATAGAAGAAATAATATGAATACCTCAAAGTAGATAAATAATTTGTATGATTAAAATAGGTTTATTATATAATGTAATGAAACTTAAATAAGTAATAAGTAAAATATTAAAGCTACATTAAGAATATAATTATGTACATACTGTACTCACTAAGCGTATTCCTCTCAATCGCTGTGCCCTACAGGGTGTGTATTATAGATATAAGTACATTCTGTACTCACTAAGCGTATTCCTCCCAATCGCTGTGCCCTGCAGGGTGTGTATTATAGATATAAGTACATACTGTACTCACTAAGCGTATTCCTCCCAATCGCTGTGCCCTGCAGGGTGTGTATTATAGATATAAGTACATACTGTACTCACTAAGCGTATTCCTCCCAATCGCTGTGCCCTGCAGGGTGTGTATTATAGATATAAGTACATACTCTACTCACTAAGCGTATTCCTCCCAATCGCTGTGCCCTACAGGGTGTGTATTATAGCTATAAGTACATACTGTACTCACTAAGCGTATTCCTCCCAATCGCTGTGCCCTACAGGGCGTGTATTATAGATATAAGTACTGTATAATGTATGTATACCATGTAATACACGTGCAATTATTAAATAAATAAATATTGATGGTGAACTTCATCGGGATATACATACATAAAGATAAAGTGGTGAATAGTCAAAACACAAGTTTTATTTTTAGAGCTGTCCCTTAGGAAATCCCCTTATATAGAAAAAGAAGCTATAATTGTATATGTAGACTAGGCTGAGACAATTGCAAAGCTATTTAAAACCAAGATAGAGTTATGAATGTTGAATGTCAAAACGGCCAACAGAAAATGTCAATTTTAAGTATGCCATAAAACATTTTAAGGCTTTTTAATCGCATTTGTAAGAAATATGTATTGTATAAAAAATAAGATTTGGCAAATAAGCTGTCATTTTAATTGAATACCAATAAAACGATCTTTTACATCGTATAAATACATATCTATGTCTAAGATATCGTATCTATCAGTTACGTTAACTGGCTTTAAGAATATACACTGACATTGTAAACTCATGCAAATACAATGCCGTTTGTAAATCTCAAATATCATCTGACTCAACATTGGCAGCAAGATACTTGAACCTAGATCTGTATGAAAATGATATGCAAGACGACGTGTAAGGTTGGGAAAAGTTTGAAGGTGTGTTTTGTCACAATCACGCAGCTTGAGGACCTTGAGATGTGCATTCAGATTCCAGCTATTTCCAGTCTAGCAAGTACTGCATTTGCCTTAGTATTACGTAGTATATTAACTACTCAAGAGGTATTACTGAATTCTCTCGAAAGCAAATCCCAAAGGAATAGGTATCCTTTAGGCAAGCGTGTTCCATATTTGAAAATCGCTTGTTATTAGGTGAGACAGTGACAAATTGTCAGCCTTTACATTTAAAGTCACTGAAATTTTATTAAGAAATAATATTATCTCTTATTATTTTTAGGAAACCATGATTCCTTCCATTCAATAATCAATTGTGGTACTATAAGCTTAGAGTACATAATATACTGCGGGTAGGTGGTAGACCTTGCAAAAGAAACAGCAGTATTTGGGATATTTTTGGAAAATATCCCAAATATCCAACCTCCGTGAATAAATTCTATAAACGATTGTGAGGTACTACAACACTCAACTAGCTGTCGATAAATAATGTAAATGTAGTGATTAGTTTCCCATTATAAATCAAAGTGAAACACGGTGCAATTACAACGCTCGGCTTGAGGCTTGAAGCCGTTCTAACGTAATGGCTGGCTTTAATAATAGTGTACCAAGTTTTTTTTAATTGACCCCCTAACAAAAGTTATGTTAACATAAAGAACGAACACTATTGTTTTCAAAATGTATATAATGTAAAGTGGTTGATTTTGTATGTTTGTTCTAGTGCTCGCAAGTCCGGCCAGTTCTCCGACGTCGGTGAGGATCACAGTCGCAGTCAAAATGACCTCAACAAGCAACAGCGGTCCGCTTCGATGGTAAGCTACTATTGTCACACGTCAAATGATCTAACCCATTTCCTACTCTGAGCCATTAGTATACAAGTTATAAGAAACGGTGAAGAGGAAAGCCTATACTACTTAGAGAGTACATGGTAGTGTGTAAGGCCGACGAGGGACGATAGGGCGGAATGGAAAAGAAGACTTTGAAGTCGGCAATGCCAGGGCATCCACTAACACTGCCAATCCCCTGTTGAGGGGAATCGCTATACATATAAGAGAGCGCAGAGTATCTTTTGCATAAAGGATATTATTATTATATTGGTTTTCTGCCCGTCAGACATGCTCTTAAAGGTTTACCAATATTTTTTTTATACCACTAAGGCGGCACACCTGATGGTAAGCAGTCACCGTAGCCTATAGCCGCTAGCAATACCAGGGGTATCACTAACGGTGTGCCAACCGTGTTGTTGATGAGGACTCACTATGCTAGCAGCACATACTACTAGCCCAGCGTATCCTCGTGGAGCACTGGCAACCTTACTTACCGCAGAAACACAACACTACATCAAGTAGTGTTATTTGTCTGCGGTCTTCAATACAAAACTACATCCGGTAAGGGTAAGATGCCAGAGGCAACCAAATATTTTTATTTGGCGAATATGCATTTGTGGGAACAATTGTTCAAGTCCGAGAGTGTTGGTATCCATTGCAGGTATGCAATAACTCATCACAGTAAATTACCTTATACCCCAGAGATTGTACCCCACGATCAAAGGTCACCAATCACTCCAATACTACATTGCAATATTATAATAATTACGCCCTCTTGGCGAGATGTTTCAATGATGACGTATGTGTTAATTAACATACGTATGTGGTAATGAAATAAATAGCTATTAGGTATTCTATTATACAATTTATTTCATTGGCGGCGAGTCGATGGGACAATCAACGTAACATGGTCATTGTGTTGTGTAACCAGTGAACATTATGACAAAGAGAAGCAAGATTTTATAGCATATTAATATAGGTAGTTTGATGGCCATATCATATGTTTGATATCTTACAAAAAAGAACTATACAATTTAGGATAAATAGCTTATTCAGGCAAATAGCATAAATGCGATTACTTTCATTTGTTGGTTTTTAATTGCCGATAAAAAACTGCGTTGATCGGCTGGAGTCCATGTGTGGATGGAATGTTTGATAATACATCAAATATTTGGCCAAATATGTACAGCCGCTACACAAAAACGCTACGCCATGTAGTAGTGCGAATATACGAAGTCTTTAAACTTAGAAGGATAGAGGATACATTCGAAAGGAGAATATGATTATCTTATAATTTTACGCAGGCAAAGTAGTTTACCTATATGTTAGCATCGTCCTGTTTTTATTCTAATAACGAGTGATCTCTCTCTACCATTCGGTAGTTTTGTATGCATCTGAGAGATGAACTCCATCGCGTGTATGTATTGTACAACATTGAAAGGTGACGCGTTCTGTTCACGTCTAATTTGAGACAGTTTTGATGGAAATACTTAAGAATAATGTACATTAGCCAATTTGCTTGAGTCACGGCGTTTAGCTCCCGGCGAATAATGTTACCAGTGCAATTTCCTATTCCATCCACGTTTTGGCCGCGTTTCTACACTGTGCCTCCGTTATGGCAGCTCGAGGCGGTGTTTAAGATTGTTATTGACGCACGCCGGATTACTCCCAACGATACGTTTTTGTTTTTAATAAAGTGTTCGTATTCATCTATCGTGTATTGCGTTGCGTATATATTAATTCTCGCTAAACTCACGGATCGAGTACATTTTGTGTACATTTCGAGTACACGAGGCTTACTAATATCGTTGTAATCAACACCTAGCCTCCCTGATAAAGGATCCGCTAATGATTTTAGGGTCAGCAACGCGCGAGTGATACCCCTGGTGTAAGCGTCCATAGGCTACGGTAACCGCTTATCATCAGGCGCGCCGTATGCTTGTTTGCCACCGTAGTGGTATAAAAAACATTTAAACATAGATGAGAGGAGAAATCCTGCAAGTACGATATGTTATGACGTAACCACGCTACAATTTCAGCAATTAGGACAATAAATTGAAAGTCAACAGATATCTAAGAGGCCAGCTTATTAGAATTCATTAGTAGTGCTATTACAATGGCTTGTTTACACCGTGTAACAGCTATACAAGGTAACTACTGACTACAACAATGATTCACCGATTGTGGCCACCCGTCCCACACTGCAGAGGCACTATACTATAGTACTGTTCATGTACATACATACATAATGGTGTCAAGTTCAAAAGAGACCGATAAAAAATACTCAAAATATATTTCAGGGTTACAAATCAAATACGTCGAAGTTTATGAGAGCTTGAAATGGAGATCCATTTTTTTGCCTGCTTTATTACATTAGAGGTACACAATTAAAGAGATCTCCACACATTGGTTCTGTCCTATGTGCAATAGGTAAATACAATTCATCCATCCATAACTTCGTAGGGCATTCGGTCTTAATTCATTTATGCATATGGAATATTTTTTATGCATTTACTACCTAATAGTATACTACCTAAATAGTTATGCAATTCCAGAAATATCACACAATTTTAGTAATATTTTGTGTAGATTATAATCATGAACATTTCAATTTGTAATGGTACAATTCCTTTTCGTAACATTCTATTCACTAAAGAGAAAAGATAATGTCATAACTTCGAGGAGCCCTGCAAATTATCTTATCCTTTAACCGTCAATGAATGACAGGTGGTTAATCTAACCGTCATCGCACTGACAGTTGTGTGACAGACGACAGTGGCTGTCGCGCCTTACACCGCGGATTACATTGTTTCCCGGGAATTTTAATTGCCTACGTCTCTTTGACTGTTCTAAAGTTTATCTCACAATCGCTTTTTATTTTTAGGGCCTCATGATCCGTAATAGGTAAACAGATGAAATTTTCTTTGTTTTATTAGAGAACCTCGGTGTGCGAGGTACGAGTCTAACTCGCAATAGGCCGATTTTTTAAAATTAACTTTTTAATATATAGTTAGTTATCGCGTTGCAAAAAAAGTTAGGTCAATCATTTTTATCACATAATGATTAAATTACTACATATCATCGTATATGTGGAAAGTATGCTGTGTTTATATTTTATTTTGAATGTGTTTAATATATAATTAACGGAAGACCCGACAGATAATGCTCGCCCGATCAACTATTAGCCGCAGAACATTAACATAAGAAATCGATTTATTGTATTATCTTAGCTACCTACATATCTTAAGAAGTCTGGCTAAGTTCATCTTGAAGCAGCGAAATTCTTAACGGAATCACATAACGTTATTTTGAATGTAAGGTGATGTTTAATGTGTTCCCCTAAAGGGCACTGTAGCGATAATAACTGGATATGAGAGTAATATGTGTCGTGATGAACAGTGCAATGACCTCATTGATGAGCAATGACCTACTCTCGTAACATATAGCACGCAAAACTAATTGAGTCAATATTGGACCGGTTCTAACTTTGATAGTTTTTCATAAGAAATGTAATTTTTAGTAAAATTACAGAATCAAGGCCCTACTCTTGATCGTACAAACAGTCTCCATAGCCACGCCACAAACATAACATATTTTGATGAGAGTCATCATTCGACTAAAGTCTTCTAAGTAGAATTCTCTCCATACATTACCTATGGAACATAGGGTTGCTTATAAACTACTTAACTCACAAATAACATTCCATAGTATCGTAACCTAACCTCAAGATTGGACACTGATTACATGATTGTGAATTTTGGATCTTGTTCTTATTGGATTACGATTACTAATTTGTAGAAAACCCATTGTAAGCTACGATAGTGCATTCATAAGCAGAAGTGTATCGCGAAATTAGCTAAATGAATACAATTACTCGCTCTGAAACGCAGGCGTGTGATATGCTACTTTCAATTTTTTTTTTTTAAGAATATGGTCTCTCGCAGTTAGTTCGAGGGAACTTTTACTGCTTAACCGGACTAAAGTGGCGAGGCCATTTAAAGCCTCCAGCCAGAAGGGGGACTTAATCTAAGCAACTGAACTAGGGGCGTTGCTGAGAGATGGGCTACGGAGCCGTGACTGGCTTTGGGGACAAAGAAGACGGGATGAGTGCGACGGTCCTCGACGACGAGGGCGGTATAGGGGTCGGTTTGCGGTTTGTGCGCGTTTAGTGGCTTCCTGGAGTAGGGTGGTGTCATCGTCGGGATCGAGGAGGACATGCCTCGGTCGACGACGTTTCGATATTCGAGATGGTGTATATCGGGCGGCCACTACTTTCAAACAACGCGAAATAGTTATATATACTATACTGAATTAATACATGCGAAAGTTTATTTGTTTGTGTTAAATGACGCTTAAACGGCTGAACGCATTTTTAATCTAGAGCTAGGAATCCAGGTTAACAACCTTGTGTAAAAATGATTCCTGAAGGCTTTACAAAAGTTTATTATGCCCTTTATCCTCGTGAACAGAGTCACTAGTTGGTAAATATCTCTTATATTAATATTATAAATGTGAAAGTAACTCTGTTTGTTTGTATGTACTTTTTTCTTTTGTCTTTAAACAAATGCAGACGAAGTCACGGGTAATGGCTAGTACAATATAATTGACACATAAACTTGGTGAACGCTCATCGCTCCGCTGACTATGCGGCTCCAACCGATCACCGCGGGCTGATAACCTCCGTAATTAACGTTACTCAGAATCACTTTACCCCAATTTAATTGAGCAGGCTCAATGTAATGAACCTAATTGATTACTAATGATAACCAAGGATGTATTTGTCTTGCTCTGGGTTTGATTGGCTTACGTCATTGAAAGATTTTTTATTTAGGGAATTATTTAGGTTATTTAGGGAAGTCAATAAAGGAGAATGAGTCGGGAACTCGAGAGTAGCCAACGTATTTTCACCTTTAAAGGAGGTGGAATTCCATCTAACAACGAGAATAGCAATATAGCATGGACTAACTTTATTGAATGCACTTATTTATTCTTTTTTCAAACGATTATCATTCTTATTATTTCGTTCCATTGCAACTCCAATGGCGTCTCCATTAAATCGAAAAGCAGAATAAATTCTGTTGACTGTACAACGAACACTTTCTTTTGCAACACAATATAGCTCATCAGAGACTGCTCCCTATGTTCTCGTAACCATCGTAATACACTGTATGTATTCGCTCAAGATTATTAATGAATGAATGAATAATTTGTAACTCATTCCAAAATGGTCACTTGCAGTATTACATTGTAAAGGAATATAACTTTCCAAAAAGCATGTCGTTTACTCGTTGTAGCTGTGTCCGCGCTACCCGCATCCCCACATGCACGTGCTACGTGCGCAAAGACCCTAACCCACACTTGACTTTTCACTCGATACTGTTACTTGACATTCAAATCGATAACCACTCGGTAATCAATTATCGCCTCACTTATACAGGTTTATCACTGAGATATATGGAGCACGGAATTTTGTCAAAGAAGATTACGTCATATAGTGTGTATTTGATTAACGCATTTTGTGTTAGAATCCTATCACTCGTGCGTTTTACAACCTTGCGTATGAAAATATGCCGGAGTGAGCTATGCAATATGGGATACGTAATTTCAGTATAAAAGTTCGCAAACATCTCATTATAAGTTTTAACGCATATACTTCCTTTCTTTAAGTTACACCACCTTATAGATACATAAACGACCTATATATATTGACCTCAATCCTAATCGTTGTACTAATGATGGATCATCATCTTTGTTGCAGCAAACGCTGGAGGCGGGCGGGGGCGGGGTCGTCAACCTCGAGTGTCTGGAGGCCAAGGTCAGTGACCGCATATATCATAACACATGTTTACATAATTACTTAGGTCTTGCGGTACCTAGGATTCCACCAAAACATATATGAAAATGTTGACGTGACGACTAAATCCCGACCTTCAGATAACTTATTCATTACCTGTTTACCACACTTTGGAGCTAGTTGCATAAATTACAATTACGATGTGTGAATAATTGCAGAAATTACAGATTGTACCGCTTGTGATTGCCCCGCAGTGCTATTATGCAATAAGAAGTATTCGATTCGGAACAAATATGTAAGGAGATGAAGGGCTTGTGATAGCTTGTCGCTGTCGTTGGGATGAAGATATTTTAGGGAACAGCATATACATAATGATACGTAATTCATATATTTCAAATTTCGCCAACCATCATGTGTATAGCAGAATGAACCAGCCATTTTCCAAAATTTTAAATCTGGTCCCCAAACAAAATAGGATTATTTAACTGTATGATATACAGTCCGTTCTTATCTTATCAAAGAAATAAATACAAGTTATTTATTTCAATTAAAAACTGAACCTAAAACTAAAAACCTTAAAAATAAAATCTAAATATTAAAATATATTATTAAAAGGAAGAATATTCTCGATATAATATAATATAATCATGGAAGCATGTACGCCTCTCATACATTAGACATCAACGCGTACTTTCTACACGACACGTGCTCCGTGAAGTATTATATTTTAATGATGCTCTAACTAGCGCCATGTTAGCCATGTACCGCAATTAAGATGGAACCACTGCAGAGGAAGCAATAAAATAAATTACAATATATTAACACAAATAAAACCATTAACGAGTGAAAGTTTATGAAACGGATCGGTCCCGTCCCGTGTGGAACACTTCGGATTTAACTATCGCAGTGTTTTTCTAGAATCAAAATACTTTAAAGGTATTTGATAAATAATAATAATAATGCTTGGACATTATCACTGAGCACCATCTGGTATGGAAGAAGGGTGTGAAGAGATTTCTGCAGGGTCAGCAACGCGCGAGTGATACCCCTGATGTTGCAAGCGTATATAGGCTCCGGTAACCGCTTACCATCAGTCGAGTTGTATGCTTGTTTGCCATTTTATTGAAATAAAAAAATGCTGTAAAAGACTGGTATCTGGTGAACATTTTAGCTGAGTTTGCTTCGCACTCAGAGCCTATACCTTAATAGGATAGTACATACGTACATACTTGTGTAGTAAACATTTGCATGTATGTATATTGTATATATCGTAAGGCCACATTACAACGTGTAGACACAGCCATCGATATCTTCGCCCAGCGCCCGCAGGAGAGGGCGCCGCCTGCATCTGCGATTAAGTACTGATTTATCGCCAGATCGCACGCGATATACTATACGCACTTTTTATCAATGCATCTTAGTATTGTAGGCGATAGTACACGATTGATTCCAGTAAATAAACTTTGAAATAATGTAATTAAATACACAACACATAATATGCACTCGTCGGAAGAAAAAAAATATCACAAGGATTTAGAGGTTGAATAAAAATAACCTTTCTTAGCGAATGCTTACACGCCTTATCTGACAATTTCATTCATTCACATTTCCACCCTAACTCTCTTTTCAAGCTCGTGGTGTGATAAACCTAGGCCCATCAGATGACATACGGTCGCTTCAAACACACGACCACTACGGCTTTAAAACAACAATTAAACTAATAAGCTACTGTTCGTAGTTCTACTGGTACAATGGTGGGTACATAGAGTATACAGGCGTAGGGTCCGTTTCAATTATACAATTTGTTCTGGCGACGACGCGGGCTCGCCAGACTCGTTTTTGTGCCGGCGATTAAACGCTTTTCAATAACGCTGATACGATTTCTCGGCTATTTCTCATTTGGTTTCATTGCTCGAGAGGAATTCCCATTGGCTTGATACCTTTTTCTATATCCATACTTTTTTTATAGTAAGAGATAAGTACCAATTTATTGACATGCTCTCTCTGCCCACCCTGAAAGGGACATATAGACAAGTCTCTTTAGTGATATCATTTTTATTTCTTTGCAACAGTGATAAGGTGTAGCTAATATAAATTTATGGGTAATCATTTGTGATTACATAAACAGTGTAAGTGAAGTAAATACAGTTTATGTAACTGTCACATCTAAAAATAGTAGATTTTTTATTTAAATTAATATTTCCAGTAAAACAAAAGAAGTTGCTTAATTAGCCATAACAGTATTGTATCTTCAGATTAGAGTTCGAAGTTGGAATATAGACGTGTATTAGTCTAAACGATTAATGATGTAGTGAATTGTAGCGCACAATATTATGATAACAGTTTCATACCGGAGGTGACACAATCCTAATGCAATTAGTAATAAAATCTCCTTAGCCGATACAAAACCATTGCATATTGTAGAAGGCATATATCTCATATTAATACGTCCAGGATACTCTCGTTTACAGAAGTGTCTATGTCATTATTACAAGCGGAGATGAGTTACATTATATTTAATTAAGCTATACACTTTGATGGCTCGCAGCATCTACTAGGTACAAGTTATATCTGATATATACTTACAGTACGATGATACTCATTACACAGATTACACTTAATGTTTTTTACAACTGGCTTATAACACCATAATGAAAAGTGAATTTATTATGGGAAGCATGATGCACATCACTAGATAATTGTTTTACGAATGATGTTTCTCAGGCTCTTTCTTACATAAACAATTAAACACTGTTAAATCGTTGGGTATTTATTTTGTTTTACTTATTGTAGTTTGATTCTTATTTATTGCTTCAACCACTGAATGAAAACTAATAATATTATATTACTCTATTTTTATATATTTATTATTATTATTGACATGGTCGATCACACTCCATCCTTGTTATCACACCTGCTTGTATGTTTCTCCTGGCAACTGTGGTAGGCTGTTATAGATTAGAAAATGCTTTAGCGTCCACCATTGTCCACCATTGTGCTAAAATTTTAAACAAAAGTACCCGCCGTACGGCGCCGGCAACGAGCACTCTTTACCTTTCCAAAAATACAAATAAAATGGCCTATATAGAACAATAATAATAATCATTTATTTACTAACGTTAGACTTACAAATTGTTAACAGGATTGGTTGCTTATAAGCTTTAGAAGCTTATATGTTGTATATTTGGACAAAATAGTTTCCAAAGTCAAAGTCAAAGCATACAACCATCTCTATAGCATACAACCATCTCCATAGCATACAACCATCTCCATAGCATACAACCATCTCCATAGCATACAACCATCTCCGGGCCAACCGGTCCAACAATTTCACGCAAAGAAAGATGTGGGTTCGTAAAAGAGCATATAAATTGTACAATTTCTATATGGTAACGCCTTTAGAGATGCAAACTTCCTTCGGCGATGTTGCGTTCGATACGCGAATTATACGCACGTTGCGCTGTAGGAATACGTGCACAGTATCCGCATAGATGTCATCTCGAGCGCGATAAATGGGAATGGATAAGGTCCACTTACTATGTAGCCCTGTGTAAACGCTGCTTTACTGCTCGTGAGAATTTTTATACGCGATAAACAGTCTTATCTTACATTGTTGGAATTACAAAGCACGTAATTTATATCACTGGGAACTCAGGTGACGTTTTGAATTAATAAAAATCTCATGAAATAGTGGAAAATCTATCTTTAAGTGAGATATAGAGAAATACTACATGAAATAAATACTAAAATAAATACTTTATATATGTACATGACAATTAAACGCTTTCCTTACATTTAAAATTGAAAACAAAAACTATACTACCTCGTATCTCAAAACTACACACGCTATTTTACTCAATCCATGTTTTGCCCAAATATTTTTTGATCTGAATGAAAAACGATAACGCATGCTTACGTAAATACTTTAATATTGTCAAGACATGTGATCACATCCGTATCCGTAACCGTATGTTAAATTATAGTAGATATTGAAATGAGCGCGCATATTCGGTGGTAGTCACGTCACCTGCGCACGCGCACGCTTCGTTCCACACGGTGGAGCAACACCGAGGAAACTAACACCACTTATAACTTAACGACCTTTGCTTTAACTCTAGATACGACAAACCGCTGAAGCATATATTTTTTATCATGCAGGCTACTGACACTAACTGTACAGATAGGAAAACGAGTACTACTAAAAGCCCTATATTGTTGCCACGAATTAAACTTTGAAATTAAAACAAAACGAAAAAAACATGAAGCGCGAATATGGTTAATTCATAGCCGTAGGAAAATTTAAATATTTTTAGTGTCAGCTTCTTGAATCAGTTCTGTAAATTCAGGAATTAACGCTTCTTGGCACTCAACACTGAAAATTTGTATAGGTACGTAGGATACTCTGTCGTGGATGCTGAGTACTGCATAGCTGTACCTGCTGCTAAGTACTGCATAGTTCGCAAATAGATCCCAAATTTGAATGGCATAACAATTTATTTTTTAAGAACGAATTTAAAAAATGGGTGTGAAGATAATAAGCTTAGCTGAGGGCGAGAGATCGTGAGAAAATAAATGTGTAATTATCTGTGAATAGATGGCAAGTATCGAAGTGTCTCTGGGTGGCGGCAGGCGGCGAAGCGCGGCCGCGCGCGACGTGGCCCGTGAGCTGGATGCGTTGCGGTCTGCGCTCTCTGACAGGGACACGCTCATACAGAAGTGAGGGGCTTTAATTATTTTATCCAACGTGGTAAGCCAACTTTTGATACGCCTTGTGGTAAGCGGTCATCGCATCGCTTTACTCTTTGCATAGAGCTTTAGAAATCTCTCTCACTGCATCAGAGCATAGCGCGATGTTCTCTAATGAGGAGGTAATATTCAGCAGACTAAGCAAAATACCTGTTGCCACGTAATTAAGTACGAAACTAACCCGTAATGTGAGATTAAAGAGAATGAAGAAGAGCCATTGTCAATTGAATACTTCATCTACAGCCTTAAGAAGCAGTTGAGTGCGTCCCTGAGCGCCGCGCGGCTCGCCGCCCAGGCAGCGTCCCCGACCGCCTCCCGAGCCAGCTCGCACGAGGAGGGTGCCTCGTTGTCCGCGGACGAGAGGCACGCCCTCGAGGAGCGAGCACAGAGCGTGCAGACAGACCTGCAGGCCAGGAGGGACAACATACAGGAGCTGAGGAGAAGGCTGGACAAAACACATGTCACCGAGTGAGTTGTTCACACTATCATGAACGGAATTCGTGGCTTTATGGTGTCATATCAAATTCTGCTAGGCATATTTATGTAAAATTACTGTTTAATTTCTGAGACTCCTGCTCCACACATTTCAGGTCTATGGAAAGAGCGGCCACCAAAGTATTTTTGTTACAAGGTCATGAATTGTTGTAGATCGTTACAAAAGGGTGCATACAGGTGGATAACTGGATATAACCTATGTTGTATAATTATTGAAAATTGTACCACATGTATCTATTTTTAATACTATACTCCACCTCCCTCAGCTGGGTCAAGCCCCTTCCAAACCAAGGTCCTGTTCCGCCACTGATGTGGTTGTTGTTACAGTAACATAGACACGCGCATCCAGCAAGCCGAGCTGCAGTACAAGCTTGGGCGCGAGGAGCTGGAGCTGCTCACGCTCAGCGAGCAGGCGCGCGCGCTCGCGCAGCTCATCGAACACGCGGACGCCGCTGCACTCAGACACCATCGCACTACGCTCTACAGGTGAGTAATATGAAACTGAGGTCAGGATATGAGTACAACATTTCTGAATCGTACTCATTCAGTGTTGTTCTTTTGTTTATTGACTGCTCTATCGATTCCCAAGCACATACTGAACCCTTGAGTTGTTCCAAGATTCGTGTCACCAGCGCTATTTTAATGAACCGCCTTACACATCCAAATCTAGTACGAAGTAAGATAATAAGTAAAGCTGCTAGCCGCAGTAAGTCTCTGTAGCATGTTTATGAGCCTAATAAACAACCATTGCTGGGTAGAAACTGCTCTCGTCGCGTGCCAAGCTGCCAACCAACATTCTGGGAGCTCCTAGCAAAGTGTTTCCTTTTAAATAAACCGACAAATCTTGTTACACCCGTCGGACTGAGGTATACTCAACATTTTTATAACAATCACATAATTTTCCTAAAAAGCTACGTCGTTCAGGTTAGACTAAAATGTTCATTAGCAAAATTTTGATATAATCTGACTTCACTAAATAGATAATAAAGAAATAACAATGAGTAGAAATTGTAAAATTTCCAAACTTGTAGCAGATAATAATTAATCATCGGGCTTAACTGTAAGCCCGTTAACCACTGGGTTATCACTGACAGAATGTAAAGGTAACTATTGTACCTAGCTAATCAGTTGACGTACTCAACGCGGATTGTTGTCATGGGAATTTAGCGTGTAGTAATTACACAGACGTTAAATTTAACGATTGTTTTGAGTCGATGGAACACTAGTTTGGTCTTGAGCGTGACGGTGAAGTAAAAACAATCAGGGACGTGTAAACCGGGCCGGTCGTCGCGGCTCATCCGGACACGAAACATAATGAAATCTCTACATTCCCCGCACAGTTAACCGTGAACATTGAGATACATCCTATATGATTCATAGGATCACCGCTTACATAGTAAAATAATTCGTTTACGTTCCATAACACAGCATCAGTTTCTTTGATTATTTATAATCAAAGATCAGTTCCGACTGAATTTACCACAAAAATTATGCGGTCCTGTGTTTCACTATCTTTACGCATGAGCGTGAAATTTGAAATCAATGTATTCTGTGGTAATAAAATTTGGTATACAAATTTGGTAACCGACTGCAGCAATGTCGATGGCGATGGACGGCAAGAATGCATTAATAGTATATGTACAGTATATAAAGACAAAATGACGCTCATAAGCCAAGTTTGTCCTGCTTTAAGCCTTCGAATAACATTGTAACATATTCAACTAAATAACTTTTAGTTGCAAGTTGCAGCAGAGTTAGAAAATTACTCCACAATCACGGTACCCGAACTTCAGCGTAGCTAACGTGGAATATCCTTCATTATTACGAAATCGTTCCATTGTAGTGTGGGCGTTCCCGGCACACTTTCTACCGCACCAATGGTGAACTATCGCTGGGAACATCTGGGCCCATCCTATCAGAGAAAGTTGGGGCCTAAACTATCAATTTGTGACTATTGTAATTAAGGTATAACTAAGCATCGGGAACTGTGAACTGTGAACGCGCAGAGTATTGTAACACTGAAGGTGAGAATAGAGGGACAATAGACATGTTGGCTAATTGTTTAATTTGCACGCGGCTGTAATCCGAATGTTAACACCACTTGAGAAGACAGAATCTTTTGTCATTGTCCAACAGACGGAATTATAACGAAATGCTTCTCTATCAGGCTAGCTGTAACAAAGTTAATGTCGCACGCTTACTGTCAAGTGAAACTGTTGATTAGCGTAGAGTATTAGAAGTGATACCTATTCTGCATCCTTTATCCACCCTACGAACCGGTCTTGATAAAACAACTGTTTAGTAAGATATAAAGATTATCTTCGTAGTTTATTGGAAATAATTACACTTGTAATAAATACCTGCATTTTGATAAGAAACTACTGGCTATAAGAAGAGCAGATAGAATAATCAAATTAACCGTAATAAGTAATGCGGGAGGCGACAGTCCTCATAGTATTTTATTGTTCCTTAAGAGGATATTAAATACCTGTAGTATATTTATATTTAGTTAAGAAGTATGATGGTACCGTGAATTGATCGCTCGGATGAGACAATGAGTCGTTAGTGTATAGTGGGTGAAATATTATTGGTATTGATTCCCACGAGCCGCACGCTCTGTGGCTGTGGTCGTGCTGTTGCTCTCTAGCATAGAGTGCGATTTCACTCTTCTTTGCACACCACAAGTACTCTTTATCTTTCCATCATCCCGTAGGTACTTTGTAACTTGTAACTTGATCTTGTACCTTGTAACTTGGTCTTGAGAGTTAGATTTAGAACACTTTGTGTGCCACCTAAATGGTATAAAAACTAAAACACATTCCAAGGATTCTTCCCCAAACATACGTTGCTCTATTTGTCAGTATTCACAACACAAGACTTTCAGGGAGCAGTATTAACAGACTAAAACTGTTACCAAAAGTTCCAACAATATTATAAGACACGATTCGTCCTAAAAAATGAAGATAAGTGATCAACGACGGCTAAATATCTTCGTACCTACTGCGAGTGGCTGTGTGAGATGATATCTGAATGCAAACTGTATATTTAATGCGAGACCTCCACACGGGAGCTCGGAGATGCTACGATAGCGCTCTTGCAACGTGATGTGAAGACAAGTTGGTGTTGGTGCGGCTATAATATGGAGTTACTTCCTTATTCTATTACTGACATAATACGATCCTATCCGATCTCTTTATTAAGGTTGTTATTGAGTATCGACTTAGGAATTCTATATTATTCCGACCGCGAAGTTATCCCTGTAGGTTTCATTATTGTCCTAAACATGTGATCGTTATACCTTTGTTCCTTTCTTTTATTGGATATAAATTATGTGGAAACCGGTTCATACTAAACCGCCATGTTAATACGCGTTCGTAGACGTCGCAATTAATTTACATAGCGTAATGTTTTTATGAACCAAATGTATAATTTAATTCTTTTAAAAATATCTTCTACTTTCGTTTTTATAATAATCTATTTTATGTTTTATTTTCCTGAGCGTATATATTAATTTTTTTTTTAGCTTAAGATTTAGCTCCGTCGTCAGGGCCGCGATGGACAGAAGCCGATGGAAACAAATAGTTCTCTCCAAGTGTGGACTACTCGTTGATGGCCACGATCCTCAGTCATGAGGGAACGACAAGAGAGAGAGATATATTAATAGTGTCAATCAGTATTCAGTATATTTATATAACTTTTCAAACATTTATAGAGAGCTACAGGAAGCAATCCCCGCACCATATACACACATGACAAGACGTGTTGAGAGCCGGCGCGGGTCTCACTAGCTGGAATATATCTCACGAGCAATATAATAACTTAATCGACTATAAACCAACCGACAAACTGTGCTGCTAGCTGTTACATTTGTATTTATATCGACATTACACCATATTTATTATTAGCAAAGAAATTACTCAGTCAATAGCTTAGAAACTTGAGCATTCTATAAGAGAAGGAGAATTCGAATTTATGTTATTGGAGATGGGATATTTAACAATGTTAAGTATTTATTACTATGGTTCACTCAGCATGGAAAGTCTACAGATAGGAACGTAAGTATCACTTCAAACTGAGGTAGTCACATGGTCAAAATTAAATGGAACTTTACCGTTAAAACCAACATTAGCCCTCGTTAGCATTGACCACATGTTTACATTTTCTAGTTAAATCGTGGTTACAAACATATAGCTTGACTCGTTGATCGTCCCATTGCTTTGTCACATTGTACGGTATGTCTTACGGAAATACGAATAGTATACGCACGCCCACGAAAATCATTTATCTAACACACACACAGAGCACTATAATAATCAATAGAATTTACTACTCTATAACCTTCAATAGTTTCAAACAACAAAGCCACAATTCTGTTCGCATTCTTGACTTTTATGGTTTATATCTGTTCATTTTGAATTTTGAACCGAAAGTCAAACAAACAATAAGCAATGGTTTATTTTCTTTATTCACGCTTGGCGAAATGGATTCTCAACATTCATAATGTCAATTTAACACGTCCCTTTAGCCCTTTAGCTACACTGAATCTATATTAGTACATAATAGGTGAATTGTTTAGCTAGAATGGTACCGTCCCAAGAGAATACAACCGCGTACCGTCAAACTTAGTTCGTTATTGTACCAAAACGTCAGTCTAGTGCTGTCGAGTCCGCGACTGGCAGTATGCACGCATGCAAACTCCTTAGCAGCGCTCGTATGATATGAAATACTAAACTCTATATTGTAATTAAACAATGTGATTCATACAAACTTGTATTATGTACGCTGCTGTCCGCCCACTTTGGTAAATTAATGTTTTAGTAAGAGCCGTCAGTCGTGTGAAGCTGATCATCACGATTATCAAGAAGTATGAACAAGGTTGCTAGTTGTTAATTCTTATTTAAATTTTACGTAATTTCACAGTATCGTGAGAAGTTCGCGATGTGTTACTGTGAATTATGAAAGGTAAAAGCGAAATAGAGTGAAAGTGTGGTCGAGTGCGGTGCGACGCCAGACACCATTGAAGATGTCTCGTTGTATCTACGTAGATAATGTACGGAAACATACCAAAATAGTGTGCTAAGAGACTGGGTTCACTAAGCCACTCCACACAAGAGAGGTAGGGTGAATTGGCATCTCCCGTGGGTTTTCCCATTAATATTGGAGACTGGGGACTGTACTATGTCTTTCATAATATTCCCGGGTTGTGATTTGTTAGTAGATGTACATGAGCGATAGGGTATTTTAGGTCTGTAGACATAAGCAGCACCGATGTGGGTTTTAAAAATGTTCAGTTCTACAAAAAAAAAATCTGTCAAACTTTTATGGTTTCCATTTAAATAAAAAAGTCAAGTTTAGTTACCTGAGAAGTCTTACCAAAAACCTTTCACACAGGTTTAACAAAACAAGTGCAATAGTTACGTTTTGTAAGCAGTTTGTTTCAAATGTCTCCACTCATGTAGCAAAAGGAATAAGAAACCCTTTTCCTATAAAGCGTAGACTGCTAACTCACTCCGAACCATTCTGGTCGCGCGCTAGATATTAATCGCTTATTCGATGCTAATCCGATCGCTTGCTGCTTTTATATTTGCTATTGCCAGGGCTGCACTAGAGCCGCATGAAATGGAAATATATTTTTACTTTACAGAAGACAGAATGAAGGGCAATAGAAGTACGATATTATTAGCATTACGTAAATATCGTATTTAGATAATGTCACCAATTTTTTATTACTTTCATAATAATATATTACTTTCATATTGTAGGTTATCTTATTACATATTTATAAAGTAAATAAAAACAAAATTAAATTGATAAGCAATCTTTGTTTCATGATTTCTATTATTAAGTGGGTACATAAATTAAACACAAATAACTTTGATGAAAGTTTAAACGCTCAATGATATGGCCACGTATCTCATTCGTAGCCTTCTACACTAGGTACCTGTCATATTTCTCTCCACGCGTCTCTCGTGCGATTTTAATACCTATCTTTGGTTGTTAGAATCCAAAATAAGTTTGCGCTATATTAATCCTCGTAATCGATTTAAGTCAAGCCGAGGCTGATTACACGCCATATATGTCAACGATACATGTCTGCATCCATCTCTTGATTATTGCAAGGACTAAACTAAGCAGACCTCGAGAAATATGACGTATGATAGGCCGATACCGGGAGTGTAGGCCAGTCGTATGTGAGGTATTTAGTGTGCAGCTTCCATGTTTAAATTATTATAAAATTAGATCTTTTGAACGGTTATTGGTACATATATATTTATTGTGTATGTATCTACAACATACATAACCAAAGGTAGAAGCCGTCATAGCTATCTAGCATCCTGCTTTTCTCATTCGACTGATAGTTTTTGGTCGGGTAAATTCATATCCAACGTCCGAGCTGGTGCAGAATCCGATTGTATAAACTATAAACAAACGGTGTCCAATTTGTTAAGTTTTTTTATGTTGTCAAAATCACTATTGTACAGACTTTAATAAATTGAATTAAGATATCAATATTGTCTGCCATTTCCATATTCAATTCTTGTTTTCTTTGCGTCTAGTTTACATGGAAGGCGTCGCCTGTCAGCCAGTGGTTCAATATAACAGCGGCTTGTAGGCATCAAGTTGATAGCTCTACTTGTTAATAGGAAAATGCTCCGTCATGATTGGATCGTTTGATAGCATCTGTAACTAATCTCGGTTGAACTGATGGATGGTGAAGGTTTTTATGTGTAATTAATTTAGGTTTTGTGTATAATTAATTTAGGTAGTGTGAACCCGTGTGAAGCCGAGGCGGGTTCCTAGTTCTAAATAGCATGAAGCTCAACCTTGTTCCGTGGACATCATTGCATAATGTGGTATAAAATACATTATGTTTAGATACAATTAGTTGTGTATTACTGGTATAATATTATAATGTACTAGCAGCCCGCACCGGCTTCGCACGGGTAGACATTTATATCAAATATTTTGTCTACCCGTGCAAAGCCGGGGCGGGCAGCTAGCCTATGTTAATCAGTGATAGTGTAGCTTTCTAACGGTGAAAGAATTTTTGAAATCGGTCTAGTAGTTTCGGTGCCTATAGACATTTATCAAATATTTTGTCTACCCGAGCGAAGCCGGGGCGGGAAGCTAGTATAATATATAGCCTATGTTACTCAGTGATGATGTAGCTTTCTAACGGTGAAAGAATTTTTGAAATCGGTCACGTAGTTTCGGAGCCTATTCAATATATACAAAAATGCAAATGTTTCCTCTTTATAATATTAGTATAGATAGAACAAATAGTGAGCAAACCATTACTATTATTCAATGTAGGGCACGCCAATGTCATTTTCTTCCCATCACGCTAATACGCGGGTCTTGTGATCATGCGGGTGTCGCCCAACAAGTCGTTAGCGCGTTACTGCATACTTGCCTCGTGTCCCGTGTCTCATCATAGTCGCATTAACTATCATCAAGGGTACTTTTTAAGTTAGAGACCTTCGAAATAACGTAATGTTTAGTTGGTGTTATAGCTTGAAGCTACGGGTGTACGGTTGTTGGCACTTGATTGATTTTTAGTTTGTTTACTTTCATAATATATATTGTGATACATTCAGACTAAGTCCTGACATACTAAACTGCGGATTATTCATGTAATTTGTTTAGAGTGTGTTGACAGTGAAACATTGAGTTTGTATGAGAAAATCAAATCACAGAATTAAGTGCATACTTTTCCATTACTTTTAATTTCCATTGGAATATTCATCATAACAGATAATATATGTACATAACATAAATGAGAAACTTGGTATAAATTAATTCTTTCTCGTGGATAATTATTGAAATCCCATCCAACAGTGATATTTTTTTTATTTATTCACCATTCCTTACCTATATCAAACGATAAATAATAGCGCAGTATTCTTATAAAAGCGGCCTAAGGGCAAGTAAACATGTAAGTTGCTCGAACAATTCCCCTGGGTCAGTCCCGGTCCGGTGCGCTCACGCTCTCGGCCGTGGGAAATAAAATAAACGCAAATTACTTTTACACCTAGCTAGACCCTTGTTATAAACATCACATGCTTTACATAGGTAAGCTATATTTAAGGGAATTATATTGCCCTTACCGAATTTTAAATAACAGAACATCGGCTGAATACTGAAGATATTCAAAACTAGCTTCTACCCGCGACTTTGTCCGCGTTGAGAGTTAGAATCCCAGAAGAACCTTTCCCGATATAAAAACCTTCTCCCGGGAAAAGTGTCAATCCAGGTTATTTACTATCTGTGTTTCAAGTCCGTTCAGTTTTTGTGTGAAAGAGTAAAAAACATACATCTATACGTCCATACTCACAATCTTTCGCATTTATAATATTAGTAGGATTTGAAGGCCCACAACTGTTTGACGCGTCGTCAAATACAACTTCGCGTGTAACATCGGGGGCCACTCATAATTTAGTGCATCAGATTCGACTGGCGTTTCAGAACTCAGCTCGGTGCCATTTTGTCAAATTTTCACGTGTCCGTGGGTTGGGTCAGTGCCCTGCGCTGCGCCCTCGGCCGTGACTCCTACAAAATACATACAGCCAGTACATGCCCTCCCCTTGCTAGCCTGTCCGTGGCAATGTACCTATTCTTCGCGAGAATATTTGCTCAATGTGTTGTTTCATTGCACTCACTCCTTGTTTAATTGGAACTAGTTAATATACCTCGCGTACCATGGAATATCCTAAAGGCAAACCATTTGGCAACTCGTATCTTCCTTTCGTTTTATAATAATAATTAAGCTGACGAAAATATTCTTCATGAGTATGTATTTCAGTAAAGATTCTGCAGTCTGCACCTCACAAAAACAAGAACGTGCGGATCTTTGTCACATATTCACTCTCAAAATGAATATTAGACTAAACTAGACTGAACAGGTTGACAACTAATAAGGGCTACCTTGTAAATACTACGAGTAGGAGGTATACGTACACGTTTTGTATAATATAAATAAACGGTCGTAAGCGACCGTAAGCTTTAACTTACTTATTACAGTATGTACTTATTTTAATGTGCCGTGAATTACTTGTTTCCAGTTCAGTGCGTGAGAATGGTGGGTCTGCGGTGCTGGTGGCGACCGAGGTGCGTGAAGGGTCGTGGGGCGCAGCGCCGCGAGGAGGCGGGATGGCGGTCGAGTGGGCCGGGGATCACGCCGCGTTGAGGGTTGGAGACAGGTCCGTTAACACCAGAATTTTGGATGCGCCTTTGTAATTATCACTACGGTCACGAAAAACCTATCAAAAAGTCTCGGCTGATGAGCGCAGTGACACGAGGGACTAAAAGGTTCTGGTTGGGAACTGCGCCAGACGCATGGGCGGGCCTAAAAATTAACAGGCGTACGACGCGCTAGTCTCTTCAAATAGTCGTTTACAAAATAAATAACAATTAAAGCTCTAATAAAGTTAGGTATGTATCTCACCGGTTCTGAATATAATATATATAATAGGAGCAAAAACTAATTATACGAGGAGTCAAAATACGTAGATAGGTTTGCCAAGTTATACGTTGGCAATATGTGATACATGACTGTGTAAATAACTATCTCGTTTCACCTGAATTTCTTGTTAGAGCTAATGGATGAGTGCAGCCTGCAGAAATTACTAGATTTACAAGATATTCATTTTTTAAGCATACAATGAATGTCTTTATTAGTTGAACCTCATATTTGCAGTCTGCTTAGAGCGTCGCCCTCATACTAAATAGTATGGTCTTTACACGAGTGACGTAGGTACCTACGCAGATAATTATATTCCACTAGTGACCCACCCCGGCAGATTTAATCAAAAGTTTCGGCAATACTAGAAGCAATTAAAAAAAAATTAAAATATTAATTAACGCGGCAGCTAAGTGTCTCCAAACGCGGGTGTAGGATTGCTGGTGGGAAGAATGGTGTGATGACTCACCTACTGATCTACTGGTCTCCTACTGATACAGCACTCGACAAACTACAATCACCTCGACTCGGGCTTCGATCCTGTGGCTTGTGTCCAAGTAGATAAGTCGTCTTGCAACGCTTCTTCACGGCTTCTTCAGGTGTAGGTTTCACAACGCGGTCTTTCATATTATTTGCTGTATTTACGCGGTGCTGGAAGCTATTAATACGCAACTTCCTACAGTTGGTTGGACCACCAGGAACACTCCGAGGTCATAGCGAATAGCGACAGCCTCGAGCGACGAGGGTCGATCGCAGACTACTTATAATTGTACAAGTATTTTGTTTCATGCATCGCAGGTGATAGAGATAGTCACAAAAATATATTAATTAAAATGAGGGTAGGGAAAAAAAAGACCAAAAGGTTACTGGCGTGAACATGAGCCTTGTTCTTATTACGAATAATAAAAAAAAACTCCCTAAAACCGGTCTACCAAGTGATGATTATTCAAACATGCTCTTTATTTTAATATATATAAAATAGAAGATAGGTAAATTACTCGCTTCCTATAAGTTCTATTATTCGTTCAATCAGTTGAAATTTATATGTGCAGTTTAATTTCTTCCTTTCTTAGTGTGCCCTCACCTTCTTTGTCAATTTATCGACGTCTATAAGTTTACTGGCTAATATTTAAAAACACTTTATATTATTCGGTTCTTTTATACGGAACCGTGAACAGTTGATGCTGCTGATATTTCGGCATCGTTGATCGCCATGGTCACTTGGCAAGTGAATAACTAGTGTGAGGAATATATAGATGTTATCCCTGCGTCCACAGACTGGTGGAAGTGAACGGTACATTAGTGATATCGTGCCGCAGTCAAGAGGAGTTGCAGCGCGCCGTGAGTGCCGCCTCGCCGGCGCGGACCGTCGTGCTCCGGGGCTCCGCTGCGCAGCCGCACACACAACCCACTAATTTGTCACAGGTTATATATCTTCACGTTTTTATAAGAAAAAATCTTCAAGCCTGACATCAAACGCGTTCTACACAAACATTACGATGGTTAAACCTCAGAGTAGATAATATATGGTTTAACATACAATATACAATAAGCTGTGGTGGCCTTGTGGTTGAAGCAACGGCCTGTCATCTGATGGAACCAGGTTCAACCCCCGGCCTGTACCAATGAGCTTTTCTAAACTTCAGTACAGTGATTATTCACACCATGAGCTTAAACAGAGAGGGCGAATTGGGATGGCTCCTTATTAATACTGTCCACCTAAAAATAAGCCAAGTTGTTATAACTTTGCAGAATGAGGCAGCATCGCTCCGATCAGAGCTGGGCGCGCTGAGGTCAGCCGCCGAGGAGGCAGAGCGGGCCAAGGAGGGCCTGAGGACCGACAACACCAGGCTCACGCACCGCATCTCCTACCTGGAGGAGCAGGTCGCCGAGCTGCTGGCGAGGCATACACAGGTACACACTACGTAAACACACCGTAAAACATATCAAATACGTTCCCTTTGAGACCGCTCCCAGTAAAAAGGAGCACCTAGAATTATATATATCACTAGCTGCCCGCCCCGGCTTCGCTCGTGTGGACAATTTTTTTTTGCATTTATGGGGATGAAAAATAGATGTTGGCCGATTCTCATAGATACCGGATAAGCACAAAAAATTTCATCAAAATCGGTCAAGCCGTTTCGGAGGAGTATGGCAACGAAAACTGACACGAGAATTTTATATATTAGATATCATCAAAGAACAAAGTTTATTTTGAGGTCTACGAAGTTAAGCCAAACCCAATAAGAATGTGGACACACATTGACAATTATCTACACTAATATTATAAAGAGGAAAGATTTGTATTTTTGTGGGTTTTTATTGAATAGGCTGCGAAACTACTGGACCGATTTCAAAAATTCATTCACCGTTGGAAAGATAAATTATCACTGAGTAACATAGGCTATATATTAACGGGTAGACACAATATTTGATAAATGTCTACCCGTGCGAAGCCGGGGCGGGCCGCTAGTACCCAATAACATTAGTACATATTGGAGAATTAAAAGTATTTGATACAGCGAGCCTAATTGTCCAGTTGCAGCCAGCAAGCAGCAACGACAGCTGCATAACTGTGAATAAGACCAAGAAAAACGTGACCAACATCAACATCACCACCGAGCCCCCCAGCTGCAAGCCGAGCCCGAAGTCCGAGGTTCAAGTATTCCAGAAAGGGCCGGACATAACCGCCATAGTTGCCAAATTGCCCGGTCTAGATGGAGTGGAGGCCAACTTACCATTGATGAGACCGCGGTCGAATGCTTCCGGGGCCTCGTCGAGAGCGGCCGTGTCCCCGCGGGCGTCGCCGCCCCCCAACCACAGGTCCCACAGCTCCCACAGCCTGGAGCACCGGCCAGGGCGCATGCGCCACTCCCTCTCCCACCACTGCATCCACGGAGCCGTCGACTACAGCGCGGAAACAGACGCAGCCATCCGCATGATCGAGAGAAACCAAAGACACATCGAAAAACAACGGATGAAGACGGAAAGACTGAGCAAATCAAGAGGCGAAGATTACTTCAGATCAGACAGCGACTTAGACATGCGAGACACACATTCCAGCGCCAGTGCGATAGACCCCAGACGGCACGAGATAAAGAAGGCTGCGGATAGAATAGAAGAGAGTATCAAAAAGACCAACTGGGCCGAGAGGAAGACTTTGTCCATCATCGAGCAGCTGAAACGCTCGCAACGTCTGAGGAAGTTGAAGAAGAATGAGAGCTCAGAGGACGTGCAGCTGGAGTCAGAGAAGAATTACATGTATCACAGAATAGACGGCAAGGTGTTGGAGAACGCGCACAAGTCTAGCAGGAGGACATCCAAGCTGCACTCGCGGAGCGCCAAGTCCTCGGAGCTCGAGTCGGAATGCTCAGACTTCCCCAACGGAGACATGTACAGCAGTTCCCCGCGGATAGACTACGCCTCGGAGACATCCCGCATGAGCCACTACAAGAAGAACGATGACCGACGCGACGTGGAAGTTAAGTCTCGCCCGACACCCCCCAGGAAGCCTCTGAGGCTGTCCCTGCATAAGGCAAAAAGCGCGCATTCTTTGATAAACGGCAGCGAGTCGGAAACACCCAGCAGACCACCCTCGGAGGCACACAACGGGGACATACATCACGAGTCTGGAAAAAGACCGGTGAAGAGAACTCATGCAAGTGACAAATGGGCGAGGGAGCGGATAAGGGATGCTGGCAGGGCGACGCCGCGGCCGACCAGGAAGATACTGAACGGATTGAGCGCGTGTGACACCCCTGCGGCCGACGACCTCTACCCGGACAACATGCACATGGCAATGAGAGTGAATTGCGTTGGACGCAGCCCTGGCAAATGGTGCTAGAAGTTACATTGTGAAAGAGAGGCTAATTGAAGTCGTATCGAGGTGACCAGTGAACCAGTGAATCAATGACAATATGAACTGTAATACTTGTACATAAACTAAGTAAGCACCCACCGCGCAATACTCACCTAAATTAACTTACATTTATTGTATTTATTTAAGGTTTATTTTTGTATGACATGACTATGACGTAAGAAATAAATTTATAAATTTACTTTCAACTTCTTACCACTTCCGCTCAACAATTGTAAACAATTAAAAAAAACTAACAAATAAAAATGCAGAAAAAGCGATTCAATAATAAAACATTATAATTATTGTTTGCAACAAAACATAATAATAATAATATGTACATTAATAATTACAGAATATAATCGATAAACTTTATTTAAACACAAAATATATAAATTCGCGCTGCGTCGACAGCAAAATTTTTCACCCGATATACACCCGAAGTTCATGCAAAACATTTACAACAAACAACTACAAAGTCACGTGGTATGACCGACGTGCTGCACAGATAACACATGCCATGTATGAGAACAAGTGGAATAGAACAGTCACGCGTATATAACAGAAATAATACAATATTACACAATGTATGAGTAAAATGTAGGTTATATTTTAAATATTATTTGTCTTATAAAATTACGTATTACTTACTATTGGTTCAAAATGTAGATATTAGTATATTAGACTGTCTATGTTCAGACTAAGTTGATACCCTCACTGGCATATTGTTCAAGTAACATTAGTTAAGTTACCATAAACAGTGTACTCTACAATTTGCGATATACCTTCTTTATTTAAAAGTTACATAAACCTACACAATGGGGTCGATTCTGTTGTTCAAAATTACTAAACTTAACTAATTTGACAGGTCTAAAAGTCTTGCGTGTGCGGGGTTAAATAAGGATGGCAATATTTTTACACCTGTCAAATTTGTTAAGTTTAGTCATTTTGAACAACAGAATTGGCACCATTATACAGCATAGTCTATCTGATTAAAACGCGCAACATTTTTATTCAGCGTGAATAACTGTAAACATATTTTAAATATAGGTTTTAAAAACCAACACGGCCATATTCGACGTAGTCCAATAGAATCGACATACAGAAAATTCATTCTTTTTCATTTTTCATTCAAATTATCCAGGTTAAGGAAAACTAATACGATTACATATGTACAATTTGTACGGAAAACATTACAATACAATTGCAAATTCTACATACGGTCGAATTCTGAAACGCCACTCAAATCTAGTTCCACATTAATTTTGAGTGGCCTCCGAATTTACTCGTGAAACTGTATATTGACGACGCTTCAAAGAGTTTTTTAAACGTTGAATGTCAGTACTCGACCGAAAATTATGTATTAATCTAAGAAATCCCAATATGTAATATGGGTGTGTTGGTTTGTACTCCCTATATGAAGTATAAAAGTGTTCTCCTATTGTGTGGATAAATGTCGAGTTCCAATTATTCTTTAATAACACGCAATATTGAGTACAGATACAAAATAATAGCTAACAATCGACGATCCACTTCCGGGGATCAAACCCATAAACTAAACGTAACAACAAACCAGTCTCATGTATATTCAGACTAACAGTCAATTACAAATAAAATAAAACTTAAATTTATTGTCGACTAAAACCCCTACATTCTTACTTTACATACAAAATATTATTTAGGAAACATCCAAGCGAGAACTCTTGCCCTCCACGCTTGTAAACCAATTACCGAGGACAATATTACAAGTTTTGGAATAAAATTGATTGTCATTTTAAAATATTGATCGGTAAGTGCTTTGACAAACTTATGCGTACGAGAATCAAAAACACGTCTATGAGAGTTTTGTCACAAAATAAAAGTGCAATAAAAAAAAACCGTCCTTCTTCTAGATCAGTGTTGCTCAAACTTTAGGTGTACCGCCCCTTGAGAAAATAAATATATCCAGCGCCCCGAAATGCTTCCCCAATTTTTTTATATACTTCTATAAAAAAAATTGGGAAAGCATGCAAGCATGTACGGGTAATAAACAATAACGGCTCAGATTGAGCTATTTTATATTTCGCATTTCGTTATATATAGTTTGACATAATTATACTTTCCACCGTACAATATTACAAGTTTCAATCGCCCCCTCAGCGCCCTAGGCGCGGTACCTACTTTGAGAACCTATGTTCTAAAACATTAACGTGTTCATACAATGACGTATTAATCACATATTAAAGGTTCTTTTCACGACATTAAATTGTTTGTTTACCTCGACGTTCGACCAAGTTGGCCCGCGCGTTAATATGTTTAGATCTTGAAAGTTTGAAACAAAGTACACTATTACGTGTATGATATTCGAGTTCCAAAAGTTAAAATCTATGATTGACAAATGATATATAAAAAGCTGTTTTATTTATATCAACAAAACTCAAATAAGACCCTAAATCCTCTCACATACGGTCTACAATCACTCTGACCAGAGCAACAAAGCTTAAACTAAAAAAAATATTTACAGAGTATGCAGATGGAGCAGCTCTCTACGGCAATTAAGACCTTATCTACTGACATTTTAGGAATATTCTCATATATTCTCTAGAATTTTCTATCGCAATACTCATTAAAATTTAAACCTATCTCTCCACTATGACGGGAATTACAGGAATATTTAGCAATTCGGTAAAATACTATTTCACGTGATTATTTTCTGCGATACAAAAAAGAACATCCGACCATCCAATAGATGCTTACAAAGGGGAGAGTATGATGTAGTTTGAGAACATTGAACAGTACAGGGCTGCTCCATCTAGAAACATAATATCGACCTACAGTATATTTCTACACTTACATATTGACTCGTTACACATACATACGTGGATTATAAAGACGCGACACACGACCGACGGCCACACACAAACAGAATGCTTTAGCCTGCCCGATACACCACATTCGATTGAGTTTTGTTCGCAAACAAAAACAATACTAAAACTATTATTATTTTAATGGTAATTCGGAATATCTCACATATTACCAACTGACGAAAACAAGGCAGCTTGTCCTGCCTGTACGTATAAATAGATAGAGGAATAAATAATATAATAGATAGAACAAAAATATGCTCACCACACAAATGTGTGTACCGAACAACTGCAGTTGGATAATTAATAAATAAATGCAGAATAAATTTATCTTGTTCGTATATTACACAAAACTACGTAATCGATGAATATAAACTGACAGCCCTGAAAGTCTAGTGCGTCGAACTCAACCGAAGGATAATGTTCGAGATGCAAGCCAGCTTAATAACTGGCCACCTATAGTGATAGCTCTAGGTGGCCAGTTGCCGTCGGCCTAAATACAGCAGTGACGTACTTAGGAAGGTATACGGTCTGTGTTCGGTCGCCCGGACACGGAGCGCGCTTAGAACTGGAAGCAGCGGCCGAGGTTGACGTACTTCTTGAGGGCGTAGGGCAGAGGCAGCTCCTTCACGGCGCGCTTCATCACGATGGAGAAGCGCACGCGGCGCGCGTCGTTGGTCTGCGGGGGCGGCCGGCTCTGCGGGTCCAGGCTCTGCGGGGGCGGGGGGCGGCGCGCCTCGCCGGACCGCGGGGGCGGGATGGCGAACGGGAACGGGGGCGGGGGCGGGGCCGGGGCGGGGGCGGGGGGCGGCAGGCGCCGCGGCCGCCGCACGCTCTCCACCGCGCCCCCCTCCCGCCCGCCGCCGCCCTCCTCGCCCGACGACGAGGACGCGCCCGTCCACCGGCCGCGCTTGGCCGAGCGGGGACGACCGTCTGACACATACCACTACCGTTAACATCAACGACAATCGTTACTTTCAATATTTTTAGCGGTGGCAAACACACATACCGCTCAACTAATGGCACCGTAGCCGTAGGTTACTGTAACCTATGGAGGATTGCAATACCAGAGGTATCACTCGCACGTTGCTATTCCTAAAGTTCACCCCAATATATTCTACCAACATATGTATGGATATCAGAACACTTTGAGCGAGCAAGGCAAGTATATACCTTCTGGACGGAAGACAGTTATAATAGTAATACAAGGTATTCGTGATGGATGTAGTGTAAGGTGTGTTGTGGTGGTGGTGACTGACCGTGGTCGCTGTGGGCGGCGGGCGAGGTGTCGGCGGAGGGGGAGGGGGAGGTGTCGTCGCCGAGGCCGCTGTCCAGCTTCTGTCGCTTGTGCAGCTTGCAGCCCGCCTCCGAGTCGCTGGACTCCTCGCACTTGCTCTGCTCTCCGCTACTGCCCTCTCCCTCCCCTTTACCCTCCACCTCGCCGTTCCTCTGCTCGGTCCCGTTTTCTGTGTCTATCTCCCCGATCTCCTAGCCGAAAGATATCAATACGTTTATATTGCACACTTAACAATTTATCTATACAAATAGAATCTGATGAACTGTCACTAATCCATGTAGGTCATCAGTCTAACTGTTAAGAAAATTTCTCTGCAATTTATATATGGACATATATGTACCGTAGAGTGAGGTCGCGCTGGGCGCGGCCGGGCGGCGGCTGCAACACGAGGGATTCTAGCACACTACGCATGCACTAACGAGTCGTGCCACCCGGCTTACTTACAATGAAGTCGGACTCCCAGTCCATGTGGATGCTGTGCGAGAAGGTGTCGCTCTTGCCAAGGAAGATCTCGACCTCCGCGGGCAGGTGGCGCGGCGGCGGCGCGGGCGCGCGGCGGGCCAGCCGCTCCTGCAAGCGCAGCGTCAGCACGCCCAGGCACGACTGCCGCGACCCGCCAGCCGAGTCGCCGACCGCCTACAACCACGCAATACCACGTCCAAAACTACTTTCATAGCCTAAAAACAAAACTAAAACCCCATTACACTGTCGATGGACACAACACCCATGTATCGAGGGAGCTAACAAAACCTTTTCACATACGAGTATCTATCGCTTTCCTACTTTCTACACGACATGCAACCAGATCTCAGCATTGAACAATAATTCCATGGATCTTGATCCTCAGTCCAAGCTGACTTTATGGACACCAAATTTCAGCGAGCACGATCGGTAACCAGACTGTAAAGTGCATTCCTAACAGACTCAATACATCAACTGAACAGGTGGCGAAGCAACACAAAAAAACAGAAAAAAAAAGACAAGACGAAATAACAAAGCGAACAAAACCTGGCTAAAAAATTATACCGCTGAACAACAAACTATGTTATGGCAACTTTGTGCGCCTGAAAAGGCACAGAATAAACGAGCGATGTCTTTCGGCGCAAACACTGCAGGATACATTATAACACTGGCTGTGGGAATAGCGTGTTATGGATTAAAAATAGAGGGTAGCTACACCGTGAGGCAGCGCGTAACTAGTTAGTGGCGGTAAGACATAAAGCGGGCTTACATCTCGTTCCTGAGGCGTGGCGAGGCGGCAGGCTCCCTGTGGGCGCGGCGGGCGCGGCGGGTCGTCGTCGTCGTCGTCGTCGTCGTCGTCGTCGGACTTGTTGCTGTGGTCGCGGGGCGCGGGCGGCGGAGCGGGGGCTGGGGGCTGCGAGGGGGCCGGGGGCTGTGAGGGGGCCGGGGACTGCGAGGCGGCCGGGGGCTGCGAGGGGGCCGGGGGCTGCAAGGCGGCCGGGGGCTGCGAGGGGGCCGGGGGCTGCGAGGGGCCCGCGCGCGGCGGCGGCGAGGCCGGCTCGCTCATATCCACCTGAACAACGACACGCTGTAAGGCTTTTTTTAAACCACTAAGGTGACACACAAGCATACGGCCCACCTGATGGTAAGCAGTCACTGTAGCCTATAGCCGCTAGCAATACCAGGGATTTCACTAACGAGTTGCCAACCCTGTTGTTGATGACTGTGTTAGCAGCATTACTACTAGCGCAGCGTATCCTCATGGAGCACTGGCAACATTACTTACCGCAGAAACACAACACTACATCAAGTAGTGTTATTTCACTGCGGTCTTCTGTAAGGTGGAGGTACAGTCCCTAGTCGGGCGACTCCAATATTAATGGGGAAAACCCACGGGAGATCCCGAATCGTTCGACCTCTCTTCTTTTTAGCTCATGGTGTGATTACCGGCACACATTAGCGGCCGCGGAAAATATCTCCGTTCATTTAAATTTAATAAGAGGGAGCCTTAAATAACCACGGGCGGACCACTTTAAAAAAATGGCATCGGCCGTGACTCACCTCTACGGTTGCGTTAAATGGGAAGGGGTCGGAGGGGGGAGAGTCTGGCGAGTCGGGGCCGCGCGGCGGGTTGGGGCCGGGTGGCGGGTTGGGGTTGGGGTTGGGGTCGGAGTCCGAGTCGGAGTCGGAGTGCGAATCGAGGGAGTCGAAGCGTAGCGCGCCCGCCACGCGGTTCTGGCCCATGCTCAGCACCAGGCTCAGGAGCGCGTTCATCTCGTTGGCGCCCGACGTGGGGTCCAGGTCGTGCAGCCCGTTCAGACCCTCTGTAACAAATAACTTTACTTGTACACATAATAATATAACGTGGAGCATTCGCTGTGGTTACCTAACTGCGGCACCAATGGAGTACTGAATATAATGTGATAATATGTGTGGGCGTATGGGTGTGGGTGTATATGTGCGTGTGGGTGTGTATGTGCGTGTGCGTGTGCGTGTGTGTGTGTGCGTGTGAGTGCGTGTGAGTGCGTGTGTAAGTATGTGTTTTGTGTTTGTACGTGTTTCTGGAGCGTGTGTATGGTGTGTGTGTGCTGACCGACGTCACTGTCGTCGTCGATGGGTATGCAGATGCGGCGGGGACAGGCGCGGCGCGGCGGCCTGGGCGGGGGCGGCGCCTCGCGCAGCTCGGGGTGGCGCCGCAGCAGGCCGGCGCGCATGCTGCGGCGGATCACGGCGCGCGCCAGCTGCTGCAGCCGCGGAGGACGCTGCTCCTCTGCAACACAACACAACACATCGCCACCATAAACAAACGTTATACCTTCTCATTATTTATATTCTAATTACTACAATGTCTGGTAGCCAATTACTCTAATGTTATAGTAACATTGTACCTGTATGGTACCATTAATGCATTCATCTTGTAGTCCTCCAATCATTCGACAGTAATGTCTTACGTTCATCATTATGCTATAGGTACTCATACAGAGTTACAATGTATCGATAATTCCCAAAAAAAAACGAGCAGCTCAATTGGGGACAGTACTTCCAGCTCAAAGAGGATGGTAGCGAAATAATACTACTCTGATAGTGTCGTTTCTAAACTTAGTAAATTTCTAGAGCTGTGGTGGCTGAAACAAATTTATAACAACATGAGCTAGACTAGACATGATTGATTGGTGAGCTTACCCAGCCTGATAAGTTCAGCAGCCTCGCCCTTGGTGGGCACCCGGAGCGAGGCGAAGGAGACGGTGAGCAAGGAGCGCGAGGTCCACTCGTTGTCGGCCACGCGCCGCACCTGCACCAGGTTGTCGTTGAGCGGCATCACCAGCACGCCGCCCACCTGACGACAACACACACCATATATTACATTATGTACGTACACTCCATCCTAAAATATGCTCACACTAACCGTTGACTACGTGTTGCCGGAACTTGGTACCTCTTAATCTTGGAATACATCCCCGTGAAGGCCGAAATTATCCTTAGCTAATTTTCAACTAATGTTTTAGAGCCATCCTCTAATATACAAAGCATTCCATCATATATATAATAATTATATGCTATGCAGCTGCGACGCACTCGCAGCGAATAGAAATTCTGAGGAACCAGAGGATTACATGCTCTTCCCTGCTGGCAAGCTCATTCATAGAGTATTTGACACAGCTGGTATGTAGAGCATTCAGGGCAAAGGGCAGCACAAAATATCCCAAGGGTCGACGTGCTTCTGAGGCAACCTGGACCCGATAAAGCCTAATAATATGGATATAAGTGAAACTCTTTATAAGACATACCTTTATCAATTGTTTGAAGTAGTTCTGGTACTCTTCAGGACACCCGGCGCCGCAGTATACGCGGTCGTAGGGCGACTGCAGAGGTGCGAGGCACAGACCATTACCTGAGGGGTGTATACAAAGACTTATACATCATATTACACTTGAAAGAGAACTAATTGAGAAACTGTCATGATATTCCACTAACCACAATAATACTTTGGCTCGCAAAAGTCAAACTCATCAAGAGTGGCAGAGTTCTCAATAAACTGGGTGTTTTTCCTAGTTGCATAGTCAACCACATATGGATGGACTTCGACACCATGACTAATGCCGCCTGAGCCAATGATTAGTCCCACAAGTGTTGTCAAGTACCCTGTGCCTGAGCCCACGTTCAGGAAGGACAGGCCTGGACGGAGTTCTAATGCTTCCATTACCTCACTGCAAGAGAAAATACATATTATTTACAATATCAAAGCTCAACTGAATTATACAACTATGATTTTCCAAGGTAATTTTTAAATTTTAGTCAATAAGTCTTAGAAGATTATAGATTAGAAATTTAGTCTGTCAATAAGAGATTTCCAGTAAGGTACTGGTAAGTTACCAAGAAAATATTGTGTCAAACAGGAATTGTTCAGCCATTTCCAATATTAGCATGGACAAACAGGGAGATAGATTAATGATAGAATGATCACAAAAGGATCAAACAAGTGTGTGTCAGCTCCACAGCTCCTCCTTTACCAGCAACTCCTCAGAAAAATGCCGTACTGGGGCCTACCAGGGCCTATAAATGAAAATTTCATTTTTAGAAGTAAATTTCAAATATCCTCTGAATTTAAAATTGGAGCACCTTGCTTGGGGTTACCTCTCTAGTTAAACTACATGCTTATTCTATAATGACATAGTAGTGATCCTGCATGATCAAGTTCCAGATTATTCAGATAGTATTCTGGAATTAATAAGACCAGTGGGCTTATTCCTATGAGGCTGGCATGACGGTTGCAAAATTCTGACATGAATTTTGAAAACAGAAATGTAACCAACACCACCTTTATTTATGTTACCGCTATGTCAAAATGTCACCATCATGCAACTGTCATACAGAATAAGCCCACTGTGCGGTACATTACTAATGTTGCTACTTTTTTATTCTACTAAGATGGCAAAGAAGCATATGGCCCACCTGATGGTAAGCGGTTACTGTAGCCTATGGACGCTTGCAACACCAGGGGTATCACTCACAGGTTGCTTTCATAGTGATGCATCACACGAAAATGATACACTGTATTGCAAGTATACATATAACTATACAAGAGTGCCTACATTATTTTCAATCTGATAGCACTCTGAGCACCAGTGTAATCAATAACCTATTGGCGTGACCTTGTTGGAAACAAATATCTCCATATTTTTATTACACACAGAGGTCTATTTAATTTCTTGATACTGTTTCATTTGGCATTTACAATACAATTTGCTTACTTGGTTTGATTATTAAGTATTTTTATATTGATGTGTGTTCACATTTTTACTGAACTGAAGTTTCTCATACAATGTAAATTTTTAATGGTACCTAGTGTAAGAATGTTGATTATGTAAAAAAATACAATATGTGTACTTGGTGAGCTTGTATCATGTACACAATATATTTATTTATTTTATGGTGCAATGTAAATACAAGTGTTTGCAAAATGTATTATTTTAACATTTAAATTTTAATTAATTATTTGAAAAAAGAGCTCATAAATCCAGCAGAAGATTCCAATCATAAGATTGAAATCCTCACTGTATCCTACAATTATCAAAAGCGGCTGAAAAAGCTAAAGCGTGCAAATACAGGGGTCTAGGCTCCGAATATGATTTTGTACCATTCGGTGTCGACCCTTGTAGACCCTTGGTCCGTGGGGTCCTAGCGCTATAAGGCTTTTTAAGGAAATAGCAAATAAGTTAGTCAACATCACAGGAGACCGAAGAGCTGGCAGCTACCTCGGACAAAGATTAAGTCTTGCTAATCAGAGGGGGAACGCTGCCAGTATCTTTGGAACCTTGCCCAGAGGGACTCCGTTTAATAACATGTTTTAATATTTATATTATATTTTTAAGGTTTTTAGTTTTAGGTTTTGATACCCTTAATTAGAGTTGATAATATTTAATTATCAAAATGGGTACATGTATGTGAATGTCACTATGAAGTCAATCAATAGATGATGGAACACATTCGGAGTCTTGACAAGACATAGGGCACCTTATGTTATACAATATTACTAAATGGGTTCTTTAATGTTTTGTATAGCAAGCATTTAACTACCCACAATAATTTAGTGAAAATACATATGGTTAATTGTAATATGTACCTGTATATACACGGTGCGGAGAGGTGCAAGGGCCCATGTCGCCAGGCTAGATCCTTATAGGCCTGATCTCGAGCCTCGGGCGTCATGTAGTCTGCGCGATCCAGCGTACGGAACACCCGCTCCACGGTCCGCGTGCGTATGTAGCTCCCACTCATCAGGTTGTCGACGAGTTCATTGTTGTCCCGCCCAGAGCTCACCGCGCCACCCATCTTGATCAAGCCTTGTTTGTTTTGCTGTCCCTAAATTTTTCACCCTCACCGCCTCAGCTGATTGGAACTGTGACGTCACGGTTGTTTTTCAACATATTCTTCACGAAAACTACGCGATTTAATATTTAGAACGTACTCCACGTGAACATCAATCTAAATCACAGATATGCAGTATCTAAAGTGGATCCTACGGGTGCACAGGACAACACTGCACTCTGCACTTGCAGAAAGGAAATCTAAATTTATATTTATTGACTTGCTTGACACAGGTATAAATTCACTCACAGACAATAGAAATTCAATACATACATTTAAAAAAAACTTCGTTCTCTATGACCTTCTTCCTTGTCAAATATTTTGATCGCGTATTGACTAAAAACTAAGGCTTTATGAGCTTATGAACGATAAGATTATTAACAGAAAACTGAAGTTGATTGGGGGATCGATATATAGGAGCACATCAAATAGTGGCGTAATATTGCTTTTGGGTGAAATTATTTATCACTTTGGTCCGACTAACGCCGTGAATTTTCTCCAGAAAAAACATTATGCATTAGAATGCATAAGTCCAGGCATTTTAATGCACCACTACGTACTATTGAGAAACTTGATACTTCTCTTACACTCGACACTGGCAAAAAAAATCCTTGACGAGGATTGATTGCCATAACTAGGCAGAAGAAGAAATAGGAAGCAATAAATTGGACACTAATGACAGGAGTTTTTGGCGGGAATCAGGCGGAGCGGTTGAGATTTTTTCCAGTGTGTCGTAAATTGTGTTATAGTGATCTTTAATGTGTATTTTTGGTGTCGATATGTGCAGTAAAGTTTCATTTAGTGACTGATTTATAGGAGCATTGGAAATAATGCCATAATACGACTTTTGGGTTAAGTGATTTATCATTTTGGTCAATAGGTTACCTCTAATCTAAAGGCGTGTTACGATCTGCTACTGCCGTGGGTTGTCTCCAGAAACTCCATTGGGCGTTAGAATGCATGACACTAGGCATTTTAATGCGGCAAACACGAGAAATTTTGCAACATGAAAATTCTCTAACACTCGACACTGGCAAAAATAGTCCCTGAAGGGATTGATTGCCATACTTAGGAAGAAGAAGAAGAAGAAGACACTAATGACAGTGACAAACAAACGTATAGACGGAGTTTTTGGCGGGAATCAGGCGGAGCGGTTGAGATTTTTTCCAGTGTGTCGTAAATTGTGTTATAGTGATCTTTAATGTGTATTTTTGGTGTCGATATGTGCAGTAAAGTTTCATTTAGTGACTGATTTATAGGAGCATTGGAAATAATGCCATAATACGACTTTTGGGTTAAGTGATTTATCATTTTGGTCAATAAGTTACCTCTAATCTAAAGGCGTGTTACGATCTGCTACTGCCGTGGGTTGTCTCCAGAAACTCCATTGGGCGTTAGAATGCATGACACTAGGCATTTTAATGCGGCAAACACGAGTAATTTTGCAACATGAAAATTCTCTAACACTCGACACTGGCAAAAATAGTCCCTGAAGGGATTGATTGCCATACTTAGGAAGAAGAAGAAGAAGAAACGTATAGACGTACCTGAGACAGACAGACAGATCATCAAATCAAATCAAACCACGGGATTGGCGATGTGATTAAATTTATTTTTACAATTTTCTGTGTGTTTAATAAATAGACTGGTTATTCTTTCAAATTATATAGTATTCGGGTTTATTGCGTGTCATCATTGTTAGTCTCATCATCAGTCCTACACATTGTGTTCTAATTTGATCGCGAAATATTAGTCGTGTCGTGTCACAGTAGAACGTCACTGCAGTAGCGAACTAGCGATAACAGTTTGTGGTAAGGTAATATTGTTATCAGCAAAGTGGTTGGAGTAGCAAGGGCAGGGGTCCTGTGGTATGGCGGAGACAAGTGAGGCGCGGGCGAGCCCGCCTGCACCGGGGGGCGACGCTGGCGGCGAGGAGGACAAGCACGACGAGCGTATGCTCGAGTGCAACATTTGCCTGGACACGGCTCGGGACGCAGTGGTCAGCATGTGTGGACACCTGTTCTGGTATGTACTGCCACCTCTAGCAGTGACACTAACCGAACCACACAGCATACTATGCAAATTTGTGATAATCAGATTCATTGACCTCTATCATACTAGTGTGCCAGTCTGTACCGTACAACAACAGGTGACTATTTTTATTTTAATTACTTTAACGGTAATTACAATTGTACAGTATGTAAATAATGACAAAATTAACATGGTTAAAGACTTGGTGTTTGACACATTATTTTAATATTTTGAGCATTTAGTACAGTATCTGTCTATACATAGCTTAAACTAAATGCTATTTAACTTCCTTTTATGCCCTAGGCACCCACTATGAAAGGTTTTTTGAAAATTCCACCCTGAAGGGGCACATTAGAAAATGAAAGCTTGTATACAAATCCATCAGTTTAGTTGAAGTGATATCAATTTAATAAAGAAATACATACTTCACAGCTAGATATTTTTCAACAAAATATACTGAGCAGTAAATTATGGACTCAACTTATAGCCATGAAAAGCTTCCAGTTAAGAGAACTATCATCAGAATTAATTCTTGACTTCTTTGAATGTCTGTAAATTGACTGAAATACTGATATGAAATTATCTCAAATTTTGTATCATATTAAATTCTTATGGTGATTAATTTATATATTTAAATTAAAACAATGTATCTCTCTAGCAGCCCAATACTGTTTTTCCTGTGTAGTTGGTTCTCAACACTAATTTATTACACTTCCCTCTGTGAACTGTCTATTGTTTTTGTATTGAGTCATCAGAAAAAATACAATATGAAGATGTTTTCTTTTTTAAATAGAGTTTCTTTCTTTATTCCTCAGTAAAATCTGAGTAATGATTCAAATTGAGATTCTAACTTCAGACATTTAATATCTGTGTATGTTAATTCAAATTAAATACCTACATATTAACATTTTTAATTAAGAATGTTTCATTGAAGTCATTTAGAGGTTGGCAGTACAAGAACTTTTGTACTATGATCTTTGTCTATGTAAAGTCTAATTAAATATATATAATTTATATTTGTCATTTTGAATGTTATGTCAAAGTTGTTTTTAGGTCATCTATACATTCATATATGTATGATAAAAGCTATTAACTGATTTAAAAATCTTTTTTTTATTATAAAATATCATGTTTTTTTCAAACTGTAAATGGAATAAGATAAGATAATTAATATTTTTTGGTTAACAAATCCTGGCTATGATGGGCCAGCAACCATCATTTATTACCAGTGCTTGAGCACTTCAACTGTATCAGGGGAATGCTAAATCTAATGAAATTCCATAAAATAACCCTGGATTGATTCTATTAAACACAAAACATTTTTTTGCAGTTGGCCTTGCCTGCACCAGTGGCTGGAGACGAGGCCAAGCCGGCAAGTGTGCCCGGTGTGCAAGGCAGCCATCAGCAGGGACAAGGTGATACCACTCTATGGCAGGGGCAACACCAAACAGGAGGACCCTAGAAATAAGGTGAGGTGGAGGTTTTATACTTAATACCACTATAATCCCTATACCAATATTGCTTACATTATGGAGCAATGTCATAAGCAAGGCGATGCCCAGGCACAGACACACGACTCTGGAGGGGTGCAGAAATTATCACATCAGAACCACAAAATATGTTTCAAGGGCGAAGTTATAGAAGCTCGCACTGGGCGCACAAAAGGCAAGTTATAGCATTGTTATAGAATTCTTTATATATTGGTGTCGCCAGGTGCCCCCCCGGCCAGCCGGACAACGCACGGAGCCAGAAAACAACAGCGGGTTCCCCGGTTTCGGTTTCGGCGAGGGATTCCACATGTCCTTCGGCATTGGCGCCTTCCCCTTCGGCGTGTTCACCTCAACATTCAATTTCGGTGACCCAAGACCCAGTGCTGGTAAGACCCCACTACATCCACATTATATTACTCAAAATACATTTGTACATTCACAAAGCCTACATTTATTGTTTGCCCTGTATACATAATAATAATAATAATAATAATGTTTGGACATTATCACACAGCGCCATCTGGCCCCAAACTAAGCAAAGCTTGTACTATGGGAACCAGCAGCTGATATAATACTTATATACTTTTTGTTTGTAAATACATACTTATAATACATACCAAACACCCAGACGCAAGGCAAACATATTTGTCACATAAATGTTCGCCCCTGGCTGGAATCGAACCCGCGACCCCTAGCGCAGCAGTCAGGTATACTAACCACTAGACCAGCGGTCTCGTCAAATATCACATATATCTTCACTATGGTATGACCAGTTACTTTTTACAAGGGATTTCTCCTTACTATACATATGTTAGTAGGTACTATGTTAGTGTTACACAGTAACAATATTGAACCCATCCATGCTGGACATATAAGCAATTTAGAAATTGAGTGGGGCTCCCGTCCTTGATTCAACTATATATACTTAAGTTTGTAATGTATAAAGGGTGAACTACTGTTGTTACCTCGTAGCTCCTCGCGGCACGGCGCAGTTCGAAGAGGAACAGTTCCTGTCGAAGATATTCCTGTGGGTAGCAATTCTGTTCGTGCTGTGGCTGATCTTCGCATGACCGCCGCCGGTTCCGCCCTCGCGCGCTGCTGGCGACGCCTCGCCTCCCGCGACACACTCGTCATGTAACTTGGCAACTTTGGCGTCCTTCACGGTCAGCTTACACTATATATAATACCCAAACACATGGGTTGAATTGCAAACAATTTGACATTGTTGCCTACTGCCCGTACCCACTTCGTTCGTATGACGGTTCTTAATGCAGGCTAAAGATCACACCTCATTTAAAGACTCTGCGCGTGATGTTACATGTGTTAAAATGTTACCCAAGTCAACAAGATTTAATAAAAATACACTCTCAACATAAGGCAAGTATTTTGTAATTGGTTCAGAGTTGAGATATCAAAATAAATGGGCTTTTGTTGCCGCCTGTATACAATACATACACGTAATTGACGTAATCTGATTTCAATTCGTAATTTGATGGTTAAATTATGAGTTTTTTTTAAGATACGCTTGACGCTAGTAGTATCCAATTTTAAACACAAGTACGCTGTTTGTTCCATATCAAATGTATAAGTTCACTTATTTGCCATTGGCTGTGCAGAAACTCAGGGCGCCTATAAATAATTCGTCGTAATAAATAATTATAAATGTTGGATCAATAATGGTTTTCAACTGCTTGGAAAATGTCTATATGGTATTAGAAATGCACTCACACACACTCAGAAATAATACAAACACATTATCACAGTACAATAGTGCCCTAGCCCAGGAAATGCTCTTAAACACCTGAATGCCTCCTGAATAATTATGGACTTCTGCATTTCCAGGTGAGGAACGTCAAAATTTTAAAAAAAAGCCTGTTTTTTAATATAAAAAATACTTAAGCCATTAAGTTTGTTCGCACAGTGGAAAAGTGCGCTCGTAAGGGCGAACTATTGACTGTACAGAGTCCAGTATATGTACACAAATTACAATTAAATAAAATATCTATTTGCATCGATAAAGTATAAAGCATATGTGTTCCCTAGTCCGACTCTGCCTGCTTTAAGTTTTTTTCTTTTATTGTTAATTTATTATTGCCAGTTTCAAATTATACATATTGCGGTAACAGGGCGTATCATCCAAATGACGTCATATTAATATTTGGTTAGTTAACAAAGAGAAGTCCAATAAAGTGTTACTTTTGTATAAACAATCCCCGCTCATTATGGTAACTAATATTAAACATGTTTTCAATTCTTACCTGTTATTTGCCCTGAATATTGTAACTCAATTCCTCGTTACCTACTCAGGGCTAATGTGTGATACCATAGAATATAAGCTAAAAGATTTAACTGACAATATTTACATTCAAATGGGTCGTGTCTTCAGACCATTCAGTAATATTTAGGATTTATTATCACCTTGTGCAGACAAGAGATCAACAATATTTTTACAATTCGCTATGCAAGTTGTAAACAAATATAATCTTGTTTGTACAAACGTTTTAAATGCTCCTAAAATACGGAAATGTTTCTTTATATTCCACTAAGGTGGCAAACAAAACTAGCACACGGCCCGCCTGATTGCTTAAGTGCTTTGGATTAAAGGTACTTGAAACATAAACTAAGATAAACATTACATAAATAAACTTGTTTATAATTTCAAGGTGAAAGAAAGCGACCAAGAGGGAAATGAAGAATAGCGCTTTAAAATTCCTATTTATATTATTTGCCTACAAAGTTTATTTAGCGTCCCTTGAAGTACTATTGTCAGTTAGATTCTGTTAAATACTAAAACATCAGACATATAAGTGAGTGCACCTTATCTAAAACGAATATATTAAACTGCCGGATGCCTTATGGTCGTTTATTAGATACTTTTAGCATTTGTGTCGTGATTGTAATATTACCTACATATTGAATAAACGATGTTTATGTGTGTTGTTGATGTTGCATTCGATATTTGACGATAATTTGATGTCACTTATTTGTTTTGTTAATCACCACTAAAAGATATCCATTTTAGTAATGTTGTTAAATATTTACGTTATTTTCTGAATACAGATGTTCAGAAAATTTTATATTTTTCGGGCCACTCTGTATAATGTCATATGTCATATTTGTTTTGTTTCTAACCTAGCCTTAACAAACTAAGAATCAATATTGTACATTAAGTATTGCGCCGAGGTCTGTTACACCGGTTTTTGTTTATAAATGATTATGTTAATCGGTAGCTGAAATTACTCTTAGCACAATTTTATTTTACCATTATTGACAAAACTTCAATTATACATAAATAATATGTGAGAATTTGTCTGAGCTGAAACAGCGACGGACTGACCATGTGACGTTGGTACATATGTCTGAGCTGAAACAGCGACGGACTGACCATGTGACGTTGGTACATATGCTTCATTAAATTGTTGATGTTAGGTCAGACCTCTGCTCTGTCTTCTCGAGAAGCCGCGAGGGTCTGAGTAACAACTTCACGCTGCCTACATCATTCTAATTCCAAGCAATCATGTGTCAGTATGTACTGTAATCGGTTCACGTTATCTTGTTATTGGTAAAGCGGTTTGTAATTAATAATTATGTAGTCACATGTTTTATAGAATATAATAATTATGTATGATAGAGTTTGGTGATCGATAAACGCAAAAGCCACTTTTATCTACTGTACAAAATCATAAAATTGTATATATTTTGGGACTTCTACAATTTTAAAAGCTTAAAGCAAATTTGGCAGATAGATCCTTGACACGTATCGTAATAATTATTGGTTTGAGCAGTAAAAGCGATAGGAACCGTTCCTTGCACTGCACTTTTCGATGAAAGCTGAAATTAGTTACTGCCACCTTGATCAGAATTAAAAGTTAGCATGGCATGTGTAAATATATAATGTCATTCCAGTTTTTAAAAATTTGATATTAAATTATAAGCACACTCGAGTGTGTTGGCCGTATAACTTAGACGATCATATTGCCTGGTGCAGCCCAATGGAGACAACCAGCATATGTTACAGTAAAAATCAGCCTTAAATCCTAATTTAACATTGTGTACAGTCAACATACTTTCTAAAAAGTAAATACGTTATAGTTGCTGTCTGTCTAGATTTAATAACGAGCAAATATCCAAAAACAATGATAGGTCAACTACTATAGATCGACTACGCCCTTCCTCAAAGAAAATAATGGAATATGGAAATTCTGGATATTTTAAACTTAAAATAATAAGTTATGTATGTATACAGGTAAATTGAATAAGTACGCTGGCTAGAGTGGCACCTAGCTTAGATATGTTGTGTTTGTTAACCCAGCGTCGCGTCGCCGTTGGACAAATTAATATTATATTTATTGATTAGTAGATACATTTTATTTTAATAATATTCCTGTATTCGTAAGTGTATATATTAAAATATAGTATTTCAAAATAATTATTACGTTGTGAAGGGAAGGTTTGTGTAAAATATACATTTGAAAAATATAATGATGCTAAAAACATGATCTTTAAATTTTTTATCCCAAGTAATCCCAACATAGAATTGATACTTTATATATATATATATATATATATAGGTGTATGCAAATACCACTACTATTGTATAATCGTACTTATTTCGTTCTAAAATTAGATCCGGAACGTTTTTGGAAAATGCGTCCCTGCCTTTCCCCAGTGATACCATATCACTACATAATATACAACAAAGTCGCCTTCCGCTGTCTGTCTGTCGTTGTGTATGCTTAGATCTTTTTAAACTACGCAACGGATCTTTTTGGGTGTTTTCGGAAATAGATAGTGATTCAAGAGGAAAGTTTTTATGTATAATTAATTTGCTTTATTAGGTATTTAACTTATATACATAACGCAGGCCGTGCGAAGCCAGGTCGGGTCGCTAGTTGTTAATAAAATTCGTGTGCCTTTTAACTTAATTTATTTAGTAAAAACGCAATGAGCTGTGTAATCCTTACAGGGAGTCAAACCATCATGGCCTCAGCAGCTCACTTCCTTGTTTCTTACAAATATTATTACATACTAGTACTTAATCTAAAATATTATTTCTCATCCTTGTCAAATTTGCATCAACAGTTTTTTTGGATTTTAGGTATCGTATTTTAGCTCTTTTTAGTGTTATTAGGTGTAATTTTGATTACTTATGCATGAGATGGAATGGATAAAACATTAAATAATTCATACAGGTACAGTCTTTAAGGAATTTACATTAAAAAAACATTTTTTTTGTTTTTAATGCTACCTGTAGTTTAGATCCAATTCTTCTAGGTGCAGATTGTTACAAAGGCAACACAGCATTACAGTGCCGGTAGCAGGAACATTGTCGACAACGTATTCTAAAACGTAACTCGCGAAATGTCAAAATTGTCATACTAATTTTTAGTTCCACTTTTCACCGCCGCAGCGCTGTTCATTTTTCAATACAAAAATAGTCGAAGGCGATACGAAAACGTTGTCGAAAAAGTTCATGCTACCGGCACAGATATCCAGGTGAAATAGCATTCATTTCTTTGTCCCCATATGAAGCTTACAGAATGACATTGAAAATAATATACAAAACAAAAACTATCCTCTTGAAACTCGTCAGTATTTTTTTTCCTGTAATGAAGACAACTCCATCGCTTGAACTTCGTTCTAACAACGCGACATTGGCGAAATTATGGCAACCCCGCAGAAGCAATTTATAAAGAATTTGTAGTTTATGCTTCAAGTGACATTTTATAAAAAAGGTAACCCTTATTTCAAAACCGTAAGTATCCAAACATCCACTGCCGTACAGAGACGTATTTTAAGAGATACCTATCATGTAAGACTTTTGCCTTTATATTAACGGAAAATTAGTTATGCGGAATTCCTTAACAAAAACCTATCTTAGAAATGAAGGTAGAGGTGGTAGAGGACTAGTTTTATTCAATACCATAGAGTTTTAGAGTCCGGTCCATGCTAGTGGATGCGATGTACTGCGCGTTCTTACCGAACCGGACGCCAGTGGCGGAGGCCGTGTGGTCGTTGAACACCTTCAGCTCCTGCCACTGGCGACACAGGTACACGCGCACGTCCGTGCCGGCCACGGCCAGGTACGTACCACTCTGGTCGAAGCACAGCTCCTTAATCACATACCCCTCTTCCAACTGAATAGTTTTGAAGTTCTTCAGTTTACGCAAATCCCAAAGTTTAACGCAAGCGTCTTCAGCAGCGGTGGCTAAATAGTAGCCGTTCTCCGAGAATGAGATGGAGGTCACTGACCCGACGTGTCCGGGGAAGTTGGCAACATTGCTCTGCTCCTTAAGATCCCAGATCTTGACCTGGGAGTTCTCGGTGCCCGTGCCGAAGATCAGACCGTCAGGATGGAACTGTGCCGTCGTTAGACTCGCTCCGGAGAAGTCGCTCACCTGAACACAGAGGTCAGAGTTTAATGCTTCGGCGTGTGACATAAACTATGATTAAGTTGTTATACCGTGCAAGTATATGGTTCGCTTGATGGTAAGCGGTCACCAAATCATCTGTCGGTTAAGATACGCGTACAATGCCACGGGTATCGCTTGCGCTTTGCCAACATAATTGTGGAAAGGAATTTAGTGCTTCTGCTAGCAGCATATGGTATCCTTCCAGCAAACACAAAATATCCTCAGGTAACCTTTTGAAACCTTACCCCAGAAACACAAGATTACAAAAAAGAGTAGTAGCAACAGTAGTGGATTTTGTTATTGAAGGCAACCTTCTGTTGCTTCAAATGTTTGAACTTTATTATGGGAAGCCCCATTACAACTTGTTTATGCAATAATTATGTTTGTAGCACCTGCGTGTTAAGTATGTACTATAAGTATGTCTTTACATAACAAAACTATCTAAGTATTCTATTTTCTACCGCTTCGCATAGAGCCTGCTTGGTTTGGGGCTAGATGGCGCTGTGTGATAACCTAGCTTTATTATTATTATAATAAAAAAAGCAAATCGAACCTTAGTGAGTAGAGCCCCGGTGCGTATGTCGGAGAAGGCCCAGTGCTGGTCGGTGGAGGTGGAGAGCACGTAGTCGCCGGTCGGGTGCAGCGACAGGCCGGTCACCGGGCCCTCGTGCGACCGCAGGATCGCCGTGCTCTGGGACCTGACATACAACAATCACTACATTACACATACATATAGATGGTGGAATGGAAAAATAAATTAAAATCTAACATGAGTTTTATATGCAGTTCGATAGTTTCGGATTCTCTATCGATCTGTCTAGATTAGCAGCCAATCGGAAGTTTCAAACGGAAAGACAAATTAAAAAAAAAACGTTAATAAAGATACAATTTTAAATTTTGGGCAAAATTACGATATGGCAACGAAATATACACTACCCTGCAAATGAAACATGACCCCTCTATGCGGACTAAGCAAAATAACCATTCAACATTTCATATTGATAAAATATTGATAGATACAATCCAATGCAGGTATAACGCCATATAAAAATATTTGTCAAACTAAATTACCAAATAACTTTTTTTAATACTACCAATACAATGTAGCAAGCAACCACATATCCGCGTAATGGTCTGTCTTTTTAACATCCAAATATTGAAATGACATTCAAAGTTTGAAGGCCCACGTAACAGTTTGAAGCGTCTTCAAAATACAATTACGCATGTAAAATCGGAGGCCACTCAAAATTAATGTGGCATTAGATTTCACTGGCATTTCTATATTCGGCCATAAGTCACATAGATAAAAGTGAAGCACTCACGTAGGCACGTTCCAAACTCTAATAGTGTGATCAGGCGAGGCCGTGATGACGGTGTCCTCGTCGGGGTGGTAGATGACCCTGGTGACCTTCTTGGTGTGTCCCTTCAGGATGGCGACCACTTGCTCCGTGTCCTTGTTGAACACGGTCGCGTTGCGGTCGTTGCCGCCCGTCAGCAGCTTGCTGTGGTCCGACGGGTTGATGTCCAGCGAGAGGATGCCCGGCACACTGGCCGAGTGGAGACCCTGGATAAATCAATAGCGCATTTTTTTTACCACTATGGTAGCACAAATGCTTGAGACCATGGTAAGCAGTCACCATAGCTTATAGACGCTAGCGATACTAGGGGTATCACTAACGCGTTGCTAACCTTATTATTATTAAGAACTCATTGTGGTACCATTATATCCTATTTGCAAGCACAGTGTATCTTCGTGGAGCTCTGGCAACTTTACTCACTGCAGAAATACAACACTATATCAAAGTAGTGTTATTTGACTGTGGTCTTCTGTAAGATGGAGGTGCAGTCCCTAGTCGGACTGCTCCAATTTTAATGTAAAAATACACGGGAGATCCCATTCCATCCTACCTCTCTTCTTAGCTCATGGTGTTATTAAGCTTAGAAAAAATCATTGGTAGAGTGTGGGGTTTGAAACTGGGCCCATCAAATGATTGCTTCAACTGCTCCTGCTTCAACTACCAGGCCACCACGGCTAACAAATTAATATAGTGTAGTATAGTTACGGGATGCGAGGCGAGCGTGAGGAAGGCCCGCAGCTGGTCGGGCGGCGTGAGTCCCTCGGGCACGCTGCGGCCGCGTCGCTTGCGCTCCTGCGTCAGCGCCGTGGCGCGCTCCTGCAGCCGCGCCACCACGCCCGGCGCCACGCCCAGCGCCGCCGCGCCCGCGCCCGCCGCTCCACCCGCCGCGCCCTCCGCCTGCACACACACACGCGCACACCGACCTTCAGGGAGACGCACTCTAACAAGCATCACAAGCTCCTGACTACCTGACTGTACCTACAAGTTATACTGCTCCCACCAACCATTTTTTTTAGAGTGGCAAACAAGCATACTTGATAAAAGTCCATACTTGCAGCATGCTTGTTAAAAGATGTTACGGCAAAGAAGCTAGCAGTTAAAATAGTTTTCATTTGATCAGATAAGAAAGAGTGTTGATAGTAATAGGTATATTGATAACATTAATTTAAGTGACAATATTCCATGATAACCTTATTGGTGTTTTAGTACAAGCCATTAGTTAGTATTGATGATACATTAATATTGATGCTGATTTTGTTTGCACTGAACTTCACTCCAAACTCTTGGGATTTTCCAGGAGTTTAGTTTGAGTATGTTTGTTTATTAACTACTACTCAACAACCAATGGCCATGTTATTTTGTACGTAAGGAGTACAGAAAAGGACAGAGTAAAACATTGTGCATACCTGAGCCGGCTGTGGTGCCACAATACCAGCTTGGGGCTTGAGTGTGGCGAGCGCTTCACGCGCGGCCGTCACCTCCTTCGTGAGGCGCGCGATCACACGACAAGCAGCATCATGCTGGTATAACGCGTGGCTTAACTCCTGCATAGATAATCAGATAGTGTTAAAGTTCTATCAAGCATATCAAAAAATTTATTCAGTATGATGCAGTATTCAGAAATAGTAAGCCCTTAATGTAATTAAATTAATCATAGTGGCTTTCAATTCTATGATAAAATAAATATCTTTCTTGCTAATGAATCCAAATGTAGTTCTAGCAATTGGTCAGCCTACCAAGTATGACAAAGGTCCATGTGAGGAAGCTGTTAGAAAAATGAATAGTTAATTATACTTCCTGAAGAATTTATGCTATATCATAATGGTGGATGGAATCTGCTCACCTGTCTAGCTGTCTGCAACTGCTGTCTCTGTGTGAAGGTGTGCAACATCAATGCGTCCCACTCATCCTGCATGCTTTTCAGTGTGGCGGGGATCGATGTGGCACTTGGAGGCTTTGGCTTCACTATTGGTGGAGCTGCATAGGTAAATATTTCATCACTACCAGTCTGACTCCAGCTAATAGTATTGGCAGCCTACCATAGCATACTTTGTAATCAAGGTGTGCTGTCCATTCTGTGAATGGCGATATACATGTGCAAACTCATTAACAGCACTCCAAGAACTATGTACATTTTTTGTCAAGTATTATTGGACCCTAAGTATGATTTAGGTAATATTTATTGCAGCATTATAAAAACAATACCTGATGGTAATTTAAAGGCCACATAACAGAAACCTATTCCAGTCCTCATCAACTAAGTTACTATCCAGAAGCAATCCTTTATTTCAGATGAAAACCTATTATTTATGTCTCTTTTCTACTCACTTTTGATTTCAATGAGATCTTCAACACGAAGTTCCTTGCCATTGATGGGGTCCACACCATTCTCTATGATATACTTCTCAATGACCCGCTTCTCGAACACCGCCCCCGACGTGGGAGACACCACAGGCGCTTCGGGGACTTCATTGGATACTATATTCAAAAAGTTAGGTTATAATAATTCGGTCAACCACAGCGGGAAACAAAATAACAATTTTAAACTATAGTAACAATACATTGGTGAGGTGAACAGTACAGTGTTCTAACAAGATTCGAGAAACGGGGGAGTGAACAAAACAAAAGGTCTGTACAATCTAAGATTACAACCGGTAGGGTACGCGCGACTCTGATTACAGGATACTAAAACAAGAGTGCCTAATTTGTACTAATATTGTAACTTTATAACTTACTAGCACAGTAAAGAGCCATTTTCAGTCCAGTTTAATGAGCTTATTCGATATAATTAACTTTTATAAAATTCTACCATGAAAATATCAGTCAATCAAGTCAAACATCACAGAGTACAGCATAGATAATAATACACTAATACATATAGATAATACACTAGTACAGATAGGCATACCACACCACAGAGTACAGTAAAGTAATATGTCATAGATCGTTCGTAGATAGACAGAATACAGACGGAATCTAGCCAATTTTTTTTTCTTCGACCCACTTAGCCACGCCCTACTCCTCTATTAAAGAGGTTTGGGATTTCCCTAGAGTATTCCCATTAAAATTGGGCCCGTCCAAATGGGGGGGACTGTACCTCCACCTTACCGCAGTGAAATAACACAACTTTTATAAAAAATAATGAAAGCATAGGATCCGCTAGAAAAGTGACGGATAAGGATCTTATTTCTCCCGCGGATACGGATAGCCGGAACATCAATGCTCCACGAGGATACGCTGAGCTAGTAGTTACAAGTTATGTACTCTGTGCTAGTAGTAGTGCTGCTAGCACAGTGAGTGCTTATCAACAACAAGGTTGACGTTACCCGTTAGTGATACCCCTGGCCCTGGTATTGCTAGCGGCGTAGCGGCTATGGGCTACGGTGACTGCTTACCATCGGGTGGGCCGTATGCTTGTGCCTTAGTGGTATAAAAAAAACATTTGTTTACTTAGTTTGGTATTTAACTTTTCAGTAATAACCTGTAAGTCGTAATGTAGTCTTTTGTAATAAAATTATCTCGTAGTGGTTATGTACTCTTTGATAACCTGTTTCCAAATTAGAGTTTACCTCGTTATAACTTTGCGGGAAAAATATAAAATTATTATTTGAAGGTTTAATTTTATGAATGTTTATAATCCATCTAGGACCCAAGAGAATTTGACCCAATAAGCCAGGGTCGCTAAGAATTTGGCTATGGTATCCCCTGCCTGTCGTAAAAGGCGACTAAAAGGGGGCCGACGGGCCCGTGGGCAGCCAGAGTGGGGGCTCTGACTGCCCCTTTAAACGGGCCCGAGACTGGTGGCAGCACGACGTGGCAAGTGCTGTCAAGAGCATGCGAGGGTCCCAGGGGCGGCGACATGGCTACCTAAAAATAGGACCCAAGAGAATACAACCGCTACGCTAGTCTAGGACCATGTTATAGTCCAAGCCACAGAGTACATAATCACTACGTTTGTCCAAGCTGTGCGCACTGAATTGGAAAAACGTTCATAATTAATAATTATAAAAATACATAACATATACTCATGAAAAGTTGAGAACCCTGTTTTTTCCCGTGATGGAAATTGGACACCAGCGACCAGAGAATCACCGATCATGGTCGTTGCGAGACTAAAGACAAATTTGATTAAAATTGGAAACCCGTATTTAAGTCTGCGTGCGTGACTGCCAAACAAACCTTCAACAAACTTTCGCAATAATGTTACTATTTATGTTGAACGATTGGCTTATGTTTTCGATCAGAAACTACTACTGGATTACATATCCATGTGATCCATGGCTATATACATATATTTGTACTGTGATTCGTAAGCGGGTTTAGCTTCCGGCGGCGTCTGTCTGCCTGCAATGGCGGACTGCCTTCGGATTTTGTCCAAAATTATAGTTTAGAAAGCCATACATGCAAGATTATCACGAGAAGAGAAAGTTAAAATAAATAGCTTCACAACTCTTTATTAAAATTATAGAACAACAGTATAGAATAGTTTCGCCAGTAAAAATGGCACACTCCATAGTACTAGCCGTGTTGTGTAAAAACTTAAGACTATGTATGTATGTACATGGCCACTATAAAAAACTTCAGTAGCTTGTACAATTTATTTACATGTAACAAAATAAGTAACAATTTAGTTTTAATAATTAAAATCCTTATAATAATACTAATAGGGCGTCATACTGTTGTTACGAATATTCATACACTACAACAATATGACAATGTTTTGGTAAACAGTAAAAACCCCATAAGAAAGTTATGGTAAACGTAAACTACCATATTTATAACATGATAAAATTTCATTCCTAACCTATAGGTTACAATAAAATTAACTAAGATGTGATTTCCACAAAATAAATTTTAACCCTGCAGGCTAATTCAGAAGTATAAATTAACAAAATCTTATATCTTGTTCAAATAAAAATATTGGTTCCTAACTGAACCAAACGAAAGAATATCTCAAGAAATAAAGTTATTCCTAAGTATACATTACTTAATTCTAAAGACTTTGTTGACTACAGACATTGTATTATCCCTGGTTGATCCAGTTTACACTTATACAACTACATTGCACGAGTTTTGAAATATATTATGTACATCATCTTAATGAAAGAGGTCAAATATTTACAAACAAAAATACTTTAATTTATGCTTCACCAATTATTTTGTTCGATAATAAAACCAAAACTCATAATAATAAATAATTTTCAGATTGACTGCTCAAAAAGCCGACCAATTTGTAAAAGCGTCAATCAACTAAAGATTTAAATGTATAATTATGTAGTATGATTCTAAGGTATGAAATATTTCAAGAATAATTAATATGTTCGATATTTTTATTGATAGTAAAACATGATAGAGAATCCATTGCAAAAGTTCACAACCTCGCCATTTAAAGCATGAGTTACGGTTAGTCCACACTCCACGTTGTGCCAACTTCATTTTTCACGCAAATAATAACATTGTCATACTGTCTCCTTTCAATTGACCTCCGATGGTCATGTAGAAATTAACACATATATATAGAAAGAGTTATTAGAGAAAATAGAATCACTTATGTCACAAAATATATCTCCGTATGATTCATAATGGCTTCGTCAGAATTCACAACACAAGTATCACTGTAGTTTGCCGAGGCCCAAAATTTCATTGGGGTTTACCAATCACTCCATGAAGACTGGCGACTTTGTGCGGTCGTTCAGCACTTGTAGCTTCTTTAGGCGTATGGTCTTGTCCTCGCTGAGCCACCCATCCGATCCGTGTGGTAGCGGACAGAGTGTTTAGGAGAACAGCGACTGGAATCACGTGAGGTTGTGCCTCAGGTGCGTGACGGCGGCGTAGACCTTGATGGCGGGCCCCAGCGGCAGCGGCAGGCAGTGCACGAGCTCGTCGCGCGAGGCCATCACCAGCTGCGCGCCGCCCAGCCGCCCGCGCAGCGCCGCCCGCCCCGCCGCCGCGCCGCCCACCGCGCCCACCAGCGCCGCCACCTCCTCCTGCAACACACAACACACACCTCAACCGCCACTCTACCAACGACCGCCGAATCCATATATGCTAAAACTAGATGCCTTCCAGAATGACCGGATTCTTATTGCTAAGGATACCAGGAAATGGGAAGAATTGGGCGAGGCCTTTGCCCACCAGCGGAACAGTATACGAGATCTGTAAAAAAAAATAGGTGTATAAATTGTTCACTAATGGACACCTAACCTACGGTATCCCTGAATAAAATAGAGTATAGACATATATATAATACAATATCTTATTTCTAAGCGGGAGAAGTAGCTGAGAAACAGCTTGTTACACTATAAAGACATACTAAGAAGGCTATATGAGGTATTGCGTTGAATGTGTTGGTGATGCTAACCTGCGTCCAGAGTGTGGGGTCGGCGGGCAGGCGCGCCTCGGCGATAGTCCGCGCGATCTGTACGCGCAGCGGTCGCGGTGCGCTGTGTTTGTCTCGCTCGCACTCGTCGCGGAGCGGCCGCGGCATGCTATGCTTGTCCCGCTCGCACTCGTCGCGTAGTGGTCGCGGGGCGCTATGTTTGTCACGCTCGCACTCGTCGCGCTCGGAGCCGCGCAGCTTGTCTCGCTCGCACTCGCCGCGCTCGGAGCCGCGCCACCGCTTGCCGGTGCTGGACACTGACTCCTCGTCCGAGACCTGTACATATACAATCAGTAGTTATGGATTTTTCAAGTTGAACTATTACAACACAATTAATACAGTAAGTTTTTGAACAAAGAAAGTTATAAAAATCCGCCGAATAATGATATCACATGTATGACGATATAAATATAACTAAACAAATTGTATAACTTACATTTCCATGTATGACAAATCTATACTATCTTTAGAGAAAAGATTTGTATTAATGTATGACTAGGCTCCGAAACTACTGGACCAATTTCAAAAATTCTTTCACCGTTTGAAAGCTACATTATCGCTGAGTAACATAGGCTATATATTATATTGATGCGCGGTCGAAGTCGCGGGGAAAAAGCTAGTATTAAATAAATTAAAACTTACGTCATTTTTCACCACCTCGACTCGTTTATGTTTCGGTGGCCTGCCTCTGAGCGGTCTGAAAGAAACAATATGTTTTCGTTACTTATCAATACACGATGTATCCGTTATATTATCAGTTGGTGAATAAGCAAAATACCTTTCTTTGGTTGTGTCACTGTTCGGTGTGCTGGGATGCGTTGATTTAGCCGGCTTGGCGACGACCCTTAAATGGGAGATGCATTTTAATAAGTATTTAGTTTGACCATAGAGGCAACAGGAGGCGGGGCGTGGTGCTTGTGTGTACAGACCTGCGCTCCCGCGGCAAGTCGTGGTCCGGCTCGGCGGGGCGCGGCGAGAGGCGGTCGGGCGGGGGGGGCGGCGGGCGGCGGTAGGGACAGGCCGAGGCGGCGGCGTGGTGTTTGAGCGCGCCGCCGTGCGCCGAGCCCAGCCCGCGACACCCGCCCACGCCGCACGGCCCGGTCACGCGGTACTCTTCCACTGCTACACAATAACATTCACCTCACTTAATTTTACTAAAAAACAGTCAAACAAAGCACTTTTCAGACTTGCACTGTAGGGATATAAACGGATGCAGGGGAGAGGGAGCCCCAAGAAGAGGTGGATGGACAGTGTTCGGAACGAAATGGAAAAGTGTGGAGTGAGAGCCGATTGGCCGATGGCGGCAGCGAGGGATATGGCGTCAATAAACATTTGGAGCGGTCTTTAGGGCCACATTACTTGAGTATGACGTGCCATTTTCGAAGCAGTTATTATACAAAACCTACAACGTAATTTTCATGTGAAAGTTGCGAATGTAAAAAATAATACTTGTGTTTCTGCGGTAAGTATGGTTGCCAGTGCTCCACGACGATTCGCTGCGCTAGTAGTAATGCTGCTAGCACAGTGAGTCCTAATCAACAACAGGATTGGCAACGCGTTAGCAATACCCCTGGTATTGCTGTAGGCTACGGTGAAAGCCCTCAGGAGGGCCGTAAAAAAACGGATGTTGTAAATGAGTGTTTAGTATAGTGGTCTTACTGAGCGGCGGCTCTAGCGGGTGGCCGGTTTTGAGACACCAGCCCACGGGGTGCATGTCGGGCGAGTCGTCGTCCAGCCACGTGGCCAAGTGGTCCGGCCAACCGTCGAACGACACCCGCACCTGGTGCCCCTTCACCGCGCTGATGCTCGCCACGCGGATCAGGAACGGTACCTGGACAAAACACATACAAACAACTATTCACCTACACCTTCAACTACATATTGTGATCCCTGTTAAAGCCTCGGAGTATATTTGCGGTGATCAGCACATGCTGAGTTGGGACCGTTTCATAACGACACAATTCTTTTTATACATTTGTCTTTCAAGAAAGGATCATATAATATGTTTATGTGTTGTTATCAATAAATGTTTTTTCTTTCTGTCTGTTGATGCCACATAAATTTTGAGTGGGATCTAATTTTTCATGTGAAATTGTATTTTGACGTTTCAACATGCTTGGCTTGGGCGTGGGGCTTCAAACTTTAAAAAATGTTTAAAAGTCGTTTCCGTTAGAATATCACCTGCAATTTTCCCATACACCGTTTTCTAAATAATTCACGATATATTCGTAGTATAAATACGATAGGTTCGCAACTCGCGAGCGGTCATAGGGAACGGTAACCGCCCAACAGGCCAATTGTATGCTTGACAACCTATACTCATTGATTTTATTTTTATAATCTTTGCACCATAATTCTTGATGACGGCAAGTCCAACTGAGCCTTTGTCAACTCACCCTGGGATCAACCACTTCCAGCTTCATGCCCGGCTTGAACCCTTGTGGTGGACGAGTTTTGAAAGCGCGTGGGGGCGCCGCCGAAGCGCCCGTCTCCGTGAGGTAATTCTCCCACGAGAATGTGTCCGGATCCTTGTAGACTGGTGAACAAATTTACACTTATATTATTGTGGACACATAATAAGAATATACGTAGTCAAAAGTAAAATAAGATATCCCTGCGGCGCGGCGTCCGATCATTATGAAGAGATGAGATGGCGATATCGCCTATCTGAATATCTACACACCAGCTAGAGTAAATATTCTTGCCTGAGTATAACTAATATGAGCAGGTCACCACAATCGAACGCTATGGTGGTCACAAGTGATCGGAAGATCAAATGAGTTCGGCTTGACACGTAGGGGTCCTGGGTTCGATTACAATGTTGAGTAAAATAATTATAATCGGACTAGTCTTGTATTTTTTATTTCAATTGACTGATAAATGTTCAATGTTAATTTAAAGTGACTGTTGTTCGACATTTAATCAATATTATACAAACACGGAGTGCTGCACATTGGTACATATACACAACTGTTTCAATAGAAAGGGCACGTATATATGTGTATATCTAATAGGTAATGCTTTTAATTGAATTTATAAAGCCAAGCTGTGCATAATAATCAAGTTTAATCTTAAGCTTTATCCAAATTATGATTAAGGAAATAATGATTGAAACAATAAATCCCGCACAATATGTGTCTTTATTAAAATCATTTATATACCAACTTAGCAACGTTGTAACTAAAAGCAATTATACCATTCATTTAAAGGTCAAGCAACTCAACCAAATATAACATTAACAAGAAATTGTTGAAACAAAAATTATATAAAGAAATATACCTTCTCTTCTAGCGAAAACGTAGCGCCGAGTACGGGACAAACGAGGTAATTGTTGAATTTACGAAATAAATAATCACAAATGTATGTTTACACGTCGCGTCGGCGTCGGTCGCGTCGCACTTTCGATATAAACATTCGCAGACTGGATACGTGCGACCGGTTCGACGTTCCAACTTAATATACAACACTATCAAGCGAGCATGACTAATGAGACACGAGCATACAGATAAACAATATGTCGTTTATCCTCGTCCATTAATGTGAACATTCATACTGGCCGAAATTTAATAAAAGGTCCATGTTTTATCCCATAACTGCCTATACCATACTTATATTATTAATGAGAAAGTAACTTTGTTTTCTACCTTTTCAGGACTGAATAGCTGAACGTATTGTAATAAATTTGACAAGGAGATAGATTATATCCAGGTAAGGACATTGGCTACTTTTGTCTTTAAACAAATGCAGACGAAGTCGCGAGTAACAGTTAGTATGTATTTGAATGAATAGTTTATTGTTTTTTTTTTCTTAGTTCCAACTATAATAGGCAGTTTCATAGTTTTAACGGTGAATATTTTGTATGAAATAAATTAAAGTTCGATGCGCTTAGCAATCAGCCGATTGTCATTAATGTCTCGCAAGTATAGCTCGAGCTCCTTCTCAATTATCAGTGTATATTATATATTAGTGTGTATTTTACTTTTTTAAATTTATTTTTACACCATTAAGGTGACACACAGGCATACGGCAGTCACCGTAGCCTATAGCCGCTAACAATACCAGGGATATAACTAACGAGTAGCCAACCCTGTTGTTGATGAGGACTCATTGTGCTAGCAACATTACTACCAGCGCAGTGTATCCTCCTGGAGCACTGGCAACCTTACTTACCGCAGAAGCAGAAACACAACACTACATCAAATGAGTGTTATTTGACTGCGGTCTTCTTAAGGATGAGGTACAGTCCCCAGTCGGGCGGCTCCAATGTTAATGGGAAGACTCACGGGAGATCCCAATTCGCTCAACCATTACTACATTACTAATGTATATATATTTATGTATCTAGGTGTTTAGTTTAATTAGATTTTTGAATCACGAAGGCAAGATATACGCCGATCAGCATCGACCTTCTATTGACGAGGAATATTCTTCCTTCTCCAAGAAGTTGTAGCTGCACTGCAAACGGGTACTGTCAACGGCCATGCGGCAGAATCATGGCAATCAAGCATGGGGAATCCCTGTGTGCCGTAGTATTTTTAGCAATCTGATACGACATTACAATATTTACTTCACCATGGCCAATATCCGTCCGCGTTGATATAAAAAACCACAAAACTGATTTGACTAGTGTCTGTTTACCGAGAAAAAATGTCTAACAGTGCTACGCCAGGCCGCTGAGTAATAAACATAGCACGTCGAATCCTATATTCACTTATCAGCTTTGGCAAGTAGAGCGTCAAGCTGAAAAATTGTTGTTTGTATTGTATGTAAGGGCTCACTGATGTTCCCCAATGTACTGTTCTGGCCACGTACGCCGAATGCCAGACCACTTTTGGGCTAATACCACCACCTGATCCCCACCTGTCAGACGTCGCCGTCGTGTCGTGGCATATCAAAGCGCAGGTGGCGAGACAATCTAGAGGCTTATATAGTGCGGTGCGGGTACAGTGCGGTATGGAACCGCATGACGGCACGAGTTGTAAACAAGGAACTTAAAAAAACCTGCACACGTTGGGTTGGCCAAGCGAAGCGCGAGGAGACGACTGGAAAAAGAGGAGTGTCCTTCGCGTAGAGGTGGGACAGCAAGCGCTCAGATTAGATCTAAGATCTAAGGGGTGATCCATGGAACTTGAGTCGCGGTTTAAAAAAAATCCACAGCAAGAACTACACTACGTCTCGAGTAACTTAGGGTAATTTCTTTATTCCCATACTGTGTCAGCTTATTACTACGCGGCCGAAGTTGCTATAATAGTCGCTACTTATAAGTATATAAAAATACATTTCCAACAGTATTTATATATTGATTGATTTACGTACATGAGATAATAATGCAGTTAGGCAACTAATTAATTTATCAACAACGGTAATGGTGGCGAACTAATTAGGGACAGTTTGTACTCTAACTACTGTGATGTGTTATTGAAGCACAATACGAATCCATAATTTTATTTTATCGTCAACTATACTTTGTGTTTTTTACTTAAATCAGTTTTGTAGAATGCAGAGTAAAAGGTAAAACGTGACGTCATCAAATAGAGGTTAATGATTGTAAGTGGCTTCCTTTTCCTTCATAAAATGTATCTGCATGGTGACGTAAAATATACCTATTACTCTTGCGTCGCTTGTCACATCAAATCTTTTTGTATTTCTCGAGTCTTCTCCATGAACTATCAGTTCACCCCTCAAATCGAAGAATCGGCCAAGTGCAAGTTGGACTCGTACACCAGGGGTTCGGTTCCGTAATAAAAACAAACTAGGTTAAATGACAAACTTAAATTTGTCGTTGAATTCCTAGACATTGTTAATGTACTAACCGCAAATAATAGTAAATTCGCTCTTTTTAACCAATATAGCGATACAAACCATGTGAGCATTTCAAGTGTGTGGGTAGACGACGCACAACAAGTAGTTGTGCCATTATTAAGATACGAGAGAAAGCAAAAAATACACGTTTCTAGTTGGGGATCCCTTTGATTTTTAACTAATTATTATTTGTTGGAATAGCAGAAATACACATTCTATGAAAATTTCATCTGTCTACCTATTAACTAGGGATCATGGGATATAGCCCGCCGACAGACGCGGGCGGACGGACAGCGGAGAGCGAAAATAGGGTTCCGTTGGTTACGCTCCGTCGGGTACGGAACCCTAGTAAGCAGTAATGCTCACAGTACTGTTTGCCGGCAATGGATAGGGCAGTACTTACTTACCTGTTCTTGGAAAGTGGCCTACCATCTCGTATTTCTGCAAGTATTACATCACCTAGCGATTGGTCATTTTTCTCTTTGCGTAAATGTGAATCTCAGAAACGAATTTTGAAGGGACTTTCACTGTCAAGTGGAGAATTATTCAAAGAGTAATCAAGACTTATTGCTTTTATTCTGGAACACAACGAGCTCCCATGGGATTAAAAATCCGCACGGACATAGCCATATTTAAAAACTAGTGATCCATTGATCCTTAAGCGCAAAAAGCGCACGTGCATGTGTCAAACGCCAGCCTGACATTGACGGCTCATTCGAAGAATAATAACCGACGGTAGGGAATATCTATCTACTCACAGTTAGGCGGTGTCAAGGAGATCCCGTTCTCCTCGGCCCAGCCGACGGGGTGTATGTAGGGCGAGGTAGGGTCCACCCACAGGTCGTACATCTCGTCCCAGCTGTCGAAGTTTATCAGCATACGGTTCTCCAGCATGTCAGCTATCGTCGCCACGCACACCATCTCGTTCTTGCGGTCTTCCGCTTCTAGCTTCATGCCAGTGCGGAACCCGTTGGGTCTGAATACCTAAACACATCAATAACACAGATGTAAATAAAGGTCGTTTAAATGTTTAAAGTACATCGACTTCAACGCAAGCAACGCGGGTTCGACTCCTCCATTAGGGCAAACATTAATGATGATGAAAAAAATATCCTTTGAAATATATTAATTATGATTAATTAAGTCAGATTATTAACAGAAAATTACATGAGACATAACTAGTTCTAAGGAACCATGTAACATATAATTTATGTAGATACTTTTCTCAGAAAATTTCGTAATGGATTTGGAGATGTTTTTACTTAATCGTAACTTACTTAAATATATGTCTTATCTTATCCTCACTAAGACATATATTATTCTATGATCAACCTTGTTACGTCTTCTCTGAAATGGGTAATAAATAACTACAAATAAAACTTACTGCAGAAGTGATATGTGGAAACAGATGCCTCGGGGCGCCAATGGCTCGAACCTGCTTCAAGTACAGCGGCCAGGAGAAGGTCGCGGAGGAGTACTTAGCGGGCGGCTTCAGGGAGCGGCCATTCTTCTCACACCAGCCCGGCGGGAAGATGTCGTTGGAGTCTACATTCAGCCAGTAGTCGTGGACATCCGGGTACTCGTCGAAGTGCAACCGCATCCTGTAGCCCTGCACCTCGGCCACGGACACCACGCAGAACAGTGAAGGGTGCTCCGGATCTATCGCCTCCATACGCATACCCACTTTAAATCCATTGCGGTTGTATGGAAACGGATTCTTGAAAAGTTTCACAGGCGCGGCTTTAGCTTTGCAAGTGTCCAGGTAACGCATCCATGAAAACCCATTCTTACCACACATCCACGGGTACTTCTCATTTTCCAACAAATCTTCTGTCATCTTTAGCAGGGACGCGTCAGACAACTGACTGTCAGACGGCAATGATTCATAGTGTTTGAGGGACACTTTATCATCTTTGCTATCTGCACCTGCGTCGGCTTCGGACAGTTGCTTGCGCATGAGCAACTTTTTAATTTTATTCTTTTTCTTAATTAAGTCAGCCTTTTCTCTATCTCTCTTTTTCTGCAATACCTTTTGTACTTCATGCTGACATGTGAGGCTGCAAAAGTTTGGAGTGATGAACTCAGCGGCCATGCCATGGCAGCCGCAGCCGTCGCAGCGATACAAGTCCTCCGGAGAGGTGGGCTTCTTGTCTTTATTGTTCCTGTCGATACGCTGCTTCAACGGCGTATGGTACTTAGCATTTGAGTTCACTATCAAGTCATCTGGATCACAGTGATCTATTAAATCAATTAATCCAAACTCATTAGTCTGAAAATGCAAATTGCTGCCGTGCAAAATAGCGATTCCATTGTTCCACATTAATCCCGGTGGTTCGTCTTCCTGCCTACCGTCGCCTTCCTTCTTAACCCTTATTGAATTTAAGTCTTTCTTATACTCATCCTTTTTATAGTACAAGCCTTCGTGAATGTTCTTTTCAACAGAGTCCATTTTATCCCTGTAGTCCTCAGGTTCAGAGTCTCCAGGGACTACTTTGGCCTCCAAGTCCTTTTCCAATTTCTCATCACAAAAAAGCGAGGGCACGCGGTGGTCGTCATTGTCATTAGGATGATCGTCCAATGGTTTTGGCTGAGGAAGAGCTAATTTTACACTTTTGCATGACATATTTTCAGTGCACAGTGATATCCGCCTCTTCAGATTGGCATTGACAGTCTTTCTGTCACTATTATCAGAGTTCGACCTCCTCAGTATCGCGGGAGCGGCGATTGTAACCGGTCCAATATCTCTCTCTATCAAATTTCTGTTCAGGAGACTCTTCCCTTTTTCAGGTATAGCTAGTGTAAAGGATTTCTCCCTAGTTAGGCCACCCTCCTCATCAGCTATTGATACAGTATAAATGTCGTCATTCATGGAGGCATTCGTTTCCGGTATTGACAATGTGTATTCTCCCTGTTCCCCAGTTGGCTCGGCCCTAGAGCCAGGAATAGATATAGCATATGTCTTTTCACCTTTATGATTTTGCGATATAGTGCAATCTTTTCCATTCATACTGAGAACTTTAGCTAGGGGTTGTAAAGGTGGTAATTCAGATGCCTCCATTGATCCCGTGTCCCTCATAACTGTGATATTTCCTTGAGGATCATTCTGTATCTGCCCATTGGCTATTTGTAAGTTGATTATTGGCCCCTTGGAGGACATTGTAGCCGGCAATGTAACTGGCAAGATGAATTTTGTGTTCTGTATCTTGGGCATATTCATGGGTGTTAAAAAAAGCTTTTGATTGTTTGAATTTACATTGGGTTGGTTGTTTGATATAAGTATTGACTGATTTTCCGTTACATTCTTTGTGTTTTGTTTTTTCATAGATCCTAAATAAGCTATGGCTTGTTTGCTTGGAGTTCCAGGAGCAATGCTGACTGGTACTATCATCTTATCAGGCTTCGGCTTCTGAATGACAATTGGTTGTGTGGAGTTAACAGGAGCAAGGATGGAAGATTTATTCGGTCCTGATATTTTAGGGGCAATGTTGGGTTTGCTGGTCACATTTGATATTAGGTGTATATTTGAATTGCTGGTTACCTGTAACAATTATTTTACTGTTTTGTGCTCTCTTAGAAATATATGACATTTACACTTACAATAAGTATTTGGTTTTTCAAGCCCAATTTGTACTTTTGTATGTCCTCTTACTCTGTGTTATGAGAAAGACTTGTTTTTTAAATGGTACCTCACAAGTGCTATTCTTAGTTTGAATGAAAATTACACATAACTTATTAGCTTTATATGACTCAGGAGGGAAAATAGTATATAGTAATAATAATAGTACCAAGAGTATTTTGAAAAAAAATAAACATTAAACAACTAACTGAAAGATAAATGAGACTAAATTAAATAAATAAACCCATCTAACTACCACACCCATGTGCATACTAGGCGGCGAAGTGACAAGCAAAGATCAGGCAGAAAGGTGCACATGACCAAAACATTAAACATACCAATTTACATGACAATTAAACCCTTTGATTACGTACAAGTATATAATAACAGCATAAACCATAGCCCTTATAAAATATTGTATGAAAAGAAGAAAAAATTCAACTTGAAGAATATTAGTTATAAGCATGGGCACCTTATCAATAAAATATAAAAATGGCATCCCACTAATATTATAAATGCTAAAGTTTGGATATTTATTTTCTACTCAATGACACCAAAATGGGTGGCAAGGAACAACTAATTATTAATTCCAGGAAAACAAAGTTTCCAATGAATTTAAAAACTAACCAGATTTGTCCACAATAAAAAAAATGGTCCTATATGCAAGTAGCAGTAATAAAATTATTTCTTTAGGCCATTTTGTAATATTTTATTGATATATTATGAGATGTTAAATGATGAGATGCACTTACAGGTCTTCTTACTATGATTTGGGGTGGGTTTCCACTGGTGCTCGCCTGGCTGATCATTTCTGTACTCGTCACTGGCTTCAGCCCAGTCGGCGTCTGGATGTACACCACATGTGGCATGGATCTAGCGGTACCCCGCAGCTGTATTGGATTGTTGGAGGTTGGGATTTGTACCATAGCAGAGGTAGAACCCATTTGGACTTGGGACATTGATGTTGAATTATTAAATTTAGCCCCTGAAGAATCCGAGATCTGTAGCTGTGCGGAACTAGTAACAGTCAATTCAGAACTACCGTCAAAAGTTGTTTGTCTTGGATTGGAACCCATGTGGACATGAATTATTGAACTGTGGAGAGGTTGAGTAGAAGTTTGCAACAATGGCATAGAAGGCAATGCAGAGCCAGTCAATTGTATACTCTGACTGGCAGTTGGTATTTGCAAGGGAACATTTATTGTCTCGCCAGCTGGTAACTGGACTGGGACATTAGTAGTCCCGGACACTTGAAGAGGCAAGCTTACAGGAGTTATTTGTAGAGGTAATGTGTTTGTGGGGCCCGAGAGTTGAACGGGAACATTAATGTTGGAGGTTGAGCCTGGTATCTGTACTGGCACATGTACTGTGGACAGTTGCAGGGGATATGGAGTGTTGTTTGTGTGAATCTTCACAGGGGTTAGAGAATGGGTCACCAAATTGTGAGTAATAGGTATAGAGCTTTGGGGCGCCTGCACCGACGACACAATCATGCTGCTCGATATTGGCGCCTGAAATAACGACATTCGTAAGAGAGGTCACAGTATAATACAGTCACAATTATCATACATATTATTTTAACTCACACGTAATGTATTCAATAGCACATTATGCTGCGAATTTATCTGCGAGAAATTTGTAGTGACTGAGGTGTTCGATGATTTCAATAATCTTTTTTTCAAAATTTCCGTTTTAGGTTCATCAAAGTTTTGAAGTAAATTACACTGATGTCTCTCCATTTCTCAGTAACGAGAACTGTGGTGAGCACATTACAGGCGCTTGATTATCTTTTACAGTCCATTATTGATGACCTGTAATGCATTATATTAAAAAATATTGCAAAGTGAAAAATCATGCAAACGCAACACTTATTTCTTGCGTTGCCCAAACAATGGTAAAGTTTTCCTCGATAGAATAGTTATTTAAAATAGCTCAATTCAAGTATTTTGAAAGCAATATATATTTAAAAGTCAACAATTTCATTGCGTACATTTTTCTTACGCGAGTATCGCACTCGTATCAATTGTAGAGCTACTTTTACAGAACCACAACCTTCTACCAAAAAGTTCATAAAACAGTAATAGCAAAAGTAGTTACTTACATTTTACAATAACAATGAAGAGGAGAATTGAGCACATATCATTCTGACTATAACAGCATTGTTATCGTGTTAAAAACCATTTATGAAAAATAAAATATATTCAGTAAGCGACGATATTTACCTGCCCAGCACAACTGGTAATAATTCTGACAACATTGCCAAAATGTTCCAGAGTTCGTTATGTTGGTACTATCAAATTTGTCCACCAATCATGTACAAGTATTACAATGACGAAGCTTTCGCGCCCGATTATATAGCTATATGTCAACCAGTATAAGTTTATTTTTAAACAGTATTAGTAGAAAGAAAATCTTACTTAAACGCAAATTTAACTTAAAATGTACTCAATATATCGTAAAGCTCTAAGAATTGGCTACGACGCACTTTTTGAAAATGTTGGTTTTTATTTTTTTGTCAGATATTGATGCTACGCAATGACAAATCATAGTTATCATTTGCAGTGATTTTGAACCGTATGAATTCGCTGATAAGACTTCTTATTGTATACAATTATTTTTTTATTATAGGCATAAGCTAAGATAACCTAAGCTTTTATAACAAGGCAAAGTAAGATAACTTTTATAAAATCAAGAATGCAATTTTTTTTTTGTTTATTTTGATATTTTTTATTCTTGGTCGACAAAGCCTAAAGGTAAAGATATTGTAGATAGAATAGAATAAATGCACAGCGGAAACGGAAATTTATTTTTCACATGTTTCCCGCTACGAGTTTCCGTTCCGCTACCTTTACTCTATGATAAGCAGGCGTATGGATAATAAACCGTTTTTGTATTCATGTCGTATTCATTTAAACCATCGGCAATTCTGCACTGGTCCGTGGTTCGATGCCATAAATAAATATATGCGTGCGTAGAGATGCTCATGCGCTGCACCTCAGCATAATAACTAAATTACTTTATATAATTACTGTTTGAGAGTCCTATAATGAGAGTACTATAAAGTTTTTTTATGGCAACGAGTAAAGTTTATTTATTTTATTCGTTTTTTTTTATTTATCCTCTGAACGTTGCGTTGTAGTTGTAAATACCAAAGTTGTAGTTTTTGGCGGGATTCGGGAAACGGGCAGAGCGTTAGGAAGAAGAAGAAGAAGACAATGTCAACGATCTGACAGTTTGCCTATCAGTCCAGGCAGCCTCCCTTAGAATAAGGAGCCACCTCCTGTTTTCCAATTGTAACAACCCCGCAGAAGCCACTCATAGAAAAGTCTTGTTTCTCCTATTTATACAACTCAGGTGAAAGTCAGAAATTTTCAGCAGTGATGTTCCGGATATCCGTATCTGCGAATATCCGGAACATCACTACTGATGGTGACGATTTGGCAATCACTAGAAATTAATAAGATACCGGGTTTTTTTACAATACTTGAAAATTTCCAGCGCTTGTACTTCGCCAAGAGAATACTACCGCTACGCTAGAGTACTTCGTTGTACCAACACGACATTATCAGAACCACAGAGTACATACCATTACGTTTGGCAAAACCGTGGCAGCCCCCAGAAGCCTTTCATAAAGAATTTTAAATTATTTTGTTTGCCAGAATGTGGTCAAAACGTAGAGGGACGTCAAACCATAGCGTCAAACAAAATTAAATTGATAATTGAACTATTTTGGACAAATTGAATCGAATGTTTTCATTAGGTATGCATCCTCGACAACTTATAGACTGGTATAGTAAATATCTGTGGTAGGTACTATCACAGAGTACATAACCACTACGTTTTGTAACTTTTATTTATTAAAATACCTACGAGTTGTTTTCACAGAGTACATAACATAACCACTACGTTTTGTTGTTTTGTTTGTTTGTGGAGTCACAGTCAGTCAATTGCTAATTAATTCAACATTTTTAAGTATTGAGATATGCATGAGATTTATCTGATTGTAAATAAAGGAAGTGTCCGTTCGTTGGAATTTCCTTAAAATACTACTGTGGGATTTGTAAGGTGCGTGGTTTTCAACCAAACTTGTAACCTTCGATTAAATATAATCAAAGCTTGAACTTCTCATTGTATTTCCAGCCGATTACTATAAAGAAAAAGTGGAACAGTTTGTTTAATTCAATATTACTTTTACCTTGGAAGAGAATTATTTATTTACACAATAACGTAGGTAAACATAAAGTTTGGAGCCATAATAATTGCTGCCTTTTTGTCTGGAACATTCTTGTCTTGACTACATTCGTATAAATAAACTAGCGGTTGTATTCTCTTAGCATTATTTTTTGTTGCAACGAATATGGTCGTTGTGCAATGTACGCATTTGCTCTTTTGCAGATATTAGGTTCATATTAACTTTGCCAGTGAGACTACAAAGTTGAATTGTTATTGTTGTCCTTTCTGTATTAGGGAAATAAATATGATACTATATTATCAGGTACCAATTTTTTGTTTCAAATTGTTTTTCATTACTGATACATACTCTGTTAGAAGTCATAGAAGATAAAATGAATGAGTGAGATTTGTCTTCTCTACATAATATATATACTACTGTTACTAACTGATCAATCAACACAGAGCTCAAAACCACTGAAAAGACTGCATACATTTGGCATGTCGGCAATTGGCTGAGAAAGGATTTCCAAAATGGTTTAATTAAGGAGATACAAAGGTTGTATGGAGAAACAAGATTAGATAGACTTTTTTATTCGAAATTTCACAGATGTACATCTATAAATAAAAAAGTAAAACAAGTATCAGGCTTTTTCGAAAAAAAAATTGTAAAAAGTTTAATATGTTACAATGAATTAAAAACGAGGGTATGTGTTGGCGACAGCATATAATGAAAGCTTTTTACTAAATGTATATGAAAGTAAAGACAAGAGTATAATAACAAAAATTTTTTTTTGTCTGTCTGTTTGTTCCATGTAATCACTGAAATGGCTAGATTTATCATTAAGTTTTAAATATACATAAAAATATTGCTAATTGTTATGTATAATTTTTTTAGGTTCCCAGTGTTGGATTTATTAGTAGACAATGAGCAGCCAGCACCAGTATATGTCTGTGAACAACAACCCCAGCACGCGCGTTGGGGATATTGAACACATCAGTATGTTGAATAGAACATTTTTAATGAATTTAATTTACACACCAAATTTTATATAATGTAAAGCAGCATAATCTTATAAGTGAGTAGAGTAAACTATAAGATTATGGGAAAAAACATGGGTGGTTTTTCCCATTAATATTGGAGCTGATTTGGGATTGGGAGTGTACCTGCACCTTACAGAAGACCGCAGTGAAATAACACTAATTTGATGATGTATTGTGTTTCTGCAGTGAGTAAGGTTACCAATGCTTCACGGGGATATGCTCGGCTGGTAGCACAGTGATTCCTCATCAACAACAGGGTGGGCAAGGTGTTAGTGATATCCCTGGTATTGCTAGCGGCTATAGGCTATTGTGACTGCTTACCATTAGGTGGGCCGTATGCTTGTGTGCCACCTTAGTGGTATACAAAAAGTCTTAATACCACTTGTAATTTTAAATAGAACTTGATATTAACTATGATAGAAATGAAAAAAAAACAATGATAAGTATTACAGAGAGTTGTTTTTGTGGGGGAGGTTATTCTCGTTTTTAACTTAATGGATATCTCCTCAGGTCACTTATCAGAACATATAGGGTCCCTGTGTCTGTCCCCTGAGTACTCGGACGTGACACTTGTAGTAGAGGGACAGAGGATACCGGCACACAAAGTGATCCTAGCTGCCAGCAGTGACTACTTCCGGGCTTTATTGTTTGGTGGCATGAGGGAAGCCAATCAGGTAGGACACAAACAATACTTTATTTATTCTGATGTGACCGTTAGTATAGTATACCTGACTGCTAAGCTTGGGGTCGCAGGTTTGATTCCTCCCAGGTGAACATTTATGTAACAAATATGTTTGCCTGCGTCTTGCCTTTTTATATTTATATATAAAGGATAGACTGCACATATGTTTTTAGCTAATTGTGTAATTATTTAAATAATACAACTCGCTATAGCGGTAAAACAGTTGGCCCTAGAGAGATTTTTAAAATGATTTTTGTGTATTGTAAAACATCAACGAAAAATACATGATTTCAACAGCATAGAAAATTCTTAAGCGAGTTAATTTATGCCTCATAAATATTTTCCACTTTGCCTTCAATATTGCATGATTGCATGCTGCTTCAGACTTGTCCTTATTTGCATTGCATCAAATAAATTCCTACTCACAAACCAATAAAAAAGGTAACATGGATCTTTGCGTTCAACGAAATGACGCCGGTTTTTTAAACACGTAGTGCTTTGGCAAGGCCTAGTTACGTTGTGGGTTTGTGCATGTGTGCGTGGTAAATGTGTATGTACACCGCAAGGCGTAGTTGAAACCGGGGCTTCATTTCATCGCTCCCAATGATCCATCTACCTTTTTACGGTTCCGTACCTCAAAAGAAAAAAAGAAACTTTATAAGATCATTTTGTTGTCCGTCTGTCTGTCCGACTGTCAAGTTCTCATGTTGGTGTTCTATAATTTAGATTTTTTTGGAGTCGAGCGCTCGGTATACAGAGGCAGTGTTATATGTACCGTTACTTTGCCCCACTCTCAAACACAAATATCATGTGTTATATGTTGTGTGGTGTTGCTAATAGCCAAGGCGACTTAACTAAAAAAGGTAAAGTCTTAGATGGGCGGACTATAGAACGTATATCTTTCATTTCAAAGCTTTCATTCATAGCTTACCTACAAGTTTGTACGGAACCCTCGGTGCGCGATTCTGACTCGCACTTGGCCGGTTTTTTATTACATCTGAGCCCTCCTACTGTTTATCACCACAGATATAGCATGTGAATGTATAATGTACTGACAATACACCTTTCATTTCTAGTCCGAAGTGGAGTTGCAGGCACCTTTGCAAGCTTTTAAGGCACTACTCCGCTACGTGTACTCCGGTAAATATTACACTAGTTTTACACACACTATCCTTTTGTTACACTCGTTGAAGGCTATTCTTAACTTCGTATGTCAGTTATTCACATATAACATAGTTGTATGGCCTGTTATTTAATATAACATACTTGCATAGTGATATTATCAGATAAGATTCCTTCGTTTTTTTTTGGTTAGGCAGCAAATAGAGCGCCATTTCACTCTTGACTTTCACACCTCTTACGGTTCTTCTGTGTTGATCAGTTGTAGATTGATAATTGAAAAAGGCATTATAAAGAAACTCTTAAGGTTTTTTTTCGAATCGGTCGGATTCCTTTCAGCAAAATCGACCCTCCGAATACAGTGGTAGATTCTGACGAATTGATAGAACTTTGTTAAGTCTAGTCAAATAAAGAAGATTTGAATAAGATGACGTGTTGATGTCTCCAGGGCACATGGGCCTCTCTGTCCTAAGAGAGGAAACAGTCCTGGACATGCTGGGGCTGGCTCACCAGTTCAACTTCCAGGAGCTGGAGGCGGCCATCTCCGACTACCTGCGGCAGGTGCTCGCCCTCCGGAACGTCTGCGCGGTGCTCGATGCCGCGAGGTATGTAGGCTTACCATCAGTGCCGGTAGCAGGAACATTTTGCGACAACGTATTCGAAAACGTAACTCGCGAAATGTCAAAATTGTCATACTAATGTTTTAGTTCCACTTTTCAACGCCGCAGCGCTGTTTATTTTTCAATACAAAAATAGTCGAAAGCGATATGAAAACATTGACGCAAATTATTCATGCTTGCGCTACAAGTCGTATGCTTGTTTCCCATTTTGAAATGGGAGGGCTTTGCCACATGAAATTTATTCGATCCCTGAGTGCTAATTGACTCTCTTATTAATAAGAATTAGAATAATGCGAGCTTCTCAGCTGGGGCAGCGCCTTCTCACCTTAGATAAATTCGAATTACCTACCTCCTCTATATTTCCAAAAACTTGTATAATTGACCGTGTTCAATGTTGGCTTTAAGACTTCCCTTATGCTGCTGGAACAGTGATTCCTCTCGACATAAGTTTAACATCGGGCATGATAGCCTCATTGTGGCGGATTAATTCAGCGCGGGGCCTGTAGCAAATTCTATCAAGGTGACCTGCTAGTTTTGCAGTATTGCCAACTTGCGTGCAGTGCGGTGCAAAACAGAATTTGTAGTGTGAACAGCGCATACTTTTATAAATGTACTAAAATTTTAAATTATTGTTGAAAATTTTGGTAGCAACTTTTGCGTAATACATGATGTGAATTTTTTTTGTTATGGTATAAATAGACCTTTTTAATATCAGAAAGCTCAAATACGCGGGGCCCGTAGCATTTGCTACTCTTGCTCCGTGGCTAATCCGGCACTAGCCATAGTAATGCACTAATGCAGGTTCAACGGAAATCGCTTATGATATCAATAAGAATGAATATAAAAAGTTAATTAATTGTTTTTACAGGTTGTATGGACTGGACGCGTTGATGGACTATTGTTATAACTTCCTGGACAAAAATGCCACGGATGTTCTACAGCACGATTCGTTTCTGCAACTGTCTGTGGTATGTATTATGTATTTTAATTGCTTTCCTTTAACTTGCTAGGTTTTAGTAAACTTGGATCGCGTCGAGCCTACGTCCATAAATGACTATCTAAACCAGAGGCGTGCAATGTATATAGGCAAAAAGTCCACCAAAATCAAATAACACTTTATAACGCAGAGTAATACGCCAATTCCGTTGTTCAAAATTACTAACTTAACTAATTTGACAGGTCTAAAAGTTTTGCTATCCCTTTCTCATGTGCGGGGTTAAATAAGGATGGCAATATTTTTAGACCTCTCTAATTGTTAAGTTTTTAACAACAGAATTAATTTTGAACTACCTAAAAGAAAATTCAGTGCACCTAATCTGAACAGATATGAGTAGAGTGAATGTTGTGTTGTAGGAAGCTCTACAAGGTCTCCTGGAGCGCGACTCGTTCTTCGCGCCCGAGGCAGACATCTTCAAGGCGGTCTGCAACTGGTTCAACGCGAACCAGACGTGGGTCAAGTCGGACAGTGGGAAGGTGCAGGTGGTAAGGTTCCTTAACATTATATTGTAATTATTATGTCTCAGGTGGCTTTTTTTTCCGAAACGGTGGTAATTTATCTTATGGTATTGTAGTTCTAAACATCCCTCATATTTTTAGGGTTCCGTTCCTTATTTACCATATTGGTTAGCATGCTACTGTATAAAATAGTAATACCAAAGCAAATGGCTGATGAAGAGGGTTTGTCGTAGGATAAAATCTTGAAATGCGTTCGCTTCACCCTGATGAGCCTGGAGGAGCTGCTGACGGTGGTGCGGCCCTTCGCGCTCGTGACGCCCGACATGTTGCTGGACGCCATCCAGGAGAAGACTCAGACCAGGACCACGGACCTCCGCCACCGAGGGCTGCTGCGTAAATACAACATACCTTCTTATACCTTATTCAATATCAATAGTCAATACACTAGTGTCAATGTATTTGTAGGCTAATCAGGTATGTTTTTAGATATGTATGAGAAATTGAAGTAAGGGCAGCTATCTCACCTATTTGTGCGTGACCTTGCTCTAGTGCCGGTGTTTGTGTGTGTGTGTGTGCCGATAGAGAATGTGGCGACGACTGCGAGGCATGTGTGTAAATGTATGAACGTGTCTACTTGCCCCAGTGCTGGAGGAGAACGTGGCGACACTTGTGCGGAAATGTGTGTAACGTGTGTGTCATCTACCCCACTGTGCCCCATCCCTCGTACGGCTATTTGTGATACATGATTCACTTGCGTCAGTGTCGGGGGAGAATGTGGCGTAAGTTGTGTGAGAATGTGTGTCACCTACCCCACCGTGCCCCCATACCTCGGTACGGGCATGTGTAGTGTAGTGAGTGTGTGTGTTAACTGGCGTCAGTGCCGGAGGAGAACGTGGCGACGGCGGGTCGCGGCGCGCGCGTGTTGTCGGGCGACATGCGCGCGGCGCTGCTGGACGGCGACACCGACACGTACGACATGGAGCGCGGCTACACGCGGCACACCATCAGCGACGCGCCCGACAACCCCGGCATCCTCGTGCGGCTCGCGCTCACCACCATCATCAACCACATCCGCCTGCTGCTCTGGGACCGCGACAACAGGTACTTTGATGGACCCTATTATTAAGACTTCGCTGTCCGTCCGTCCATTTTATCAGCGGGCTGTATTTCATGATCCTTAATTCTGTTGCCACTATAACGAAATACATTTAGATAAGTTACTTAGTTACCAGTTAATAATATGGATAGAGGAATAAAAAAAATGCGATGTGTTCGTCTAGGTCGTACGCGTACTACATCGAGGTGTCGGTGGATCAGAAGGACTGGGTGCGCGTCATCGACCACAGCAACTACTTCTGCCGCTCCTGGCAGAACCTCTACTTCGAGCCGCGTGTCGTACAGTACATCAGGATCGTAGGCACTAGCAACACTGTCAATAAGGTACTAGCACCACGCTCAATATGGTACTAGCAACATTATCACCAATAAGGCAAATTATTCTTGCTAGGGCTACAGGTGAAGCTAATAAAAGAGGCATTAAAATAATTCCAACGTACAGTTAATACAATTGATGTGTTTGGTTGGTTGTGTAACTAAATGGTATGGAGGTCAGGTGTTCCACGCGGTGGCGATGGAGGCCAAGTTCACGGCGCGCGTGCCGCCGCTGTGCGACGGGCTCGTGAAGCCCACACACAACGTCGCCACCGTCGAGCTCTCCGCCGTCGTCATCGAGGGGATCAGGTCAGCTCACAACTAACACTCACTTATATTTATTACTACCTGACGCATAGATATTGTAGGGCGTAGCGGTGTCGAGGCACGGAAGTGGGTCAGTGGTATTGTGGTTGCAGTCGGTCGCGCAACGCGCTGCTGAACGGCGACACGGAGCACTACGACTGGGAGCAGGGCTACACGTGCCACCAGCTGGGCACGGGCGCCGTGGTGGTGCAGCTGGCGCAGCCCTACCTGCTGGGCTCGCTGCGCCTGCTGCTGTGGGACTGCGACTACCGCCACTACTCCTACTACGTCGAGACCTCGCTCAACTACTGGGACTGGGAGATGGTCGCCGACCGCACGCGCGACGCCTGCAGGTACACGTGCACTCTCAAACACACACTCTAAATAATCTTTATTTTACTAAACTTGACTAATCAGTACTTGCAAATTGTCATAATTTACCACCGGATTCGGAAGGTCGGTTTTTGTTGCAAAGATGTCGGTATTACTCTTTTAAAATCCCTACATAGTATAAAATAATGTCGTTTCCCGTCGGTCTGTCCCTATGTATGCTTAGATCTTTAAAATGTAATAATACGCATTTAACGCACGCACACATTATGGACAAATACACAGGGATCTATTAAGTATAGTATAGGTAGATATATTTATAAAACACAAAAAGGCACCACAGCGGCCATTGAACTGCAGACAGAGAACATATACAGTATACATAGTAAGTTAATATAGTATACATTTAGAGTCGGCAACGCGCGAGTGACACCCCCGGTATTGTAAGCGTCCATAGGCTACGGACGCTGACCACTTACCATTTAGTGGGCTTATTTTTATGCAGTGTAATCGTAATAATAATTCGAAGGTTAAGGAAATAAATGATGACACTCAAAATCATTTATTCAGTTTAAGCCCTAATAAGGCGATTATGAAGGTCTAAATTACCACACTAACTAGCGTTTGTAAAGATAGGCACCTTATTTTGTTGTTTCAGATCATGGCAAGTGATTTACTTCACGCCGCGACCTGTGTCCATTATACGAATCGTCGGCACCAACAACTCTGTCAATGAGGTACACCATCCATTCCATGCTTGCAAGATTATTCATATCAAATTATTCAAAATAAAACGCTTATTAGCTGATAAAGATAAAGGCTCAAGTTTTGTCGTCATAGTAAGTCAAAGAGATGGCAAATGATGGAACAGTTTGGCGATTGCTCCTCTGTCAATAGTTTAGCTTAGATGTATGATGTTAATGGCGTTTTTGACGTCACAAAGCTGACACCAAAAACCATAATACATAGAACCGGCAGGAAACTCAGCAAGACACCTGTCATTTTGTTTATTTTCGTTATAAAATCTAATAAGTTTAGTGTTCTAAGCACTTGAATGAAAACAAATCCATAATATTATTTCATTCGCTTTAATATTTGTACAGAATAAAGCAAATTAAATAATATTTTAGAACTACAAAAACTTCCCGCAAATTATTACATAAATGGTCTGTTTGTGTGTCAGGTGTTCCACTTGGTGCACCTGGAGTGCCCGGCGCAAGTGGAGGACGCTCGCGAGGAATCCGTCAAGAAGCGGCCTCCTGACACACGCGCTCTGGGGCCTACTAATAGTGAGTCACATCTCTATACACTCAGTTCATTGAGACACCATTGCAGTAGTGGGTCTTAACCCTGATTACGCTAGGTGTTGCGGGTTTGATACCCGAGTACAGCCAACGATTATAAAAACATCAAATTAAAATAAAAACAAATATTTATATAGTTTAGGCGCTAATAAGGCACTCATGAATGTCTTGACTTACCACCGGTCCGGAAAAAGAAGCCAATTGTGTTGAGTCTAGGCGTGTCTGTATATTTTACTTGGTTACACCTCAGAGTAGATAATATACTGTTACACTAAACATTGTTGTGAATTATACTTAATTCGCTTATATTTAAGGTCGGATTTGATCGTTACAATTTTTAAATGACGATTTTTGTATGTAAATATGGGTATGGCAAACGTGTAAAATAAAAGTAAAAAAGAAATAGGCAGTCATGGCGACTACCGACGCCAGTGAAAAACTTTAAGTTTGGAATAACATGTCATGTCTCATGTCGGTGACGCGAAACCATTCATTCTCTCAAAAGACGCTCAACGCGGCTAAGAATTCTTCTCTTCAAATATAAAAAAGACATTGGAATGCCCTTAAAACATTGGAAGCAACTCCCAAAACCATGTCTGTTTCAGCCCCAGCGGAGCGCGCGGGCTCCCCCTCCCCGCCGGGCAGCCCGCCGCCGCCCCCCGCGGCCACCCCGCCCCCCTCGCCCCCCGGGGGACGCCACTCGCCCCCTTCGCCCCCCGCGGACCGCTCGCGCTCGCTCCCGCCCGCCGAGACCGCCACAGAGGCCGAGGAGCGCTACGACTGATATTGACACCTCGCCTCGCTCACATACTACTGACGCCACGACAGTAGTGTCCTCCGCTGCCGATGACTCTTATCTTCATACCGATCTTGGAATTCAAGAAATTGTGTCCTATGCAATTGTAAGAGCTATTATCGATTTACGATATTTAAACATTAACTTTATGATGTATAGGAAGTGCGGTCATGAATAGTATTTGGTCATTTAAAACCTGAAAAAAAAAAAAAAAGTTTGGACATTATCACACAACGCCATCTAGCCCCAAACTAAGCAAAGCTTGTACTATGGGAACCAGCAGCTGATATAATACTTATATACTTTTTGTTTGTAAATACATACTTATAATACATACCAAACACCCAGACGCAAGGCAAACATATTTGTCACATAAATGTTTGCCCCGGCAGGAATCGAACCCGCGACCCCTAGCGCAGCAGTCAGGTATACTAACCACTAGACCAGCGGTCTCGTCATCAAAAATTATTGGTGTATTAACAAGACGAGCTTTATACGCTATGTATGATTTGTTTATTTACTGTTTTGATCAAGTTGCTTTGAACGTGGTCACGAGTTGACTGCATGTCCGTGTATTTGCCTTCTTCGAGGCCGTCTTTGATCAAGAAAATTGGAAAATAGCCTTATCGTATCGTTATCTCGCGGACGGAAAGTTTTCGTTGTAATGATTATTTTCGGTGAAATGGATGTTCCTAGATGACTGGATGAGGATTATACATTTTCCGATACCTTAAATTGAAACTGAACTGAGAATTTAAAGATCGGTATCAATGTAAATGAAATCTTCCTCCCGATCAATCATAAAAAATAGTTACACTATATCAATGTGGGTTTTATGTAGTTTTGCAAGTTTAACTGCATCTTATACATATTGTCGTAATAATTAGTGCACCAATTATATATTTTGATACATAAGAATGAAGAATACATATGGAGAATCCTAAAGTCCTTCTAAAGGCGTATTAAAATAAAATTATAAGATATGCAATATTTTCATAAATTAAGTGAATAATATGAAAATTACTTTTGACATAAGAGAGTTAAATTTTCATCTAGATTAAACTTTGATGTTTCACACTGTAATCGTAAATGGTCAAGCAATAACACGCGAGTTACTTATTCACTTAATAGTTATGTGAGTTTATAAAATTACACTGTTGTGTGGAGTTATTAAAATATTTAGAATAATCTAGATGGAACGCCTTTGAACACTAGCAATAGCCTATTTATAGAGCTATTATTATTATTGTTGTACACACAGTTAATCATTATCTTCTGTAATAATGAAAAAAATAGGTATCCCAAAATTATATTTTATAGTTGAAGATAGCAACATAAATGAGGCAGCTTGATTGACTAACACTGTATATGCATAGGTTTTATGAGAGTTAAGTTATTTAGTGTGTAAGATCATGTTTCCTAGTCTGTTTTCTATCTATATTTTTCTACTTATTGTGTTTCTAGATTTAGTAGTGTTTCTCAATCAATTAATTTAACTGATTGATAATGTTGCTATTAATAAGTGATGCAATATAATTATGCTGTTTATATCATTGCTCATCAAAATAAGTTAAGTTATTCTTGTTTGTAGTCAAGGGTTGTGATAAGTCACGTAAAAATAGGTTTGGGTGCCTTAGGAGATTCACACCTGCTATCATTAAACTTACTGAAACAAAATATGTGTTTTCAATAATATGATTTTAAATATGGTCTGAAGAAAAAAATTATGTTTCCATTATATTTTTAAGTATTAAATTAATAGATTTTCATAATCATGTTTTGTTAGTGTTAATTGTATTGTTAGCTCACATAGGTGTAGCATGTTCATTATGATTCAGTTGAGAAATGTAAGTTACTGTGATAAAGGTTTCAGCTGTCATGCAGTCTGTTGAAATTTAAGCTAAGCATTATTTGATTACATGTAATTTGTAAAATAGAGGACATTAAATAAACTTTAACATGTTTTATTTTCAATAAAAGTATGATTTACAATAAGCTTTCTATTTTACATTCCAGTATTTACAACTCAAACATTCCTTACACAAACATTATAAATATGGTCTATGTGACTTGGGACCCTCTTTCCCTCACTATAGCTCTATTCTTCTTCAACAACTGGTCAGCTCCAATGATGTTTGGGTCATTCTCATCAGCAAAGTCATCCAGTCTTTTCCTAAGTAACTGTTTCAATTCCTCAACACTCTCCCCACTCTTCAAAGCTGAAATACCAATAATATCTTCAAAAGATATAACTTTTTCAGGCCTGATTTCTTCCGGTATAGAATACAAAACTTTGTCTATATTTTTGAAAGCTGCTTTGATTTCGTTTAGTATGATTTCAGCACCAAACAGGTCCATTTTATTAACAGCTAAAATTGCAGGCTTTTCAAGTAGCTCAGGATTGTAAAGCTCTAATTCTTTATTGAGAAGTAATACAGTCTCTAAACAAGACCTCTTGGGGTGTTTTGGGCTAAGTTGGAACCCTTCTGCATCTGCTATGAAAAGAAGCAGCTTGGTCCTTTCCACATGCCTCAGAAACTTATGGCCTAGCCCCACATTAACATGAGCGCCTTCAATGAGTCCTGGCAAATCAGCAATTGATACCTGCCTCAAGTCTTCATACATAATTATACCCTTGTTGGGTTTGATTGTTGTAAATGGATAACTGGCCACCTTGGGCTTGGCTTTTGAAATTGCCTTCAGCAGTGAACTCTTGCCAGCATTAGGGAAGCCAACGAGGCCTACATCAGCAATCAATTTCAGATCTAATCTCACATGGTGCATCTGACCAAAATGTCCCAGAAAGTCATTTTCCTTTGTCCCACCAGGACCGCCTCTGGCCAATATTACAGTTTCTCCGTCTTTATCTACTGAACCTAGGACTTTTCCATCCTCTCTGTGTACTGTTACCCCTAGTGGAACTTCAAGTTTGACGTCTGACCCTGGATTGCCGACAATTTTCGTTTTCCTACTGTCTTCGCCATGTCCGCCGGTTATAGTTTTTCCTCGGTACCTGTTCATGATTTTCTTTAGATCGGTATTCTCTTTCCCCACACAGTAAACACAGCCTCCTTGGCCTCCCATACCCCCGAACTTTGGGAGCCCAGTTCCTCCGGTACCACCTTTAACATGAATACGAACGGAATCAATAAATTTACCACGTAGGTAGCTGCGTGGTCGCTTTATTTCTTTTGTAAACAATGTTTTCAGTATAAATACCATAATTAATTGTTAAAAAAATGGCAGCCTTTTACAGATACCTAGGTTTTTAGGTTATCATAAATGTTTGTATTTGCTAGTTTAGTGTATCTATGATTTGTATTTTCTTCTTCTTCCTAAGTATGGCAATCAATCCCTTCAGGGACTATTTTTGCCAGTGTCGAGTGTTAGAGAATTTTCATGTTGCAAAATTTCTCGTGTTTGCCGCATTAAAATGCCTAGTGTCATGCATTCTAACGCCCAAAGGAGTTTCTGGAGACAACGGCACCACGGCAGTAGCAGATCGTAACACGCCTTTGGATTAGAGGTAACCTATTGACCAAAATGATAAATCACTTAACCCAAAAGTCGTATTATGGCATTATTTCCAATGCTCCAATAAATCAGTCACTAAATGAAACTTTAATGCACATATCGACACCGAAAATACACATTAAAGATCACTATAACACAATTTACGACACACTGGAAAAAATCTCAACCGCTCCGCCTGATTCCCGCCAAAAACTCCGATTTGTATTTTGTTGTCTTGTCAACTGTCAAGCCTAATGCAATTGTTTCTTTCTTCTTCTTTTTTTTTTTTTTTTTCGATATGGCAATCAATCCTTTTCATGGACTATTTTTGCCAGTGTCGAGTACAAGGAACCATAAGGGGGTTTTTGGCGGGAATCAGGCGGAGCGGTTGAGATTTTTTTCCAGTGTGTCGTAAATTGTGTTATAGTGATCTTTAATGTGTATTTTTAGTGTCGATATGTGCAGTAAAGTTTCATTTAGTGACTGATTTATAGGAGCATTGGAAATAATGCCATAATACGACTTTTGGGTTAAGTGATTTATCATTTTGGTCAATAGGTTACCTCTAATCTAAAGGCGTGTTACGATCTGCTACTGCCGTGGGTTGTCTCCAGAAACTCCATTGGGCGTTAGAATGCATGACACTAGGCATTTTAATGCGGCAAACACGAGAAAATTTTGCAACATGAAAATTCTCTAACACTCGACACTGGCAAAAATAGTCCCTGAAGGGATTGATTGCCATACTTAGGAAGAAGAAGAAGAAGAAGGGACATTTGGCAACATATAATAATACTTAATAGGAAGGAAGGAGGAGGGATGAGTAAATATTTAAATTGTGATATTGTGATATACTAAAAACTTTATAATAGATTTAATATAAACTTTGTTACATAAGGATAGGACAGATGATAGATCACAGGGAAGGGGAGCTCTAAATTTAACAAGGATATTATATAAGGAAAGAGAATCATATAATGGACAGTTAAATAATAAATGGGTGATGCTTCCATCATCCAAACCACACTGGCATATTGCGGAATCTTTTATCCTTAATGTTTTTAAATGTACTGACGAGCAGCAAATGCAATTGTTTTTTTATGTGCAAAATCAAAATCAAAATGCCTGGATACAAGTCTTTAAGCTAGCAGACGGCAAATGTTGCTCGCTGCGCTCGTTTCCTCCTATAAATTAAATTATTTTTTGAAAATATCGACGAAAATATATCCAAAATGTGAAATCAATTATAATCATATATGTTCATTTGATTATTTAAGTATATGACATGGTAGATTGAAGGGTATATTTCTGTCTTGAATACATACAATTTAAAAAAAAACTTGCCATACATGACTGACAGCAGTGAAATGTCACCTAATTAAATCTGTCATACTAAGCCCAGACATTTACCTTACAATACCTACCCTCCCTACGTACATTTATCCTATAAAAATCAAAGAAGCAGGAGAAGTCAAGAAGATTTTTCAAAGTAAATACCAAGAGAATACATTATGTATGCTACGCTAGTACATAGCTTTCTGATTTTCTGAAAGGAAAGGTGGTGAAGTTACGAATCATAAAAATATGCATTTTTCTTTTTGTGTTTAGTTTACAAACATTCCCTTAGAACCTTTCTTAGAACTTTGCAACCTTTAAAAATGAAAGTTGTAATAATTACATTGTTTTTTTGTGAGGGATCTCGATTTGTCTCAGCAAGTGAAGGTGACCATTCACCTTTGTATCAAAAATGCAATAAAATATGTATTGACAGGAACTGTACACAAGGTATGTATTATATGAACAAAAAAATGTTTATTTTAATTTTACACTAATGCGGCACTTACGAATACCCGTAAAAAGGATACCTTAATTCAAATATAAAGTCAATTTGTAGATGGCGTTTCCTTCACGGAGCATTCTGCAGAACTGCAAGACAGTTGGAGCCAGTTACTGCAGTGGAACTGCAGGGACGAGTGTAGATACCACTGCATGTGGAGGACAGTGCAAGCATACCGGGAGCGACTAGGATATGTGCCCAAGTTTCATGGAAAGGTGAGGTAGTATAATTTACACTCTTATGCTTGATAAATAATGGTGTTAAGGTTTTATATACCCCTGGTGTATCTTCCATAATATGCTTACATATAACTTACATAGACTAAAAATGAAACAGACATAATTAATTTCAAGTAATGAGAATACACACTGGTCTCTTGGATCTTAAGGATTTTCAAGAAATCCTGTGAATGACACCTGTGTCTTGACATAGAATCTTGTTAGAAAGTACTTTTCAAGCATTTATTTGTAGGTTGGCAGTAATTTTATTTTAATTCCAGTGGCCCTTTACAAGGGTGTTAGGTGTCCAAGAGCCAGCATCAGCGTTCTCCTCATTGCTTAATTTGGCAGCAAACATTTACATGTACAAAACATTAACAATGGAGTTCCCAGCACGGACCACACCACTTGTCTTCTTTTGGAAGTTATTTTCATGCGTAAGTAATACTCATTTATTACCTATATAGTTGTTTAAATGATAAGCTGGTATGCTTAGCTGATGTATAGATAGAACAAGAAAAACTGTTTTTTATACCATTAAGGTAGCTAACAAGCATATGGCCCACCTCATGGTAAACGGTAACCATAGCCTATGGACGCTTGCAATGCAGTGCCCGAAGAAATCTTGTTCAGATTATTTTGTGTATCATGGGCATTCATTTTGTGAATTTGAATGACAAGCTTTTGAAATCCTATTAAATTGTTGCCTTCTAATGTTACCAGGTTTGCATGAATGCATGGGTGTGGTCAACAATATTCCATACAAGAGACAACATGTTTACAGAGTTCATGGACTATGCTTGTGCACTGTCTATGGTGATGGGTTTGTTTGTGGCAGCTGTTGCCAGGTATAAAATTACTATGCAAAGCTTATTAAATTTTGTCTTACAAAATGGCCCTAGTGATGCGTAGTGGTTGTGTTCTCTTGGCTAGTGATGGCAGCAATAAATTTTGTTAGTACTGAGCCGGATTTTTTTTTGTGTCTATGGATTCAGTTTTGTTTGTCTAAAGACAGTGTTGTCAGACTAAACAGTGTTGTCATATTACTAATATTTTTATTTTTTATTATGTATCAGAAATAATTTATTTTAATAAAATAAACCACTATGCACACTAGAAACAAATTTAACACACAATACTGAATGTCATGCTGGCCTGAAAGGGTTGCCCTCTCCAAATGTCCTAATACTTTATATTTAATAATCTAATAAGAGTATGTATGCTATATGTCAAAGATTATGGTCAAATTTGGGTCACCAGGTGATCTCTAGTTTCATAGTATGGATACCAATCTATGTGTTATTTTATCTGATGTGTTATTAATTCACAATAATTTTGTCTACAGGTTGCTTCACCGGAAGCCTAAGCTAGCAGCATGTTTACTGGCCATGCCATTGTTGTACTACATACAGCATGTACGGTACCTATATACAGGACGAGTAGACTACAACTATAATATGCAGGTCAACATTTTTTTCGGTAAGTTTTTGTATACTTACAAGGAAGAGCAATTTATATGAATGGAATCATTGATTTTATTGATGCGGGAAAATGTATAAGGTTGCTAAACCGAGTCTTTTCAATCAAGGTAAAGTCAGCTAATTTGAAAGCTCTAGCTCTTGCTCGCGACTTCACTCGCGTTGAACTGAATGAATTTCATAATATGTGTCGTGCATAGGTACATTTATTACTATGGCACTATACTTTGTTTTCTTTTTTTTTATACCACTAAGACGGCATACAATCATACGGCCCACCTGATGGTAAGCGGTAACCGTAGCGGTCGGGGTAACACTCGCGCGTTGCCGAACCTAAAATACTATACACTAATGGCCACAAACTGTATAAACTGTAATGAAATCACAAGAAAATAATGAACATGTTCCATTGTTCCCAGGTGTGTTAGGGTCAGTGATCTGGCTGGTATGGGCCCTGTTCCAGTACTGCGCCGGTCGGGTGTACACCTGGCGCATGATAGCGTTCACACTACTCTCCGGCGCAGCTCTGTCGCTAGAGCTCTTCGACTTCCCACCGAAGTACGACGCTTGGGACGCCCATGCGATGTGGCACTTGAGCACAGCTCCATTACCACTTCTATTTTACAAGTAAGTAGTTTATATTATACTGAACTCTAGGATAAGAAGACCCTGAATTTCAAAGCGAAAGGCCCATAACTTACAATAGTGTTCAGTTATTATATTTGTACGGTCTGCAAAATCCTATTTAACTTTTTATACCACTTAGGTGGCAAGAAAACATACGGCCTGCTTGATGGTAAGTGGTTACCGTAGCTCATGGACGCTTGCAACACCAAAGGTATCACTCGGCCGACCCTGGTAAATATCTCTTATACTCCTTTGGGAAAAAATCAAGCAAGTTTGAAACCGTATTAGCGATATCCGATTGTACGTTTCACAACTTTATAACTATAGCAATATAATAATAATGGATATACAGCACTCTTATATTGAAAGAATTTATCAGTCCAGTCGTTTTTGAGTTTATTCATTACAAATAAAAGAACAAATCCTTTCTCTTTATAATATTAGTATATAAACATTATAGATAACTGTTTGTCGGCAGGTTCGTGATAGACGACCTCCGATACATCCAGTCGAGACAAGCGGACAAAACTATCAAACTACCTTGAGTTGACACTATAACTTACTAATTTATAAATTAAATAAAGATGAAGGCTGATTTTTTTATTTTCATTTAAATTAGCACTCAAAATTTAACTAACAAACACTAGAATTTTTCCAACAGCACAATAATACACCACAATACTTCAACTGTCAATCAACAATTTCTTCCACTGTTCGCCGCAGTGGATACCCAACTTGTGCTTAGTGAACCACGCCAGGCCTTTATTAGGTTTCTTTTCCGCTTCTTTTGGTTTTTTCTCTTCTTTTGTTCCTGTGGAATGGTTTACAACTGATGTGAAATGTTGTTGTGGTGGATTTATTGGTCTTACCAATATAGGTTGTGGCGGGTAGTTCTGCCGGGCCTGTGCCTTCGTTGGACCGTGTCGAAGCGTCGGGCCGTACGCATTGCGGTACAGTGCGTGTGGGTCGTGCAGGACGCTCCTAGCTTCGTACTTGCGATAGTAGGGCGACTGGTGTTTCGCCTGAGGCGATGTGTTCCGCGAGGCTGGCTGCTCCGACGAATATTGCCGTTTCTGGTTCTCGTGGAACATCAGCTTTTCATTCCAATGCCTTCTGTATTCTTGCTCCATGTAAGGCATCCTTTTAGTTTTCTCTGGCTTGCGCTCCTTATGGTACGCTTGCTTTGTGGTCACTACCTTGGAATGAGGCTTCGTTTGTCGCGGCTGTTGTACAATTCGCTTTGGCGGTGGCTCAACTTTCTGACTGTAGATCGTTTGGTAATCATCAGAATCGCTTACGTCCGAATCTTCTGCCGCACTTTCCTCTTTCTTGTCTTTGGTACTTTTCCCTTCCTTGGGCTTAAATACTGACTTGAACATTTTGCAAAATATCCCTTTCTTCGCTTTTTTCTTTAAGACTGACTCTTTAGGCGGTACATATGTATCATCGCTTTCTGTTTCGCTGCTGGACGATTCCGTCTCCTCTTCCTCACTAACTGTACTCACGCTATGTGCTCCTAAATCATGAGCGCCTAGTTCTGTCTCCGTCGACTGAGGTGTTACTTTAGTATTTTGTAAAAATATTCCAATTCTTTCTTTTCTTAGTTGACTATCAGTGTCTGTGCTCATTGCTTGGGACTGCTGGCTCGCTGCTTTGGGCGGTAATGCTGTTTTGAAAGTGGCGACAACCGGCGCAGGCCGACTTCTAAACAATGGATTTATTCCAGTATCCTTTTTACGTTCAGCTTGCGAAAACTGTTCAAAGTGTGTCGCGGTATTGTTTTCTTTTCGTACATTTGTTTCATTGTTATTCTTTGCTGTTGATTCATGGACTGTAGATTTAAAATTATGATTTTCGTTGCTCTCACTGCCGGATGTATCTTTAGTTGGCAGATCCATGGTCAATGCCATGGATTTGTAGATTTCTTTAATAAGCTTTTCAGTTTCCTTGCTGTGCTTTTCGACACCATCTTCAGTGTTAGTAGCGGCGGTGGCGGCGCGTTTGTTGTAAGGGACTGTTTTGGCTACATGGGAACTGTTTCGGAAGCAACCGGCGCACATGTTCCGGCCTGGGGCTTGGATGAAGAGGGGATAGTTCTGCAGACATTTGCCGGGTCCATTGAAGCAAAAGCTGTTGGAAGGCAAATGACGCGAGCAAGAAGTTACGTAGGGATTCATGTTGTAAGGGCTGTAAGTGAAACTGTTGAGTAATCCCGACATGCCTATGATATTGCTCTGCGAGGCGCCTTTTTGCACAATAGCGTCTCTCTTTTGCTTTTCCTCCGCAGTACTGTGCAGTTGAGTATTAGTCTTGACCTCTACGAGCACGGACTGTAAGATGCTCTTGATTTGGTTGAGCGTGTCTTCCGTTTTATCTTCCTGAGGTTGTGCCACCAGCTCGATGCTTTTCGTTGTTATAGTTTGACATTCAGTGTTATTGATCACAGTCGTCAAACACTCGGCATTCTTACGTAACGGTGTTGGCTCGATTATGGTCGGCGACTTTATTTTAGGAGTGATGGGCTTTATGTAAATTTCGCCCAAATCGATGCACCCATTTGAGCTATCCATGTTAAAATTTTTACTTACTTTATTTACTTGCTTTTTGTTGAAAATGTCTCTTTTGGTGTATATGTTCGTCGGGTCTTTTCGTCTGTAGTTTGGAGTGATGGTGTGGTAATTAACACTCAGTAAGCGAGGGCTGGTGCGCATATTTTCAGGCCAGCATTTGCTGTTGACCGTGCGTTTAGTTTCCTTCTTCTTGCCCTCAATGTCTCTCTTGGTCTTCATTGAATTTTCTTTGACGGGGATCAAATCATAGAGACTGGAGTCATAATAAGCCCTGTTGTTTCCATGAATATCGTCTGTAGTCAAATGGTCGGGGATGATAATATCAGGGGTGATGTGGTTGTCGATGTTATGAAATGGGCCATGACAACACGAGCATATGTCTGACTCCTTAGGAATCGGCTTAAAATAGCTTTCATCGATGTCTCGGCAAATAGGAGATGAGAACTGTGTAGTGTCAGAGAATTTATTAAGATGCGAAGGCTTGTATTGCCTGCGGACCATATCAGCTAGAGAAGACCTTCCAAGTGCTCCGCCCTCCTTCTTCGTGTTCCTCAACTTTGGCATCTCGTTACTATTGAACGGACTGTTCACTTCATTGGTTTGGGTATAGTAAACCAGATGGGTTTTCACTTTTTTCTTCTTAGAATTTTTCTTCTTTTGAAACAATGCCCTCCGACACTCGGTGGTGACAAAAGGTTGCTCCTCAGCTTCTATTGAGAAGGAATCTTCTGGTGTGTGTGTCTCAGTTTGGATGCAATTTGATTTTGGGTTGATAGCGGGAAATATAAAAGAGACGACGGACTTTTTTGGTTTGGATGAGCAGTTGATTGCATATTGTTCGTAGGAGACTTTAGCAGTGTCGGAGACACCACCCCTGGAGGCGGGTCGAGGGAAGCCGGTGGGACATATGGCTGTTTGGACGACAGCTTCGTTCTGTTCTGTGTCTGCGTTCTTGGCATCTTCCAGCTGCTTCTCCAGATAAATAATCTTTTGTTGTAGGTCCGTCACGTCGATTGGTATGCATGATATTATCTTAACCTCAGTCTGTGATGGGGTGTTTCCTGTAAACATATTCAGAGTTTCATTACCGCCTTCATACAAACATTTAACTTGTTAAATTCTAAGTAACTAAGTAGACCTACTTGTACAGTACTCTGGTAGCGTTGCAACTAAAAATATACATGAAGGGAGAGAGTTGTTCGAAATGTGTTCATATAATTAATTACCCAAATTGAATGCGACTCTTCGGAGGAAGTTTTCAATGCCCTTGAAACGTTTTTTGCACTTTTCTTGGTCTCCCATGATGCGAGACCTGATTAGTAAAATAATTATAATGTATTTGTAGTGTTTTTAATTAAATTAAGAAGTAAGTTGCTCGTATTATGCTGGTAACGGTTTTGGTATAATAATAATAATTGACAGTGAATGGGTAGTAAGATAAAAAGCTGGTGATGATAAAATGACAGGATATCAAAAGTTCGTTGAGCTCACCTTGGTGCAAATAAGATGTTTTCTAGACCACCGCACTTTTACGATAGACAAGTAATTTCATTTTGAATTATCCAAAATTCTCGCCGAGAACTTATCTAATTTGTTGATCAAGAAAATGTATAAAACATCACATTTGGTTTATCTGACGCGTTTTATTTTTGTATTTTTTTTTGACAAGTTGACATTCATGTGTCATTGTATTGTAGATATAGCCAGCATGATTGTAGCGTAATGTTTTTTCGAGGAATCTCGTTGTCCACCTATTGAGTTCCTAGTCCTACCTTTGTCTCTGTAGGTAGGTTCTACCTCAGAGTAGATAATATACGTACTACTTGTACGTAGTATATTATCTACTCTGAGGTACTACTCACGGGTTTTATCAAAGCTGTTTATGCAACTTAAAAAACGTTTAAAGGGGAAGGAAACCTTTCAGTACAGTGCATCCTCAGGAACCTCACCGCTTTAGCGTAGAGGTTGTATCATCTTGGCTCACCGCAGGAACTCAGAACAACATAGGAATAGTGTTGTTTGGCAATAACCGTCTAAAGGTGGTTATTAAGGTGAATGCCAGGCACTTTCTACAAAACTGCCTTGGAACGTCTGTAAATTTAAGCTTATCAAGATTTGTGAGGTAAAAATCGAAGTTCAAGGCTTTTTTGACATAATATTGGCAACAAGCCATTTAATTGTCACATGTATGGTATAAAAAAATTACGTAGCACGTCATGATCAAGTAGTAATCCAAGAGAATACAACCGCTACGCTAGAGTAGTAATTCAAACTTTAGGCTTGTCTATGAATTGGCAAGTCAAGTATTCGCAAGTTATATGGCTTGGCTGATTTTAAGCAGTTGCAGCGGGGAAAAGTTAGTAGGTACTAAAAAAAATAAACCAATCACTTTTAGAACGAGTTCTTAAAAATACCACGTTACAATACACGACATAAATTTTTCACTTATACATTTTCGTAGACTGCACATCGACGTATACACTTAGAAGAACATACGAGCTCTGCCCAGACGCGGTGGGTCGCCATAGCTCGACTTGTCTTTACCCATAATAGTCCTGATCAATAAGTTGTTTGGAGACAGCGGATTTTTCTTGTAGAATAACTTTCTTAGCATGGCTGTCCTTATCCTTTTATCTCCGTCGATAAGTTGTTTCTGTGTTTTATAAGAGTAAGCCATCGGTTCATTAAAGCCCTGAACATTCTGCATAGCTTTCGCTTGCAAGTTCTTCCAGTTGAAGAGGCCTGGCTTGGCTGGCGCGGCGGGTGCAGCTGGCGGCGTGTACTGCGCAGCCTGGGTCTGGGTCGAACAGGTCTTGATGGGGTCCTCAATTCTAATCATTTTTGGAGGTGGCTGTATCTTCTTCTTTATCTTATTGAATATTGTCATTCTCCTGTCGCTCTGTGTTCCTGTACTCTTGACTTCTATTTCCTTTAGGCAGAGCGGGACTTGCGACTGCAACTGGCTGTAGCTCTCGTAGCTCGGGAAGGGCGGAGCGCTAGGGTTAGGCGGGTGAAAGTGGCGGGTGGCGGCTTGTTCGTGAATGTGCGCCTCGTGGACCTGGCGCTGATAGTACATGTCCGGTGGCATTTGATACTCATGCATTTTTGGGTTGTAAGGTGGATGCCGACATTCATTCCGGTAGTCGGGCAGCGGTGAGGTATATCCTGACTTTTGAGGCGGCACCTGTGGTCGATTAAAGTACTCCTGCCCAAGCATTGAGTAGTTCGTTATTTCCTGCCTAAACGGTGGTGGTTTTGGTTTGACCTCAACTTCGATTGTGCTCTCACTCTCACTTAACTCTTCTATAACATCTTTTTTCTTCTTTTTGAATAGACCAATGGATCGCAGCACTTTAGCGAATTTGTTTTTCTTTTCCTGCAAAAAATATATTATGTTGTTTTATAAATTTATGGTTATCAGATGTATGAAACGAATTCAAACACCTAACAAATCTAAAATGTAAGATTCACCTTGTCCGTTTCAACCGTTTCCGAACTTTCAAATTCCGATTGGGAGGCCGTTGCCTCCAGACTCAGTTTTTCCAGCACTGTGTCAGAGTAACTAGCATTAGTGTTGCTGCTGTAAGTGTTTGTCGTTATTCTCGAGCCTATTGCCTCACAACTCTTTGAATAGCATTTTATTCTAGGCGTTCCCACTTTGGCATCATGTTTTGAGGACTTAGAACTCCCGCCAACACTTCTGGAAGTTAGAAATTTGGGTTCGGGAACTCTAGCTTCTTTTCTTGAAACAGTTTCATCGTAAGTTTCCCTCTTTCGAGTTGTAGGAGGGCTTTGAGCTATGAATTTATATATTTCCTTTATTAATTCTTCTGTTTCAGAGTTGCGACTTTCTTTATTGTTTTTGTGATTTGTTTCGTTCTGTGTTGACTCTTTGGAATTATTGGCACACGTGGCGCACGTGAAGCTGGGACTGGACACAATGTACCCGCTCTGTACACAGTTCATGGGGCACATTGGCATTATTGGATAGCAGCATGGATTCGGGAAGGGCGGCATATAGGGGGTTAAATTACAGTTTGGCACACCGAAATTGTTTAAGCTGTGAGCAGCGTTTGGTAAAGTACTTGAATTTATCGGTACTTTTTGCTGGAGGCCAGTTATCTTTTCCTCCGGCTTAGTTATAATGTCAGATTTATCACATTGCGAAGCTGTTGTGTCTTTCTTTATCTCTTGCAAAAAGCTCTGGAGAATATCCTTGATTTCACATAGTGCTTTGTCAGTTTTATCTGCAGATGAATCTGTTTCTTGTGTTTTATTTAATGCATTATCGACAGTAACGTTTGTGTGTTCATTACCTAAAGTAGGATATTGCATACTACTTATAGTAGCTGCATCTTGTTGATTATGTTGCTTGTTAGGGACGATATTATGCTTTTGTTTATTCCGGTGCTTGCTTTTACGAATTTGTATTTTTTCCTCACTCTCATCATCATCACTTTCTAAAGATTCAACAAAGTATTCTTGGTGTTTTTTAGACCTGTGCGGTGATTGCCTAATATTTTGATGCTTAACATGAGCCATGTAATTTTCAAATTCAGCATAGTATTGTGATTTTAAGTTAAGCCTTGGTCGGTGTGTTCTTGGTGAGGGCGGCACCTCTCGAGCGTAATTGTAGGTTATTAGGTTATCTTCGACAAATTTTCGTCTAGATTTTGGGCTGGATTTTTCTTTAACTGGTATAAGATCATATAAATTCGAATCATTATAGACATCGAGGTGTTTCCTGTGATGCTTCGACCGTGAACGTCGCTTTGTACTATATAGACGTGTATCACACACACTCCGCATGTCACTGACGTCATTATGGCGGATATATTTTGAATTTTTATGCCCATCATAACAGCAAGAACAGAGTTCTGAGCCTTCTAATATGTTTTCTTTAACTGTGAATTCTTGATCTCGGCAAACAGGTGCAGAAAACTGACTTATTCCAGATTCCTTTCTACCGAACATTTTCATGGGCCTGTACTGCTTTTTAATAATATCAGCTATGAAATCTTGGTCTAGTTCACGAGATTTATGTTTAGATTTTCGACTTTTGCTACGATTATTATCGTCACAATTTCGTATAAAATTATCGAAATCTTTTCTTCTATTACGATCTTTGTGTCTTTTCTCCCTTTCTTGAGTGTATCCAATGGGTTCCGTAAAATCTCGCTTATGTTTCCTGCCATGATGTTGTCCCGAGTAACCAGCGTCCTCATAAAGTTTGCTTCTGGGATCAGCAAGAGAATGGAAGCTGCTACTGGTATAAGCAGAAGTAAAATTTTCGTATGCCGATCTAGTTTTATGTTTACTTGGAACATAATCCTTGTCCCTATTTTCCGATGCAATCTTATGCGGTTTCGCATCGTGTTTTTCATAGTTTTGCAACTTCATTTTGGTCGGCTGTGTGATGTTATCATTATTATCTTTTTCGACTTTGGGCGCGTATTCACTCTCGTCTGATCTTCTATAGTGGCTCTCTGATGTTTTATAAAGGACTTTGGTCTCAAGTTCATTAGCTTTTCTCCCGTGATTGTCGATATGATCATTAATCTGTCCTATTTCATGCTTCAGTTCAGAGTCAAAGCTCCCGGACTCCTTTCGGGAACTGCTATCGAGGTACACCAGGTCTTGACAGTGTTTGCTGACCTCATTCAACTGATGTTCCAAACCTACTATCTTATGTTTCAAGTCTGACACGTTGATTGCTATACTGGAATTTATTTTAATTTCTTGCTGTGATGAACTGCCTGCAAACATTAATTTTAATATTTTTAACATGTAATACTGGTCAATGATACTAACATTTTATATACGAATATGAAAACGTGCTGGATTCCTTGGCACTAAAACTTCTACTAAAACTGCCTGGTTTATAGCATGATTTAATACTTTAAACAATTGTCTTCCAAAATAAACGAGCCAACTTGGTAAAATGTTTTTCCTATTCGATTAATAAAATAGACCCATTCAGGTTTCTTTTAATTTTGATAGTCCATTGATGATTTGACACAGAGTATATTAATGAGTGCACCGGAACTGAAATTTCATTAAAACTCGGAGTCATGTTGTTATATGAATTTGATATGCTGATTGTGCTCGGTACCAGTCGAATTCTAAGTCTAAGGGTCGGCAACGCGCGAGTGATACCCCTGGTGTTGCAAGCGTCCATAGGCTACGGTGACCGCTTACCATCAGGTGGGCCGTGTGCTTGTTTGCCAGCTTGGGTATAAAAAAAAAATGATGAATGCAGTACATTGTGTATGGCGAATAAGCATAGTAGCAAGTACCTAAAGCTCTCCGGAAAAACTCCCGTATGGCTCGGTACCGGCGTTTGGTCCGAGGGGATATGCGTCGACGAGGGGTACGAAGGGTCATCACCGACCTGTACCCCACCGAAGCCTGAGTAATAGAAAAACAAATGATGTCATTATCCTGCTGCTATACACAGACTGAAGTGCCGCAATAATTGACGCTGCTTAAATCATCTTTCATAGATGTAAGAGGCCTTGATGACACACAGACTGTACCAGCCGAACATACAGACATTTTTTCGTGTTGGAATGGCCAAGTGACATGATGATGTAAACTCAGTTTGATTTGCATCTTTATTTGCGGTCCAAATCACGCCGTAAACAATGCGTCCGTAAATAAATATAGGTACCTATAATATACATGCATAATGTGGGAATGCTTAGAAAAAGGTACCTTTTAGTGCACACGATAATTTAATAAAATTTCCGATGATATCCATAGTACAAGATTTCCATATTTTGTCCGTGAATTATCTAAATACTTTCCAAAACAGTATTACGCTTATTGATAAATTTTATTTTACTATAGTTAAAAATATGTTTGACTTTTGAATTTCATCTGACTTTTATGTTTTGTCATCGAAATAATGTTTATTTCTTTTGTGCCAGTATTACTTAAAGTCTAAAAATAATGTAAGAAATACATTATTTACTTACTTACTCAGATATTCAATCGATTGGTATTGTTGATATCATATTCTATTACTTATACAAGGTTTATCGGAAAGGGAGTCCTGATATTTAGGCAATACAAAGTATCACCTGTGATTGTTACACAGCCGACGTCCCGACTCGGAGATCGTATGTTTTTAATTTCATACTAAAATTAAGTTATGCAATTTATTTCAAAATAGTAGCAACCCTCATGAGCTATAGCTATGCATTATTCGATGAATGAGGCGCGCGGCGGCAGGCGGTAAACTACAAAGCGCCTTACACGTGCCGCACCCGCTGAAATTAACCTACTCAGTAACAGTGGATTGTGCATCCATTTAAATCTACCTGTTTATTTGATTTCAAATTATCTAAAACTTACCTGTTCTAATGATTATGTTGCTTTATTTGATCGGACACGTCACGTATTTGTTCACTTTAAGAATATCACGTATCGAAACACTTGCGGAGAGCCCCCGATGCTCTCAAACGTACCTACATCCATCGCAAATCTACCAATGCACAACATAATAGTCCTCCTGATTGGTGTAGGTCTCCGTCGACATTTTTGACACAAAACAATACTAATAAGCAATAACAATAACAGAATTATTAATAACAATAACTACAATAATCCGAACAAAAACACACGACTCACGTTAGCAAATTAGCGAAATAAACACCCGAATGCCTTTAGCTGCTTAGAGCGACTGAACTGAATTTTGGCTACATAAAATATTTTAGGCTTTTATGCAATGGCGGTAAAACGAATTAGTCAAAGGACATGCGCCGAAAGAGCCGCGTAGGCTAGTTGGCGCGTGCGGCGGTGCCTTAGATTCCTTTGTCGGTATTGTGGATAGGACATGCGGATAGGTAGCGTCCGTCGGCCATTTTGCAGTTGCGGTCATTACCCCAAATATGAAACACAGCTGATGATAGGGTTGCGTTAGCTTATTTGTCATGAAATCTTTAGACACTTATAACTCAAAAACTATTGACTTTTGGGGAAAGTCGTATATAGAAAAGTTGTTCGTAATCATGGGTACTTTAGTATAGTTTCAGATACAAACACCATTGTGGATACACCTTGTATATTTTTTTATAAACTGTCATGTACGTAAAGTGTGTTAAGCCTTTTTACAATGCCATGAAAGATATCAAAATTATATTGTTTTAAGAAACAAATTTTGACAGATGACTTTATAGATTAATTTTAAATTTATATAGGTACGTAATTATTCTTAATTTTTTTATGATAAGTAACGATGTTATCAAAATTCGTCCGTCCGTCATGTGTAACCTGCCGCCTGTTGCGGAGCGTGCCAGTCTTGCTGGTTCGCCGGCGGGTGTTCGGAAACTTCATCCCGCCTTCCCAGTACGACATCCCGATACCAGCTAGATTAAACATTGGGTATGCCGCCAAGGTCTACTGGGAAACTATACCCTTGTTCTTCAGCACAGCGTGTGCACTGTTCGTTTTATTCTTCTCCATTGCATGGGCGTGTAAAAATAAGGTAAATATTTTTTTAAATATATTTTATTGTTTTCTAAAGTAACAAACCTGCACACCTATACACAATCACCGAAGACATACACGCACTACTCACTTACACATGCATAATTTTACACTTTGCTCTTATTGAAATCATACTAATGCATGTAATAATTTCGTACATATTTACTCACCTGTAGCTTAAGTACCTCGTTTTAACAGATGTGGAAGAGATAAGAATCCTGACAAGCAGAACGATGCATAAAGGAATCTCATTAAAAAATCTCATGTATATAGAACCCTTTGATATGGTACCATTGTTGGTGAAATAACGATTATAATTATTATTTACATTATTTATTTTGATTAATTGCTTAGGTTATTTTTTACACGATTTTGCACGCCACTAGACTTATATGACCGCTCCTCTAGGCCTCTGGTGGAAGTCATTAATGAAGGTATTGCAGTTAATGTTGAGGCCTCATTTGAAGCGCTGTCAATAAGACTGCAATACTGCAACGTCTGCAGAATCTACAACCGCATCTATCCCTCTCATGTCGCCTTCTTAGCCATGGTCGTGTTTAGTAGATTTTGTAGATAACACCTTATATTTTTACCTTATAAGCGTCGGCAACGCGCGAGTGATACCCCTGGTGTTGCAAGCGTCCATAGGCTGCGGTAACCGCTTACTTGTTTGCCACCTTAGAGGTATAAAAAAAAACAGTAATATTTGAGTGAACTTGAACTGCTCTGTGTGTTGCGTGTGCTCTTGAAAGTATGGGATTTGATTAGTTGGGGTGACTGTTATTTCCAGGTGGACGTAGTGTTTACAGCCCGCAGCCGCGCTAACATCTCGCGTACGATGGACCTGCGAAACCCCTCCGTCCACAAAATAATTATTATCAACCAGCGCTACGAGCCGTGGCCCGAGATGCAGGATGTGCTGGACAAAATGCTGCTGGCGGAGAAGCGGGCAATCATACGCGCACAGAGTTGCAGCCACGCGTAACTTGACCCATTAATGGTGATGATTGTGAGGTACGGGCATTATTACATCCAGTTACGCATTCGATGTTTTATTTCTGAAACCAGAAGCCCCCATTTCCTTGAACGAGCAGTGTTCTACCGCATTCGGACCACTGCTCAGATCCATATGAACAAATGTATTATTCGGTTGGGCCATAACGTTATATTTTACTTGTTTCGGTCCGCATTTCTAAACTCTGGTAAAGTACGTTTCAAAATAATCATATAGGCTTTATTAAGGGTCGGCAACACGCGAGTGATACCCTTGATGTTGCAAGTGCCCATAGGTCACGGTAACCACTTACTATCAAGCAGGCCGTATGCTTGTTTGCCACCTTGCACTTGGCTTGCAACAAGAGGGGTATCATTGTCGATTTGCCGAAATATCATCACACACCCTCCTTAAAGAACCCCATCCTGTGTACTGCGGCGGGGGGCAAAAGTTTCAGTTTAATTTGCTAAAATGTAGGTAAGCCAAAAGGACTTATATCACGGCTTAAAAAATGAATGCATCAAATAAAACAGACATAATATAATTTCCAATATTTTATTTTTAAATTAGTGGCAGTGAAGTTTTCTCGGGTACGTTGATTAAGTCGAAAATAAACTTGATCTGCTCCATTAGAGTGTACAATGTAAACAGTTTACGCGACACGGGACAACAACCAGTGACGTAGCTAGGTGAGCAAGGGCCCCGGTGCATAGAGAAAAAGTCGGGACCCCGTCACTTCCTTCCACGTAGCTTTAACTTATATTAGCCCTCAAGCTTATAGAAAATAATATAGTAACTTGCACATATCCCTAGAAAAAATGTTGTTGTTTTTAAACAAATCTAGCTTCGGGCGCTTGCTGCTCCCTTCTTTTTAAAGCGTAGGTGCCCTTTAGAGCTTCGGGGCCCCGAGGCGTAAGCATCTGTAATTAGTGTATATGTATTCGTATCGTAACGTAAACATTTCCATGGTTCAGTGTTTGTTTATGTATGTCCGGAATTTTGATACAAAACGCCCCTATCGTGCGTAAAAGGAATCAAACCTCGTAGTGTATAACCTTCTTGCGTATTACAAAGGTCGTTGCGTTGGTGCATGGCGCTTTATATCAAAATTTCGGACATACATAGACAGTCACAGGTAACCATGGAAATGTTTAAGTTAACGATACCAATACCTCTTCGCAAATGATTGGGGCTTGGGGCCCCAGTGCACCACCTTGCCCTATTATAGCTACGCCACTGGCATTACAACTCTTGCGCACAGGATTATACTATACTCGGAAGTCTCTACTAACACAATGACCATAGATAATTTGCAGGATGCACAAGACAAAATATTTTCAAATAAAACAGAAAGCGTTTGTTACATCGTTGGAGTATCTGGAGCTTACGATGCCTGCAAACCGTATTATAAGCTTACATAAACGGAACCAAATATTTAGCTACTGGCAACTTTCATAAAATAATTCACACATTTCACCTGATAATTCTTTTTTAGAGACTTCAAAGTACAGTTCACATTAAGATTTCAATACTGTAAACTATCAATGTTATGTCGCGCCTATTAAACCTAGGTATCTATGTTAGTTTTATATCCGAATTATAGGTTGGCACATGGATTAGATTTGTTGTTTTCACAAAACAAGTATTTAGCTAAGTAGCAATTTTGACGTCTGCTATTGTAGTGCTATTTACTGTATAATGTAATCTGTTTTTGGAAAACAACAATCTAATAAAGTTTAATATTTGGCACATAAAGTTCGAATAGATGCATCCTAAATGCTACTGTTTTCGTAGTTTTTTTACGTATTCTCAGTGGGTCACTGGCCTGCACTACCAGGGTGCAGCTTAAAATAACTAAATACCAAAACGACAACAAAATAACGAAACAGTTGTAGGTATGTATATTGCTACGGGTAACATCTTTTAAGTACAAATTCGAGAACGCGGTGGTTCTTTTGTCAATACAAATTTTATTAGATTTTTTTTTATGTACACGCCTGTAGGTATAGTTTGGCTAAAAAGGGCTACAAAATAATAGGGGCGCCACTGAGCCATTCGTATGGCACTGTAAGTCGTATTGTAGTCTTTGATTCCATCTCATGAAGGTTGCCAGTAGCCAACATATTTGTTCCGTATCTAGACTTTTTTTGCCAAACTATATACGTGTTTACTTTTATTATATACTTGTCCAAAGCGTGTTTATTGGACAATGGCATTGCCGTTTCGATTCCAAAGTGGTGCCGTAAAAGTCGTACAACGATACCTATTTATAAATTCAGTCATGCAGCTAGCTTTTGTCATGCAGCTAGATTTGTGCACCGTGAGGCAGTAAGGGGCACTTAAAACGTGATTTAGAGCATGGCTAGTATTACACTGAACGCTAATTTCCTTCAACGATTGTCGTTAATATATTTTCTTATTTTTTATCGTGCTGGCAATCAAAGGTGCTGACGCTTAGACTTTGTAGGCTAACTTCATGACGTCAAATTTGAAATGTGTTATAGTAAATATCGAATGACCTGAGCAACAATATCATATCGGTCTCTCGCCGCCTTCCGTTACGTTACATTTTATACAAATCACCCATTATTCCTATAAGTACACAAAAGTATTAAAACGGAACATATTTAATTATATAATAATTAATCATTATGTATCATATTCTGTGCGTTACCGATCGTACCAGACTTATCTTCGTAGTAGACATAGTAATTTATGTTTCTTTTTTGCCGTCTCTCATAAGTCTTACAGAGTAAGGGACATTAGATGAATAGATCTATCGACTGGACTTAAAGTTAATGCAAACCGTTTTTCTTTAGTTAGGTGGGAGGTGGTTGTTGCGTATTTTTAGTACATTAATGTCATCGACATGCCTTCATGTTTCGCGCAATATGTACGTACTACGTCACGTAACAAAAACAATTTGGGATAATAATATTTTTTCCTGAATGAAGTGTTGGTTCTCAATATGCTACAATTTATTTGCAATTGTTAATTTATCAAATACCTTCGTAAACCCGGCCACTCCTTATGAAAGTCATTTGTTTAACGTATAACTCGTACAACTGCCCCTAACATTAATAGCGAGAGTAATTTGAAAAATTAAGTAACTTTAGGACAAGTCACAATATCAAACCTTAAAATGAAACTAACTAAACTAAACTAAAGAATATATTAGTGTATCAAAACATCGTAATCACGTGGTTCATGAAAATTTACAGAAAAACTAACTCCACGACCGACGCCGTGTAAACAATGTTGATATAATACAGAGTCGCTGGTGATTAGTGTTATAAATAATATCAAGGAATGAGGTAGAGTTGTGGTTATAGGTACGAACATTTACATGAACCGTTAACAATGAACAGGGAACTGAATTTAGCGAGACGAGAAGTGTTACATCAAACGCGTGCTCCCTCTTGCTCGTCGCGTGAAGAGTTGGTGAGAGCGAGGCAGAGGACGCCACTCGGCTCCAACTGGCGGGCCCATCACAAGGAGGGCGACTATATATTCAGTAATCATAATAATTAAATAATTGTTAATATTACACCTTAAATAACTATACAATTTATGAAACCCACACGGGGCAGTAAAACTTATTAAATTTTCATTTATATCATACATTAGGGCGTGAACATTCACGTATCGGTACTATACAAAAATTAAAAACATTATACAATAATACTACGATACCATAGATCTAATAAATACAAGAATCAACTTACGCTACCAATACCCCTTTGGCACGATGACGATGCGGCGACGGTATATTCGTATTTTAGTTACAACCTCTTTTATAACATTCAATTTTATTATTATAATATCTATTACATAAATGTTATGTGCTCTCTCTGAAACATCGTCTTAGGTATATTTGGGAACTATAACGTCCTTATTCTGACGAGCGGCTGGCGCTTGTTCGCTGGTCGTCGCTATCGTGTCCCGTCTCGTTTACCTCCTCTCGAATACATAACATATGCTTAACGGAATATTATGAGCAAAGTTATTTGCCATAATCAGTTTTATATATCCATAGGTATGCAGCACCTACACCACACGTATAAGATAGACTACGACCTCTATACCTTATTGTTTTGGAGTGTTACGCGATGCCTGGTGGCGTTAAGGAGCTGAGAACTCTGCGGCGACCTAACCGTGGAGGGACAGTGCGGGGGGCAGTGGAACTTATACCCAGAAGTATTAGGCCAGCTTTGAGTGTAAACTGTTGCTTGTAATTGTAATTGAGAGAGGTGCGGCGGGGACGTGTTGACCGTTGGGACGGGTCGCCGGTGCTCACTCTGCATCCGGAATCGTCGCATAACTCGTGCATAATTTATTATTTACCTAAAAACATTGACAACAATCTCGATGATAAATATATTTTGTGCTGCTGTTTGCCGGCGAGTCGGTTGTATAGTACAGCTTACGCTACTGTAGGGCGAGCGAGCCCGCGTCGATCGGTGAGACGCGAACCGCGTAGTCAGCTTGGCTCTGCTTCTGACCGGTTCGTACACTTATGTAATCACCTTAGGAATCGATAGGAAGTCAGTTTTACTTACAATAATTTTGCTATTTATTAACTAATGTTCGGCGGCGCGCCTCTGCTGCGACGCGACGGGTCGTCGGCGCGAGGCGTCACTGCTATAATTTAATATATAAGTCTCTAATTGTTCACTGCGCGTCGCTCCGGCCGCGCGGTCAGGCCGGCGGGAGCAGCGCGCGTGCGGCGCGAGGTGGGCGTGCGGCGGGCGCGGCGCGGGCTCAGCGCGCGGCGATGCGGCACAGCGCGTGTCGCACGGCGGCGGCGGCGGCGGGCACGGCGGCGCCGCACAGGCCCGATCAGAGCCGGTCCTCCTCCTCCTCCTCCTCGCCCTCGTCCCCCGCCTCCTCGTTCTCCTCCCGGTAGCCGGGGTGCTCGCTAATCGCATAGTAGTTCCCGTTGTAGATGACCCCGAGCTCCCGCAGCGCGTCGCCGCGGATGGTCGCCTTGATCGTCCAGTTGTAACAATCGTCCGACTCGGACTCTCGGTCGAGCCGCTCCACGTCCAGGATCTTGGAGCTGAGCCTCTCGAGAATAATGCCGATGTCTTTTATGGTGAGGTGGCGCTTCTGGTCGACGCTCAATTGGTCGATTAGCAGGAGGAATTTCTCGGAAGTGACCGCTTCGTCCTCGACTAGGGTGTTTTCTGTTTCGCTCTCCGAGGAGTCTCTGTCGCCGCGACGGGCGGACTCGGCGTCGAGGAAGCGGACGTGGCCCTTAGGTCGGCCTTGCGGTGAAGCCCGGGGCTGGGCGTCTTGGATGGGGGAGGTGGCGACGCTCTTGTGCACGGCTATGCGGCGGCCCTCCTCGTGCAGCGCGCAGCAGTGGAAGTCGCACTCGTCGGGCGGCTGACGCGCTGGTGCGTGTGGCGCGTGCGGCGCGTGCGGCTCGCCGGCGCGGCACTCGGCCGTGTGCACGTGTACGGCGCCGGGCGGGTGCTCCAGCGAGCCGGGCCCGCGCGCCAGCCGCCCGCGCGCGCTTGCCGGCTCGTCGTGGTTCACGACGGTGATGTGCGGCGGCGGTGGCTGCGCTCGGTCCACCGATGTCTGTAACATTATCAAAACTCGGACTATTTTCTACTATCCAACGGACTTGCTTACTTAGAAATGGACCGCTTAAAACTTGGCGAATACATGTAGGCAGTGAACACACGGTATAAGCACGGCTGCAGTACCTGTATAACGAGCGAGGGTCGTCGGTCGGGCTTGGGCTGCCTGGAGGGCGAGCGCGCGGCTGGCGACGCCTGCGGGCGCTGGTCCCAGTGCAGCACCACCGTGACGCGCCCCTTGTTGTCCATGATCTTCCATGAGGGAGTCTCATCGTGCAACTCCAGAGCGTGGATCGTCTCGCATACTATCTTCGGGATCGCCGATATCGCTGCAAATGTCGTACAAGCGCCTTAATTCCAAGGTCTACGTATGAAACAAGACAATTCGTAGTAGACGCTATGCTTGTATGTGTTATCTACTCTAACGTAGTACCTCAGAGTAGATAATATACTAGGTGGCATACTACGTGCGATACTGTGAATCACATGATTACAGGCAACAGCTATGATATCAGACGTTTATAGTATACAATAATACGTTATAAAATACTTTATACATAATATATAAATCGTATTCTGTATCGAATTCCCTTACATAATATTTTAATTTTTTACCTCAATATTTTATTTACTTTAGACTGATCGGATTTAAAGTGAAAGATAATGTTGGGTTTAAACTAAGGGTGGTTGAGGCGGAGAGTTTGAAATTCTTCGACCATTTCACCGAATGTTATCGGTATATAGCATCAATCAGATTCCATGCTGTCGCAGCAAGTGGGGGGCTGTCCCGTGGTACTGACCAGCCTTGATGACGTCAACCCCGGTGGGGTACCAGCGCTCTCCGGGCCGGAGCAGCAGCAGCACGGTGTTGGGGGGCAGCGTGCGCCAGTAGTCGCCGTCCTCGACCTGCGTGCCGTCGCTCTCCAACACCAGCCGGACTGGCTCGCCCGCGCCTACTGATAGCTTCTCCTTGCCTGCACCAAGCGAAACACACTTTATGCTCCCAGACAGTTACAAAATGGTCAATATCTAACGTTTGTTTATATTATTTACTAGCTTTTTTCCAGCGATTTCACCTGTAGCAACATAATATATAGCCTATGATACTCTGTGATAATATAGCATTCTGCTGTGAATATTTTTTAAAATCGGTTTAGTAGTTTTTAAGTTAATGCGTTACAAACAAAAATATTTCCTATTTATAATGTTAATGTAGATTCCCGCTGTAATCTACTTCCATTCGAAATGTTTTTCGTATCCGTTCATTCTTCTTTTCGTTCGTTCTTCTTGAGTATTGTTCACAAATTTGGAGCCCACAATATGACGTTTACATAAAGAGATTGCAAACCGTGCAACGTAAATTTACTAAATTCTTACAGTTCAGATGCAAAACAAATTATTTAGATTACGAAGGCAGATGTAAGAAACACCATACGTTACCACTTGAAGAAAGAAGGAAACTAGCTGATGTTTCCTTTTTATTAAAAATAGCCCAAACAATGACAGACACTCCACAGCTCTTGTCCAAAATATCTCTCCGAGTTCCCTCCTCCAACATAAGACAACCTTCTCTCCTTTATGTCCCTTGCAGTATCACTAATTATAGACAACACTCATTTTTCATAAGAACGGCAAAATACTGCAACAAACTGGTTGATTTTCCACAGCTCGATTTATTTAATACAAATCCAGCTATTTTCAAAAAATGTTTCACATACTTTTGGTTCGATTCGGTTCACTAACTGAATGCAAACTGCTTATCCTTTTTAATTGTTTTTTTTTTGTTTGTTTTGGTTTTGTTATTTAGCATTAAACTTTTTTATTCCTTATTCCTACTATTGTATAAATAGCAAGCATATCAACAATCATATGCGAAAACATATAAATGGTTGTTAACAATATAAATTAATGTCTACCTAGTTATTACGATACTGTTTGTTTTCCAAATATAATAAAAATAAAAAAATAAAATTCGTTGCTCAGTATTTGTTTTTTTTTTCTATTCCTCGGGAACTACACAATATTCCGCGATAAAAGGAATATGTTAATCCAGCTTATAAGTCTCCATTGCAATTTTCATACATTTCCATTCAGCCGTTGAGAAATTCAGCCGTCAACAAATTTAACTCCACGCTTGCGAAGTCGTGTTGTTGTCTTGCTAATGTTCATATAATATTGAAGCTTGACATATCTCAGTATACACGCCGCCAGTGTGATGTTTTACCACGGACTTGCAAAAGTTAGAGAGGAGCTTGAAAGCAGGTCAGCCGGGCGCATCGGTGCGGCAAACCGGCGGCTTATTGACCTGGCTTACGAACCCGCCTACATGTTGCCTGTCTCATTACATAGAAAGCGGCTAATTTCCACCGGCTCACCTCTGTGTCGCTAATCTGTTTAGTTAATAGATTAATTCATAACTCGATTGCACCTGTTTAAACAAACTTCAAACCGTATTTTACCCCCTAGGGCATGAATTTTCAATAATCCTTTCTTATTGCTGACCTATATAATATAATTGGAGCTTGTATAATATATTATGTGGTTAGTCTCGACTCCTTAGTAGTTAAACTTTTTGCTTGATTTATAGTTTATAATTAGGCCTACATGAGAGCCAGGTATCATAAATATAAATTATTATGGAACATTTTTATTCTTGAAATCTTATAAATAATCAAATGATTATCATCTGCTTGCCCTGTTACAGCAGTAAAACAAATAAGATAACTGATATCCAAGCAGTTAGTTCATCGAAATTCCAGTAGGACTAGATGAAAAACCATCTAATCATTTGAGGTCGGCGCAATATGTCCGCTTTCATCCTTTTCCCATCATCTCCGCATTCACTCCGTATAAATAATAAAGACACGGCTCATATCCAGAATGTGTGCCCACAGATCGCGTCAGCTAGGCTCACAGTGACATATGAGCAATACTGGCGTGTGGGCCACTGACACCCCGGGCAAAAATATTGTGGCGCCCACTTAGGGAAATAATGATCGAGTATATGTGAACTTGTATTAAGAATTCATTCTTTTCCTTAGCGTTACCTGGAGCCAAAGACACGGACGTAGAAATTTTGGGGCCTATCTTATTTTTTGTTATTCGTTTATTATTATTTTCCTATGGCGCCCCCGAACTTAGGTGCCCTGGGCCGTCGCCCCAAGGCCGGCACTGCATATGAGTTACTTTCGGTCGACCTACATAGCATTTTGACTTTACGTAGTCAATCTTGTCTATTCCACTGACTTTAAGCAAAACCGACCTACCGAACCCGGTGGTAGATTCTGACGATTTGAATGTACTTTTGTAAAGTTTTGTCTTAGATCAAATAAAAAAGGTAGAACTTAGCTTACAACGAAGCGACGCCATTTTTATAAACAAGTAGTACATGGGCAAGGCGTAGTTTGTTGTATTTGTTTTAGGTGTGTGCCTCTAATTTTACAGCAAAGCGTAGTTTTATACGGCGTCACATCGTTGTTCGCAATATACCATCTACCTTTTTATTTGATCTAAGAGTGTAGTCAAATAAAGATGATTTTGATTTGATTCGACTTTACGTACTGAAAATGTATTTATTTAAGAAGGTTTGCCAACAGTTTATACACTAGACCATATCGAATTCTTAAGCGAAAGGTCTTATAACTAAGTGTACAACATTTTCAGACAAACACCATGCTTTAATTTACAGGGTGAGATAAAGGACAAGAAAATAAGCTAATATAGACGACGAGACCGCTGGTCTAGTGGTTAGTATACCTGACTGCTACGCTAGAGGTCGCGGGTTCGATTCCCGCCAGGGCAAACATTTATGTGACAAATATGTTTGCCTTGCGTCTGGGTGTTCGGTATGTATTATAAGGATGTTTTTACAAAAAAAAAGTATATAAGTATTGTATCAGCTGCTGGTTATTATTATAGAACAAGAATACCTAATAATAATTAAAAAAAAACAATAAATATATTTTAGTTAATGGCTCACTACCGTCCTTCAAGCACATTCCAATGTCGAGCAACGCCAAATAAACAACTCTTGATATGGAAGAAAAGTAATCAGGTTAATCTGGAATAATGACAAACTTAACTTTGCCGTTTGATCCCTAGACAAGGCTATTGCACCAACCGCAACTATTAAGTTTGTACGTGTAAATTCGCTCTTTTTTTAGAAAAAGATGCAATTCAATCCTATGAGCATTTCAAGCGTGTACTTGCTGCCATTATGAAGATAGAAAAAAAAGCTCGCTTCCAGTAGGGTAAACACTTGTAATGATTTAGTTATTTTCAATATTATTATTTGTTGTTAAAGCAGCATCAGAAACACACGTTCAATTTTGATTGGCCCTAGATTTTACATGGGTTTTACAACACGTACGTTTACGTGGGCCTTCAAAATTTGAATGTCGTTTCAGTATTCGGCCGTTAGTGAAGAATACTAATGCTGGAGTTAAAAGTGTGCGAGAGAAATGTAAATGTTTTGAGTGTGTGTGCGTGCGTGTGTGCGTATGCTTATGCGTGTGTGTGTATACGTGTGTGTGTGTTTGTGAGTGTGCGTGAGCACTGACCTCTGTGTATAAGCTCCTCAAAGCTAGTGACCACCAGGCCCTTCCTCACGTTCCGAGAGCTGTCCCATATCTTGAAAGGCCTCTTTCCTCTAACCTCCTGTGTAGAAAATAAACATACATATACAATCATTTATTGAAAAAATAAACAAAGCTCACATAATAAAGTAAAAAATATTGAATATAAACAAATAATATATCAACATAGTATCCACTGGAAATACTTTTGAATTAATTAATCAATTATAGTTATTATAATTTGCACCTACTAATAATCAGTTTAAGGTACATTTTACTAGGTAAAACATTAGATGTAATTAATACATTTAAAAAACAGTAATACCAACAGCTTTCTCAGTATCTATACACCCCATTAACATAGGTCGCTGAAGCCTTATGAGATGATATGTGAGCGATATGCCATACAAAAACTGTCATAAGAGCTACGCTCCGCATAAGCTACGGATCATCGTAGTGCGTCTACGTGGTGCATAGCTGTTCGTAGCGGCTGCACTGAGTACCGGTACTAGATGCAGCGCGAGCGGTGCAACGGCCGCGCGACCCCGCTCCTCATTGACACGCCCCTCGCTCCCCCGCTACCCGCGCCCCACCCCCGCACGCACTGTGCGTTGACCCACTGGCCTGCAAGATCTAATCTAGGACTTCTAAGCTCCACTTGATTTTTTTAAACATCTCGTAATGACCAAACAATTCTTATCTATCAAGTAAAGTCAAGTATATCAATCGTCCCAGAGTTCAATAGATTTGCCCGAGTGTGCGAAGGTGAAGTTGGCGAGGCGAGACACGAGACGCTCTAACATTGTGGCCGAGTGCAGCGACCTATTGACACGTCTGTACCTATCATTAGATCCATAAAGTAAGTACATCCAAGTTATGAAACCGCGCCGCGGTTCTCACAGATCCACTAACGTACCTCCTGAATTTCGACTATCATTTTCCTTCACTCACTGTCAAAAGTCATTCTGAACCGTGTAAAGTATTCAAAATGTGAAAATATTACATGCTCTTGTATATTTATGTAGTTTTAGTAGCAGGCAGTTATATCGTATCGCGGTGTCGTATGAGATTGTAAAGTCTGGCGGCGCGGTGCGCGCGGGCGGAGCGCCGCGGCCGCACTGGGCCCCCGCGCCAGGGCGCGCCGTGACCGGGTCGCGGCCCCCCGCCTGCCCTCCCCCGGCCCCTCGCCCGTCCTCCCCCAGCCCCCGCGCCCCCACCTCGCCTCCCGCCGCGTCCCACCCCCGCCCCGCGCCCGGGCCCCGCACTGCAGCGAGCCTGTAATCTCCTGATGCCGTAAGATCTTCAAATAACCGATGGCGATGCACTTGCCGAAGGTTGCCTTTTAGGTCACCAACTTGCCTCCTAAAGACGATGACAGTATATGTAGTATGCAGGTATATTGTTTTCTAGCAGTTCAGGTTATGTTTAATGATATTGCAAATGAATTAACTTTCTATCAATTGTAATATGTATTATATTTTACGATGTTTAGGTATGAGTTACCTTGTCTTTTATAATTTCGTGAATAAGTAATTATTTACGTTTCATTAACTTTATTTTTTACAGTACTTATAGAACGGTATGGTTAAGAATTAATGATTTATTTACGATGTTTAACCATTTACCTTTACTTATGACAACGAATTAATTTAGCCTGAGATTTAGCTTTCATCTGGCTAGCCCTATAGCCTGTATTTGATGGAATTTACTGACGTGAAAATAGCTCTACGAGTTCGCTACGGTTTGGATGCTAAGGCGCTACGCTTGTGCTATGTGCTACGCTACTGCTACGATTTTGTTGCTACACGTGATACTCGTATTTCATACATCTGAGAAATTTGGTCTATTTTCATACGATAACTTGAATACATGCCAGATTGACATTTTGATTGATGAAGTATACATATTAAATGCATATAACATTCAATGTATGTATGCGGGGACAAGTTACAGGTCATAATTTTATTAATGCTACTGTTTTGAATGCGCGAGATGTTTAACTATATACTCAAAGTTTTTAAAATGCCTACTCTTTTATTTGTATCTGGCAAGAATGAAATGATTTCTGTGAGAGTGTGGGTGATGGACGATACTACAAGTTGATTAACCTTATAACCTTTAATTATCTTCACACCCTGTCAGTTCTGTCAGTCGCGAAACTGACGTGAGAACAAAGTTTTACATGAAAGTACTCTAATTAATATGATATTCCCGGTGAGCGGCCCACGTGCAGCCCACACGACTTTCACAACACGTGAAATCACATTAATTGTAAAACAATGGAGTTTTATTAAGATGAATGCAACTAAATTGCCTGTATTATATACTTTGAATGTAAAGTATGTTAAAGTAGTATTTCACCTCAAGATTCGAGCTCCCGCCCTGTTAAACTTATTCAAGATCGGTTTAACGAGTACTTCGCAACATGGATAGTTAGTATTCAATAGCGGTATGTAATGTTATAGTATTCACTCATCTCTCAAGAATCGTACGACAGCTACACAAGGACGAAACGCAACGTAGTACAAAAATACATCGGATTAATAAAATTAATAAATCGAGTCGCTCATATGCATCGACTTTCGATTCACTATAATAAAGTGTCAAATTCATAAAGCAGACTTACAACAAAGCAAGCTTATGAAATTCGAACGCTTGTTGGTATTTGCAAGAACGGGGTCTAGATAATAAATGATTACGTAGGAAGCGTAAGTACTAAGTATACACCGATAAGTTGGAGCTTATTGCTTATTTTCAACTGATCTTGTTTATTTAGCACTCTATATATAAATCTTTCACATTGTAGGTTTACTTACTTTCAATGTAGTTAAATAGTATTTGGTAACATGCCTATTTCTAGGTAGCCTTATTATTTGGTAAGTCTTGAACGTAAAGTGAGGTTGTTAATTTGATAATAAAAAGTTACCAATCGATAAGATCTCCCGAAACGGTGTTATTAATTCAAATTATTTTCAAGCTTTTATTTAGTTATTGGTGTGTGCGTTACTCAAACCGTGCTAGCTAAATTCAACGCTGAAATTTGGCATACATTTTTCGTTCCCGTGACAATGCACAATAACCTACATGTCGCCATTTTTTATCTAAAATGGTGGATGTCACAAGATGGAGATTTATCAATTCCACAAAAACCCCTATTATATGGGTATCAAATTAAAGGACTTGATAAGCAAACACGCCTTATTATTAAAAAAATATTAAAAGCTGTTTTTTTATATTATATTTTAGTGACGTATATATTTATAACACTATTCAGATTGCCAAAAGGCTTAATAGCCAAGGCTTAGCTAATTAAGTATGGGATTACAACCGCCTCCAAATGCTCCTACGGAATAGAGGTTTAAGTGTACTGATGTATTTAATCTATTGCATTAGTTCTCATGACCGTTCACTTATTAACTCATTCTCAATTTCGTATTCGTTTAGCCAATAAAACTGTGATTATGTTCTACCAATAATGGGTAAAAAAGTTAATAAGATAATGTAATGATTTCATTAATGAAATACGTCCTCTTAAATTCATACCAAAGAGAAAAGAAATTCCAATTTCCATCACCGCGCCTAATAAAACTCTCTGGGAGCGCGTTCCAACAGTTTCGTTTCTAATTAGACATCCTTCCCCAGGGGGCGGCTCCAGTAAACTGCAACAGTTTATGCCTTTTTACACCTTGGGGGGACGTGAAGCCGAGAGGCTTGTGTGAGAGCCTTTATTGAAGATGCCAAGCGTGGAATGGCACTGAGGAATGTGCGGCTTATGTATGCGGAGGGTCGTTTGTTTGATTCGTGTTTACTGTTGGTATTTGTACCGTAAAGTAGTCGTGATTAGGAATTTTGGTACTACATAAGTGAACTGATTATAAATTATTGCCTAGTCTTTTTAGATCTCGTAGTTTATGTGGTCCTCAGCTATTTAACTTATACTTGAGGCGGTGGGTGGATGGGTCATTCTTGATTAATCTTGATTAGCCGTCCACCTACCGGTGGGTGAAGGCAGTGGGTCGACGAGTCACGACCCAATGAAACATTTTTGGGTCCACAATAAATAAAATCTAGCGGTATTCAACCTTTTTTCATAGGGGCAATAACACATGTGAGTCGTGGTGTCGCAAAAAAAAAAGTACATAATGATTTCATAGGTTTTCGCGATTGTTACAAATTTTCTTATGGGCGAAATTCAAAATAGTTTAAAATAAAGTAGCACCAGAAGGGCCAACCACAAAAGCTCGGCGGGCCGCAGGTTAAGTATAACTGAATTCTAACCAATCCAATGCGGGTTATCAAAGCACCAAGTGACTTCTGTTGGGATACATAATATCCGCGGTTTTAGAATTTGTTGAATGGTGTCGGACGTTACATTGCTGGACTAAATTGTTTTATGCATAACATTAATATGTTTATTCCAAATTAAATTAACTTATAAAAGTATTTCATTCGTCTCAATATGTGTACCTTTATCTACTCTGAGCTAATACTCAAAGTAATATTTATATTTTTTTTCTTTAATGGACTTTAAATACCACGGCCCTTCATAATTCGTTTTTATTCCGTTGGCAACGTACAAACCCTACACAAACCATATTTAAAAAAAATATCATTTAAAAATATCGAGTCAAGATGAAAGTGCAATAATCATAACGCATTCCGCTGTACGCTCGCTGCATTTATATAAACTGACAAGATCATAAGGCGATGTTTGAAAATTTTGTGTATTATCTATTTCAATATTTTCCTTATAATATCTAAAACAAATTGGTGTGTTTCTTGACTTCGTGAGGTCTAACGGAAGTCACGATGGCTTAAAACATAAGCTTCTCGGTAGTAAAAGAAAAATACCGATGTTTTTATGAATTAATACACTTAGTATTAAAAGCGTAAGCAATTATAAATAAAATGTTGCAATTAAAAGAAACGGCATTCGTTTATCTACACTAATATTATAAAGAGGAAAGATTTTATTGTTTGTTTGTATTGAATGGGCTCCGAAACTACTTGACCGATTTCAAAAATTCCTTTGCCGATTAAAGCTGCATTATAAGTAACATAGGATATTATATATTATATTGATACGCGAGTGAAGTAGCGGGGAAGAAGCTAGTATAATTTACACCAGACAATAACAAACAGATAAATAAAATTTATTATGTAAAAGTTAAGTGCTATAATACATTACTAAACTAGCGATTGGTAGATTTATTGCCCACGATGTTTGGTAGATATGTGATGTGAGGGTCGTAAAGTTGATATGACTTCGTCCTTGCTCCGGCCGTTTTATGTCTGTGTCGAAAGTATAGCAAATATCCCATTTTATAGTATGGGAACCTATTACTCAGGTATTTACTGAACAGTTATACTGGAAGGTGAAAACGATTACTTCACAAACACATTTTAGTGGAACAGCTATAGAAGTGATCATATTGGTCATTGAAACTATTAGAGAGCCAATACAAATCCTATTAGAGTATAAAAATATAAATAATAAATACTATAATAACAGCTAAGTTTCCACATAAAACTCGTCGCCAATATCCATTAAGCAGAAAATGACGTTACAGACTATTACAGTGTCAACACTAGGCCGCAAACACTATTATAGTGTGAATACTCTACACTTAACACTGTGGCAGTGATAATAGTTAAGTGATCATGACTTTTTATTTATTAACTACTAGCTTAGATTTGTAATTCAAGCAAAATAATAATATCATTGTTTATGTGATATATTCATGTCACGTACGTAGTTCAAATGTAAATTATTGTGTTTTATTTGAAAAGAGTAATTGCTGAGTGCTCAATTACTGGATTCTTCTCAGCAAAAAACAACCTTACGAATCTGGTGGTATATTCTGACGAATTGAAACTACTTACTTAGATGATTTTGAGTTTGAGTTTGAATACTGGTCATCAATGACTATCAGTGACCATAGTCATAATCATAAAGACTGTTGCAGTGACTATATTAAGCATTTAGCACAGCTTGAGTGGTTGGGTCACTTCTTGTACAGGTGGAGTGCAGGCTACGGTGACCGCTTAAGGTCAATCTTGCTTGTTCGCCACCTTTAGTTAGGAGTTATTTTATTATTGGTTACTGAAGGTGGAATTGTCATCCAACATAAAAAGTAATGTATGTTTATACGTCTGATCTGAAAACAAATGGATTAAATAATTGAAGTCAAATTTTTGCACGATTCGGTAAGTGTATGAAATCCGAAACGTGTGATTACTACGTGCTGTTCAAAGATTACAGAAACATTTGTAGATCATGAAACAAACTTTAACAATGTATATTAGACTGTCTATCGTTATACTTATAATCTATGTCTGAATTCATAAGTTTAGCTACGCGAATGCTACGGAATCACTACGATGCGCTACGAGGTGCTACGCATGGTGCATCCCGGTATTTCTTTTAATTTCGCTTGGGTATTCTCTATTTAAAAATATGCATAGGTACAGAGAATAAGTTTTCTCCAACTATTCAAAAAGAAAATTTTATTTGGTTTAGAGAGTATAGAACAGCGGGTTCAATATGCAGTCGATAACTTTTAGCCCCCATGTTAAAGGACTCTTCATATATACGGACCGAAACTGTAAGGTAACAGATTTTGAATAATGCAGGTTGCATGTGCAGTGCCAGTCTGTAGCAGAGTGAGTGAGACGAGGCGACACGGCACTACGGGAGGGAGGGAGACGCCGGCTGCGGCACTACCGCACGCTTTCGTGCCTCTATGCCTGCGGAGAATTCTCCAACATAACATAACTAGCTATAACACACGAGATTCATCACTGGTTCCTTCACCATTGCTATGCACTGATGTAACTTCTAGGCTTTGGTTTTGGTGAGGGAACTACGCTACAAGCACTGAGTCGATAGAAGCCGGTCTACAGAGCGGGCCCAGCGGCAGGGCCTACTCCGCGTGCAGACTTGGGGCTGGTGCGGGCAGGCACGGGCAAGGGCAGGCGGTGATAATAACCATAGCTCCGGGCGTGTCAGTGATCACCAGGTTACATAAGAGGGCGGAGTCGGCGGTCGGGCGCCGGTCGCGTCGCGGTTACCTCTCTGGCCATCGCGGCATGTCCGCCGGAGGCCGGGGGCGGCGCGCGCTCACGCCGCCATCGTCAGGGGCCAAGCCCGGGACTCGCGTCGCGACTCGCGGAGCACTTTAGCGGCGCTGCGCCGCGTGGGCGGCGATCGATGGCTCCCGCGCGCCTGCGCCGCCGGCCGCGCCCGACGCCGCCCGAGGCCTCCCGAACAGCCACGGTGCATCCGCCATGACCCAGTTGCCGCGCACACTGACCTCTTTCTCTCCTTTGGTACATGCACACATGCACTGCACTATTTAGATAACACGGACAGATAGCCGTGTATTTATATTATGTACTACATACCCGCTTATATATCCACTGGCGATGAATAACGAACTGTGAAATAAAGGTAAACTCGATCGTTGAACTATTTACTCTGGAGTCTGGCCTGATTTTAGATTTCGTTCTATTCGTGTACTACCTACTTATATATGTATGTGTCTTGCCTACGAAAGATCCTCGAGTAATATAGTAATTACTCATGTTGCCTTGAGGGATGGAACCAACATAGAAAGGTTGATTACTAGTCAAGTGGAGGGTGAAAGACCAAGAGAAAGAAGCTCGTGCATTGGATGGATCGTATCCATATCCTTGCTTTCCGTCGACACCGCTGATTACAAAACTACAACGCTTGGGCGCTGCACTGGGCTGTGGGTAGAAACAGATGGCGTAAATGACAACCACGAGGTGGCCTCGAGTGCCTCGACCCGCAGCGTTGAGAAGAAAGTCGGAGACTACGATGATTAAGCAGAATACAAGTAATGTGTTCCGCATTGCTGCGCTAGTAGAAATGCTTCTAGCACAGTGACTCCTCATCAACAACAGGGCTGGCAACTCGTTGGTGATAATATCCCTGGCTAGCTATCCCTGGCTGCTAGCGGTTTTAGGCTACGGAGATTGCTTACCATAAGATGGGCGGTGTGCTGGTGTGCAATCTAAGAGGTATATAAAAAAAGTTAGCTACACAAGTTGATAATCTGATTTGTAGAGCTTAGTTTGAAAAGTTAATTATTGTAGGTACTATCGTAGTATATATCCTGTTGCTATGGATAGTGAAACTTATTCGGCTTCAGAAGCCACATTGGCGTTATTAGTTAACTAATTAGTCCCTCTAGCTTTAGTTTACTTATCTTATAAAAACGTTGATTACGTATATTATTCAACCGAATTTAATTTTATGAAGAATGACAAATTTTCGTGAGTATAATTTGATTGTCTCGTAAGTAATAAAGTTGGTACTAATAACATAAATATGCTATGGGAGCATAAGTGCAGCATTGATCACAAGACGTATGTTAAGAAAAAAAAACTGTGCAATATCTACTACTTCAAAAGGCATATTAACTAGCATTAATTTCAGGAAGTTTAGTCCTAGGTTCTCCTTTGTGTACCTATTATTGCTACTATGATTGCCTCTAGAAATTCCATTTAGAATTAGAGTGCATGTACACTAGGCATTTTAATGCAACACAACATATTATTGATAAGAAACTTGATAAATCACTAATACTCGACTCTGGCAAAATAGTCATTGAATAGGATTGATTGCCATAGCTAGGAAGAAGTAGAAAAATAAAAAGAACGAAGTGTCACTTTGACATTGACAAAAAAAAGAAGAAGAAGTCAGCTGCGGCCTGCTTGCGCGATGCGAAATGATTTGATTTGCCTTGGGTTGAGTAAACAATATAAACGGCTTTCTGTAATTATTTCACGGCAATTTCCAGATAAAAGAACCAATTCAGTGATTATTTGAGTTCAAAGCGTAATCCGCCATGTGATTTATAAAGCTCCTTAGAAAAGTGGGTAATCATCGGACATCGCCGAGACCGATGGATGGAATGTTTCTTCGGTGCATCGAGTAAGTTTTGTTTTAATATTATTATTAAAACGTTTTACCTTAATTGGTATTTCTTTATTGTAATGTAATTAAAGTATATCGCATTTCCTGTAAGACGGCAAATTGCACAGTCCGCCCACCCACGCTAGTTGGATTATAAGGGATTTTTCTTAATGTTCAAAATTAGATCACTTTATTTTCAACCGTAGACTTTTGATTACTGCACTGATACAGTATGAAGTTGTTGAAGAAACACGAATATTTGGCAATAGATATTTTATTTTAATGTATTATATATGAATTGGCTAGCATACAATTATACATGTAGCACATGAGCACCACTATGAACCCAGTGACCCTACCTAACTTTCAGAATAGCTGAGCCTATAGTGAAGTTTTACTTTTTGTATTTCACAACTTTTCCATATCTTACTATGTTCTACATATTTGTTGTATACTTTCTTCATTATATCATCTAAAAATAAATAAAACTTGTGTTTGTTGGTAATGTCAAAACAACAGCTTTTAACAAAATACTAGTACATTACAATAAAATTATACATTTTATCAGTCTGTTTGTTTGTTCTGACTCATCTCCGAAAAAAATGCTAGGACAAAATTTTTCCTGACTTTAAGTAACAACTACTTTTATTTTAGAAAATAATTAGGATTTCAGGAAATAAATTAAATACCTTTAAATTGTAAAAACAAAATTGCAGGCACAACTAGTTAGTTATATGAATAATTTCTTTTAATTAAAACCTTTGCAATCATAAATCAGTTTCAATCATGGAATTCAGTATTATATTTAATAATTTCAGTATTATTCAGTATTATTTTAATAATAATAATTAAGTTTTTATTCCTATACAACCATTGGTAGTGTGTTAATACACATTATATAAATATTTTGGCAGGATTTCAGCATAATGGTGATGCGGTTAAACCTGCGGGTGGTGCTGAGTGCTTTGTGTGCTGCGGTGCTCATCATCATCCTGTTCTGGGGACACTGCGGAGACCTGTCAAGAAGACCTAGTATGGAATTTTATATTTATTGCATATTCTGATGTTTTTGGGACAACTGTTTTGTTATATTTCCTTACTTATTTATTTATTTATTTAGCAAGCAAAACAAGTCACTACATGCTTAAGAATAAATTAATAGCTAGATTGTAACTCTTAAATATGCATGTATATTAATACTTATTATATCAGGGGTTAGATATGATATGCTACAAAATTATATAAGAAAAAAAAATACAAAAAAAACTTATGATCATAATGTCTGTTTATCACTTTTTGTAGGATGTTTTTCCTACAAAAATAGGTAAACCTACTTTCACATAGTAATATATATAAAATTGTGCACTAGCAGCAGTTATTCTTGACTGTGTTTTGTTTATTTAGTGGGCTCCGTGCTTTCCAATGCACTGGACCGTTCAAGCGAGCACATCGAATGTGTCATCAATGGTGAATACTCAGTCGCGTGTCGCCGAGACGCCGAGCGGGACGAGGTCTACGTGCCTTTCTCACTCATACACAAGTATTTTGAGGTCAGTAGGAGAGTGTTGTTCAAAAGTGAGAAAAACTGCTAAGGCCGGATGGTAAGCATTTATCCTAGCTAATGACCCTCCTTGTGTTGAGAGCAATTGTTGTATTAGAAGTATAATGTCTACTCCAAAGGAGGAAACTATCCAACTACAATAATTTAAAATCCCACTTGCACTACACTTATTCTCATTGATTGGCATTTTCTAAATTGCTAGTTTTAAAAGAAATCATCTTGTACGCAGATATACGGCAAAGTGACTACTGTAGATGGAGTCGACAAGTTCGAATGGTCCCACAGCTATGGAAAGATTTATCATCCGAAGAAAAAGTACGACCCCCGTGGGACTTTCACCACATTCGAGAACTATAATGTTGAAGTCAGGGACAGGGTGAAATGTATCAGCGGTGTGGAAGGGGTCCCTGTGTCCACTCAATGGGAGCCGAAGGGGTTCTTCTACCCGACTCAAATAGCGCAGTACGGGCTGGCCCATTACAGCAAGCACATCACAGAACCAGAGCCCAGGAGAAGAATCATAGACGACAGTGAGAAGCATTTGGAGAACTGGATCGTGAGCAAAGATGCGTACATGGCGAGAGAATTCGACCTGAGTCTTCAGTCCAATGTCATAAGGTTCTCCACCTCAGAGCACGCGTCCAGCCAAGTGTGGCTGAAAGTGAATATCACCCAAGATTTTGTTCTGAGTGCGGATGTGTTTCTGAAGCCCAATTCGTCGTTGACGGCGGTATTGCAGAACAAAGATAAGAAGGAGACAGTTTATTTGCATTATGTCACCAATAATCAGTTGATTTATTCTCAAGTAAGTGATTTTTGGTATATATAGTAGGGCAAAGATAGGAGGTGACTTTTGACAGGTCTACCGATTCTCATTTTTTATCTTACGTCACTTTTAGCTGTCAAAAGTCACCTTTTATCTTGACCGTACTGTATGTGTATGTACATGGGTACATGTAATGTGACACTTATATTTGAAATAATAAGATGAACAAAATTGAACAAGAATGTCTGTGTATAGGAGGACCACATATACTACGGTATCGGCACGGAGCAGCAGTGGATGCGCCTTACGAGGGACCTCATCATTGACATGCAAAAAGGCTGGGCCCTGCAGGACAAGCCTAAGAGGAGATCTCCTAGGAATAAATTTAAGGTAAATGTGGACTGACAGTCAAAAATACTCAACACATGTAGCGCAATTGATAATTATTTATTTGTACTAATAACAGATGGAAATATAACAGAACTTAACTGACAAGAACGAACTAAAGTGGTAACGTAATAGGCAACCTCGGCAATTTTTGTCAGCGACAGTTTGGTGAAGCCAGTGTTAACCATCCCATACTGCAGATATCGAGCATCATCCTGAGCGGCGGCGGCGCGCTGGACAACGTGACGATATCGTCGAGCGAGCACGTGGCGCAGTTCCTGGCGGCCGCGCGCTGGCTGCTGCGGGCCCAGCGCGCCGCCAGCGGCGGCTGGCCCATCCCCGTCCGCCGCCGCGTGGCCGCCGGCGCCGACCTCAAGCCGGGCTGGTCAGTACACACTACACACTGTATACCGCCCCGGACGTCAAGGACGCTAGCTAGCCAGTGGCTACATGTAGTGTTGTGTTGTGGCTGCAGGCACTCGGCCATGTCGCAGGGGCACGGCATCTCGCTGCTGTCGCGCGCCTTCCACCACAGCGGCGAGCCCGGCTACCTGCAGGCGGCGCGGCGCGCGCTCTACCTGCTGGACGTGCCGAGCCACGCCGGCGGGGTCAAGGCCCTCTGGATGGACAAATATGTCTGGTGAGATTACATTTCACTTATTCCAAGACAGCATTTAGCTTTTTCGTAGATGACATTTAGCTCCCTCTTAGATGACATTTAGCTTTTTCGTAGATAATATTTACCTTTTTTGTAGATAACATTTAGCTTTTTTTGTAGATGACATTTAGCTTTTATCTAGATGACATTTAATCGTAAAAATATGTTTTTGTCCTAAATCCACGCGAACGAAATTTAGTATAGTATGAGTGGAGCTTTATGCCTACAGCCTAAGTAATTTGTGTACGCCTTGCAGGTACGAGGAGTACCCGACTGAGCCGCCCCTGTTCGTGCTGAACGGGTTCATCTACACCCTGCTCGGTCTGTACGACCTCCACGTGATCGAGGGCGAGAACAGCATCTCCCTCGCCAAGAAGATGTTCGACGATGGTATGACGTCACTCAAAACTTTACTCCCCCTCTTCGACACAGGCAGCGGTAGCTTCTACGACCTCCGGCACTTCACATTAGGCGTCAGTCCCAATATAGCGCGGTGGGACTACCACGCCACTCATGTCAACCAGTTATACCTATTGGCGGGGTTAGATGATGACCCTATACTTATTAATACGGCGAGGAGGTGGGAGGGTTACATGGTAGGCAAGAGGGCTGCACACAATTGAAATTTGGATTTTAATTGAAGCAAATAATCAATGTTGCGTGTTCTTAATTGATTGTCACCATTTGATGACACACACAGATGAGGTCTTTTAATTGATTTTAAAAGGTGTGTAATACGAACCAAATTGGCATTTTTAAAACTTGCTATGCACTTGCAATGGAAAATATCCTTGTGACTACATAATATGTGTGTGTATATAAGTACAACATGACGTCAATAAGCCAGACTGCCAGCGGACAGTGGGAAAAAATATAACTGCACTAATATACTACATTTTGCCCGTGACTTCACCTTTCTGTCTATGCAATATGTAGCCTATGTGACTCAGTGATAATATAGCACTCTGCGGGTGAAATATTTTTTTCAAATTGGTCCAGTATTTTTTGAGTTTATTAATTACAACGAAAAAACTAATCTTTTCACTTGGTTATATTAGTATAGATATAGACATAGATGACATTGACAGAAGTTATATTTATACAGCAATGGTGCCAATTCTGTTGTACAAAATCACTAAACTTAACTAATTTGACAGGTCTATAAGTCTTGCTATCCCTTTCTCATGACTGAGGTTAAATACGGATGGCAATACATTTAGACCTTTCAAATTAGTTAAATTTAGTGATTTTGTACAACAGAATCGTCACCAGTGTGTTATTAAAAAAACATCGTTCTAATTAACATTTACCTAATTTTTTTTTTCTTTAATTGACGAAATGAATACCAATAAGATTTATCTAAATATATGGTGAAAATCACAAAGGTATAATCCTTGAATCTTGTCGAATATATAACCGTGATATCGTTTTTTTTTTATTATATTAAAATACTAAGAGCTTCATCACAATCTCCGAATAAAAATCTGTACACTTTATGATCTGAGTGAGAAGTTGAAATGATTATGAAGTTATGTTGTTATAAACAATGAATATGTAATGAATGAATATGAATATGTAACAGATACTAATATGTGCCTCGATGGCTAACGCACAGAAAATAAATGCGCAATAAACCACCCCATACGTAGCATATCTTCTTTATCTGAACTTTACATGAACTAAATGTAATATAGTACCAAAGACCTTCAATTATATAGGTCTTTGATAGTACACGTTTTTATGTCAATAAATGACATCTATAGTGCAAGCACGAATAATGGCGACAACGTTTTCGTATCGCCTTCGACTATTTTTGTATTGAAAAATGAACAGCGCTGCGGCGGTGAAAAGTGGAACTAAAAATTAGTATGAAAATTTTGACATTTCGCGAGTTACGTTTTCGAATACGTTGTCGACAATGTTCCTGCTACCGGCACTGAACATATGTAGGGCTTAACAAGTACATGATCTTTTAAATGACAATAAAAGTACACATTACAATTTTCAAAATTTCTAAACTAAATAGAAAGGTACAATAATACAATTTTCATCCTCTTAATATAAACCCTTTTGTTGTAATGTAACATACAATATAATATGTACATGATATGAATCTAAAATAGATTCAGTAGGGAGACTATCGAATTGCTTGCGACAGCGTATTCGTATCGACTTTATTGTATGGGAAAATTATCAGCGCCGCGCCGGCTAGAAGTTGAAACTATTTTTTTTATTTTGTCATTTTGAGAGTTACGTTTTCGAAACCTAGTCGAAAGCTGCCTCTGTTGCGCGAGCATGAAAAAATTGCGACAACGTTTTCGTATCGCCTTCGACTATTTTTTTATTGAAAAATGAACAGCGCCCCTGCGGTGAAAAGCGGGACTAAAAATTAGTATGACAATTTTGACATTTCGCGAGTTACGTTTTCGAATACGTGGTCGCAAATTATTCTTGCTCGGGTAACAGTGCCGGTAGCAGGAACATTTATCTACGTATTCGAAAACGTAACTCAATGTCCTCAAAATTGAAATACAATTTTTTAGTTTCACTTTTCACCGCTGTTCATTTTTCAATACAAAAATAGTCGAAGGCGATAGGAAAACGTCATAATTTATTCATGCTCGCGCTACAGATATTGGAATAGATCTATGTATAATAAGAACTAGCAATTGTTGAAAGTGATAAACAATTTCAACTAATGCTATACCGTTTAAGACTGATACAATATCTATTTGTCTTTTTAAAATGTATACTTTATCTGGGTAGAACAGATGATGATAATGTATCAAAATTGATCAAATGTGGCGCGCGTCATAATTTTATGCATAAAAATATTGGCCCCATAATTTTGATTCGAAGACATAGTATACGTATTCGCACATTACTGTAATATAATGTTAATTATTTATTTTGTACTTAATAATTGGTTTTAGCGCGGTTATTTAAAGGTAGAAGAAATATTGCCCAGATTGTATATAGTGTAGATTTTTAATCAGTATTTTTTTAAGTTTAGACGTAAGTATTTATTAAAAGTATGTGCACGCTGGCAATAAGGAGTAGAAAATAATAGGGGCGCCACTGTGTCTTCTTCTTCTTCTTCTTCCTAAGTATGGCAATCAATCCCTTCAGGGACTATTTTTGCCAGTGTCGAGCGTTAAAGAATTTTCATGTTGCAAAATTTCTCGTGTTTGCCGCATTAAAATGCCTAGTGTCATGCATTCTAACGCCCAATGGAGTTTCTGGAGACAACCCACGGCAGTAGCAGATCGTAACACGCCTTTAGATTAGAGGTAACCTATTGACCAAAATGATAAATCATTTAACCCAAAAGTCGTATTATGGCATTATTTCCAATGCTCCTATAAATCAGTCACTAAATGAAACTTTACTGCACATATCGACACCAAAAATACACATTAAAGATCACTATAACACAATTTACGACACACTGGAAAAAAAATTCAACCACTCCGCCTGATTCCCGCCAAAAACTCCCGCCACTGTGTCGTTCGCATGGCAACCCGCCGCAGCTCGTATAGAGCATCAACCGTCTTGATTGGTTTGTTTACAGTATACATCATAACATGGATTCCATTTTGTGAAGCTTGCCAGTAGCCAAAAATTTTGTTCCGTTTCTAGACTTTTTTGCCAAGCTATTTTTGCATGGTTATTCTTTTGATTTACTTATTTTTATTATTTTTGAACATCCCAATAACACATGAATGTGATGTAGGTGTAACCAATTTATGTTTTCAAATTTTTCTGATTTTATTTTTATTGTTGTTTTATAGTGATAACATTCTTGCCAGGTCACTGTCCTTTGTTGATTCTTAAGGGAAATTGTATTTATATTCATTGAAAAATATAATATTTATATTAATTTCCACTTGTTGTGTTCACTGCATATAAGGATTACTCGTATTTTTATTAATTTATGAACTAAATGCATATAAAACCATATATTTTAAGTGAAATACAGATAGGTTAGTTAAACTGTAAAAAGCATAAAATTAATTATTATGAACCCTATTTGATGATTATTAGTTGCCATATTTTCTAGTTTATATTTAACATCGACGGACAGGCATTGGGTAAAACAGTATCGAAGCCCAAAATTCATTATCCATTCAAACACCGCTTATCCCACACTTTTGTCGCATTTATCATCCTTGTCTGATGAATATTTTGTGATTCATGCAATAAGATAAAATACAGGCCATGAATAGTGTAATTTTTCATTATTGAAATATTTTTTATGTGAATCTTTTTATATTATTTTCTTTATGTATTGGCGAGCCTTGTCAGTAACGGTACGGTACTTGATGTTTCACATCTCTTCGGGAGAACCGAGACGCCCAATTTTTTTTATTCGGTTTTTGTCCCCAAACCAATGTTATGAGTATAAATTAATTAATGTTCTGACATCTTCACACACCATCGTCGTCAATATTAATAACTTTAAAAAAATGCTATATTTACATAATTTTAAATTTCGAACATATCAATGTAGCCTATTTATTACATAGTGTAAATTATTCGAATTACTTTCAAATAATTCTGTAATAAAAATTGGATTAAGACCAAGATTATGAAACTTGTATTAAATTAGGCTTAGGGTAATTATTGATGAAACGTAAATTGGGTCCTGTAGCCGCAGAATAGTAGAACATTCCAGTTAAACAGAGCTTACTAAGTAGTGGATATAAATAATTTTGTTAATTTATATATTGTTTAGTTGAGTCCCTGTACAAATATGTATATTTTAATATATGGTGGAAGAAATTATAAAAGCAATCACTTTTTTTTGTTTGGCGGTTGAGTATATGGTGATTAGTATCTTTTTGTTGATACTTTTACATAAACATATCAGTAGAGAAACTGTACATCTTCGCCTTCTTCCTAGTTATAGCAATCAATCTCCTTAAAGGACTATTTCTGCAACTGTCTATTGTAAGAGAACAAGTTTCTCAAGTCAATAGTATGTTATGTTGAATGAAAGTTACTGTATTAAATTATTGTTCTATTCATAATAACCGCGTTGGTTTGGTACGGAGTTATAGTGAATGCACTTGTGAATGACAATAAATGTGTCTCAAAGATTCATGTATAGCTGTGCTACAAGGATAAAATTGAACGCCATAGAAGATGGGACTTAACGCCCCGAAAATGTTTTTTGTTTGTAATAGAATTCCTGACAGTGTTTAAACAGTGAATCGACGTTCAAAAATATCCTTGTAAAACTATAGTTTTCTTCAACCGTTAAAATGTCCTCCTGTTTGAAAAAAACATAAGTAGTTGTGGTCGAGTCGACGGCGGGCTTTTAAAATCTTGTTGCCGCGCAAGACCACCTGCAAAAGATCCACATGAGATAACTTTCTATGATATAATAGTGTGTTTCTGTGGTTAGTACGCAGTGACGCAGTGCTGGAAAAGAGTCATAGCAAAGAGAGTCCTCCCTGCAGTAAGTTTGCTACGAGCTTTTGGTGGTTAGTATTGCAACTGTCTATAGGTTACGGTTTCGCTACCGTAAAAATATATTGTCTGTGCTACGCATGTTGATATCTGTATCAGTCGTATTGTAGTCTTTGGTATCAGTCTTCAACGTCAGTGTCAATGTCAAGTCAAATAGGGAAAATAGTGTTGCCATTAAATAAATACATGCTTGCTTGCTCATACGCAAATCTCGTCTCATCTCATTTCAATATCGTAATCATTTGCAGCTTTCTTTATTGACTTACGCAAATAAATGCAGTGAAGTTTAAATGGATATGTGCAAATACGTGACAAAAGACATTTGAACACGAAATGGAGGGCGATATCGATATAATGGCTTTGCCTCTGACCTTGCTCCCGCACAAAACAAGGGATTTGTTATCATGTTTGTTGGATACGACAAAAATCTTTCCTAGCGATGGGCCTGATAAGCTACCGAGGTAAATATCTTGTTTATATTACTGTGTGTACCAAGATCGATAGAAGTCACGAATGGTTTCAATGTGCTAAGGGTTTTATTTTGTGCCGTAAACCTTATTTATGTCAGACTTGTTTGTACATAATAACTGAACAACGTTTACAAATATTAAAATACAATAGGTACTATCATTTCAAGCTCTTAAAGCGTCAGCTTATGGCTCAATCTCAAACGGTGAGTATACCTCTAGCTGTAAGTATACATTTACTACATGGGTTCATATTGTTTTTGTTAATGCTTAAGGTATATGGTATTTAGTTTCATTGGATTGCCAATAAGGAACTTAAAAATGTAACAAAAAAATGTGTGCCAATTCCATATTGCTGGGAATAGGGAGACATTGAGGGCATTTGGGGAGGTTTTTGCCCAACAGTGGCAAAAAAAGTGTGTGCAATTTTATGTCAGCTTGAAGGAATTACAGTTTCCTTCTTTTTAATATGTATGTATGTATATACCATTCAGGTAATTGATTTCTATTAGTTATCTAAACACTTGTTTCCCTTAGTGAGTGAATTAATAGTTATTATATTAAAACATCTAATTGTTATTCATGAGTAATTAAATATTAGTTAATGAATAGGTGTTATGACAATACATATTTACGCAATAGTGGTAAAGTAGACCTTCATAAGTGCCTTATAAGGGCCTAAGCTGGTTAAAAGAATTGTATTACCTGTTTATTGTTTGGCAGTCTGTAAGCATGTTTTGAAATGTTTACAGTTACATCATTGATTTAAATGTTTTGTTTTAATACCACTTTTATTAAAATTGGCTGGTCATTATAATCTGAGTCAGTGTCACTGTCTAGTATCCTTACTCGTTAATTGCAAATTTAAATATTATATAAAAACATAAACAAATTTATTGTGAGCTGGAACAAAATTCACCTTTATAATGTTTAAATAATAATATATGTTTCACATTTCAAGGGATTGGCGAGGCCTGGCATCCTTGCTCAGTATATCATTAGAAATAGCAACAAGTATAAAGGAGCATAGAGAGAAAACTAAGAAGGTACTGGAGATATGGCTGATACGTAAGGATGGCACGTCCACCATTGGTCAGTTATTGAGCTATCTCCAGCAGTTGGACAGATACGATGTGCACGATGATATTCTAGATGATCTCAAAGACCTCGCCAGTAAAGGTGATCTTATGCGTAAGTATTTCAGTTATTATTTCCTTAACTTGTTCATCATAAACACCACATATTTACTGATGAACAGAACAGACAAAGGTTATGTCGGACTGCATAAAGTTCTATGAGTGACTGATTAAATTGTACTAATTTTGTATTTAATTAATGTAATTTGTGTATACCATGTAATTAAAGTAAAAATAAAAAATAAATCATCCATGATGACCCTCTGATCTAGTAGTTAGTATAACTGACTGCTATACTACGGGTTGCTGGTTCGATTCTCGCCTTTGTTAACATTTATGTGACGAACATTGGTGCATGGCTGGGTGTTTTATATGTATCATAAGTATTATTGTATCAGCAGCTGGTTCTCATATTACAAGCTTTGCTTAGTGTGGGGCCAGATGACACTGTCCATGTATCAATGTCCAAGCATTATTATTATTATCTCATAATTTTATTTTAGTAATGTGTATTGGGTCTGAGTTACAATAATAGATTCTTGTCCCTTTTTTGACCCTTGAGTCGTTTCAGCCAGTTAACTTAGTATGGTCTTAAACAAAAGTTACATAATAGCAATAAGTATTTTATTATTGTTATTTAATTAATAACATACTTTATTGTCTTGGGGGAGGTAATTAATACCAATTGTAAAAATACTACTGGTCTTTTTTCAATTACACAGGTTTCAGAAAGATATGGTAACTATAACTTATTACATTGAGTAAATCTGCATAATTAAACCTTCAAGGTGCAAAATGATAATATTTTATCAGTCAATATATATAAATCAAGATTCTTTATCAAACATCGGCAGTTGATTGTATTGTAATTATGCAAATATCAGTAGATAAATCAAACCAAACTGTGCTGCATTTTTTTATTGACATAAACACGGGAAATTCCATATCGCCCAACCTTTCTCACTCCCTTCTATTAGTGAAATGTGCATTAAAATCTGTTGCCTACAATGATATTATATGTAAAAAGGTGGTTACCTAGGTTAAAAGATCTAAGCATACACTACATAGGGCGGGAAGCGCGTTTAAACATTAATTTTTAATATTGATTAGTTTGTATAAGATCTGTCTAATAAGTCAAGACACCAAGAATACTAATTCATTAAAACCACTAAAATTTATTACACACGACACAATCTCCTAACTTCATTTTGATTTTCGTCAAAACCTTGCATACAATACAACCCATGTTTAAAGCAAGTTTATTTAATTTTGCAGCAAAACCTCAAAACCAGGTGGCATTAAATAACAATAGACTGAATGACAGCGGTGAGTTTGAAGTGATCACTTACCAGGACAGGCCGGGTCATGCGCAGCAGTATGATGCGTTTGTGCTCTACGCCCACGACTGCAGCACTGATAAGGAGTTTGTGGAAGAGCTGCTCAGAAGACTGAGGGAGGAAGGGTTTCTTGTGAGTATGCCCACTTTTTGCTGGTTTTAATTATGTATTTCTAGTTTTCTTGAGAGTTCTGTACCCCAAGGGTAACCAACAGAATCCTATTACTAAGAATTCTCTGACCATCCGTCAGTCTGTCTGTCTATCAGCGGTCTGTATCTCATGATCCATAATAGTTGAAATTTCCACAGAATGTGTATTTCTGTTGCTGCTATAACAACAGATAATTTCTGAATGACATATTTTCTGCTTGAATTAGCGATTGTCCTTAGTTTAATTTTAATTTTACTTCGTGGATTTCATGTGTTGTATTGTATTGTCAACTAGCTGTTACCCTACGTTGTCTGCATTTTTTTAAAGACAAAAGTAGCCTTTGGCAACGAGATAGATCCTGGGACCTTTCCCAGGAGAATACAATTTTATTGCGATCTGTTCATTCATTTCGTTCTGAAAAGGTAGCAAACAAACAGGGCTACTTCCGCATGTACAATATTAGTATGGATTGTCGGTAGATATGCACGATAGACGACCTCCTCCCGGGTCACGCGACGCAGTACGCGCCGGTCTCGGAGCTGATCTCGCAGCGCTGCCAGCGCATCATCCTCGTCTACTCCCCAGAGTTCCTGCTCAGTCCGGCCAACAGCTTCTACAGGGATTACGCGCAGGCGCTCAGCATCGGTGAGATTATTTTGTTATGATATTAACTGACTTTTTTGTTTTCTTTTTTACACCACTAAGGTGGTTCCATCGTAGCCTATAGCCGCTAGCAATACCAGGGATATCACTATCGAGTTGCCAACCCTGTTGTTGATGAGGAGTCACTGTGCTATTTAGCATTATGGAGCATTATTACTATTGCAAAGTATCCTCGTGGAGAACTGGCAACCTTACTTACAGCAGAAACACAAGACTACATGTAGTGTTATGTGACTGCGGTCTTCTGTAAGGTGGAGATACAGTCCCCAGTCGGGCGGCTCCTATTTTAATGGGAAAACCCACGGGAGATCCCAATTCGCCCTACTTCTCTTTGATCTAATAATAAATGGATTTCAGGTCTGTGCTAAAGTGGCTAGAGCTAAAACGAAAAAGCCGTTTGCTTGTTTGCCACCTTAGTATTGTATTTTTTTTAATTGCTTCCAGAAATCATACATATCACACCAAGTCCCTTACGGGGTAGACAGAGTGTATTGAACGCCATTTCAATGTTTCCAGAAAGCAACCAGCGCAAGATCATCCCAATAATGTACAGACAGTGCCAGCTGCCGCTGCACCTGACCTACTACCACCGGTTGTACTACAACGGCGAGGGACGCGCTATGTACGACTTCTGGCACAAGTTAAGCCAGTCCTTGGAAAAGGCACGGACTCCACCACCCGCGTAAGTACATCGATTCGTTCTTTCCAAGCATAGCGGCCATCTAACATAGCACAAGCTTCATTTCTTAACTAGACGTAACGGACCGGAAAAAAAATCTTTAGATCCTGAAGACGTGCTTTAGGGTTGATAACAAAATGGTCTTGGGTCAATAAAGAAAATAAAAACATATGCTACCGAACCAAAATCAGACATCCTATTCACTTATGGAAGAGGAAAAGGTACATTAGAGTCAGCAATGCGCAAATGGGTCACCGTAGCCTATAGCCGCTAGCAATATCAGGCGCATCAATAACGTGTTGCCAAACCTGTTGTTGATGAGTACTCAAAGTGCTAGCAACATTACTACTCGCGCAGCAATACCAGGAATATCACTAACGAGTTGCCAACCCTGTTGTTGATGAAGACTCAGTGTGCGAGCATTATTACTAGCCCAGCGTATCCTCGCGGAGCACTGGCAACCGTACTCACTGCAGTAACACAACAATACATTGAAGTGGTGTTATTTGACTGCGGTGCTCTGCAAGGTGAAGGTATAGTCCCCAGTCGAGCGGCTCCAATATTAATGGGAAAACGCGAGAGATATCTCCCTTAAACTCCCGAGAAACTGTTATTAGTTCAATACTATCTTTTAACGTGAGTTGTGTCCGTGTTTTCCAGCATCAACGGCACAGCGTCACCCTTCAAGATGAACATCGTGGAGCTGACGAACAGCTTTAACTCATATCTCGATGACAGCAGCTTGTTCCTGCCGCCTCAGCACAACCGCAGCATATCCATCGGGGAAATAGATTTGATCTCTAACAAAACTAGCGAAGACTGCAAATCCCTTGGCAGCATCAGCCATATCTGTCAAACGAAAGAGAAAAAGAAACGTGGCTCTTTGAGACAACTCTTCAGTAATTTGCTGAAGAAGAAAAATAAAAAAGCTACCATGATCGAGAATTGAATGGGTCATCCATCTGGATCTTTCTACACACAGGTGTAAATAAACTGCATTTTTGTAGTAAATATTTTTATGTGACATCAGATGTCAAAATTGACAGCGTCAATTACTTTTAAGAAGATAACTAAAGTAGGTGCTAAGCTAAGGAAGAGGTTACAAAAAGGTGTGACCAACAAAAACACATATTTTGGGTGGTCGATCGATCATACATGCCTTCATACAACTACAATTACAGTGCCGTTGTGAATTGAATGTTTTATATCAATCAGAGCATTTGGTAATGGATATATTTTGTGTAACAGATTATTCAATATCTTTTTGTAAATAAATTAAGTAAATTAGCATGTATTTTGTGTAAGTACACGAGTTCATGTTTTAAGAATTTGATGGAGATCTTAAATGATATATTTTTAATATTGATATTTGACGAGACCGCTAGTCTAGTGGTTAGTATACCTGACTGCTACGCTAGAGGTCGCCGATTCGATTCCCGCCGGGGCAAACATTTGTGTTTAAACATTAACATGTTTGCCTTGCGTCTGGGTGTTTGGTATGTATTATGTGTCAAGGTGTCAAGCGACGCAAAGCAACTTATTTTCTGTCTTTCACGTAACATCGAAAGATATTTTACATTTGTGTTAAAGTGCCGCTTATAAAGATTGAATGCTGCGTGCGTAGGTAACCTAAATGCATATATTTTTACTCATAATATCTTTATTGTCTCGCATCCAAAGTAGATGATATAATATTTCATTATTCATAGGGACAGTCAGAGTGGCGGTTTACTTCTAAATTACTATTGATTTAAAATTCATCTCAATTTCGATATACTCAGTTAAATCAAATAAGAATTTGGTTCTCATATGCTTGCTATTTTTACGCATTAGTTATTCGACCAGTGGAGACCAGATGTGAATAGCGTTGTGTGTGTGTACCTTATCTTTAGAGATGTGGTAAAGCATAAGTTGAATAAATTGTCTTGGATTTTAGATCATACTGAATATATTCAATCAATAATAAAAATAGTTACGCCAATAATGAAGTTTTCCAATGTTATTCTATGATACCGATCAATGAGTTGTGGTGCAAGGTGTTGTTATGCATTTACTATTTTATATACAACACAATGTATTTATAAAGCTGTTATACTATACGTATATAGTATTTTGAAAAAACAGACCGATTTGTCGTTTATTCGATTCAACATGTTACCTGTATTTCATATTGTTATATATTTTTTGTCTCAAGATAAAAAAAATCGTTATGAGAAAACAACTAAAAAAACATAATTGTGATATAAGTGACTATAATAATAAAAATATTTCTACGCAATAGTATGTTATAATGTTTCCCGTACTGAACACACCATTGATACACTATGTCCTACGAGCGTTTGACACGTAGGGATTACACTACACTTAGTATATGTATCCTGCATATCCATTAAAAAAAACATATTTTTGATATTTTTCTTTTTTTAACACTCCAAACACGCCAAGAAAAGTAAAAAAAATGACGGCATCTAAGCAAAATTGAACTCGAATTTTTCGTTTTATTTTCAAAATGAAATAGAACTAGTCATAACCATTGGACTCTTTAAAAAAACCCATGGAGGTAGGAGGTAGATACAAATATTCTTTCTACCCGCGAGTCAAGGAGAGGCGGTTGTTTTGTAAGCAGCAAGCATGTGATTTGTGAATATTTTTTTGCAATAAGTAAAATTTAACAAAAGCAATAGTTTTGATTCAATAAGTAAAAATTAACTTAAGGTTTTGATTGCCGCAGGTAGCGTACGCGAGGTGGGATGGTTGACCAAAAAAATTGTATTCTTTTTAAGCAAATATAAAATTTGAAATCTCAAGACTAGATGGAAACTCATGTAGGTACTTTTAGAACTGTCAAATTAGTTTAATAATGTTGTACAACGGAATCGAAACCATTGTCTTCCATAATAAAGGAACGAACTCATTAACTCCGCACAGTTGAAAGGCACAGCAAGACCTCTTAGTCTTGTCAAATTATAATTTAGTGATTTTATACAACAGATTCGACACCAATAAATATATATTTGATCAATGTATGATAATTCTGTGTATTCTGACGAGATGGTCGGAGCCGCAGCTGGCCAGCAGCAGTTCCTGGCTGGTGACGTCACCAGCCGGCTTGAACACCAACCTCTTCACTGCGAGGTGGTGGCCCGCGCTATAACACACCACACAGATTATCTATCTATACTAATATTATAAACAATAGGACATCATCCATGTTTCATAGAGATTTGGTCCAAATCTGAAAGTGCCGGCCAACGCATTTTTTGTGTAATCTGTTAGAGCCTGTTCATCTGAGAATTTATTAGTATGGCACCAAAGTTGGAAATTACAGGGCATTTAATTTATTTTGGTAATTTTGAATTCCTATTTTCAACAAAAATGTATCAAAATTCAGATTTTCGAACTCAAATAAAATCAACTACAATGATCCTACAGGTTTGGTGCCATTGTAAAAAATGCTCAGACGGACAAGCTCTAACAGAATATACAAAAAAAAAAGTTGCCCGGCGCTTTCAGATTTGGACCAAATGTATGAAACATGGATGATGTCATTTGAACGAATTACACAACCAATATTGTCAATGAACAAACCTGTTATCCAATTCAGTAAGTAGACTCCACACTCCAGTGTCGAAGCTATATATCCTAATGTGTCCGGATTCGAAGCCAGTGGCCAATATTCTAGAACCTTGCACTAGTAGCGGGGCGAAGGCTACAGCAGTGACTGATGCGTTCGGCACTTCTAACGGTTTGCCCAGGAGGCTGTACTCGCCGAGCGATGACTCATTTATGACATCACACTTGGACCAAATGCACACCTGCAATGTAAAATTAATTAATTTCTGGATACCAGTGGAATTATTCCGTATGCAAAGATTTTGACGTCAACTTACATAAAAAAAACTACTATGTCTGCTGCTGTAATGATCGCAACAGTCATAGGAAATAATCCCACAGACAACTGACGGAGTATATATATATTTTGTAAATACATACAGGCTATAATGACTGTCATCAAGCCCTTTTGGGTTACAGTGGAAATAATAAATATTCATTTAGTGACGTCCACCACATTTGATTGAAAATTACGGAATTTATGAACCTTCCCATCCCTAGAGCCGGTACCAAACATCGTCCCGTCATGTGCCCAGGCGCAGCACCAGATGATCCGCGTGTGTACTCCATTCGTTTTATCCGTGCTTGCGATAATTTTGAACGAATTTGAGTCTTGTTTCCTCTGGTATAGAGTCCATTTGCGGTCGCGCGACACTGACAGTAAGTGTTGGCTGTCGGGCGAGAACGCCAACTGGGTGACCGTCAGGGAATGCGACAGGAGCTTCTGAATCTGTTGCCAGTTTGACGTATTCCTGGGAAACCACGACATACGAAGAGTTATACAGGATATTCTGCAGTAAAGTCAAAAACGGGTCTTATACGCGATATTAAATTGTTTATGTAACTCGACGTTTGGACAGGTGACCACGGTCGATGTAACTCGGTAAATATCTGAAACTCAAACTCAAAATCATCTATATTTGACTAGACGTTACAAATAAGTACTTTCAAATCGTCAGAATATACAACCGGATTCGGAAGGTCGTTTTTGGCTGAGAAGAATCCGGTACGAAGCTCAGTCATTACTCTTTTCAAATCGCGTATAAGACCAGTAGCGCGAGCATTCATAAATCCTTCGACTATTTTTGTATTGAAAAATGAACAGCGCTGCGGCGGTGAAAAGTGGGACTAAAATTAGTATGACAATTTTGACATTCCGCGAGTTACGTATTCGAACAAATAGTCGAAAAATGTTCGTGCTACCGGCACAGTTTTCATGTTAGTTACCACAGTATGACGGCGGCGTGCTCGGCGACGGTGGCCTTGCAGGCCGAGGCCAGTAGGGCTCCGTCGGCGGCCGCGTCCAGCGCGAACACCTCGTACCCGTGCCCGTACAGCTTCTGCGTCTCGGGCCACAGCGTGTTCTGCATCAGAGTCTCCTCCGTGGGCGGCTCTGCAATATCATAAAACTATCTAAAATACACGTATCCAGAGCCCAAAAATCATATTAAAATATATTTTTTTTATACCACTAAGTTGGCAAACAAGCATACGGCCCCCCCTGATGGTAAGCGGTTACCGCAGCCTATGGACTCTTGCAACACCAGGGGTATCACTCGCGCGTTGCCGACCCTAAGATCTTATTATAGTTTCAAGACTAAAAGGAACCTTCCGTGCATTGTCTCCAGAAACTCCATTAAGCATTGGAATGCATGACACTGCAATATCATAACGCTCGAAAGGCAAGTATCCAGAGCCCAAAAATCCAATTAAAAATGTATTTTCACAAACTAAAAGTACACCCTTCCGTGGCTTGTCTCCAGAAACTCCATTAGGCATTAGAATGCATGACACTTGGCATTTTAATACACCATAACATACAACATATTGATAATCTTCATAATTATCTTACTAGTGTAACACTGGCAAAAATATTCCTTGAAGAGGATTGATTGCCAGTTAGGAAGAAGACGATGCCGAAAGACAAGCTCGCTCTACCCTCATCTTGGACTAGGGCTGGATGTATGGTATAACTTTTATATATGTGTGTAAATAATCTATGAGATGTTTTGTAGCTTGGTACCCATATAGTACAAGCTTTGCATAGTTTGGGACGCGATCGCGATCTGAAATGACGTTCAAATATTTGTTAGTTTTTCCCAGGGACTTCACCCGCGTATCAATATAATATATAGCCTATGTTACTCAGTGATAATGTAGCTTTATAACGGCAAAAGATTTTTTGAAATCAGTCATGTAGTTTTTAAAATTATTCGTTACATACACAAATACAAATCTTTCCTCTTTATAATATTACTATAGTAGGTTTAATAACACCACTTCACTCACCTGTCATATGTAACGGTTCAAAGTAGCCATCGTTGTCGTCATCCTCCTGCTTGCCTTCATTAATGAACACCGCCTTGTTGGACAACCCTAGCGACGGCACCGAGGCGCCTTCCGGGCCTGGACGTTGTACATACAATTTAAACCTTAATTCATTAAACGGAAGATTATTTTTACGATAAACATAAATATCCTTGGAACGTGTCTATTCTATTTTGAGATTTGTAAACATTAGCTTTTTCGTTGATATTCTCGCTTTAGATTATTTTTGTATGGGAAAGTTAACAGCGCTGCGGCGGCGTAAAGTTGTAATAAAAACCTTATGTATGGGCTCATACGTTACATGCGGAAATGTACTTTGACGACGGTTCAAACAGTTGGGCCTTCAAACTTAGAACGTCGTTACAGTATTCAGGCCGTAAGTAACTTTTCAATGTCCACTCACCTCCAGCGTGGTCTTCCACGAGTAGTTCCCCGCACAGAGTGTTGAAGTTATGTACAAAGTTGTGCGGTGCTTGGAACACCCGGATGACTTTCTCCTCGGCCGCGGAGGCGAACGAGGTCGCCGAGAGCATCGCCAGGGAACACATGTCGTAGCCGTGCACCTGGGGGCGGGATATCTCGTGCCACTGCACGCCTGGGGACAGACCGTAATGGAATTATAAATTACACTCAGGTAGATAGAGAAAACTTTTTTTTTATACCACTAAGGTGGCACACAAGCATACGGCCCACCTGATGGTAAGTAGTCACCGTAGCCTATAGCCGCTAGCATTAGCACGGGTATCACTAACGGGTTGCCAACCGTTTTGTTGATGAGGACTCACTGTGCTAGCAGCATTACTACTAGCCCAGCGTATCCTCGGTGAGCTCTCTAACGTTATAAAGGAAATGTGGAACAATCGGGAATGGACCGGCATAACCTCCGTTGAACAACTAGTTCGGTTGGCTACTGATATATCCTTCCTCAAGATATAATCTCCCTGCTAGCCATAGGACATCATCCATTTTGATTCAAATCTGAAAGTGCCGGCCAACGTAATATTTTTGTGTATTCTGTTAGAACTTGCCTGTCCGAACATTTTTTACTATGGCACCAAAGATGTAGGACCATTGTAATTCATATTATTTGAGTTCAAAAATCTGAATTTTCATACAAATTGTTGAAAATAGGAATTCAAAATCACCAAAATAAATGAAATTTCCTGTAATGTCCAACTTTGGTGCCATAGTAATAAATGTTCAGACGGACAGGCTCTAACAGAATATAGAAAAAAATGCGTTGGCCGGCACTTTCAGTTTTGGACCAAATCTCTATGAAACATGGATGATGTCCTTTTATTACGATCCCTTCAGCTGTTTAGTCCTGAAAAGGTAAGAAACAAACAGAGTGACTTTCGCATTTATAATATTTTAGTATGGATACCGTGTGTAGTGGTCCAAGGCGCGTGTACCCTGGTGGTCTGGTCTGTGGAGACGCTGACGAGGAACCGACCCCGAGGTTCCCATCGCACGTCCTCCACTGCATTGTAGTGGCCGCCGGGCACCACGGAAGGTCGCCATTGGTTCGATTCCTGGGAATTTAAGAAAAAAAGGGGTTGTATACATCGACAAAACCTTATAGTAGTTTCAAAAGAATATTTAGGGTCGGCAACGCACGAGTGATACGCCTGTTGCAAGTGTCTATAGGCTACGGTGACCGCTTACCAAAAAGAATAACAAAAAAATAATACCAAAAAGAAATCCAATTGCACACTGAAGGTTCCGTACTGTTTGTAATAGTAAACATTTACTCTATTTTTAGAACATATAGCAATTCACACTATCAACATTACTAGGTAGGGAACCTTAAAAAAAAGATACATACAGACTAACATAGAACCTCCTCCTTTAGAAGTCGGTTAAAAAAATTAAACAACACCAACCTTACAAAGCCTCCACATGTGGAAGGAGCCATTGTAGCCGTGTCCCATGAAAGCTTCGCCGCCGGGTTCGAACCTGCTGCCGTAGAAGCCGAGCCCGTTGCCGCCGACCTCGCCGACGCGCACGCGCTCGGTCCACACGCCGCCCCCCTCCCCTCCCCCCTCCCCGCCGCACCCCTCGCCCGCCCCCAGGGAGGGGGCGCTCTCCGGCTCCCAGATAATGAGGGTCTTGTCCAGGGAAGACGATAGCAGACGGTGAACAGGTATGGAATCTAAGTAAATTAAAAATATGTGTACAGTCGAAACCTGATATGACGACGTATTGGCCATAACTACTAAATGGCGAGGTCCCGACAGTATGTAAATATAACATGGCTTATAACAAAATCGTCTGAAGCGATATGGTGTTGCAAGCGATAAATGCTATCGGAATTCATCGGTTGTATTATATTACCGAACGCCATTCTTTTTAACCGACTTCAAAAGAAGAGAGTGCAAAATCAAAATTCATTTAATCAGTTCATGTACTAATAAGGCACTAATGAAGGTTTAATTTACCACCGGTTCGGAAAAAAAGCCAAGCCACATGTTCCTCTGTATGCATCGTATTTTTTTCATAATTATAATCAGTCGAGCGCTATGCGTTCTGCTACTAGCAATACACATTATTACAAACCCATTAGCAGCACTTCAAATTCTTATTCTATTACTATACTTACTTTAAATGTATAATTGTTTGTTGTTACAAATAATTGAATAAGTTGTAATAACATCACCTTATTAACTATCTATCTACATATCATACCACTTTCCTTGAACATTTTATGCTAGATTCAGAACATATAGCGACAATTGCATGTTATAGGTGCATATGCTTGTGATTTTAATTGAGACGCACTTTATGTCATCATGTCACAAAAATAGGTTAAATAAAATTAATGTACAAAGAAGAAAATCTAAATGTCTTCAAAAAACTACAAGAAAATATCTTTACCATTAACTCTCGGTTCCCACTGCACTCCATAGACCCAACCCTCATGCCCGGCCAGTACTGCATCCAACTTAACTGCCCAGTCCTGGCCATGAGCCTGGAATACTTTCTCCTCCACTTTGATCCCAGAGACGGGCTCTTGGTGGCAGTGGGCCTGGATCCGCCAGATACGGATATATGTGTCTTGAGATGCTGAAGCTAGAAGTATTGTCGTGTTGTCTGTGGATATAGAAATATCGATATGGTCATAATGTTTTTTAATAACACTAAAGTAGCAAACAAGCATATGGTCTCATGGTAAGCGGTTACCATGGCCTATGGACTCTAGCAACACTAGGGGAACCAGCGCGTTGCCAAACCCGAAAATTCAGGATATTTTAAGATAGTAGATTTGTATGTTTGTTTGTTTAAAATTGTTTGGTTGTTAAAAACAATATAGATAATTGTTGGCTGACATCCCCGTCAGTTTTAGTCAGTTCTATTAACACATTGGCAGATTTAGGAAAGGATAAAAGTGATTTATATCAACTGGCAACAAGTGATAAATCAGTAAAAATATGTTTTAAATACTCACCAACATGCATAGCATCTAGTCCACGCACCCAATCTTCATGACCGACCAACATGTGTACTCTATGGTATTCCTGACCACTAAATATGTGTATTTTATAGTCATCCAATGCGGCAAACAGTACAGGCTTGTCGACGGTAGGCAGGATGCAAGCGTGGAGGGTGAGGCAGAGACCCGAGTTTAAGTTTATTGTATGTTGGTGAGTGGTTTCACCTGAAAGTGGGCTTGTTGCAATGCTGGCATGATGGTTATATACTAAATTTTAATATGGAGTACTATGTACCAATATGTGGGTACATGGAAAAACTGCTAAACCATTCATCCAGTGCTGTCAACCTGGCCAAAGTGATTGCAAAACTATAACATGTTTCCTTGAGTATATAATATGGATTCAATCCTTTTTTACCCGTTGGATTATTTTATTTTATGTTTACTTGCACCCCTTTGCTTGTTTTTCATAAACATGTATACATAAGACTTAAGGGGTTAATTTATAAAGGATACTAAAATAGCATTGTGATAGAATGACTAATCTCATGATAATTTTACGTACCATTGCAGCTCTTCCAGACCCTTATAGTTGAGTCTGTAGATGCTGTATACAAGATCAAGTCATCACCAGCGTAAACTCCAAATGCACAGGACACACCATCTGTGTGACCAGTTAGTTTGCTGGTAACCTTCCATTCTCCACGCTCTAGAGACCATATTGCAGCTGTCTTATCTGCTGAGCATGAGACCAACTCTGTGCAAGAGCCATTAGGTCTGTAGATCCATTTCACTGAATTAACATATGAGTGGTGATGGCTAAGGACTGTTAGTGAATCAGATGTTACATTTTTCTGAAAAAAAAAAACTATTGTTATTACGTTATTCACAATGGAAGGAGATTCATTATCACTTCAATTATTATATTTCGCTTTATATTAAATTGTACTTAAATAAATATAAATGAAGGTAAAATGAAATGAAGGTCAAAATTTAAAATGTTAAAATTTCCGTTATTTTCAGTTCCGATTATTTTTCAGTCTCATGAAATGTCACGAAAATTAGCCCCGACAGATACAACCCATATGTTTTGCAATAACAAGTGACAAATTTTTATTGTGGATATCATTTGCAATTTTCCGTTTCAAATAAATATCTTTATTCTATGAAGTGTTGAAGATAATGCTCGAATGATTTCAAAATTTCTTACCGTATCATAAATAACAACAGCATTATTAGCACCAAAACAAATCAGTCCGTTGTTGTTCCAGTCGACAATTTCAGGAGTGCGATTGCACGCCACAGAAGTGTACACTTGTTCTAATGAGAATTTCATCGTTCTTCATTAATGAATCAATTAAATTTATTTCAGTACAAGATTCAGTTTTTGAATTCAATTTATTTCTTCCGCTTCAGAACATTTTTATTGTTCTCGAAACTAAACTCTCAGAACAGTTTTGAGGTTATGTTTTGAATTTGATTTGAAACGTCATAAATGTCATAATACGTCGTATTTTTTAAGCGGATGTTTTATTGGTCTGGATCCAAGTTCTTTTGAGACTGTATTACTTTTTTCATTCATTAAAATGCCTTGTAATAACTATTGGAGTTTCTGAGAGACAATCTAACCAAGGCAGCAGCAGATCATAATAGGCCTATGTGAGGTAGAAGTAGTATCGTATTGTCATATCATAAGTACATACCTAAACGATAAATCATTTCGCCCAAAAAACATGTGTTTATAGTTATATTTGCAATAATCCTAAAAAATTACACGTTACTGTTTTATGCAACACCAATAATAGGAAAAATAGGTTTTCATAAAAATTAGTTAGTTTGATTATGCCAAATTGGGTCGAATTTACATTGAAGGCAACACGATAAATTTTTGAACGAATTTGATTCTGTCATGTTTGCTCGAATTTTGGCGGCAAATGGAAAATCTGACAGTCTGGCTGACAGTAAGAAAAGAAAAATATATACCCCACAGGTTGGAGCTGTTGACTTGGCCTAAACATTTTAAAATAAAGACTTCATTTTATGTGTCCGTATTTAGTCATATTCGAAAAGCGGTTATATATAAAAGCCAAATCATGCCAGACGTTATGATAGCTGGTGTGCCTGTCAGCTTCCCTTTCGAGCCGTATGAAGTCCAGAAAGAATATATGCAACGAGTGATTGAGAGCTTGCAGAACAACACAAACGCACTATTGGAGTCTCCTACGGGGACTGGTAAAACTTTAAGTTTATTGTGCTCGTCAATAGCTTGGCTACTCGTGAAAAAAGCGCAGTTACAGATGAACGCACAAATTGGAAACTTCGCAGAACACAGCGGTGCATTACGTGAGAATTTGAAAGCTGGTGCTGGTAAAGGGAAGGATAACACATCGTGGGGCATGCCCAAGATAATTTATGCATCAAGAACTCATTCTCAGTTAACCCAAGCCATGCAGGAGCTAAAGAGGTCCAGTTACAGACATGTGAAGGCGACTGTTCTAGGATCAAGAGATCAAATGTGCATTCATCCAGAAGTTTCTAAAGAGACAAACAATATGAATAAAGTACACATGTGTCAGCTCCGCGTGAAATCTAGGACTTGCCACTTTTATAATAATGTTGAAAGTAAGAAAGATGATAGGGCTGTGAAAGGAGATGAAGTACTAGACATTGAAGACCTGGTGGCTGTAGGAAAGAAATTGAAATGCTGCCCTTACTATTTGTCCAAAGAACTCAAACAAGATGCTGACATTATATTCATGCCCTACAATTATTTATTAGATCCAAAGTCAAGAAAAGCCAATGGTGTTGATCTTATGAACAACATAATTATTTTAGATGAAGCTCATAATGTTGAGAAAATGTGTGAGGAGTCAGCTTCATTGCAAATAAGATCTACTGATGTTGCTATTTGTATAGATGAAATCACTCATGTCATGAGATCCTTCAGTGAAGGAGCAGAAGACCAAATGGATGTAACTGCAGATAACCAACCAAAAGATTTTACCTGTGATGATCTATGTGTCTTAAAAGAAATGATGCTGGCATTAGAGAAAGCAATAGATGAAATAAATGTAGGAAATGAGGGTACCACTTACCCAGGTGGGTTTATCTTTGAGTTACTGTCTAATGCAGAGATTAAGGATCACAATCAGATGGCAGTTATAACTTTAATTGAGAATCTTATCCAGTACCTGTCTACTGCCAGTGCTTCTCCTTTTCAAAGGAAAGGTGTTGGTTTACAGAAGATTGTTGATTTATTGAATGTTGTGTTCAGTGGCACCACACATGCTTACAAGGAGCGTGTAAAATTATGTTACAAAGTTCATATCCAAATTGAGGATAAAAAGAATAAGAAGTCAGATAGCTGGGGAGCTCTAAAAACCGCAGCCTCTAAGAGTGCTGAAAGGGTTTTAAGTTATTGGTGTTTCAGCCCTGGATTTGGCATGAAACTGCTTATGGAACAAAATGTTAGGAGCATTATACTAACAAGTGGGACCCTGGCTCCCTTGAAACCACTTATCTCTGAGTTAGGCATTCCAATTGGGGTCCAGTTAGAAAATCCACATATTGTCCAAGCTAACCAGATTTGTGTGAAAATCATTGGGCATGGACCTGACTCAGTGCAGCTTAATTCAAATTACCAGAACAGGGACAATCCTAAGTACATTACATCTTTAGGTAGAACAATTTTGAGTTTCAGCCGTGTTGTTCCTGATGGACTTTTGGTCTTCTTCCCATCTTACCCAATCATGGCTAAGTGTCAAGAAATGTGGCAATCTGAAGGTATTTGGTCAAGTATCAGCAATATAAAACCAATCTTTGTGGAGCCACAGAGAAAAGACACCTTCAATACAATTATTCATGACTTTTATAGCAAAATCAGTGACCCTAAGAGCAGAGGTGCATGTTTTATGGCTGTGTGCAGAGGCAAAGTGTCAGAAGGATTGGATTTTGCTGATATGAATGGAAGGGCTGTGATTATTACTGGATTGCCCTTTCCACCTCTGAAAGACCCGAGAATAATTTTAAAGAAGAAGTATTTGGAGGAATTGAGATTGAAAGACAAAGACTTCTTGTCTGGTGATGAATGGTATTCCTTAGAGGCTACAAGAGCTGTAAATCAAGCTATAGGAAGAGTAATACGACACAAAAATGATTATGGAGCAATTTTACTATGTGATACCAGATTTAATAGTCCTAAATTGAAAAATCAACTGTCAGCTTGGTTAAGAGGTCACATTAATGTATCAACCAAATTTGGAGAAACTGTAAGTGAAATATGTAGATTTTTCAAGACTGCTGAATCAACTTTACCATCACCAAAGCTAAAACCTTTACTCACAAGTGAATCAAATGATAGGTACAGCGATCCAGGTGTAGTCAATTGCAGTGGTGTTTCGTTTCCCATGTCAAATACAAGAGCGGTTTCAAAGCCAGCTATGAAGAAATCAGTCAGTCAATACCCAAACTCAAATGAAGTATATGCTGACTTTTCAATAGATTTCTACAAAAAAGCACAATCTTCAGCTTATATGAATGAATTTAAGCCTACAGAGACTAAAGACCTTTTTTCAGCATTGGACAGTACATCTCAATCTCAGTCAACATCACAGAGTCTTGTCGCTATACATAAAAGAAATGCAGATGTGCAGATAAATATGGTGTCCAAAAAGAAGAAATTAAAAATCAAACCCTTTGGTTTTGAAGACAATTTAAAGCCCAGTGTAGAGAAAAGTCCAGTGATTGAAAAAAATGCTCCAGAGTCTTTGGTAGACTTTGTCAAAGAGATAAAAGTATTGTTACAGGCTGATGAATATAAACAATTTCAGTTATCTATTTCTACTTACAAGAGAAATGGGGAATATGATTCATTGTTGAAAATATTAACATTATTATTTGAAAATAAGAAACTTTTTTATTTGTTCAAAGGCATGAAAAGATTCCTTAAAGAGGAACATAAAAATCATTTTCAAGTGTACTGTGATAAAGTAAGTTTCAGTAGCTAACATTGGATATCATTTTAAATGTAGGGTAAATTGTTATACTGAAATTATGATAGTTTTATAATATTTATTATGATAATTATGAAATATATCAATACAACTAAGATGATTCTTCAACTAAAACTTGTTATTATTGTAATAGAACTAACATTTATTGACTACAATACTTATTTAGAACACATTTTAGATGGTTCATTGATCTTATTGGCAACATCAACAGAATTGATCCTTAGCATGGTCTGTTGTGCTCTCTGGAAGTTGATCCTCATGAACTGCTTCCTCCTCTTCTTCTTGAAGTGTGTGCGTGTGTGTGACAGACCTTTAGAAATTATTGTTGCAGTAACTGCAACAAGCCCGGGTTGGACTAATGGCCGACCAACTAATGAGAAGTCTTTATTGCCAGCTAGTAGTACTTTGTCCAGCCTTATCTTGTCTCCAATGTTCGGTGGCCAGTACCCTTCCACTACAAGAAGGTCGCCGTCCGTAACCCGCCACTGTTTGCCGAGTAAATGGATGATAGCGAAGTTACGCGAGGATTTGTCTTCAACCAATCTGTTGCATGTTGCTATAACGTCTTTTGTAGTCTGTTCTACTGGTTTATTGTCCACTGGAGCTAGGTTTGTAATAAATCTTGAGAGTATTCCTCCTGAAAGAAGTTTAGACATCATTTCGTTCGTATTCATAATTAGTTATTTCGTATTCTTCTTTTAATAAAATACTAACCTTGGCCATTACTAAATAAACTAGATATTTTTTGTAAGCCTGCTCTTATCATAGCCATTTTATTTATATTTTATTTCGAATTAGATCAAAAATAACATTGCTTTAGGTAGGACATAACCTTAAAATAATTTGTATTCATTGACATTGACAGCTCAATTCGCAATAATACAATTTACAATATTCGTTTTTATTGATGGCAACCTAAACTTTGTAGAGTTATTACCGCCATAATAGCGCATACAGTAAATGGAGTGTCGCAGACCTGAGAGTTTCTGCAGTAAGCAGTTTCAGACCATAATAGGTCTATATAGGTTCGAGGTAATCTAAGTAACATTCAAAAATATCATCCTGCCAAGTCCTTATGTAATATACTTTATATAGGCAAATACATTTCCTAAAAGTAATTATGTAGTTAAATATTTTAAAGAATCTTAATAGAATTATATAAATAGTATAACAGTATTATTTTTACGTTTAGCTACATTTATTAATATAATTTTTTTTATATAAATGTATTATTATAAAAAAAAAAAAAAAAAAAAAAATATTATAAAATTTATTAATATAAATGTAGCTAAACGTAAAAATAATACTAAAATAGTTCTTGTTAGTTGGGGTGCCAAATGGGATTCCATAAATTAAATAATAGATATGATATGACACTGACTATCTATGATGAACACTATGGAAATATAAAAAAAGTAAGGAAAAAAACAACCTACCCACTGCGCTATCAACCAGTTTTGTTACTTTTGAAGAGCAGTTTTTTTCTTGGGGTCTTGATTTTTTTTATTAAAAGACCCGTTAATTTATAGTTAGTTGCAAGATGGTGATATTTAATTGTGTCCAGCACATAATTTTATTGACAGTAGTAGACTGCGGAACAGTGAAATAACCTGCAGGGAAGATTCGGTAAGTAACTGCAAGTCAGCAACAATTTGATCTACCTAAAAGTTACTTAATAACGTGCCTGAATATACTTAGATTAAAAATAGTACCTACATTTATGCTACCAAATACTTGCCCACGTGTTATAATGTTATAACCTTCAACCCCTTACAAATTTCGAACACAAGTATGTTAAGTGGCATTATTTTAGGCTTGTGAGTTTGAATTTGTGTTTGTCTAAGAACTTGTGTTTAGGATTTAATAATATCATGGTGTAGGAGGTAGGTAGGTACGGTACGTTCTCAAGACCTACAGCCTGCGGTTATATTCAAACTTGGGACCTCTTTCACACGACGGCGCTTACAGCGTTTTAGCTTTTATATTCGGAGTTTTCCGAGGAAGATCGGCTAGCTTCGGCGGCATCTGGGGCGCGTTGTCATGGTAACGGGCGGGCACGCGGCGCTCTCGGCACAGCGGCCGCAGCCGAAAATAAACACGAGAGGAGACTCGCGGTAAAGTACGGGAGCAAGGTAAAATACATGAGCGAGCGAAGATTTTTAACTGACGATTTCGTAATTTAAAACTAGTGCGTCTCGGACTTGACCGGAGCTTTATGCAGTGCCTATGTTTTGTTTTTAACATTGTTTTATTTATTACATGTAAATTTCCTTTTTCATACTTCTTCTTCATACCGTTTTTAAAGAATATTCCGTAAATAGGATAATACAACCTTAAAAGTTTTTAAGACGGACCTCCTAGTCGGTAAAAGAATCGAAAATGAAATCATCACGAAGTGGTCACGCGTGATATTTGCGAAGAATTTTCCGAATTTATCAGAAGTTGCCGGGCCCCCAGTCCGGTGCTCCCGAACCAGACTGTAGGCTCGGCGTGGGGCGACTGGGGCGGGGGTGAGTGAGGCAGGGCGCCGTGGAGGGGCCGGTGCGCGCGCACCGCTCTCGCGTCAGTCGCTGGGCGGCGCGCGGCCGGCGCACGGTCGATAGTGCACGAGCGCGAGCACGGTCATGTTGCGCTTCACGTGCACGCGCGAGCGGCCCCGACGCGTGCCTGCGTGAGTGAAGTGCTAAGTGCAGTCGCCCGCCTCCCTCCCTGACACCGGCACAAGGCTCCAGCTTTCGGTCAGTAACCACCCGGGCCACGCCGCACACATGTGCCTCCACAATTCACATGAACCTTACACTAATAATGCGTTTAACCACCTGCAAGTACGTGATACGGGCGTGATTGAAAACGGCTCGTATATTGCGATTCGATTCGTCAATTTTTCCGGGTGAGTGCGCCGTGACTGATGGATGACACCCGTTTGATCGGCCGTCATGTGTAATCTGGCTGGATTGTGGTTATCTATCTGCGTTTGGAAATGTGCGCATAGAACCTTGGTGGCTAGGTTAGACGGTGGGCGCGAAGTGCACTGAGTATGCCCCACTAGCATTTTGGCAAACAGCTTTTAATGAGTTCTTTAATGGAGTACTGAGAATGAATGTACGTTAATGGCATATTGATAGGCTGTCCAATCAGTAATTATAATAATGTATCAATCAAGTATTTTGTATACTGTCTCCGCGAAGTCTATACTACCTGCATTCTTCACTTTGTTGGCTCGAACCTGTATTTTTAACAGATATACATGGTCATCATACTTTTCAAGTGTGGCGTTAAATGAAGCACTTACGATAAGTAAGACAGGTTTCAAGAGTTGCTACATGTTTTATAGCTACCTATTATTGGATCAATCAATCTTACATTATTAAAAACAAATAATAACTGATAGGCTGGTCTAGTTCGTAATTTTTGAAGTGTTTTTTCATAAAAATAGGGACTTCTTCGGCCTTTCCGTTGTACAGAAAAAGTACTGGAAATTTCTCCCTTAATGCAGTTAAATAGCGATGTAAGAATATTTATTTCTTTCTGCCTATATATCTATATGAGCAAGGCCTTTCTGTCAAAACCATACGCTGTTAGCTTAGCGAGTCATCTCAACAATAAGGTTCACAACTTGCTGGTGGTATTGCAAGCATCTACAGGCTACAGTGAACACATAAGTGAAATGATAACATCAGGCAACCTGTAAGCTTCATATAATGCGTGCTTGCCAACATCGTAGTTAAAAACGATATTCTATTTACCTTAAAACCAAAGGATTTTAACATGACGCAGAGATCTAGCATTTAATTAAAAGAAATCAAGACCTCTTCCTCTCAATTTTATAAACATTTATTATGGTTTATTATGACACGTTATCTATAAGGATTATCATGATGGTTTTAACAAGTGAAAAAAGTTAGGTAGATAAGTACCTATAGTTGTTTCCTTTTGTCAGTTTTGTTATACCACTAAGGTGGCATACAAGAGCACGGCATGTTGGTAGGCAGTCACCTTAGCCTTTAGCCGCTAGCAATACCAGGCATTTCACTAACGCGTTGCCAACTGTTGTTGAGGACTAAATGAACTAGCAGTATTTCATACTAGAGATATATATACACTGGAAACCTTACTCACCTTACTCAGATTGAAAATTTATGTAAGTAAATGAAGTCACATGTTAAAGGTATCAATCAGTTCAGACGGTATATATTCCATTTTAGCCCAGGCTTTTGAGACACGGTTGTCGAAAGCTCCAGCAAATGAAATCAGGTCAACAACACGTGTTCTTGTAGGAAGGTAATTAAACTCAAATAGCTTTTGAATTCACTGGGATTTTACACGGAGTGAAACAAAGAAAGAAAGATAAAAGAATAATATTTTAAATCGTAATAAGTAACGTCTCTAATTAATTATATTTCTGATAAATTGTACACGTGGAAAGGATAAAGGCTTGGTTTTAATATTGTGTTCTTATAATATAATAAACGTGGTGTTTTGTCACTGTGAATGCATTTTCCTCTCTCCTTTGCGAGAATTATTTTGAATTTATTTTAATTAAGTTTCATATGTTGCTATACAACATTATTAACGTCAAAATAAATTAAGTAAGTAGGTTTTTTGGTAGTAACATTTTTTGTTTTTAAGTGGTGAAAATTTAGTACTTATGTCCCGTATAAATAAATTTATTATTACGGTATAAATCTTTCTCCACTAACAAGCAACGTATATCATTTGCTACGAATTGCTACGAAATGCTACGAATGTGCTACGTAGTTGCTACGCCGGCATAGTGCCACGTTTAGTTGTAAGTAATGTCACTTCATTGCACTAGCACTTAGTTATTTCTTTGTATGTCGAAAAAGGAGGTAACATAAATATGATACGGGTCAGATAATTTACTACGTCAGGAACTATCTAGAATAGTAATTAATAACTTGACCTACATTGCATTTTTCAAAGTAAATTCTTAGGAAGTATAATATTTTTGATGACGAAGCATCGAGTTTTCATCATTAGCGCTAATATTTTTTGTTTCCATAATGAATTGTAGTATTCTTCAAATTACACTACTAATATCCTATGGAGTATATTTTGAGTCTATGGGTAGACATTTGGGAGAAAAATACGAGTCTAACAAAACATTACCTCGTGTGAACGCCAGCAGATGTCGCTACTCGCACCCGTGTGAGAGTACGTGCTCAAAAATAATGGAAACATTTAGATGCTGGCTCTGAGGAGTCGGATCTCAGATCGTAGCGTATGTCCACCATGAGTGCAGAAAAAATGCTGATATTATAATAGTACATTTGAATTCAGAATAAAATATGATCATTTTTGACGGCTTTAGAAAAGATGATAGCGCGTTCCATTATGCCTATACCGCGTTGAAGGTACCGTAGTAATGAATAAGGAATAGTTTTTATTCCAGATTTACATCCATATTGTTTACATTAACATATTGCTTACTGACTGGACATGGCAAGTACTGGGTGTGCGCACAGCGCAGCTACCTGTGCTCCGTAGCTGCTACTGTCAGCTAGGAACGCGCCCCGCGGCGCACATGCCGCCGGCGTTGCACCACCGCGGCAGCCAAAACTGCCAGAAATAAATAAGTCTTTACTAACGTTAGATAGATAGGTAACTCTTTATTGTAAATCAAATATCAATAACTGAAGAACATAAAATACATTATAAATCGGTACAATTGGCGGCCTTATATAGATTTGATCTGTTCCAGGCAACGTTATTTTTTATCATTAAATTAAATTTCAAAGAATACCAATATTCCTAGAACTAAACTCACAGAAAAACTGAAGAGTTATAAAATCCCTTTAAATAAAAATAACAGGTAACATAATATGTCATTGACTGGGCCACTTGGAATTAAAAAGATAAATATATCCAAAATATTCAAATCGGGCTCATCCATACCTACTCAGAAGCGATAGAGTATTAACTAACGATGTTCTTGCTAAAGTCATACCCCTTTTTATCTCCCGGTAGTCGGGTGATTCCTTAATGGGGAGATAATACACAAGAACCGCTGTGAACGTGGTTAGTATCTCAAAAACAAGTCATATTACATGTAAATTTCTGTAAGAATCAAGATCGGACATATAAAATATATCCCTTACCTCGCAGGGAAATAAAACCGCTTGTAGAATGTTGTAAAAGTCGAGGAACTTTCCGTGGGCACTTCGCTTTTAGATTCCCTCGCTTATGGGACAACTTGCTGTGATTTACAGACGAGTCGAGTGTTGTTAGTTGCGTTCAGTTCGCGATATTAAAGTAAACAGGTGCTAGAAATAAGAACTCCTATTTCAAAAGATGTGAATATTTTTTTACTTTGCATAGTATAAAATGCAGTCACTTCCGTTGTCTGTTCGCTTAGATCTTTTAAACTACTCAGCAGATTTTAATGCAGTTTTCAGCAATCGATAGAGTCATACAGGGGGAAGGTTTTCATCTAAAATTCATTTAGGTTTTGTGTAACCCTTCCGAGACCAGGGGGGGTCGCTAGTTTACTTAAGAGACATGAGGGTTACCTGCGATATTTCCCATTAAAATTGGAGCCGCCCCACTGGGAACTGTACCTTCACCGTAAAATAACACTGTAGCGTTGTGTTTCAGCGGTAAGTAAGATTTTTGGAGCACCTAGTGTATACAATAATAGGGTTGACAACGCGTTAGCCACAATGATATTACAGGCGTCTATATGCTGCGGTGGGGGCTTACCATCAGGTGGGTCGTATTCTTTCTTACCAAATTATTGTAGTTAATTAGATTAATTTAAAATGACTACTTTATCATGCATTGAAATGCTTCTTTCCATCTAATGCGTAAAGGATTGATTAGTATAAGAAGGCATACGGGCAAAGGAGAAAACATTCAGCTATGTATAATATCAAAATTAAAATCAAAAATATGCTTGTGTGCCACATGGTTTTTATACCAGTAATGGTATAAAAACTTATAAGGCATTTATAAAGGATAGGTAGGATCGTCCGCTCTGTCCGGCCGTCTCCGATTGAGTCCGCTACGAGTCGCTGCGCCCACGTTTATATCATTCGAGCCGCCTCCCGTTCCGCGCCTGGTGGTAGTATCCAACAGTATGTTATTTCAATGCGGTCTTCCGTAAGGTGGAGGTACAGTCCCAAGTCGGGCGGCTCCGATTTAAATGGGAAAACCCACGGGAAATCCCAAATCGCCCTACCTCTCTTAAGTTGTTGACCTGATGATATGTACATACCTTTATATTTACGTATTATTTACAATCCCATAAAAGCAAAACTACAAGTCAATTGACAGGTTTTTGACTCCCCCAATGCGCTTAACGACTCATTCCCGACTTTAGCTATACCTTAACGACTGCAATGAGATCCTTTTAGGTTTAGTTAATTCGTTTATAGGGTCCCCACCTGCGAGTAATAGGTTCGATTGTTGGTTGTCTCTCCGTAATGAGAGCGGCTAATGCTGATGGTTCATCGTTTAAGGGTGGATTCACTCCAACGGGTTTCTTGTTTAGTAACTTACAGTTTATTATACGTTAATAAATAAATTCCTTCGCGCCTTCTCGTAAGGGTCCCAAAGGACAGCGCAGGTATAGCATCAGTACTCAGTCTGTCAGGATGTATTTCTATACGTCGCACAAATTGCTGTTTAAGATTAAAAAAACAGGGTCAAAATTCTGACCGTACAGTGTCATTGACCTCCACGCTACATTTCCATTATGGATAGGTAATTTCGTGGCTAATGGACAACGAATAGACTATTAAAATGATCACGCGGAGAAATTAAGGAATGAGTATTTCTTATACATAGTCTGTACTGTGACTTCTAATTAAACGCCATATAGTTTTGAACACTATTTACTCAGATTGAATAAAATTATTTTAGTCTTAAACATTTTTATTCAAAATCAAACTATCCCAAATACCGTTGCGTAGTTTTAAAGATCAAAGCAAACATAGGGACAGACAGACAGCGGGAAGCGACTTTGTTTTAAACTATGTAGTGATAATCGGTCAGGCTCTAATAGCAAAGAGTGGTCTATACTAACAGGCTTTTATATCTACACCGACTTTAACGCAGATATAGTAGCGGCAGTAAAACTAGTTACCAATTACGAATTGAAGGATTTGATTTCAATGGCTACCGAATAAATAATTTCGCTAGTAATAGCGTAAGCGTGAAGCCATACCAATGTCAGTTATACAAAAAATATGTATAGGGGCGCCAGTTTACCGCATTTTAACGTCTTATTATCCTTTGTCGACATTTGAAGATGACATGTGGACATAATTGAGTTCGTGTTAGCTATGATAGATGAGTTACGAGTAGCACGCTCCAGAGGTTCTTCGTTCTTGACGTGTGTAAGTGCCTCTTGAGTCTAGAATAAAAAGGATCTAGGTTAAATTGAATTCGCCTGGAGGTCTTGAGTTGAGAATCAGTGCTTAAATCAGTCTTAGTCCTGTGCCTCAGCTGCAGGGATGATCTGGGTTCAATACCCGTGATACCCCTGGTGTTGCAAGCTTTAGCCATAGGCTACAGTAACAGTAAAGTAAAAGTTGTATTTTAGGTAAATAATTTAAATCATTTGAATCTAAGCTGGTAGGTACCGCTGTTAGAGAATGTTTTTGTAACGTCTTAACAATATAAAACAAAATCGCTTCCCGACGTCTGTACGCTTAGATCTTTTCAACTAGCACGCAACGGATTGCAGTTTAATGCAAGGTTTTTATGTATGATGCACCCGTGCGAAGCCGGAGGATCTCTCGTATGTACTGAAAACGGGGAGAGTTTGGTCATTACTTCGATAAAAAGAAATGCTTTGCCTAGACATTGTTCATCAAAAAACTTAGCCATTAATGTGAATGCGCACTGTTGGCCCGAAATGTTCAGAAGTTGCTTTAATGGGGGTGAATCATTAAGAGCAGGTTACATCCAAATACCAAACGGGATTCCTTGAAAGCCTCCGCTCGTTCCACCCCATCTTAACTAGAAAGGCGTATAATTATTACAATGTTGGCTTGTGTAAGTATACAGCGGAATTACTTCTCGACTGTTATGTTTGCCGTTTCCACAAACATTTGGGCAATGTTTGTCTTGTTGCGAATTTGATTATTTATAATGTTTTACTTGGTCTTACTCGCTGATATGTGTGTTTAGCGTTCCGTGTGTTTTTGAATACGAGCTTTGTTTCCCTGAGTTCTGATTGCGCGTTCTGATTCGGTGAGAAAACACATTATCAAGTGACAAACTTTCAGATTTTCAAATAATTTATAACGCTATTCTTATGAGAAATAAAGTTTCATATAGGATATTCTGGGTACCTACTTCGAGAGTAAACTGCTTGCTAATCGTCCAAAAACACTAAGTATCATGGCCATTTTTTTATAAGTTAGTAGTACCGTTTGAATGTAGGACACATATGTCTTTTGAACAATATAAAAAAAAACGAATTGATAAAAGTAAAGACACGTAATTAGAAATTGTAAGACCCCATCACATAGGGGTAAAGAAAACCATAAAATTATTTTCATATTTTAAATATTACTATTATATCTCCAAGAGCTATCCCGTAGTGTACGCATCCCTTAATAACATCATAAAACAATTATATAGTAGAAAAATTAAATATAAATCAAAGTTTTTTTTTATACCGATCACTGATCTAGTTTAGAATGTCATCCGTCACGTTATCTACTTGTCAAACCGAATGTTAGACCGCACGTCAATGCCAGCCGTTGCCTTGAAAAAAAAAACAGCTTTTGCGTCACTGGGGGTGTGACTGTGACGTCACAGTCGGAAATGGAACACGCTGGGCCGGCCCTGTAGTGTAAACTATTATAGCTATGTTCATAGGGGGAATGTAGGAAATATTGAGCTTTGGAAGAAAAATTGAGGAAGGAGATTTGTATCAATTAGTAAGCCGTAATTTCATAAGGCATTTATTTGATCAGGCTATTTCCTTGTAGGTTTAATATAAAATTTGTATTTTTTTTATATTTTTAGTATGACATGACTCATACATGACTAGTATCTGTGGTTATTCACATGTGCTTTTGATTGCCGTCACTATGCCATGGCTACGGATTATGACATAAATCATTGTGATTACTATTAACTCCTGTGACGTAAATACGCGCGTCATCCTACCTTAGGCATTTACGTAAATCTTATTTGTTTTATATTTATAATTAACAGAGCTTATAGTATGTGTGTTCGTTCGGGTAATATATGTTCCACGTCATTACTGTACCGGCCATATTGTTTATAAATGAATCGAAAAAAATATAATTATTTCTTATATACTTGTGGTGGTCTTGTAGTATTACGCGTTGCCTGCTATTATAGCGATGCAAGTTCCTAGCCGGACTGTACCAATGAGATTTTCGTACCGCGGCATGTATGAAGAGATTGATGAATGTAGAAGAAGCAAAAGAGGTGTGTAAGTCAAGAGTGCATGGCGCTCTATACTCTCTGCTTACCCCGAAGGGTCTTGGCGCGAAGATATATTCTGGTTTTTATTATTTATTCATTATTAGTTGAGAAATCAATGCAGTAGATTGTTATTACAATAAAACAAAAACCAGCCCTATTGCGTAAAAATAAGTTGGAAAATGTCTGGCCGGTGATAACGTTAACTTTGTAAAAAAACATTTTTTGAATTCCCGATTGTGTACCTGTTTGTGTACTTCAGTCAGCCACGAAAAGCTATGTGATTTAAAAATAGACTTCTAATGAATGATTGGGCCCAAGCTTTGAAGCTAGTATTGAGGCGGCCGTGGGCTTTGCAGCTCCATAAATAACGGGTCACGGCTGCGACACTTTTACCCGCAGATTGAGGTATTAATGTGTTGCTGCTCTGTAGTATTCTATTTTGGTTTTACTGTGAATTGATAGTAAAGCGTTTGAGGACTACAAGGAAAATAAAAGATATGTTTTTTTTTCTATAAGTGTTCTTAATTTATTTACATGAAACAGATTCAAACATTTACAAAGTTAACCTACCGCTATGGATAAAAGTGTTCACATTTTAAAACGAACTAGCTATGTCTTTTTTAATTTTGGAACAACTTATCTTCTTGTATATTTCTTGCTTAAATTACGCAAAAAATTAACTTAGTGCTGTCTAATTAAGTTCTGTCAAATGATGTATGTTCTATTAGGTCGGGTACGTAGTATATTATCTACTCTCAGGTTTCGGTAAATTTATATGTATTTAACCGCCGAGGCAAATAGAGGGGTGATATCAGTTGTTTTTTTTCGAAGGTTTCGAATTTAATCGAGTAATATGATCTTATACAATCTCATTCTTGCTTTTTGACTTTACGTATGGATAATACTAAAAAGTGTTTACTAAATGCAGTCGTGTTGTCAGCTATGCAAAATGTCGCATCTATCCCTCTAAATAAGTATGTATTTCATTTATTTTCTCATATCTCACAATGTGTGTATTTTTAAAATCGTATTAGGGATGATGTTTTCACGTTCATATTTTTGTAAAGTAAATTTTGCTCTGTCCGTGGAGCTGCTACGCTCGTAGCTCGTATCCCGTAGCAGAGATTTGCGTAGCAAGGCTACGAAATTGTAGAGTAATGTTGTTTAGGAACATACAGCTTTATCTAAAGTTTACAATACCGGTATTTTTACCTGAAATGGTTATTTGCTGTTTTTATAAATTTTACTTATAACGGACCTTACAAAAAAATACACAACGGAGAGACTACCTTACAATCCAATTCCAAGTGATATTTTAAAATATTTACACATTGTTAATGTAGATCTTCGTAAGTGCCTTATTAGGGCCTAAACTGAATAAAAGATCGTTGATTATAGTTTTAATTCGCTTCAGTCAGATGAAAATAGTTGCCCAAATCGTTTCTATAGAACCTCTATATAATAAAATGAGATTATTTTTAAATGCGTTTGCTTTAAAACCAGTAATATAATATGATAATTGTTAATATACGCACACACACACACGCTTAATATAATATCAATGTCTCCGCTTCCAATAAATTTATGAACACAATAGGCGCGTATTAACCAGTCAGGAACACGTGGAAAAGTCCTCTCAAATAAGATACGGCTTAATTAACTGTGGGCCCGGTCGGGGCCGAATAATGACCCATTCGTGGAATATATTATTTGAGAACATTATTGTTTATAATAGTTAAATATATTTCACGGGTGTGTTTTGAATACCGAACATCGTTTGCGTCGGCCGTACGATCCGAATTTAATTGAAGACCGTGCGTTTGAATATTAAAATGTTTGACGGCAAATTGCCATTATTCGCCAACGTTGCGTTTTATTGATCTCAAATCATTGTTTTTTTTATTTATGATAGTTGATTTACATAAGACAGCTGTCCCGACAGACGTCCTGTCTTAGCTATGAAATCATATATCAAATACACCATAGAAAAAGGACCTTTAGTTTATCCTGAATCAAAAAATGATCCGGTTTTTATTTTATTCCACTAAGATGGCACACAAGCATACGGCCCACCTGATGGTAAGCAGTCACCGTAGCCTATAGTCGCTAGCAATATCATGGGGGTATCACTTATTACACATAGGGGTATCACTTACGGGGTGCCAACCATGTTGTTGATGAGGACTCACTGTGCTAGCAGCAATACTACTAGCCCAGCGTATCCTCGTGGAGCACTGGCAACGTTACTTACCGGTTCTTATTTTTCTTTTCATGAGAACCTTCTCCCGACAATAACAAACACCAAAACAAAACGAGCCGTTAACGTGTATGCCGTGACCAAGGGAAATATGGATTCATTTTTATATGTTATAGATTCATATTATAATGATTTTGAAGGGAATTTAGTGACGAAATGGGATTTTCGTTTGCTTAAGCATCTCAGTGGCTTTAGTTTGCGAACCGGTGGTAAAGTAAACTTTCATAAGTGCCTTATTAGGGCCTAAACTGAATAAACGATTTATGATTTAACGTTTGTTGTTTTTTTATACCACCAAGGTGGCACACAAGCGCACGGCCCACCTGATGGTAATCAGTCACCGTAGCCTATAACCGTTGGCAATACCAGAGATAATACTAACGAGTTGCTCTCCTTCATGGTGCAATTAAGTTGTAATGGTTAAAAAATTAAAAAAAATATCTGGTAATAACTCATGATCGCCATCGCTTCCATTTGTTAAACAGGTGCAATTAATCATACTATTAACAATATTAAAACGCCATTTGATCGCTAATAAAATACTAATTAATGAACAATTACTCGGAGCATTCTGTCCGGGTATAAATCAACTGAGGGCTGTTTAATTCGTAATTTATTCCGGGAATGTTGTCGTAGTAAGGGGTAAAAGGAGCTTTATAAAAGGAAAGGTGATTTTGCAGACATATTTTTTAATAAAACCTTATAATATGAATGAACCATTATGTCTAAGCTTGTGTTGGTTTTATCGCAAAAGAAATTGGTAACTTCAAAGTAAGAATAAACAATGAAATTGTATTTTTCCCACTACTCTCTAGGTTTTAGCTCAAATGCTGCCTCTAAGAAAAACATGTACACATAACGGCAGGTCCAGAGAGGTAGTGTTAAAGATGAAGGTTATTTATACAAATAAGTTTCAGTATAAAAATAGAAATGAGGTACCGACCTTGCTGCCAAAAAAAAGATCGGGCTCGAGGATACGGATACAAATCAATTCAAATGATTATTTCAATTCGATCGCACATCACTTTCGGAATCCCGAAACAAAACAATAGCGACCTTTTTTTGTAAACTTCAAAGTTGTAGATAAGGGCCCTCAATCCACCAGCATACCTTGACCCGTGGTGAGCCACCGCTCTGCCTTTTTGCCACTGCTTACGGTTTGCCAAAGCGGTGCGGGAAGGGTCTACTTATATCTGATCATCTCGTATAGCGGCCAATTTAAGGTGACCTTTTCAACCGGGCGGATTTCCCTCCTGTCCTTGGTGTTATAGGGGACAGAGAGGAGAGGGGGAGTTCGATTGGTTTTGGTCTTGATAAGACAGCCCTTGAGCGACGTTCGCCGTGAAGTTGTAACGTACTGTCGGAGAACTCTGAGATAATGGATCGCACAAGGTTGTGGTACAATCGAGTTAGGACGCTCGCTCCAAGATAGAATGGCTGAATTCTTAGGTAGTTGGGAAAGTTACACGGTTAAATAAAAGTAGGTTTACAAGAGTTGACCTTACCAAAATAAACTGCAGTTCAGAAGAGGACGGAGGAATATTGCAAGTTTAATGATATGGGTAAAAATATGTTAGTAATTACTAACATATTTTTTGTACTATAAAGGCGGCAACCCAGCGAATGGCCCGCGTGGTGGTAAGCGGTCACCTTAACCTATGACCGACTGCAATACCAGGGGATCACTAACGCGCTGCAAACCCAATGTCGAGAGGGGTAGCTGTGCTAGCATAAAGAGTTTCTAACCCAGCGCTCCTAGAGGGGTTCTAGAAACAAAACACAGTTTTTTTGTGTTCTCACATGAAATAATAAAGGTACATGGAGAATTACGAACCAAAAAGTGACGACGGATTTTTAAACATAATATAGGGTTTATTCGTGTGGGCACGGTAACAAATGAGTTTTTGAGAGGAAGTTTGAAAGTTGCACCACTGATAGAAAAGTTGAGGAGCAAGCGTTTGTCATGGTATGGGCAATTGGGCGTGTTATGCGGAGGAATGAAGATAACGTGGTAAGAAAGCTTTTATGTATGAATGTGTATGGGTACATGGGTCGAGGTAGACCTAAGAAAAGACGGATAGACTTTGTGAAAGATGACATGGCCAGAAAGGAAGTGAATACAGAGATGACGGCTGATAGAGATGGATAGAAGAGAAATACATATAGCGCCGACCCCAAAATATGGGATAAGGGCAGGAGAACGATGATGATAGTGTGTAGGCAAGGCGTAGTTACATTGTATTCATTGTGAGGTGTAGTTGTGTATATGTACACTGTAAGACGTAGTTTTAACCGGCGTCACTTCTTCTTCTTCTTCTTCTTCCTAAGTATGGCAATCAATCCCTTCAGGGACTATTTTTGCCAGTGTCGAGTGTTAGAGAATTTTCATGTTGCAAAATTTCTCGTGTTTGCCGCATTAAAATGCCTAGTGTCATGCATTCTAACGCCCAATGGAGTTTCTGGAGACAACCCACGGCAGTAGCAGATCGTAACACGCCTTTAGATTAGAGGTAACCTATTGACCAAAATGATAAATCACTTAACCCAAAAGTTGTATTATGGCATTATTTCCAATGCTCCTATAAATCAGTCACTACGGCGTCACTTCGTTGTTTCATTTGATCTGAGGTAGTGTTGTGTGTCTGGCATGCGTTTCGCACCCAAATAACACAACTTTTTAAAGATCTTTCTATCGTGCAGGTTCATTACAACTACCTACTACAACTTATAACTAAATGTATAATAAATATATAGAGACACATTACGTCATCGAACACAGCCGAATTTGGCCGCTGCAATCTATGTATTAAGACTAGGTGTTTCCCCACGACTTTGCCCGCGTATCAATATAATATATAGCCTATGTTACTCAGTGGTAATGTAGATTACTAACGGTGAATGATTTTTAAATTCGGTCCAATAGTTTCAGAGCCTATGCAATACAAACACACACACAAAAAAAAAACCTTTCCTCTTTATAATATTATAGTATAGACAGATAAAGGTATTCATTAGTGAGAGCAGTGAGGAGAGACGGGGCGTTACATACTTGATATCTCTAATTTTGCGGTTTTCCTCATTAGTATACTTTAAGGAACCATTACGTATTAACGATATAGGTAAACATTTCCGTTAAACTGTAACAAAAGTTTTCAAAGCCCTTATCCGATTTCCTATACCAACTTATCCGTTATGGCGAGCTCATGAATAATAATTTATACAAACACTATTTTACTCGCCATTTAGTTTATAAGCTGAACCGTTCTCGACTCACATAATAAATATGCAGTGCATGCAACCTCTCGAAGCATAATTAATTAAACTTGATCCTAGAGATCAGTGGCCAAACGTTTGTCCACATAAATTGGCTTAAAATACCTTGGCCAACGTTGGATTGGATCAAACATTGGCCCTGTGGTATTCTTAACGGTAAGAGCTTTTGTGTTTTAAATGAAATGGTTGAAGAGTTAATTTTCCTTTGTTTAGAAAATTGTGGGTATAAAAGTTTTCGAGCTAACAATGTTATACTTTTTGTACCTAATAAAAATGTTAATAAATAAAACTTATTTTCTTGTTGAGGAAGTATTTTGTTACTGCATAATAATAATGACTAAAGAACGCCAAGTGATTGAAATTCGAAATATTAAAAAATCTTCAGTCAATCGACATTTAGACAGTAAGACTTGTGTAAAACGTGATCATGAATGAGAATGTTTATTACAACAAAAAAAATAACGTGTTTTTAATCCATATTATTAAAAAATAGAATTTCTGTACTTCTTCTCTATACAAATTTCATAGTCCACTGGCCGCATAATTCGTAAAAAGGGGTACAATGCTTTCAAAATCAAATCAATAAAAATAAAAAAACATTCAGTTTAGGCCCTAATAAGGAACTTATGAAGGTCTAAAGTACCACACATTTCGTTATACATATGACAAAATATGCCGTCTATCATCATAACCCCATACCCTATACCACAGACGTCAAAGACGTACTAAAACACACTATAGTTAGGTTACGCAAAGAATAAATGTACTCCATTCTTGGCATAACAAAACAAAGGCAGGTTTCTGTCAATCAGAAGACTCACGACATTAAATATACAGCATCCATCCCATTACGTTCCAAACCGCTTTGGAATCAGAGTAAAAACACTCGTGGAGTTGTCGCCTAGTTCCCTCGAGGCCTGCGAGGTACGAGTATACATACAGTAAGGCGTGGTTATTCTTGGTATTGAGCACAATGATTTTGAGAGATGAGTTTAGGAACTTTTAAACTATTGCGTTTCATGTTTTTAGAATTATAAAAACGGGAAAATTCAAATGTAAATTCGCGTTATTTGTCTATGTATGCATGAGCTTCGAAAGTCCAATATTAATTAAAATGGACATGTTTGTCTTAACATTGTACCGTTATCAAAATCATTACACTAATAAACAAAAAAAATCGACCTATTAAGAATATCCCTCGACTACGGCCGACGCATATAGCTTATGTTAATCAGTGATTTAAAATGTATATATAGTCGTCAAAAGACAGGATATTTAATAATAATAAAAGTAATATAATGATTTCTTTGAATTAATTTAAAAGTATCATGTTTAATTGTATATTTCTTTCTACCTACTTAAATATGTACATATAGGCTATCAACTTTTAACAATATAGACAAACCATGTCACAAATTAGCTCATAGGTTATAAAGTGGTATGGTTAAGCGTGCGATGGATCGGTCGGTATTACGATCGATCCCGACGATTTGTCGCAGCCCCCAGCTTTACATAATTCCTTGCCCCCGGGGGTACAATTTCGCGCGAAAAATTGATTCAATTTGTGCACATGCAAAACGATTTTAGTTTTGTCGTTTAGACGTGCGTGAATGTTGCCAGTCTCACGATATTTTTTGGCTATATTTTCGTGATGAATATGCATTTTTATATTAATATTGAACGCGTTTTTGTAACTTTGTTATTCGTGTTACGCACTGGTGCTACGTTTCTTTCTATTCGTGTCTCTTTTTTGCATTAATTAATTTATGAGCATTTTTAATTTAGTTCTTTTTATACCACTATATGGCAAACAAGCATACGGCCTACCTGATGGTAAGTGGTCTCTTGAAACAAACCTAAGGCTAACTCCCGCGTTCCGACCCTAAAATTTTTATGCAGTAGCAGAATTTTCGCAATCAGCATATTCCTGCAATTCTAGCGGCTTCTTCGCACGTTGGCAACCTTTCATACGATCAACTTTACCATTTTACCAACACTTTACCATCCATCTGAGTCCGGCCCTAATCTTCACGAGAAGTTTTGTTCACTAATGAATTTGCTCGTGAATGTTGTAGTAGGTAACTTGGGAGTCGTTAATTGTTGCCACACTAAAAAATGCACAGTAGTTATGTTTACTAGCTGGATAGTTGACTCACACTTAAATATTATATACGAATTTAAAAAGAAGCAAGTTTTGAACGTGATTTAGGTACAACGGGAACTTTTAAAGTAAACTTTTCGTTTAAATTCCTGAATTATTTATGGGTCGACAGAAATAGACTCGGTTCTTTGAGCAACATTCATTAGGAGTTTATTTTTCTAATGGAAATTAGAGAAAACATGTCCAATATAATGTAGAATCACCAAGACTCTTTGTTACTTTGAACTTTTCTGAGAAATCTCTCAAATTAAATTTTATACAAGACTGTAATGACCTTTTAGGTTTTTCATATGGTAAAGAAGTTGTACTCCTATAAGCCTCTAATTAGATCACATACTAAATGTCAACCGGCCGCCGAACTGCCGAATTCAGATAAATGTAATTTGGGTACATAATATATTCACTATTATTAATACTGCTAGCATCAATTGGAAACCATAAAACACCTAATAAGACGTCCAAAAAGCGACCAAACGCATGAAATCAAATAAAAACACTCCCTATGGAAAATAGAAACAAAAAAGTTACGTACGTTGCAGAGGCGTCGATGTGTAGCTGTCTAAAAGGCAAAACAAGTTGTGCTAAAGTTTTGTGCAGAGGTTCTGTATATAATTATTTTTAAGCCACATTCATGTACCACCCACCACCAGGGCACCACGGTGTCCCCTGTTCGTTGTAGGAGTTCGTAGTCAAGCAACGCTATTCTGTATGACAGAAAGAACCATGATTTGTGCGTGTGTAAGGTTGCCAGTGCTCCACGAGTACCTAAACACTACGCCATGTTATCATCAGGTGGGCCGTACGCTTGTGTGCCACCAAACTGGTATAAAAAAAGATTTATTTACCTAGAAACATGGTTGCAGTGATGTTCCATAAATTCTAAACTAGTTCTTCATGCTACGCGTTGATCCTTCGCCACTCCGCTAGTCAAATAATATAACTATTCACAGAGTCTTACCCGTTGATTTATTGGGAATTGCTTACCCAATACCATATTATAAAAGATACAACTATATCTTTTTTTATAACTTCATGCCTTCCAACAAGGGTCCCGAAGTGGTAGGCAGAGGTATAACAGCAAACACTTTCCACCAAAGATGATTTGGTGCCAACGTGACAGATGATGAGTCCCTCGCCGTCTTTTAGGCACTACATACGTCCTTGAATTTATTCCCAGACTTATGCACGTCACGATGTTTTCCTTCACCGTAAAGCTCATGTTGTGACTAATCACTGCACTTAAGTTAGAAAAACTCACTGGTACAGACCAGTGGGATTGGAACTTGCTACAGAATACAAAATATATTATAATTTGCTTTTTCCGCTTAATGAGTGTGATACGGTCGAAAGGGCCTGCGCCCAGGTGTGAGCTTAGGCGTGGTTTCTTCCGACACGTGTTTCAGGACTTCCACGTCCCATCATCAGGGTGCCGCCGCGTTGGTCGAGCAGCGTGATGTCACATCGAGGTCTGGATGCTGGAGCAGCGCCGCAGCTCCAGCGTCCGACCATCGTGCTGCGGCGCTGCTCCAGCAGCCAGACCTCGATGTGACATCACGCTGCTCGACCAACGCGGCGGCACCCTGATGATGGGACGTGGAAGTCCTGAAACACGTGTCGGAAGAAACCACGCCTAAGCTCACACCTGGGCGCAGGCCCTTTCGACCGTATCACACTCATTAAGCGGAAAAAGCAAATTATAATATATTTTGTATTCTATAAATATGAATTTCCGCAAAGTAAAACCTGAATCAATTCAATATATGGAACTTGCTATGTTAGAATAGCAGGCAACGCTTCATACCACAAGGCCGCCACGGCTCCACTATAATAATTATTACCTATTCATAAATCACAAATCATAAATGGTATTGCAACAGTACACTAGTACTGAATTTTACTTGAATTTAGCCCTAATAAAACTAACCTAATACCTAATACCCGCTCAGTTTATAGGAAACAACAATTATGACAGTGAGAGAGCTATTTATTAATATAATCTATTAAATTATACCTAATATTATTAATAATATAGTACAGTTCAGTATTTAGTAAAGTGATTATTTCCCAGACCATAACTATAACAATCCTCGCGGACCCTTAAAATCTTCGTTCATTTTTCATAACAGCCATTTTACAAGGGATTACAATTTTTTCCGTTGTTCTCGTCAGTGTGGCAGCTTTTTGCCAGTGACTGCTTGTTAGAGCCTTGTTTCTTTGTGGACTTTGACACTCGTTGTTTGTATGATAAAAGTCCCATACGGCCTGTACTAAAATATACGATGCATTCGGTGTGCAATAAAAAAAAAGCATTACTGGGTTGCGTCCTACAAATATGTTTGAACAACGAATAAAAATACATGTCGCATCGTCATGCCAAGTTTCTTTTAAAGTAGGCAGGTAGAGAACTGAGTTTCTTGCCGGTTCTTCTCAGATATTTTTCCGGTGGTAAGGTATATATTTATACCTACGGGTTTTATTCGGGCCTGAACTGATTTATAAGCAAAAATAGACAATGTTTTTAAAAGTTAATATCACTTAGAACAATTATATTACACGATTTTAATTCTGAGAGCCTTAAAAGCAAGATAAATATTTACTTACCATCTGCCCGCGACTTAGCTCTATTAAACTATACTCGCTGATTTTAACGAAAGTCTTAAATTATACATTAATACAATTAACAACACATTACGCTAATACAGTGTAGATTTTTTGCCTTATAATGCACAGCTCTGTTATAGTTTAGATTTTTTTGATGAAAACATTGTTAGAATGCTTTCAGTCGCTCCAGGATTATTAAGAAACACATTTTGCTTCTTTAAAACATTAACAAAGTAATGTTATTGCATACATACATACATTTATCATCACGTCAAGTCACTCACGTGGTAGGCAGATAGTATAGAACCCCATTCCACCCCTAACATTCACACCTTTGCTTATAAATTAATTATAATCCCTTTATACATGTCAGCCGGGTCTGAGAACTCTTTCCCCTTCCATCATTGAGTTTTGTTAAGTAATAATGTTATTAGCAATTGAAAGAAAGATAAGATTTTTAAGAGAGGTAGGGCGATTTGGGATTTCCCATTTAAATTGGAGCCGCCCGACTGGGGACTGTACCTCCCGCCTTACAGAAGACCGCAGTGAAATAACATTACTTGATGTAATGTAGTGTTGTGTTTCTGTGGTAAGTAAGGTTGCCAGTGCTCCACGAGGATATGCTGGGCTAGTATTATTGCTGCTAGCACAGTGAGTCCTCATCAACAACATGGTTGGCACCCCGTTAGTGATACCCCTGGTATTGCTAGCGGCTATAGGCTACGGTGACTGCTTACCATCAGGTGGGCCGTATGCTTGTGTGCCACCTTAGTGGTATAAAAAAAATAGCTACAATGAACCATAACAATTCATTTTGTCAATTACGGGTCAGCATTTGGCCACGACCTCACCTGATGGTAAGTGAAGATGGTCGAAGGTGGAGCTCGCTTGCTCATTAGAAGCCTATTCACTCCAGTAATATTCTAATGGGTGGTGTTAGAAGGAATGGTAATGAACGCAGATATTTTGATCAACAATCCAATTCTGAGTTTGTTTGTCGTATTAATTACGGGTTGCGATAGGATAGGGTGTGATTTAAATAATTATGTAAATGCATGCAGTGTCGGTCTGTCTTGCCGGGTCTGTTTATAAATTCTGCGAGGTATACTCCTACCTTTGTATGGTTTTTAATAAGGGATGGTAAATCAAAATAATTAACCCAATTAATTAAAGTATTGAAACTTTAAATGCCTAAAAATAGATATACAAATAAATTATGGAGTATTCGTTTAGGTGTCATTACTGTTGAAAGCGGCATTGTTTCTGCGGGATCGATAAATGTTTGTTAGTGAGGTTAGATAAACACAGGATGTGCCGTGTGGGCGCCTGGATTGCACACAGATGTGAGAATATTCATGGTAGTATTGTTTTTTCATACCACTAAGGTGGCACATAAGCATTCGGCCCACCTATGGTAAGCAGTCACCGTAGCCTATAGCCGCTAGCAATACCAGGGGTATCACTAACGGGTTGCTAACCATGTTGATGTGGACTCACTGTACTAGCAGCATTACTGATTCCTTACCTCAGAAACACAACACTACATCAAGTAGTGTTATTTCACTGCGGTTCACTGAGGTACAGTCCCCAGTCGGGCGGCTCCAATTTAAATGGGAAAACCCTCGAGAAATCCCTAATCGCCATACCTCTCTTTTAAATTTGAATGACGTGGCAAACGCCCATACGGCCCGCTTGACGGTAATCGTTAACCGTAGCCTATGGGCTCTTAGAACAACATTTAATGATATTTTAAACATTCATTTAAAAATTACAGATAACGTAAGTACGCATATACATACATTATACAAAAAAGATCGGTAATAATTTTTAGTTCTTTTAATAAAATAATTAAATAAACCACGCAATCTGTAGTCGATATAATTGTCGACAAATAAACATACACTGCAGATACCCAAAGATTTAAGTATCAGAACTCGCAAAGGTATGCCGCATCCAACGCTTCGCACCTCCCGGCCGGTCGTGTGTCTCCGCGTAGCACGGAAGCGATCAATCAAGCCAGCAGTCGCTGAAAACAATATAGCCCCAGATCGACGCGTTTCAGCCACTGTTTACTGCCCCACCCATCTTTATACGGCCTTTGCACTTCATTATAAAATAGGTAACTTGCTGGTATTTACAATTCAGTAAACCTGTTTACTTGTTTATGTTTGAGAGTGGAATAGCGCTCTATAAAGGGCGGATCAAGGGCAGGGGGTAAAGGGGGTCATGCCTCAGCCCAGGCCCCCCTGGGCTGAATCTAGCCATTCAAGTGAATGAACGAATGAACTTATAACTCGTTAAGATAGTAGAAAAAACAATTTGATTTCAATTAGTTACAATGCAGTTGTTTTGTTAAAATAATATATTTTATTATATATATATATATATATATATTTATTGTTTTTTTTCAATTGTACCTATAACATATTTGTTTTTCGCATTTCTTGTTGTCATTTCGCATTATTGTAACACGGTCCGTATCAGTTGCCTATAACACAGGCCTAGCCTTGTTTAGCAATTGAGAATATTGTAATACCAATTTAATTTGATGTGTCAATAATGATAAAAAAAAAATTAGATCTTTTTTGACGTATAATAAAATTACATTTATTTGTAATTCGTTAATTTTATTGTAATGTAAATTGGAGCGTGACTTGACTAGACATCTATGTTATATATATATATATGACCCTTCCGACTTCCAAGCCGGATCCGCCCTTGCTCTATACTCTCCGCCTATCCCGTGAGGCACTTGGCGTGATGATATGTAATTTATGTGTGTAATGTTATTCGTATCGTATGACACGTCAAAGTTATATAGTTCGAAATTCGTCGCATTCATATTAAACAGGCAAACGTGCCGACATTTAGGACCATTATCCAACCAAGCTGCAGCTGTCAAGCTGTGTGTTGGAGACTAGTTTCCCGAGATTTAATCTGCGTAGAAATAGGTCATACGTATGAAGATCATAATAAATACAACCTATGTTACTCAAGGAAAGTGAAGATTTCTATTCATAGGAGTTTAGGATTATACAGGACATTATCCTTGTTTCATAGATTTGGTCTAAATCTGAAAGTGCCGGCCAACGCATTTTTTTGTATATTCTGTTAGAGCTTGTCCGTCGGAGCATTTATTACTTTGGCACCAAAGTTGGACATTACGGTATGTTTTATTTGCTTACATTATTTTGAATTCCTATTTTTAACAAAAATCTAAGAAATTCAGATTTTCGAACTCAAATAAAATCGAGGACAAAGGTCACTTTCACATTTGGACCAAAATAGAGGATGTCCTTTTAGAGATTATCTCAATCATGTAAACAAATAAAATGTACCTCTATAAAATATTAGTATTGAGTAAGCAGCTCGGGTGTGGTAGGTGCAGGCCCGGCGCGCTATAACCTGGTTGCACTGGCGGTTACTTTATGGTGGTTGTAAAGTTATTGGGCGTCACTGACTGGGCTATTTACCTGTTACAGCCATGTTATGACGGAAATGTTGTACGGTTATCGCGTGCCTATGAAATGGCCGGTCGAATGATATCAATTTAAGATATGTTTTATTTATAAGGTATTTTTAAAAAAAATATAGCGAGACCCATTTTTTTTTGTTGAAGACAGGATTGATACTCAAAAGAATAAGGAACTAAAAAGTGTATTTAATCTATACTGATATTAAAGAGACAAGATTTTTTTGTAATTAATAAACTCAAAAACTACTGGACTGACATGCGAAATTATTTCTCCCGTAGTATGCTAGATTATCACTGAGTAACCTAGGCTTTATTGCTACGCGGGAAAAGTTGCGGCGAAATACCTAGTAATACATAAAATAAACCGAGGTCTTCTACTTTACTGACGAAATAAATATCGTGTAACTACGTGCAATCTCATGAATAGGTGGCGATCAGACGCTCAGGTGTACACAGTCCATTATTTTGGGGTAATCTAAGTAGTCCCACCGAGCGGTACCACGGGCCAGGCTAGTTAAGTACACCTAATCTGTGCTTATCAACCGCGGAGTTTTTACTTCCCGCGGTCCAGATCGTCATTATCATTAAGCTTTTTGCCCACCACAAATGGGCTCAGGGCTAATCTGTTTCATGTTGCTTTTTCTCAACATCTCGGTCTAGTTCTAGATACACTCAAATCTCTGTTAGGTGAAGACGTTAATTATATTTAGAATATGTTTATTCAAAATCAAAATATCATTTATTCAGTTTAGGTCCTAATAAGGCACTTAGGAAGGTCTAAATTACCACCGGTTCGGAAAAAAGGCACCTGAGAGGAACAATATAGTCGGATCGACAGAACAATAATCAAGAGATACAATAAATGGTGACTAAGGTTTTGGTAGCATTAGGCAATGGTTATCTAATTATAATAAATAAAAGATTCTCGTCGTTCGGTTGTATTATTGAAAAAAAACTAATTACTCTGATATCAGGAAAGTGATAGTTATCTGGCAAGAGATTTAAAAAAACTAATGACACTAAATTAATAAGGTTCCCTTCTGAGAGCCGACGTTAGTGCTATCGCTGCTACGCTTCACTGACATCAGTGCTACGCATTACGCATTACCTAAGTGTGTATGCTACGCGGTGGTGAAATTTATTTCAATGACAATACAATTGACTTTAGTTACGATTCTTCTAAAAAATTACCTATTTAAGTGAGTAAATAAAATAAGCCTACCCGAGGTTTTTTATATAAATTATATTAATGAAGTTCATAATTAACTAAATGCACGCGAGAGCCTTCCAAAACTTAGTAACATACAGACGTAAACAATTTTTACGTCTCGTAAAAAGGTAGTGAAATAAAATTTACTATCTCGGCGCTAGTTTTACTAAGGACGTCGTAAACGCCGACTGCTCCGTGGGAAATGTTAATGCACAGCTGTAGACGTTATATTAGGCTTCAGTATATACGTACGATTCGTTACAAACTAAATACGAGTCATCAGTTCCTTTGCCCTTTATCGCGTAGAAAAGAATAATAGGAGTTAATGTCGGAGAGCTTAAGAAAAAATATAGCTTAAGTTACTAAGTAGGATTGTAGCTGTTTATTAGTGAATGAATTTTGATCTACAGTCTATAGGTCCAAACCAATTCTCACGATAAAATACTTAGGTGAAACTGCAATATAATTGTAATTTTACAGAGTCGAATAACACTACTTTGATATAGTGTTGTGTTTTAGGTTTCTAGTGCTCCACGAGGATATGCTGCGCTAGTAGTAATGCAGCTAGCACAGTGAATCCTCATCAATAACAGGGTTGGCAACGCGTAAGTCATATCACTGGTATTGCTAGCGGCTATATACTACGGTAACTGCTTACCATAAGGTGGCTCGTATGCTTTTGTGCGACCATTGTGGTAGACAGATGGATATCTAAGTTTAAGATCAATTATTTTTATATTAAGTCGTCATTCTTATAACCTTGGTGCGTGAATTTCAGAGCCGATATGAAACCTTTTTCGAAATAGCTTGAACCACCAATCTATTGCCATCTAATAAGCTTTCGTTTACAAGTCTAACATGTATCTTTTGTTGCAGGATTTTTCAATAATGCGGCAGTTTGATGGAGTCTAGACTAGGCGAAACGCCAGAGGGTAAGTGCTATCACGTAATAATATGTAAATGATAATAATGCTTGGAATATATAGATTCACTTTGCACAAGTGGCTGCCCGCTCCTGGTAATTGTAATAATTTAAAAGTATTCATTTCATGAAAGCAGTGACAAAACCAAATTGGTGGTTTTCATTCTGAAATTTGTGAATACATACTTATGTCTGAAGAATTTTAATAAACTTTGTTATATCATTATTGATACATGAAAAAAAAGACAGAGCACTGAGTTTCCCTAAGCGCAGTCAGGTATATTAACCACTAGACCGGAGGTCTAGTTATAAAGACGACTGATCGAATAATATCTCGCCAATCGATTGCATATTTATTGGAAATGTTTTTGTGCTAATGTTATGCTCAACGAAGTTACCCTCCATTACGTGAATGATATTCATGATTGCTTGATAGATCGTTGTTCTGAGATTGTTTGTCTGTTCAATACCAGCGACGAGCTTTCACGAAGTATTTTAATATTTGCCGAAGCGGTTGTACCTATAAATTAGAGTATCAAATTAAAAAAAAAATTGATTCAAAAATAATTCATTTATTAGGCCCTTATCAATGTCTTTACCACTGGTTCGGAAAAAAACCACCTGAGAATAACCGTCAAGAAACTCTTCTTTGAATTATTATATGTAACAAACATAATAAAAAAATAGTATAATAAAAGTATTTACACAGATCAAAATGAAAGCTACCAAGTTGGTTTTGTTACTGCTTTCATGTATATAATATATAAAAATAAATCCCTACTTCCCGTGGTCACGGCATCACGCGAGAATGGTGGAACGGAAACGCCGATTTCGCTAATTATTTTTTGTTATTGTCAGGAGAAGGTTTTTATGAAAAGAAATGTTGAAAAATAATCGGAACATTCATAAGGTCCTTTTTTCTATGGTATATTTGACATATGAATTCATTGCTAAGACAGGACAAATACTGTCGGGACAGCTGCTAGTCATGACATAACAATGTAGAATGCTACCAATTTGGATGTGTCGCTGCTTTCATTTCAAAATCAAAAGTCATTAATTCAGCTTAGGCCCTAATAAGGCACTTATGAAAGTCTAAATTACCACCGGTGAGTAGAACCGGCAAGAAACTCAGTGCTGTGTAACAATGTATTGTTGCATACTTTAACGTTATGTAACGGATGCATGGTTTTATTTAAGCTTTAGGAGATTGACTGAGCAAGGCACAGGTAAAATTGCGCTTAATTGAATAAGCCAATGAGCATTATAATAAATCTTGGTGAATTATAGTCTGGCCGTCGTCCCTGTCAGGGGCTAGGAAACTTAAATCTCGCTTGTATCCAAACTTTTTTAATTCATTAACTCATTTAGATAATTTTTCTTCACAGCAGCACGTATAGTTCGTCCTTCACATTTCCCAAGGTTAAGTTAATTCCTCAAAAAATAATTAATCTAATTTCTAAGAAATTAAACTTGAAAATGTATTATCATTTTCGCATGAAAGCCTTTTTTATAGGTCTGAATGATTGATTACTCGGGTGTACTTGCGACAGAGTGGTTTCAACCAGCGGATAGGACCTTGAAACATTGGAATTTTATTGCTTTTACAGATGTCGAATAGGCAAATAACTGAAGGCTTCTCACATTAACACGATGATGATTTTAATCACATTATCCATACAATTACAGGGCAAATTGTAAGCTTCTTGACTCTTAATAACTTAAAAGAGAGGTAGGGCGAATTGGGATTTCCCGTGGGTTTTCTCATTACCATTGGAACTGCCCGACTGGGGACTGTATCTCCACCTTACAGAAGACCGCAGTCAAAAAACACTTCTTTGCGGTAGTGTTGTTTTTGCGGTAAGTAAGGTTGCCAGTGCTCAATGAGGATACGCTGCACTAGTAGTAATGCTACACAGTGAGTCCTCATCAACAACAGGGTTGGCAATGCGTTAGTGATATCCCTGGTATTGCTATTGGTAGCGGCTATAGGCTACGGTGACTGCTACCCTCAGCCGGGCCGTATGCTTATGTGCCACCTTCGTGGTACAAAAAACACTAACTTCTTAACGCTTAGTAACTGCCTGAGCCTATTAATATAAATCATATAAAATCTGTAGCATTAGAGTTGAAACAAATGAAAACTGTACACGGCAGTAAAATTGATAGCTTACTAGAAGGATGTTCACCACTTATCCACGTCAAAGAATTGTAACGTTACCGACAACCGCCAACAAAGCGCAAGTTCGCTCGAACCAACTTCGCATTTTAAACGCACGACGTATCTCCGAGGCCGGGATGAGCGGAACCAATCAATCACCAACTGACATAATGACGTCATCCATTATCAATTATTGACAGTACACGGATCTGATGCCGTCCGGTGGTTTTCCAAGTTTTATGCCTAGCCCCCACCGCCTCTCGCCGCACCGTCGCCGGCTATTGATCATAGTTTAGATTGGGTGGATTCGTGGTAATCAAACTTTAGCTAACTGTATTAACGCAGCTGTATTCAGTTCAATAATGTTGCCGATAGTTGGACGTCTTGTGCTCGACTATTAGCCGGTTTTGTCCTTAACTGTCGCTGTTCATATTACTTTACTGATGATGGAAAATTCAGAAGAAGCGGCGTTGACCTACGACACGATGTATCAAAAACTAATATGATAAATGTGACGAATGTTTGTACGTTTGTTGCTATATGACTGAATCCCCTTAAATCGCCTGAACGGATTTTATGGCGCAGGTAAGAATATATGACAAGAAATTTAGTGACGGTAGTAGGAACATTTTTCGACTACTTATTCGAAAACGTAACTCGCGAAATGTCAAAATTGTCATACTAATTTTAGTTCCACTTTTCACCGCCGCAGCGCTGCTAATTTTTCAATACAAAAATTGGTGGAACGGCGATACGAAAACGTTGTCGCAAATTATTCATGCTCGCACTACTGCTCTCTGCCTACCCCGCAAGGACGTGATGACACAAAGCGCTCTAGCTGTTAGAGCGAAAATGAGCTTGAACGTATCTGTTTAAGATTCAATAATTGACGTTCTTCATAATTAAGGACAGAAGATTATTTAGGCCCTTTTCCGCATATATGTACTTTTAAATTTAGACATGGACCAATTAAATTTACTTCATAAACTCGGTCAGCGAGCGTATCCTATAGTTTTATATATTTTTTCAGTGAGGTGATTTTTAATCCTTTGCATTTTTTATTTTAATTTCTCATCAATCATATTTACGATATTAAGATTAAGACTCTTAATGTCATGGCGACGGAGAAAAGGATCCCTATTATCCATACCTATATGATAAATGCAAAAGTAACTGTTTGTGTGTTTGCTGCCTTTGCAGGACTTAACGGCTGAACGGAACGTAATAAAATTTGATAAGGGAATTGATTATATCCTGGGAAAGGACATAGGCTACTTTGAGTTTAAGCACGCAGAAGAAGTCGCAAGTAACAGCTAGTATGTTTATAATTTTACAAGTCACCCAGGTTTTATCCTGGACACATCAAACGACATACCAACAAATTAAAAAAAAATACTCATGTACATTGGACAGTTCAGTTTACGCGCACGACTGCTGTTATCCGGTTTTATCCGGCGCAAACCGGCCCGGGGCGGTGTTTAACACCTCATTCGACCGGTTAAAACTGGTTAAAACAAGTTAACGCCAGGTTATGTACTGACCCCGGCGATGTCGTGTTTGCTTCGAGCCTAAACTTCCGAGCTATATAAGGCTTATTTTTAAAGCTTTGGGCTTATGTGACAAGAACTTTGAAATGAGTAAAATGCGAGTACCTGTGTGTTTTCACTTCGACTATTTACTTTGAGTAAATAATTTTATTCAATTTGAATCGACATGTAACTTTAATTTCAAGATAGCTTAATAATTGAGGTGGCCTTGTGGTTGAAGCAACGGCCTGTCATCTGATGGACCCAGGTTTGAATTCCGGCCTGTACCAATGAGTTTTTCTAAGCTTATGTACAGTGATTAATCACACCATGAGCTTTTAAAAAGAGAGGTAGGGCGATTTGGGATTTCCCAGTGATTTGTTTAAAAATCAAATGACTTTCACTAACGCTGTTTCAATAATAATATCTACGTTATTATATAAATCGGAAGACTCACTTTGGGTCACTGTGCTATAGCAGTAAGTAATTATGTAAAAACTTCGACAGCGTAATTACGAACAAATCTTACGGTTGAGCTAAAAGTTTTGTCACCAGTGAACATATAATACGTAAGTAGGTATTCCTCTCTAATTAAGAAATGCCTAAAGTACTGTTACTTATATTCATCAAAATCAAAATCAAAAATCATTTATTCAGTTTAGGCCCTAATAAGGCAGTTATGAAGGTCTAAATTACCACCAGTCATGTATTGGTATTCGACTTGTGGGCGTTACATTAGAATCGTGCAGTCTGAGCGGGCATCGTGCCATAATGGACACTCAATGAGGTTGCCCCATAAGCGATTTTAAGCTCTAATATTACTGCAATGAAAGTTAAATTCAATTAGTGGACGAGCTAAGTTTGCTTTACTTGTTTAATTTCAATTGAAGGTAGTGTTATCAATGCTTACATAAAATAAGAATGATAAAACGGACTCATTAAATTCGGACCCACGAATTACCACACAGGCCATCTGTCCTAAAATAAGCCAAGCTATTATACCAGTCTTCTGAAATAATACCCTTTGAAATATAATAATTACAATTTCACGATGATCGGTTAAGTAGCGTAACAAATTCGACGAGACCGCTGGTCTAGTGCTGCTACGCTAGAAGTCGCGGGTTCAATTCCCGGCCGAGCAATCATTTATGTGACAAATATGTTTGCCTTGCGTCTGGGTGTTTGGTATATATTATAAGTAGGTATTTTCAAAACAAAAAAAAGTTGGTATATATAATATCAGCTGCTGGTTCCAATAGTACAAGCTTTGCTAAGTTTGGGGCTACATGGCGCTGTGTGATAATGTCCAAGCATTATTATATATATTTTTAATAAACACACATGCGAGTTCATAATATTATTAAGTTAGGATATTTCGTGTATCTCGGAAGCGTTTCTGTTGATTAGAATAAGATTTAATATTCAAATAAAGGTTATATAGGTTTGCTATTAAGGATTTGAAGGCGTTGTTCCCAAATTAAAAATATAAACCGTCTAGTAATTTTGGAGAACAGCAACAGGGACAAGGTATATTTTATTTATTTATTTTTTAAATGTTATACAGTTATAGTCTACACCAGTTTCTCGCATATATTTTCAATGTACAGACACGTCTGCTCCACAGTTGGTGTCCATTGGTGTGTTAGTCGACCCAAATTCGGGGTATACATTTTCATGCGCTCTGTTAGTTGCTACCCAGTAGCAAGCTAAAATTCCCTACAATATATATTTTATTTCGTGCACTTAAAAGACCGTGTGCCGTGTCCAACTTTACCATAATTTAGTGTCATACATTAGCTGCCAGTGTCAGGTTCGACATTTGCGTTAATTCTTGTGACTTAAATAAAATAAATTAATATATTTTGTCTGTGTTCAAAATGTCGGCCATTTTTTCCATTTTTTCATCGTTTCATGTTTTTTATTTCGATCGTTGTGTGAAAATAAAATGAATACGTAAGTAAATTCAATTATCTTTCCATTTATTATTTGTTATTGTGCTTGTTCAGTGATGAATAATTGTTTATATTTCGTGTTTAAAGTTTACCTAGTGTTTAAATATTTGCGCCGACATGGTTGCCGATTATATTTTATTTAACATTTATTTTATTTTTATTTAACATTAATATGAAAAATAAATAAATTAACACATTGGATAGGAAATTTAATCAGTATTCTAGAACAATAATTGTAACATATTGCTTCCATAGAAAATTTAATAGAATTCGGAGTTTTCGTGCATGCGGGCGCACAGTGACCGCGAAGCAGTCTAGCGCTTGACAGATGTCAGACAGCATTGATAAAAACAGTAACATCCAACGACACCCCAATGGACTCTTTCAATTGCACAACTAAGATGAATTTGACACTTTATATGTTAAAATCCATCAAGCGCAAACTGAACGCGGCAAAGAAATATACGTAAATAAATATTCATATCGTACGCGCCGCTCATAACTCATAAATTATCAATATTTTAATACTCAATTCACTCATTCATTCATTCCTTTCGCTCTTATTTCCATTCGAAATAGTCTATCAGTTCTGTCACTTGTACTACTCTACAAGTATAACACGCAAAGCACACGCCCGTCGAAAAAACAGAAATACCAAAAATATCCGGGCCGCGAGAAGTGGACACCGAATAAATAAAGGTACCCATTGTACGATTTGTCACACATACATTAAATATACACAATATATATATATATATACTCCTAAACATAACCTTTTTTTTGAGTCTGTCAAAAGCCATACACATAATTAAAATAAGCTGGCAAGCTCTAAACATTTTATTAGTCGAACAACGCATTCGGATTTCTCTAAGTGAAATACTGCACCGTATGTTGCAACAGTTAAATAATATGCTCCCAGTAGCAGCTTCACATATAATATACCATATATGTATACCTTGATCATGAGCTGCCATCTTTACATAAAACAAACAATTCAAGTGTAGCCAGATGTTCGTTCCTTAGTCCACGTTCCATTGTAAGCGATGTGCGACGATTAATTCAGAGCTACTGCTGTCACCGGACAATATGCCCTAAGCCCTTTAAATATATGGGAAACAATAGAGCGATTACGGCGTGCAGGGCGTCGATAAACAGATCTGCTCTGGACGGTAGTTTGGTTAAATTCCTTTGTTGGGTCATCGGTGTAAATACGTAATTGTTTTTTATCTAGCTTTTTCCCCGCGATTTCGGCCGCGTAGTAATACAGTATACTATTACCCATTTTCCTGTAGGAATGAAGCATTTTCCCGCGATAAAAAGTAGCCTATGTTCATCAAGGATAATGTCGGCTTCCAATGGTAAAATAATTTCAAATCGGTCCAGTAGTTTCGGGGCCTATTCAATACAAACAATCAAAACTTTCAACTTTATAACTTATTATTAGTGTAGATCATTTAAAAATGAATTCCTATTTCCCTTGGTCTCGGCATCACGCGTGAACGGCTAGAGCGAATGCGCATTTTTTTGTGTTTGTTTTATCTTCAGGGAAGGTTCTTGTGAAAATTTAAAAATGAAAAAAAAACCAGATCATTTTAATTATGCGAGAAAAGTTAATAAATATGGTACCACTATAGTAGTGTAAACTTAATTAAGAGCTTAAGAGCTATTTGGTTCTTAAACTTCTTCATATATTTTGATAGGTCATATACAGTGTTATTTAATGTTTGTATTTTAGCAGACAGTTTTATATTGGCCTCTGAGATTAATATCTCTTAGATAAAAAAAACATAATATGCCTACATTAGTGATGTTTTTTTTTATATCACATACAATTACAACTTGCGCTAAAATTCTACATAGCGAAGTTTTTGTCACGGGATCACTTAGTAGTTTAGTACGCTTTGCTATCAAGTGGTTTTGAGGTGTAGGATCTAGATTTTTTAATTTTTATTCCTGTATTATTAATCGATGATACGTCCTATGAGAAGTGTTCATGTAGATGCATGACCACCAGCATGTACCACAGTGACGTCATAATTCGAGTCCGGATAACCTTCAGCGACACAGTTATCAGAGCATTAGGTAGTGGGAGATACATGATTCGTACAGTTTATTTGACTGGAGCAATCAAACGAGCTCAAACAAAACTCGTTCAGCTGGACACGAAATGTTTACGCTACTATGACTGCAAATATAACGGTTATACGGGTTATATTTGTAGTTTTATGATCTGTTTATAACTAGCTATCAGCTTATGTATAACCTCTGTTTATTTATTTTCTAGTTAATTTTGTTCACAGTTTGATGGATTTGTTTAGCGAAAGTGAGTGTTACAATACCCACTTTCCACCGAAGATAATTTGTTGCCAACTAGAAAGATGGCGAGTCCATCTTTTAGGCACTATACACGTCCTTGAATTTCTTCTCAGACTTATGGAGGTTTCCTCACGATGTTTTCTTTCACCGTAAAACTCATGGTGTGACTAATCACTGCACTTAAGTTAGATAAACTAATTGGTAAATTAAAAAAACAACCGGTTCGAACTTGCGTCGCAGGAGTAGCAGGCAAAGACTTATACCACACTGCTACCACGACTTCATTATTATTATAAAATGTAAATACGATTGCGTGTCAACTCAATTAGGGGAATTTCTTCGCATCTCTCACTGATACGGGTAAAATCTGCTGTGAAGCCTCATAGAGTGCCCATGTAATATTCTAAGCGAATTAAAAATTTATTATATGCGTGTAAAAAATTCTGTTTGAAATATTTGACATCAATTGCAGTCCCAATGCTCACCAGCCGAGCCTCATATTTACACAAGGCTTGATTTAATATTTTCAATAAGCGCGATGACAAAAATCTGAATAAACCTGAAGTAACATTATTATTGTTTCAAATAATGTCTAGCGCTTTTTTTTATGTTTCTGATAGGGTATACAAGAGGTGTGACGTCAACACTAACGTTTTAAAGACAATATAGGTTTCATCAACATTCTTACGGGTAGTTCTAATAATCCCTATAGCTACGAGTTTTTTTTTATACCACTAAGGTGGCGCACAAGCATACGGCCCACCTGATTGTAAGCAGTTATCTAGCCTATAGCTGCTAACAATATCAGGGGTATCACTAACGAGTTGCCAACCCTGTTCTTGATGAGGAGTCACTGTGCTAGCAGCATTACTATTAGCCCAACGTATCCTTGTGGAGTACTGGCAACAACCTTACTTACCGTAAGTACAATTTTGGAACATTTTTTTATACTAATAAAGTGGCAAACTGGCACACGGTCCGCCTGATGGTAAGCGGTTACCGTAGGCTATAGACGCTTTCAACACGGAGGTATCACTCGCGCGATGCCGACCCTTCGGAAATCATGCCCTATGCTGTACTCCTTCGAGAAAACCACGGTGTAGAGCTCATTCCACAGTTTAATTGTACCCTACCTAACTACCGAAGTAAACAATCCGCTGTAAAATTAAAGCCACGTTGACACCGCAATAGTTATATTAGAGCGTACGACCTACTTAAGCTGAGCGGAGAAACGCAGATCCCCAACAAAAACTGGCGTCCGTCGCTCGGCCAACTTTTCATGGCAGTGGCTTCAACTTGCACGTTGGTTGTTGGATCTTCATTTTTTCGGGCCGGCCTCTCTAAATAAAGGACAAGTTTTAATGGATGGAATATCAGTTGTGCGCCGCGTCATTGTTGGAAACTATGGTAGATTGTTATGAGACGTTTCAGTTGGTCGAGTGGTGAAGGAATCTCGGATTCGTTTTTCATTTCAATTACTTGAATAACATGAATATTTCACAAAAGAATATTAAAATGATAAAATAGAAAATATTATGTAAATATATAATTAAAAATTATCATCATCATCATATATTTAAGAGCTAGGCTCTTGTCGGTGGAGCAATCGCCAAGCCGTTCTATCGTTAGCCATCTCTTTGACCTCTTGGTACGACATAACGTTAGCCTTCGTCTTTATCTGTTGCAGGTAACTTATCCTTGGCCTTCCTCTGCCACGCTTTCCTTCGATCTTTCCCTCTATGATATTTCGTATAAATGCGTCATGTCGTAACAAATGGCCCATCATTTTGCCCCTCCTATTTTCAATCGTACTTATAATCGTTCTTTTTTCTCCTACCTTCTTCAGAACGTCCTTTGTTGTTACCATTTCTGTCCAACTTATTCTCTCCATTCTCCTCCAGCACCACATTTCAAATGCTTCCAACCTTTCTCTGTCTCTTTGCGTCAGTGTCCACGTTTCACATCCATACAGTACGATACTCCATACGTATGTCTTGATAAGCCTTTTTTTTTTAATTAAAAATTATATTAACCCACAAACAAGGATAGTATGGTTGAATTACAAATCTAAGCTAGTAGTTAATAAATAAAAAGGCTTGATGACCGGCCTCCACAAGCAGCACCTGTTCAAAAGTATGACGCGAATGCAGCCATCCCTCTTCAACCATTATGCAGGGAAGTGAGCGCCCTGTCTTCCGGACGCCGCCTTAACATCGAATATCGTGTAGAACATATAGTCAGCGTGGTACGTAACACGTGTACAGGGGAAATACATTTTGTTTACAATGTCGTGAGCAGGTGACGCGTGACGTGTGCAGCCAATAATGCAGCACTATAGACAATGTTCGAAGAACGCCAGGTGTAAACAGTTCGTTCATGCTGCGGCACTGGATACACCTGCATGTGGTTGCCCAACGGTGACAGTGTTCGCCCGTGTGTTATTAGTTAGTGTATAAGCATTTTAGTTTTAGTTATAGCCTGATTTTATTTGTTTTAATATGGATGTAATTTACCTGAAATAAACGATTATTATTATTAAAGAGGGCGATGGCGGTCAATCGTTTGTTGATCTGTGTAAAGTAGCCTGTGCAACTTGTCAATTTGTCGAATTAAGTCAATCTTGATTGCTGTCTGTTATAACAAAGACATTTTCAGGGGCGGAGAACAAGTTAACTTTTATCTATACTAATATTATAAAGAGGAAAGATTTGTATTTTTGTATTTTCGTGGGTTTGTATTGAATAGGCTCCGAAACTACTGGACCGATTTCAAAAATTCTTTCACCGTTAGAAAGCTGCATTATCACTGAGTAACATAGGTTATATATTATACTAGCTGCCCGCCCCGGCTCCGCACGGGTAGACAAAATAAATGTCTACCCGTGCGAAGCCGGGGCGGGCCGCTAGTATCCCATATTTAGGGATTTTAGCTTGAGTAATAGGTACAACAATATAATTCTTGTCGTAAGCTAGCGGCGGGAGTAGGAAGGGATATTTATAAAGCCTCGGTCACACTAACGACGCAAGTTTTTCTATTTCAAAGTTACGGCAGATAACTCTGCTGTCTCTGCATTGACGTAATACGTGTCGTGAAGAAAAATGTTTCTTTGATTGCTATTGCTATTAGATGTCACATCTTTATTGTTAATTTGACATCTTGCATCAAACATTCTTTAAAATCTAGATGGCTATTTCTAATCCCCCACTCAAAAAAGAGGGGTATATGTGTCTGTCTGTGCCAGTGTAGCTCCTAGTTTTAATTGTAGGAAGCGAAGATTTTTCCTTTGCTACAACGGTGACTTTCTGGTGAGTGTTCTTAATAAGTTACTTCTTCGATTTTAGAGGCTTATGTGTCGGGGTTTCAAAATTTTTAATTTAGTTTTCAATAATCTTAAATGGTCAGTGCGCACGTGTGCAGTGATACTCATGTTGTAGGAACCTTATAGTATAAACATCCGTTTTTTCATACCAAATTATGGCAAATAATCATACGGCCCGCCTGATGGTAAGCGGATACCGTAGCCTATGGAAGCTTGCAACACCAGGAGTATTATTCGCGCGTTGCCGACCCTAAATACCGCTTACCGTAACACGAAGAATATGTTGACTTCCCTCCTTAGTAGTTTACAAACTGTGTAACTCCTTCAAATATTTATCTTCAGTGTTTCCTTAGGCTTCATACCCACAGCTACATTAATAAAAGTTCAGACAATGCAAGTAGAATACATCCATAGTGCCTAGGAGGAAGTGGATTGGCTAGTCTAATGAATACTTTACGAAGAGATGTACTGCACATGTGGAATTTTTCATTGCCCGATGGCTCTGCAGTTCCGTTGTAAGCCGGAGTAGGTCTTTCAAGTTGACCTGGATAGTAAGTTTAAATTATTAGCCACCGGTGTTTTGATGTTAAATGCACGCCCAGCCGTCATATCTGAAAGGGTATATTATTGGCATATACAAAATACACGTGGCGTTTGTAGAATAAAAGGTGAAGTCGTATAATCGAATATGTATGAAGCGTGAGTGGCGAAGGATGGGAAAAATATGGGAGGTTTCCTATGCGAGTACATTGGCGATATGGCAATACTTTATAACCCACTTTGGTATATTACATTTTGTCGACAATTATTCAGTGCCTCGGCGTTATGTCGCGCTTTGTGAGTATTCTTGAAGATCTCTGAGATAAGTAAATAAAAATGTAAGGCTCGGTAAAATATCACTATGTATAAAACAAAGTCGCTTGCCGCTGCCTGTCTGTCCCTATGTATGCTTAGATAAAAAATGCGGGTTTTTAATAGATGTAGGGATTCAAAATAAAAAAAGAACAAAAATCATTTATTCAGTTTAGGCCCTAAAAAGGCACTTATGAAGGTCTAAATTACCACCAAGGATTCAAGGACAAGGTTTTTATGTATAATTCATTTGTGTTTTGTAGGTATTTAACTTATATAGTTAACGCTGGTCGTGCGCAGCCGGGGCGGGTCGCTAGCCCTACTAATATTATAAATGCGAAAGTTTGTGAGTATGGATGGATGGATGGATGTATGTTACTCTTTCACGCAAAAACTACTCAACGGATTCGGATGAAATTTGGTACACAGATAATTTATAACCTGGATTAACATATAGGATACTTTTTATTCCGGGAAAATATTAGGTTCTTGTGAGATTCTAAGCTCAACGCGGACGTAGTCGCAGGCAGAAGCTAGTACATAATATAGTATATAGACGTATGTGATCTGCTACTTACGTGAAGTCGGGGTGAGTCGCTAATACTGTGTTGAGCAGCCGGAGTTGTAAGGGTGATTGATAGAACTTACCATCGACGCGAATTTTATCCAGCACCATCTCAATGTAAATTACATTCTCCAAGTCCCAAGAGGACTATGTCTTAGTCTTGTCCCAGTAAACCTCGCATGGAATATCTGGGCTTTTCTGTACGTCATTGTAGATCATCCCCGAAGGGGTTGGCAGAGGTGTAAAATCCAAATTTCAAGATATTTATATGCCGACGTGACAGTTGGTGGGTCTGTTGCCGTCGGTCATTCGAGCATAAAATTTCCTGCATTTCATTTATTATATATACACATTCTATGTTATATACAACCGTCATAGGGAATAAGTCCATGGATCTCTATTCGTTTGAGCCACGGAAGCTCTTGATAAGAATAAACTTTTCTTAACTTAAGTACCTGGGTTCATGATTACGACTGGAGCAGATATCGGTCACGGTCAGCGCTTGCCACCAACTGCTATAAGTGAAACTGACTCAAAATACCTATTACTATTCAGCTTTGTATTGTAGTCCGTCCTTTACCGTGTAACTATACAACCGTTGTAAACGCTACCTTATTCAAGTTTACACTTGTGAACTTCCCGACTGCTTCGACAGAGCAATTAAAATTTAATTTGTCCCCAAATTGATGCTGCTTTTGAAGTTTGTTCACGACGTAACTTGATTTAAATCTATATATATAAATGAGTATCTATTTCCCTTGGTTACGGCATCACGCGTGGACGGCTGGACCGATGTCGCAAATTCTTTTTTTGTGTTTTTGTCATTGCCAGGAGAAGGTTTTTATGAAAAAAAGAAATGAAAATAAAAACCGAATAATTTTAATTTGGGGGTTAACTAAAAGTCCTTGTTTCTATGGTGTATTAATTCATAGCTAAGACAGGATAAGAACGGTCGGGACAGCTAGTTTTAAGTAGTTTTTTTTAAAGACATAACGACATAGCTCTCACTCTTTCTCTTTGTCTGTCTGTCTCTCTCATTTAAGAGTTATACTCTTGTAAGTGCAGCTCGTGAAACTTCTTCCACTTTTTTCTGAGATGGTTTTTTAATCACCATATATGACGTGACTTTACTTGCTTTGTGATATTTTTTAAAACCTATGCAAATTTAGTAACATTAATACAATTAGAGTATTCATGAAAAGTGAAAATTATAAAATATATGATTTTATCACTGGTAACGTCAGTTCTTAAACATAATTATATTCTCAACAGCTGTTTACATTTTGTGTACAAAACCTACGTTTACAAAATGAAATCTAATGTATTTCAAACTAATCTTTAGCATTCCTTCCTGTCATTTCTCTCTAATAATAGCCCACAATAGATGTGTGTCAACCTACCCACATACATAATGTATAAGGGGTGTTCACAGAACTTCTCTAATTCTTTGAATTGAATTTGTATTACAAAGCCTGAATTCCCGATGATACACAAGTATTACGCAAGGAAGTACATAGCACGATTGAAATACGGAGAACAAAACCTTCAGTGGCACAGCGAGCTCCGATGATAATTTCAATCTAATTTTCATCGGTTTCGGAATGCGAAGCGTAGCAAATATCGGTTTTAGCATCCGCATTCAACGGTTCGCTGTAAAATATTTCAGCGTTTTCCTTACTGATTTTATGGTATTTCAAATTTTTTTGGACTGTATATCAAACGGTTTTAGTGAAATAGTGGGTCTTAGCATTTTCAAGTAAAAATTTACACTAATGTGTACTTTAAAATCACTCATTTACTTGCTAAAGATTTCTCACGTTCTTGATAGAGATGTTGAATATAACCATCAACCAATAAATTTAACTAATATTTAAAATTAACTATCATGTTCAATAAACAAAATTACAGTTATCGAATAAAATAATAATATATATATATATATATATATATATATATATATATATATATATATACTAGACCAGCGGTCTCGTCGTATATAACATAACATAACCTAAGCAAAGTGCTTATTCATGTGCGGGTACTTAGAAAATGATTAAATGTAACAAAGTCAGAAAAACACGATAGCTTTTTTCCCTTTAATATTTTCCCGTATACTTACATAAACATATTAAATCAAATAGGGCTCTCTGAATAAATAACAGCGTCGAAACAATTACGGAGCTCAGTTTATAATAGAACTGACTAAGCAAAAAGCCGTTTCTGAAACTACAATTAATTAACTTCTTAACTCGGCGAAAAAAACCGGAAAGTTCCGTCGCGCAATTGAAAGTACTATCTACTAAAGTAGTAAGGAATCGCGTGAGCTGATGCCGTGAACTATTTACTGAGAGATAATATAGACGCTTTTTGAGAGTGTGAGTGCTGACGACACTGGTCAAACAAGAACCGAGCTACGCTGAGAGGAAATTTTTGCTATACTTCTCTATAAAGTTGCTCCAGTGACAGAAAAGCTGAGGAGCAAGCGTTTGTTATGGTATGGTTATCAAGGAATGAAGATAACGTGGTAAGAAAGGTTTTATGTATGAATGTGGACGGGTACAGGGGTCGAGGTAGACCTGAGAAACGATGGATGGATTGTGTGAAAGGTGACATGGCCAGAAAGGAAGTGAATACAGAGATGACGGCTGATAGAGAAGGATGGAAGAGAAATACATATCGCGCTGACCCCAAATAATATGGGATAAGGGCAGGAGAATGATGATGACTTCTCTTTAAAGGATGAATCACGCTGAAAACGCATATTTTCACAGCCATCTTGTGGCGTAATTTTTACGCTTGTTTTTTTCTAAAAGCACGTCAGAATCTTTATAACCGTCATACGGAATAAGCCCACAGGTCGTTACGCCACCTTTGCCTGGGCTTGGCTTGACGTCTTAGTCAAACCACAGGGACCAAAAGCGTCACCAACCCGGCTCACCTCTCAGAATGCATGCGGCACTATACCCAGCCTATACCAACCCTTACAGCTTACCTACGTTAATAAGAAACTCCTATGAAACATGCTCCTAGACTTGACACTTTAGTTAGGCCGTTCGTGTGAGTTTTATTAAGTACATTATGCGTACCTTTAGAAATTGGATAGGCTCATTTTGCTGTAAATTGTTTAAGCTTTATATGTAGGTACATTGAAAAAGTTCCACGTACTCTTCTGCCTCGTAAGGGATATGGCGCGAGCATTTGTAGCAGTAACACATAATTTGAATTTTCGAATATTGTAAGTAATTTTTCACGAAATATTGGTCCTAATTGTCTTGTCACAGATTACCCTAAATTACACTCAGTAAAAGTTAAGAACTGTCAAATTAAGTTTTAGTGCTGTCATATCAAATTAAGTCCTGTCTAAACGATTAATATTTTAGTTTCAATGAATATAATATGATAAACATTTTAGTTGGCACCATTAACTCTCTAAAATAAAATAAAATAAATGTAATGGATGGAGTATTATTTATATTAATGCCTATTTTTGGAATCGTAATTTATACTTAGCGTTATAAAAGGAGATACGCCACCGAAAATCTTTATTTACTTATTTTATTTTACAACTATCATTACAGGTATATAATATGCCTAAGACAAGCGTAGACAACTTATCCTAGAATTTAATTTATACGCAGTACATCATAAGGAACCTTTGTGAACTCGTTCAGCGAGCACGAGAATATGTCCAACTGTGCCGGTAGCAGGAACATTTTTCGACTACGTATTCAAAAACATAACTCTCGAAATGTCAAAATTTTCACAATAATTTTAAGTTCCACAAGTCTCCGCCGCAGCGCTGTTCATTTGAATACAAAAATACGTCGAAAGCGATACGAAAACGTAGTCGCAATTTATTCATGCTCGCGTTACTGTTGTGCATTGTGCATCAAATCATTGAGCGTGCGCAGCGAACGCGTCAATGGCACATTTATGAGTCCGTGTATGAATAACAGTAAATTTTTCCACATTTTACTTCAATTTCACCAGTCCTGCCACCTAATCCATATTGCTTGCGAACAATATCGCCGTATTAAAACGACCAACAATATTAAAATAGGAGCAGCACTCTAAAGATATTTGCCCAAATTGAAATTTTGATATTAATCCTTATTCAGCGGTAATTTTTCTCTGATTAAAACCGAGGGCGCTTTGCTACAACACAAATTGTTTATTAAAAATAAAAACACTTACTGAACATAAAGGAGAAATATGGGCTTTGTAATTGCGATATTGATCCGCACAGCCTGTTAGCGATATACGAGTAGGTATGTTTTGGCAGCTTGTTTACTTCGCACGGTAGATTTGGTCACGCGAACTCTCTTCGACATTGACTTGTTCGTTAAGTTCGATGTGTTTAAGATTGAGATATAAATAAATAATCTACTACTATTTTAACTCTATTCCCTCGTAAAACTGAACAAACAACACGTTATAAATCACGAGATCGTGGTACGATTTTCACTTCCACGGAATAACTGCGAATGATAGTAAAACTTTTACGACCCTCGCGTCAAAGGGACTATCGAACCGTTGCGCTTCCATTGTCATGCCAGCAGAATATGCAGGGAAGTAGCCTTACAATACTACGCAATGTATAGTTAGTAGAGCATGATTGACGACGCTGGCGATTTGATACTGACAGTAAAGCTATTAGAGAAATATTGTCTGTGATTGATATCAAGAGCTCGCTCAGAGCGAATAGCGTGCACATAACTAAATGGTAAGAGACTTCTTATGTGTGAGATGCTTGTATATACAAACAACTAGCTTCCGCTCGCGATTTCGACCGCGTTGAGCTTAGAATCTCAGAGGAACCTAAACTTTTCCAGGGATAAAAAGTATTCTATGTGTTTTTAATTTTATTTTTATACAAATCCTCAAACTTTCGCTGTTTTTACGTGATGCAGCAACAAACATACATCCATCCTTACAAACTATATATATATAAATACTAGCGTTAGCCATGTAAGTTAAATACATAAATACAAATTAATTATAGATATGAATAGTCCTCTTGAATCACGCAAACAAAAAATCCGCGTCAAAATCCGTTGCGTAGTTTTAAAGTTCTAGGCATACTTAGGGACAGACAGACAGCGGGAAGCGACTTTGTTTTTCTATACTAATATTATAAAGAGGAAAGATTTGTATTTTGTATGTATTGAATAGGCTCCGAAACTAACGGACCGTTTTCAAAAATTCTTTCACCGTTAGAAAGCTACACTATCACTGATTAACATAGGCTAGCTGCCCGCCCCGGCTTTGCATGGGTAGACAAAATATTTGATATAAATGTCTACCCGAGCGAAGCCGGGGCGGGCCGCTAGTATACTATGTAGTGAAGTAGGAGACCTAGGAGAATATAGAAATTTCAGTTATACATTTTATGAGATTCAAACGATATCAAAATGAAATAGAATGTAAAATTTGCAAAGTTTGAATTCTGAAAGTGAATTGTACTAATATAATTAATGCGAAAGTTTGAGTGTTTGTTTTTAATCAATCACAACATCGGCTGAACGGATTTGAACACAATTTGTAAGCAATAACGACAGTATTTTAAATTGTATTGTAGACTATATTTCAAAATACATAACTATTTATTTCATATAAAAAAGACTGTTTTACATGACGGTAAATATTTCCAACTCCAGTGGTTTATAAAACTAGCTTGAACTTTCAAATCTTCCATAAATTGGTTTCGTTCAACTTATATTATTTTAGGTACAATTCAATGTTCTACTTGGTCAATAATGATAAAAACTAAAACTAAAGGAAAAAGAGGACTATATTTTGAATCATATATACAGAATGATTTAAAACTAGCTGTGTGAATTAATTTTAGACTTACAAAGTCAATAAAGCGCCATCGTTTGATTTTTCAATGTACATAATTGTTTTTTATTCGTAACTAGTGGCCCGCCTCGGCCTCGCACGGGTAGACATTTATCAAATATAGATGATCCGGTGAACTTCTTATCACCATTCATCAAATGTTTGACAGGTAAGAACAGTTTGTATGGGAAAATAAATTTGTCGTTTTTAGTGTTTTACTCGCATTTTCTCACCGTTTAAACCTTCTCTGGACTTCCACGAATATGTCAAGACTAAAATTAGCCAAATCGGTTCAGCCGTTCTTGAGTTTTAGCGAGACTAACGAACAGCATTTGATTTTTATATATATAGATTTGACTGAAATAAAACAAACACTAACTGTTAAGTGAAACTCACCATTATCTATTAGTGTAAACCGCATCCTTATCGTTTAAGCCGTTTCTGAGTATAGCGCGCAGAAACGACAGAAAGACACAGATAATAAAAATTACACATATTGTTATATTGCGTTGAAAAAAGCAACAATATTTGTTCACATACATCTTCGATGTACAGACGGCGAACAGCTATATGTTTATTGTATTGACTGTAAACGGTGTAATGGGGTGTCAAAGGTGACAATTCCGTTGTACAAAATTACTAAACTAAATTAATTTGACAGTTCTTAAAGTCGTGCTATCCCTGTCTCATGTGCGGGGCTAAATAAGGATAGCAATAGCTTTAGAACTGTCAAATTAGTTTAGTACTATTGTACAACAGAATTGGCACCAATGTCAAAGTTTCTGAAAATGTTAATGAAGAAGGCTGAAGAAGTCAAGTGTCATATATCATTTACTATTTTACATGACACTAAGGCCTAATTATATTCAGATTTGCTCTACAATATATTTTATAAATTAGGTATGTCTGATAACTAGAGTAGATTAACCTCAGATCAACCTAAGTAGATTAGTCAGTTGACATTCGCGCTTTGTTGCTTAAAACCTATTTACCAGCCCCATTAAGTTAGATTGATGCTAAACTATTTCATTATATCAATATAAATAGGTCACTGACGTAGGTAATATATATATGATAATTTAAAACATAATAATAACATTAAAACTAAATTTAATATAATAATAACGTTAAAACTAAATTTAATCTTCGAGACAATAAATAATTTCAACATTGTATTAACTTACATCGAATTTAAAACTAAAACTACACTGTCGTAACTTCTACATAGGGATCCGAATTCCACTCAATTACCGAATAATTACTCCAAACAAAGTTGCCGTTGAGAGAGAGTGGGGCTTCCAAAGCCATGTACAGGATTGCTTTAGCTCCTTCCTCGAAGATCTTTGACGTTCTCCTATCTTCTCTATTCGCCAGGCTACCAGGATTAACGCAGTTGATCACAACGCCTTTGTCAGCCCACTCCCGATGCTGCAGAAATGTGACGGCATTTAAAGCCACTTTGCTTACTGCGTGTACGCTCATTCCCCATCCCTCAGTTTTCTCAACTCCCTTTTTTGCAGCTTGCTCGTACTCCTGCATTATGGCTACGAGTTCATCTTCAGTAAGCGTGTTGTCACTGATTCTCTTTCTTTTGGTCTCATCTTCAATTGTAGCCAGCAAGCCAGCTGGGCCTGATACATTCACCACTCTCGCGTCCTCATTCAACAAAGGGTATATTAGTTTCCCGAAATTTATAAATCCGTAAAAGTTTACACTGAGCGTTCTTCTCACTTTCTCCGCGTTCGATATATTCTTCTCCATAGCGTAATCTGTGGCGTTTATAATCAAGTCTATTCTTTCGTCTTGGTCCTGGATGTAATGTCTCACTTTTATAATACTCTTTGTATATGTCACGTCCATTTGAAGAAACTGTAGGTCCTCTCCGTTCCTTTGAAGGGTTTTGAGTATGTTGAATCCGGTCGTCTCGTCTTCTGTTGTGAAGTAAATTTTTCCATTGTAACACGCTGTTAGTTTCAACAAAACTTGATAGCCTAAATTACTGGCCGCTCCTACTACAAGAGCAACGTTAGCCATAGTGGCTAGAATGTTACTACTATCAAATGTGACTTTATCAGTGTTATCAGGGGCCATCAATCTAGCGTTATCACAGGTGACATTCGCCCGTAATGTACGAGTGAGATATTTTTCATACAAGATAAGGCCTACTTTATTGTGGGCGAGATGTCTGATGCTGTGCGCAGTTTTTTGAAAATGTACGTACATACAACGAGTTCGTTTCTGTCCACAGTAATTTGGATGTCTTTGATTCTCGTTATACCTTATACAAAAAAGTGTTTTTAAGATTTGACTACTCAAAACACTCCTCAATGTATGGCCAATGTATTTCAACTTTACTTTATTTTACTCCTTTTAGAATATTATACGATTCATTTTTTTAATTTTATAATTGGATTCTACAAATCTAATATATAAAATTCTCGAGTCACAGTTTTCGTTGCCATACTCCTCCGAAACGGCTTGACCGATTTTGATGAAATTTTTTGTGCTTATCCGGTATCTATGAGAATCGGCCAACATCTATTTTTCTTCCCCCTAAATGTTAGGGGTAGTCCACCCCTAAATTTTTTTTTTTTTTTAGACCGATTTCAAAAATTCTTTCACCGTTAGAAAGCTACATCATCACTGAGTAACATAGGCTATATATTATACTAGCTTCCCGCCCCGGCTTCGCTCGGGTAGACAAAATATTTGAATTTCTATAGGCTCCGAAACTACTGGACCGATTTCAAAAATTCTTTCACCGTTAGAAAGCTACACTATCACTGATTAACATAGGCTACCTGCCCGTCCCGGCTTTGCACGGGTAGACAAAATATTTGATATAAAAGTCTACCCGTGCGAAGCCGGGGCGGGCCGCTAGTATTTTATAAGTTTTGCCTGCCTGTCAGTCATGTTGTGTACACATTTTTTGGGACTCAGTCCCGTTTATAGCTGTAATATTATTCACCAGTTTGGATATGACTGTGTGCGGTTTTGCTCGCTTAACAAAAATTTTATAAAATAAACCATTATTGAAAAATTAATTCTAAGTTGTAAGCATGGTGTATTATTACTAACAATATTTTACTCCGACACCTTCAGTAGAATCATTTTCTTCAAATTTACGATTACCCTTATTCGCTAGTTAGTTCCATCAATAGAAATGTAAGGTCGTACTTTCCAGTATTTTTTATCGTATAGTCCACTATTTTTTAAATATAATGATCCTTATCCTATTTCTACGCGGGCGAAGACACGGGGAAAAGCTAGTCCTCCGATAATAATAAAATTGTTTATTTGATTCTCTAATCATAGAAAAATACCTATTGTCCGTGCTACTAGCGTTTTTAAATACACTATCTAGCCTAAACTACTAATCATGATTTTTTTATCATTTAATCTTTTTGCGTAACATCGTGTCGCGCCGCATTCCGGAATGAACAACTATTGATATTATGTTCGATAATAATCGATATTCATATATTTTAAACTAGATAAGATGGCGTAACAAGATGGGAAGTGGAAATAATAATATAGTTATTTGTGAGACTTATCAGCAACTACTGTCAGATGTTTACTGACGATAATAAAAAGATAGAGAGATAAATATTTATTGTACACCAAAATCAATAAAACAGATACATAAAATAAATTATTAAATACAAATCGGTGTGATCTATATCTCATCCAATTAGATAATTAATATAATGTACAAAAAGAAATACGTAAAATTATTGATTATATTTTTTCTATTTAATAAACACGCAAAGCGTACGGTCCTTCGGAATGTAAGCAGTTACCGTAGCCTGTAGCCGCTATCAATATCACTAACGCGTTGCCAACCTTGTTGTTGTTTAGGACTCACTGTGCTAACAGCATATCCTTACTACTATCGCAGCGTATCCCCGTGGAGCACTGGCAACCTTATTCAGCGCAGAAACACAACGCTACATCAAAGTAGTTTTATTTGGCTGCGGTCTTCAGTAAGGTGGAGGCACAGTCCTCCGCTCAGGCTGCTCCAATTTTAATGGGATATCCCACGGGGATTCTATTTCGCATTACCTTTCTTTTTAAGCTCGTGTGACTAATCACAGTACGTAAGCTCAGAAAATGTCAATGCTAGAGACTGCTGCCGGGGTTGAACCTGGGCCCAATTAATTACAGGCGGTCCCTTCAACCGCCACTACGGCTTAAATATTATTAGTGTATTATTCCTGGGGAAACGGAACGAAGCCTTCACGATTTTCTATAAGGATATCCGGAGAAGTGTTACAATACCCACTTTTTACCGAAAATAATTTGGTGCCAACGCGTAAGGGCGGATCCAGGCTTTTTATTGAGGGGGTCACAATTACAATCGAGGTCAAGAACCTGATAAAAAAAAAACTATGAAAGAGTAGTGGCTGCACGCTTATGTATGGTGGACGCATGTGTTCTATCCCAAACGCGTAGCATTGATAACGAGCGGGAGTTCCCGTGGCGCCCTACCTGTTTACAAAGCTAACCTCCCTGCTTCCGCATTACAATTTTACTGTGAGAAATATAAGAAACACTACATTTGTATATTTTTTAAAAACGGCAATTGTAAGATAATAATTTTTGTTCGAGGTTAGACTTTACGAGGGCACAATAAACAAGTCGCCGCCAGCGAGCACGTACAATGTGAGAGAACTCGTAAACAGTTCAATAGAGTGAATTCCTTTGACGTACTAACGTTTACAGCGCTCTGAAAGGTCATAACTTCAGTAGAGATGCTGTGATTTTGGAACAGTTTAGGATATTGTGAGAACTTGAAGTCTATATGGGGACTATATCTCAAAATACTGAAACGACATTCAAAGTTAGAAGGCCCACGTTTGAAGCGTCGTCAAAATTCAATTTTGCATGTTAAATTAACGTGGCAACAGTCAGAAGGTAGTCGCTTTTTGTAAAAATCAAGTAATCAGACACATCGGCTTAGTTATAGTGACCCCAACAGCTTTCGGGATACCGCGAGGGCGATGAGTCAAATAATGTATAGACTACATTGTACATACAATATTCCAACATTACAGGAAAATACAGTGTCCCCATTGAGAACCTATAAACTTTTACTGTTTTTAAAACTGTCACTAGGAACTGTTGAGTAATTTTTCACGGTTCAACAATTCTATTCAGAGCTAGTTACGAGCTTTTTATTGAGCCCTAATTGTACGCTGTAACATAGATGTTGTTCATGGAATTTTATGGAAATCATATTACTGCTTGTAAGAGACAAGCAGTACTATGATTCCGGATTGAAACGTTAAGTGATATTGTATCGATTATTCCTACAAAATTGTTTATTTTTCAACTTCTAGCTTAGTTTGATATTAATATTTTTTTCTACACTGTGTTTTTAATATTCAAGCTATTAAATATTTGTATTGTTTGTCATCTGAAAAACTGGATACGTATTTACTATTAGTTATTATATTAACAATTTAAGTATGATCATCACTTCGAATATCTACACTAATATTATAAAGAGGAAAGATTTGTATTTTTGTATGTAACGAATAAACTCAAAAAGTACTGGACCGATTACACAAATTCTTTCACCGTTAGAAAGCTACATTTTCACTGAGTAGCAAAGGCTATATATTATACTAGCTGCCCGCCCCGGCTTTGCTCGGGTAGACAAAATATTTGATCTAAATGTCTACCCGTGCGAAGCCGGGGCGGGCCGCTAGTTATTTATATATTTGTAAAGTGTGGCTGTCGGCAAAGCGGTCCGTTGTCGGTAAAGCAGTGAGGTTGAAGTATGACTGTCGGGTAAAGAAGTCAGTTTTCGGTAAAGCAGAGAAGCTGAAGTGTGACTGTCGGCAAGTCAGCTGTCGGTAAAGCAGTAAACTCCAGTCGTGCATCGGAGTAGATACATACACATTTTTATAAATCTCATTTCCTTTACCATTCCATGTATGTATTACATTGCAACTATAGAGTTACTTGCGTATAGTGTTCCACGAGATAAACGTAGCTATACACTGCGTATAGCCCTATAGTCATAATGTTGACATAAAGAGGCAGTAAAGACGTACCACAAATCGTTGGCCAGTGCGTGACAGTACGCGATAGTCGTTAAAAGCTGCGAACTACAAATGCTACAATACTGCTTGACAAATAATCTTGTTACGCCTTAATGGTGATTGGCACGCAGACCTCGGGGCGGTTTTAAAGTGGACAGATTTTGATGTTGGTAGTTTTATCAGGATTTAGCTAGGTATTCTCATGTTTTTAACCAAAATAGCGTAGTTTGTCTGTTCGACTGATATTTATTATATAATAGTTTTTTCCCGTGTTTTCACATTTCATATTACTCAAGGATATGACTATGTTACTTAAGGACAGTGTAGTTTTTATTGGTGAATGTATTTTTAAATTTAGTCCAGTAGTTCCAGAAACGGCAACGAACAAAATGTTTCTTTGCAATGTCTTTTTATAGCACTAAGGTGGTACGCAAGCGTACGGCTCATCTGATGGTAAGCACTCACCGTAGCCTATAACCACTAGCAAATTAATCAGTATCGCGTCGTCAACAGCATTACTACTAGCGCAGTGAATTTTCGTGGAGCACTGGCAACCTTAACCTAACTCACCGCACAAACATAACACTGCATTAAAGTAGTATTATTTGTATGTGGTCTTCTGTACAGGTACAGTCCCAGTCGTGCGGGTCCAATTTTTATTGGGAGAACCCACGGCTGATGCCATATAAGTATAGACAATTGGGAAACAAGCTGTGTCAGACTTTAACTCTTCACAATTCAAATAACTCCCCTTTTCACATAGTGCAAATCAGACAATAAGCGTTTTACATGCACATAAAGCGAATATAAACCCAATGACGTGTTCATAACGTGCCAATTCGAACAAAACAAATACAATGATAGCTCTTCTACCACATACGGCAGCGCGGCTTAGAGTAATAAATGTTCAAAATGGGGATTCAGGGGAAATATTGAAAAGGTAAAAAAATATAACGTGTCATACAAATGTAAAAATTGATTTGAGTTACTGGTTCGTTCCCTTGCAATATGGCCGTACTATTGGTTCGGCGGTGGTGTTGTCTCGGCGAGAATGATACGAGTTAAAGATCGAATGGAATATTAGCGGAACTAAAACAAAATATAATTACATAATTTGCAATAAAAATCTTTAATCGATCCATGAATATATTTTTAATTAAGAACATGTTATAATGTGTCAAAATAAATATCTATTTGGTTATTTCGCAATTCAGTATTATTGAATTCATTTCTAAAATTCGATTCTGATAACGTTCTCATCATATCAGAATCATTAAAATAGAAAGTGTGTTACGAATGAACAATATTTTGAAGAGAGCTTAGGCCGGGGCGACATTAGCGACACGTGCTCTTCCACGTGACATGAATAAATGATCCGTAAGCGATGAAAAGCATTGTTCACTAAGTTTGATACGCCCGTATTTACTTCAATGTAGAGTATTATGTTAGAACATCGAGTACGCACAGAATAATGCTTTTGAAGGCCTGAATTCGCTATCCTCAATCTTTATTCCAGTGGCTCTTAACCGGCGGACCCTAGAAGCACCCAGAGTGGTCCACGAAGCCACATGAAATATATAAATTAAAGTACAAAATAAAGTAGTGTTGTCTTTGTAAAGATATATGCGTGCTTACTGTTTATTAATATGAAATCAGAAAACAAAAATGTTTATTCAACTTAGCCTTTTTTTATTTTGACTCATTATTAATAGTACAACCATTTTTTTAATAAAAATAACTGTAGCTATTTTACCAAATAGTTGGTCCCTCATCACTAAGTTAAGAGCCGCTGCTTTACCCGAATAGTGGTCAAAGTGAAACAAAAAATAATATAAGAATATGAATTACTACTAAAGTCAACAGCTAGGCTTCAATCTCAGTCTCCTGTAATATCAAGCGTGGTTAACGTACATGATAAATCTAAGAGAAAAATATCTTCCCACATTTATCATGGTTAAGAGCTCTAACAAAAACCTTGGTGTAGGTGGTGTAGGTGGTGTAGGTGACAACTGGTTGAGCTTAAAAAATACGGCTTGTTTCAATGAAAAGACCTAAGTTTAGAGTTTTTAGCAACCTCTCCGGTACATATATCAATGTTGGAATCTATTAATTGCGTAACGTACGGTAGATAGCGCTAATCTATATAAATTCTGTATAAAAAATATATAAAGATTTATATAAATTCTATACGAACTTATTAATCCTGCAACGCGCTAGGAGAGTTTTCTACGGAATTAGTGTACAAGTATCCTTCTGGAACAGTCACAGTCTATATATCAATAAGAGAGGTAGGGTGAATTTGGATCTCCCGTGGGTATTCCCATTAATATTGGAGCCGCACGACTAGGGACTGTACCTCCACCTTACAGAAGACCGCAGTGAAATAACACTTCTTATATGTAGTGTTGTTTTTGCGGTAAGTAACGTTGCCAGTGTTCCACGAAGATACACTGGGTTAGTAGTAATGCTGCTAGCACAGTGATTCCTCACCAACATCAGAGTTGGCAACTCGTTAGTAATGTCCCTGGTATTGCTAGTGGATAGTATATAGGCTACGGTGACTGCTTACCATCAGGTGAGCCATATATTTGCTTTGTGGTGGTTTCCATGATCACATCGCTCGCCCCACAGGATTTGGGATTCTTACTTTTGAACAACCAAACTGAAAGGACACAGATTGGCATGGTTTGGACACGTAATGCGAAGAGAGGAGGAATATGTCAGCAAGAAAATGTTAAACCTCAGGGTGGACGGGTACAGGGAATAGGGAGGCCCAAAAGGTAGATGTAAGTGTTCGGAATGACATGGAAAAGGGTGGTTTGACTGCCGATATGGCTACAGCAAGAGGGACATGGCTTCAGAACACATTTAAAGCCGGCCTCAAATAACTTTGACAAAGGCCAGGATGTTGATGATGAAATTAAATTGTTTTTGAAAAAATAATATTTCTTGCGTGAATTCAATTCGAGTATCAATAATAGTGGTGGATTGCTCGACATTTTTAAAACAAACACCGTTCGCTTGAATTATGTACGCCTCGTCTACGTATCTATTGATTTATGTAAATAAACTTCGCTGTTTGTGTTTTTATCGGCCGCGTATCGAAGGGTGCTTATTAAACGTGCTGGCGTCTGAATTACGTCACTTGTGCTACCACTATGAGTTTATTGAGTGCGTCGAGCATTTCTAGTAGTGCCTTGTGTTGCCACTCGATTGGCGACGATCGATAATCTAACAACAGTCTGGTTATCGGTAGTATCAAAAGGATCGCGACTATTGAGGTTTGATACTATGGAGAGTATTTCAAGTCACCAATAGTTGACATCTATACAAATAAAATTGAAGTGTCTGTATGTAATGTGAAAATAACAATTTAAATTAGAGGTAGGGCGAATTGGGATCTCCCGTAGGTTCTCCCATTAAAATTGGAGCCACCCGACCGGGGACAGTACTTCCGCCTTGCAGAAAACCGCAGTCTAATAACACTTCTTTGACGTAGTAGGTAAAGCTATGTATATCTACGGCAATGTTATTTTTTGTCAAATATTCCTACTAGTTCAGATGTCCAGTTGACTGAAGTAACGGGTTTTTTTCTCATTTGTTCAGTTGACAAATCTAGTTCAGTTCAGTTGACTGAACAGTCCACCAATATTATTTCCGTTTCAATTATCAATTTATTCCTACAGTTAAGTGTTGTAATAAATGTAAAATTAATTCACAAAATCGTGATCGTGCATCGTGAAATTATATGCCGTCAAAGGAAACCAATGGGATTTCAGCGCGGGCTTAACTAAGTACTACAGTTTCAGCGCTGGAAGAAGTGAATTCACAGCAAGTTTCAATTGAAATATGCGTTCTTTGAGAAATTCTATTGTGTTTACAATACAAGAATATTTTGTTTTTAATGATGGGATTTCACAAGTTTTCTCAGATGTACTGTGATTGAGATACAGTTCAATAACCTAGCTAGTTTTAAATCTTTGTCTAGACTAGATCATTGAACTCATACGAGTATGATGAGATATTTTGTTGAAAAAATTACGATAACTGCTTTCTAGGCGCGCATAGTACGATACCACAAACAAACTAACAGTGAGATAACATAACATAAATTAAGCATTTAAAATACCCCCGATTCGATTCGTCAAAAAATCATAACTAAGAACACTCTCGATTAAGTCACCTTTAAAACAAAAAACTTGATCAAAATTGGTTGATCCGTTTAGGAGCTACGATGACACCTACACATGTTATACTTATAACACCCCTCTTTTTGTGTTGAGGGTTAAAACAGTCAGAACATACAGATAAGTTTGTCGGACATAACAAAGCTGCATAATTCATTCATTCAGGTGCAAAGTTACCCATCGTTCCTCAGGCTAAGGCTTATCTTCAACTTAAATATTAAGGGCTTGCCGCAGAGCTACTAATCTCCTCTGAAAGTTTCAAGCTCTTTATGTATGGCAGGTAATTAAGGCGGATTTCGTGTGTGGCGCACATTCTCGTCCTAGAGGCCTGCTAGAGCCTTTTATTTGCCGACTTCAAATAGGCAGCGACTTAAGTCAATTGTGTGATTCGTTTGGTATTTAACATATTATTTTCCTGGCATAGTTGGTGACTCTGTTTGTTTGTTTGTTACCTTTTCACGACTAAACGCCTGAAAGGATCGTAATGAAATTTGGCAATGAGATAGATTATAACCTGGGGAAGGACATAGGCAATCAATATCTAGAAATACGCGGGTGACGCGGCGAGTAAAAGCTAGTTTCACATAATAAAAATACTAGGATATTGTCTCACAGCGCTTTAAGTAGTCCCAACTAAACAATGCTTGAACTATGGGTACCAGACAACTATTAGAATACTTATAATAATATTACTATATCTTCACTCCTTGGCATGTGCAGGGGATAGGAAACAATGGAAAGAGTTGGAGGAGGCCTTTGCCGTAAGGCACACCGAAATCAGAGACATTCTGTAATTGCATGATAATAGTTATAAGTTTTAATTTAGTTATTAATTTTAAATTTTCGGAAATAAAAGGCTATATTATTATTATTATTATTATCTTCACTCCTTCCCACAATGGTCCCCGAAGAGGTGGGCAGAGGTGTTACAACATCCACATTTCACCGAAGAAAATTTTTAGTCAACGTAATAGATGGTCCGTCGCCCTCTACTAACACAACATCCATGAATTTCTTCTTATACGTATATAGGTTTCCTTACGATGTTTTCCTTCACCGTAAAGCTCGTGTGTAAACTAATCACTGCAATTCAGTATGAAAAATTCATTGGTAGAGTTGGCCCTCAAATGTGATTAGTAAGTGTTGTTTTTATACCACTAAGGTGACAAACTAGCATACGGCCCGCCTAATGGTAAACGGTTACCGTAGTCTAAGGCCGCTTATAACACCAGGGGTATCACTCGCGCGTTGCCGACCCTAAGAATTGTTTATTTATTACCAAAATTCACTTAAAATTTATTGTAGAGATAAATTCTTTTAATACGTCGCTAATTCTGTTTTATGTCGGCTCTTACTATTTATCATCCAAATCTGACTTCGAGACGAACCAACATCGAGTTTACATACATACACAAATACTTGAATTCGTCGGGTCAGTGAATGAATTTACAACAAAAGGTCGAATAAAGTATAGTTCGTGGAGTATGTACCTATTTCTTTGTCTGCCCCCTAATATATAGAGTGGAGAAGTTTGTTTGTTGTGTCCGGAAATTAATGTACCCAATATCACTTACGAATGACCTCTCGAATGAAATCAGCCTACAGCTTTTTTTAGTTCGGCGCTACGCTGCGCGAGAAGATTAAATTTGATTACTTAGTTAACTTTTTCCAGCTTCCTCGCGACATCGTACGCGTGGAATTTATTCTATTTCCGATTTGAATCGAATTTTGTTTACAATTAAAGAGGTTTTTTTTTGCGTGGATCTCTAATTGTTTTTTCTAAAATACATGGAAATTAAGTTACTTCTTATGACATGAACTATCTGCCAGTAAATTCCTGTCAACATCCGTCCAGCCGTTTCCGACATTAGCCGGAACAAACATACACACAGATAATTACAAAAAAAACCTTCGTGGCAAATAAACACGGATCTCGTTAGACAGTAAGCGGTTACGTTTTAGCTTATAGACTCTCGTACTAACAGGCTTATATGTACATAATATAATTTACGGGAAAACCACGTAACGTAGAGCCGTAGTGGCCTTGTGGTATGAAGCGTTGCCTGCTATTCTAGCGACGCATGTTCGTATCCCACTGGTCTGTACTAATGTGTTAGTCACACCACGAGCTTTATGGTGAAGGGAAACATCGTGAGGTAACCTGCTTACGTCTGAGTAGAAATTCAAGGACGTACGGACTAATTATGTTCGGTGGAAAATGGGTGTTGTAGCACCTCTGCCTACCCCTTCGGGACCAGGTAACATTTTGTACAATCACAAAAGCGATCGATCAACGAAACTGCAAATTAACGATGTACGTCATCTATCCATAGTGCCTTACATAACCGGAACAATATATTTTCCGATAACTATTAACAGGAAGAGCGTTTTCAATATTATGTACCACCGGTATACTCGTACAAGTTTACATCGCTAACATATCTTGAATAAAATAAAACTACTTTGATGTAGTGTTGTGTTTCTGCGGTAAGTAAGGTTGCCAGTGCTCCACGAGGATACGCTGTGCTAGTAGTAATGTTGCTAGCACAGTGACTCCTCATCAAAAACAGGGTTGGCAAGTTCGTTAATGATATCCCTGGCATTGCTAGTATGCTTATGTGCCACCTAAATGGTATATAAAAAAGGATAGTTATATAACTAGTATTTATACCCTAAAGTTTGCCTAAAATACTATTTATCTACTATACCTTGCATAATTTTCCTTTATTAAAATAAAATATCAGATATCTGTATCGAATGCGTTTTTCTTAAAACTGAAGTGCAGTGATTTGTTGTACCACCAGCTTTACGTTCAAGAAAAAGACGTGAATTAACCTGCATACGTCTGAGAATAAATTCTAGGACATAGGTATGTAGTGCCTTAGACAGGGCGACGGACTCACCATCTGTCATCGGCACCAAATTATCTTCGACGGAGAATGGAATGGGTATAGAAAAGCCTCTGCCTACCTCTTTGGGGACCAGTGTGGGAAGGCATGAAGATATATTATTAATATATATAAATAATAATATATAATATTATTTTTATCTATACATTCTTCTATATCTACACTTCTACATTTCTGCACTTATATTATAAAGAGGAAAGATTTGTATTTTTGTGGGTTTGTATTGAATAGGCTCCGAAACTACTGGACCGATTTCAAAAATTATTTCAGCGTTAGAAAGCTACATTATCACTGAGTAACATAGGCTATATATTATACTAGCTGCCTGCCTCGGCTCCGCACGGGTGGACAAAATATTTTATAAAATGTCTATGCTCCGAAACTAATGTCTACCCGTGCGAAGCCGGGGCGAGCCGCTAGTAATATATTATAAAGAGGAAATATTTGTATTTTTGTGTGTGTGTATGTTAGTATTGAATAGGCTCCGAAACTAGCGGATCGATTTCAAAAATTCTTTCACCGTAAGAAAGCTACATTGTCACTGAGTAACATAGGTTATATATTATATTGATGCGCAGGCGAAGTCGCGGGAAAACAGCTATAACACAATAAAATAGTAGCAGCCAAGATCAATGCTAAGTATCTAACTATTGTGGTTAGTAGTGGAAGCGTTCAATAATGTTAAGTTAGATAGCGCAACAATCCAAAGTGCAATTAAACTATCGATTAGTAACAGCTACGTACTTGCTGGGAACTTACAATTTTAGCTATTTGTTTGTAAAAAGGTTGTATATGTAGGCTTTTAATTTGATTTTACACATTATATAACACAATTGTGAAGTGATCACATTCTCTACGGATGCCTATTATACTAATATGTACATGGCTATAACCGTGCCTCGCATACCAAAAAAATATACTTAAAAATACAGTTTGTTACCCGCGCATCCACTGGATTCACCCACTGGTGGGTGCCCGGGTAATCAAGAATTAACTACCGCCTCAAGGCTGGAATAAACAATATAATGCCTTACTTATCTACGTAGATCAATGTTATAAATATAATTCTTAATAAAAATATGCCTGATATTATGTTACTCTCTTTATATTGAGCTATTAATACTGAAAAATTTCATCTTTAAAAATGTACGTGATTGCCAGGATCATTAGGTATTAGACAACACAATGGTGTCGTTTTTAGTGTACAAAATCACGAAGCTAATTTAACAGGAATATATAGTCTTGCTATCCCATTCCCATGTGCGGGGTTAAATAAGGATGACAATACTTTAGGTCCTGTCAAATAAGTTTAATGACTTCGTATAACAGTTCCAGCAACAATATCTTTTAAACTAGTTATGATGTCAATGTCTTCTCTCTAGCGCTATCAAGAATCTGTCTAGAACCATCAAGTCTAAAAGGAAATATATATCCTTAGAAAAACAGACAAATGTATACCAAAAACATGCCACCCGAGAGCAGAGCATTTGATGTGAGACGATTTTTTTCCGAACCATTCGCATCACCACGTCTCGGTCGTTTATCCCGTATGTCTCAGACATTTCATACAAGTATTTGTGTGAACATATTATGTTCTATTGTAAACTGTATTCATGAGGTCTCTCTTCAGGGAATTGTACTCTAGGTTCTTGGTGTAAAATTGTTCATATTTACGTTTTTATAAAACTTTATACTGTCATTGTTGGCGACAGATAATAATATTTGGAAGAAAATACAATTGGGAATAACTTTGGTTTTTATATTCAAATTATTCGTGACATTTTATATTTGTTATATTATTATTATATTTTATTCGAAAACTAAAGTTGCTTAGTGAGTGCAATAAATTTTGTGCTGCAAAAATAAAATTTTCTTCACAAAATCATACTCCTTTTGTTCATGTTTTTCAGTCATTTTTTATTATATTTGTATCGGCGAGAATTTCGAACGATGTAAATAAGACAAGAATAGAATAGCAAAGTTATTTCGAGACGTTATTAAATTCGCGTAAACCATGAATGAAAGAAGTAAAAATCCGAAACATGAAAATAGCTTGTACATTTTTTGTACTTTTTAACAACGCACCAGAATCAGCATCCCCAAGCCAAACACAGAATTGAATTAAAAGAAAACTCCACTGAAATTGGGTAAAAGTCTCAAAGGCAAATCGAAGGCAGTGAAGAAAGGGTATTAACTAACTTCAGAATTCTTTAGCAAGCCTTATTCAAGTGGGCTACTTTTAACGACTTAAATAAGGATATGTAAAGTTCATGAAAGGGCCGTTTAGACAAGGGGCTATTTCGAGAAAGGCAACTAAGGGTGCCTCTCGAAGAGATGAGTTTTAATCAAGGAAGGAGGCATGTTGATTAGGCTGTTGACCTCTGAAGTGAACGTAGAAGTGAAGGAAATTGTAGGCTTTCAATTGATGACCTCTCGACCTCTCGGTCTATATTTCCGGAATGTTTGCCGTGATCAAATATTGCCTATTTTGGTTTGAAGGAGATAATATAAAGTGTCTTATTTAAGAACAGATTTGTTTCACAATATACTGTATACGTCTATAAGCTACGGTGACCGCTTACCATCAGGCGGGCCGTGTGCTTGTTTGCCACCATAATCGTATAAAAATATGGGAGTGACATAGGTTATATTTAAGTCTGCGTTGTTTTTCTTCTCTATAAATATCTGGACTAATGTGACAGTAAACTACTAAATTAAAAATAAAGAAAGAAACCCGTACAGTCGGCTTATGAAGGATTAAATTATATTTGATAGGTTTCGACGACTCCGTTGTTGGGCGAGTGGCTAGTAAAACTGCTACGCTCAATGCAGCTTTTCGACTCCTTATAGGCCAAAATTTTACTATGTCAGCATATTTGCCTCACGTCTGGGTGTCTGTTTGGTATGTATTTGCTGAAAATATTTTCAAAATCTGTTTTTATTTGATAAGCCTTAACGGTAAAAAAGGGTAAAAAGAAGATTCTAAAAGTAATATTTTTTTATTCTTTACTCAAAATTACTACGTGCCTTTGATTACATACTTGCTACGTGCATCCAATACCGATCGCCCTTAAAATGCTGATACTATTAAGTACACGAGCTGGTACGTGGGCCGAGGAACCGGCGCAAGGTGGTTATAACCGGATATCCACTATGTAATATTCGATTTAAATGCATGCGGCAACAGCAACCTGTGTCGCAAGTGAGGCGCACCCTAAATACTGCATGCCGTGTGGATACCTACAGTTTAGGCTTTAGTTTAAGTTGGGTATAAGTGCTCATTCTATTGTTTCATCAAACTAAACTAAAATATTGACAATAATTTGTTGTTTATCAGAACTAGTAGCAATAACATCATTCGAAACGTAACTCTCAAACTTTATAAGAATCGAAGCTAATCGAAGCTCTCAAAATTTTCATATGAATTTTTAGTACCACATTTCGCCGGCACAGCGCTGTTATTTTTCCCATACAAAATTAGTCGTAGATACGAATACGTAGCCGCAAGTTATTCTTGCTCGGGTTAGAAATGATTTTTTTTTAACAGCACTAATTCTGACAAAGCAAAAATTTTGTTAAACGTTGACTGTTGTCAAGCTAACCTGACAGACGTCCTGTCCAAATGTAAAAATATAATTTTCTTCATAATCTTATAAGAGTAAGAGTATAAGAAGAGTATGTTCGCCACGTGTCACGATTGTGGTCGAATTTCGATCACCAGACGATACTTAGTTTCAGTGATAACGTAAGATAAATGTGGGAGTACTAGATGACTTGCAATAATATCGATAGTATCGATCGTCAACAGTCTCTACGCTATCGATTACACACATCTAGACTATCGATAGGCGATATCGTGACCATAACTTATATATATAGGTGCCAATTCTGTTGTAAAAAATAATTAAATTAACTAATTTGACAGGACTTAAAGTATTGCCATCCTTATTCAACCTCGCACATGGGAAAGGGATAGCAAGACTTTTAGTCATAACATAATTATCTCCTTATCCCAGTTCGCTAAATATCGGTATATACCATACCTATGTAGATATCGGTAGACGTCACGCGCAGACGCTGGAAGTCAATTGATAATGTCTCATCTGTGATGCTCAAGATGTGTGTAATTGACGTGACGTCACTCGAATTGATATTTTTATTCGACGATAATTATATGAAAAGGTAAGGATATAAACATCAAGTAGTCTCCGTATAACTTTAAGCTTAGCAGTTCATAGGTTTTGATCAGATCTCTCTCTCTCATAAGAAACAGCATATTGGATTATGAATAGGAATGACGGAGTTATTATTGTAGTAACGTATGCTAAAACAATTTAAAATATTAATTATGACTAAAATACAAGGTATTTTTAGGTTAAGGACTCAATATGTCACACTTAGATGGTATATATAATATATCTACCTATTAATCTATGCATGTATGTTTGTTGGGATCCACTGTTGGTCTGGTTGGTGCAACTTTTGCTTACCCCATTGCATTGAGTCCCATTCGCGCTACATTTGATAATATGCAAGTTTTCACCGACGCGATGTGGGTCAAGAGAAAACCGGGAAGGGAGCCCGGTTAGGTTGTGCGTACTGTTGCGGAGCGTGCTAAGCTTTTGGTCGAGAAACTAGTTAGTTAAAGGAGCTGTAGAGTTAATAAAGAAGATAAAAATATGACTGTGCCCTGCAGGGCTTTCCTCGTTTCACTTGTTCTCTAAACGCTGACGCAAAAAGTGTAACAGTGTGTCTGTCCGTGACATCGTAGCTCCTTAACAGATGAACCGATATTGATTTAATAAAAATTTTTGCAAAGGTGTCTTAATAGAGAGTGTTTTTAGCTACGATTATTAGAGGATTTGAGTCCAAGGTTGTAAAATTTTAAGTTTTTATATGCTAAGAAATTATTAAGCAAGCGTATGGCCGGAGCCCTCTCCCATCTTTGCTCCTGAAATTTTTACTTGCTTCGTTTTTGAACTAACTACCATCAGGTGGGGTAAAAGTCAATCACAGTTCCGTTTCAAAAATACTCAATTTTTAATATTTTTATCTACTTTCGCTTCAAATACTGAATTACGGTCTCCGTAAAATATGCAAATTTTAATCGCATATCAAAACGCACATATACGGTTAGCCTTATTACACACACTCACGCACGCCGGTGAATTGTGTTCCCTACGCTAATGTTGTTCTTCCCTGTGTGTACGTATACGTAAATCTGTGTACATGTGTGTGAGACGTACACTCAGCGGTTTGTGGAGTGTTTGAGTGACCAGCAACTGCTGAATTGTTTTTTACCTCTAGAAGTGATTTGTGATGCAAAGTAAGGATGACTCGCTATGGGGTTTCACCACACACACTTCCTTAACCTACATAATGTATTTGGCCTCCAGAACTATGGTATATATTCATTGCACCCTGATTTGAATGATTCATTATTTAGTTCCAGACTACATCAAAGTAGTGTTATTTGACTGCGGTCTTCTGTAAGGTAGAGTGGAGTACAGTACCTAGTTGGGCGACTCCAAATTTAATGGGAATACCCACGGGAGATCCCATTTTGCCCTACTCTCTTTTTAAGCTAGTGGTGTGATTAATCACTAAGCTCATTGATACTCTCCGCCGGGTGTGAACCTAGACCCAACAAAATGACAGAAGGTCGCTTCATTCACTGACTGCTACGCTAGAGGTCGCGGGTTCGATTTCCGCCAGGGCAAACATTTATGTGACAAATATGTTTGCCTTGCGTTTGGGTGTTTGGTATGTATTATTAGTATGTATTTACAAAAAAAAATGTATATAAGTATTATATCAGCTACTGGTTCCCATAGTACAAGCTTTGCTTAGTTTGGGGCCAGATGGCGCTGTGTGATAATGTCCAAACATTATTATTATTATTATTATTATCTCGTAATGGAATGCTCAAAAATTCAGCGGCCTTATCTAAAATCATTGAAGTTACGGTGTATGTTTTGACTAATATATATTTTCTGTTTCAGATACATGTCATGTGCTGATTTCATACGCTATGCTATCAGAAACACGTGAGTAAACACTTGAGCTATTTTCCTCCGTCCTCTAGTTTCCGAGAATTTATCAAATTTCCTTCAAATCCATCCAACGGGAATGAGACTACGGATAGATAAATATTTTGTACTAAAAGATTGCCTGCTGTTAGTTACATAATTTATATTATTTTAGATAATCAGGATAATATTATGCAAGAATATCGCCTTAAAAAAAACACGTGGGAGTAAGTGATTTTTTAAGTCACAGTGACGGGTGGTATCGATTTAAGTTTTTTGGAAACTATCATAATATTAACAATGAGATTATACACGCAGCATATTACCTACTGTGAGTTTAGGAGCTTAACCAGTCCCAACAGAGAGCCAGACAAAAAAATGATAATTGATTTCTGGTTACTAGTAACGCGTATGCGTTCATATACGTTTAATAAAACGCTGTTGTTTTCACATTACAAGCGGACAGTTTGATTTTATAATATATATATGGTACAAGGCCGTATAAGGATGATCAGACGACGTCGAGTGTCGAACCTCACCCACACGGTTAATAATATAACCTCACAACCCAAATTTTGGCCTTTCGGTCAATTTAAACTGTGGGCAACACTAAGTAGTTCGTTTAATCGCTTTAGGCAAGTGTAGGCACAGCCGGCCCGAGGGACAAATAACTCGGCTCGCAGATGATGGATATCGTTGAATAAATTATATAGCGGTTAATCGAAGCTCGGTAGCTTGGCTAATTGTACGGCGTGAGAATCTACCGCAACAGTTTGATATACCTTCATTCGGCCCGGACATCCATCATTTTATTTCCACCACCTCCACGGCTTTTATTTATGTATACAAATTTATTCTCTAGGTCATTTTACAAGCGCAACGAATTTCGGAAAAAATTAAGAGATAAGATAGGTGGCTCAATATGTATGCATGTAGTTAGTGATTGCTTGCTCTGTGGTCTGAGTGAAGACATCTTTGTCTTTGCCGAAGCAAATCTCTATGGTTAAGAAGTTAGGAAGTGAAGACCATAACTAGTGATTATTGTCAGAAATATCATCATAGTCTTAAATTCAGTACATTTATTTATTTATTTTTAGAAATGTAATTCTTAACTGTTATAGGTAAAATTTTTGTTGTTGTGTCGTAAAAATGTGAAGTCATGTAAAGTCATGTGAAGTCATGTAAAGTCATGCGAAGTCATGTAAAGTCATGTGAAGTCATGTGAAGTTTTGTGAAGTCATGTGAAGTCTACCAACGGAACCCTATAGAGAAGACTTCGCTGTCCGTCCGTCCGGCTGTCTGTCTGTCAGCGGGCTTATATCTCATGATCCATAATAGGTAGATAGTTGAAATTTTCACAGAATTTTTATTTTTGTTGTTGCTATAATAACAAATGATAAACGTGAAAAAAAAACATAAAGGAGCTTCCCTCATCGAAACTTGTTTTTTTTTAATCTTAATAATAGCAATAAGTAAGTAGCCGTTTGAAATACTCAAAAATGCATATTGATGTATTTTCTACAAATGAGCGTATTTACTATAACAAACTTATTAATTGCGGTTGGTACAATAACCGTGTCTAGGAAACGAACGGCAAAGTTTAGTTTGTCAGTTAAACTAGTTTGTTTATAGTACCGAATCCTCGATATGTGAGTCCAACTCGCACTTGGTCGATTTTTTCTGAACACATCCGAATATGATTAAGGATACAATATCCAGTTAACACGTAGCCTTCTGAAAGTTTTCCATTCCCTGAAGGTTATAGTTGCTTAGGCGATAATTGTCGACTTTCGTGCGAAATAGTTGGATAGAAGGCTTCTAACGGAAGCGGAAGTAATTGCATGCAGCAACGATGAGAATTTATTGATACGAGTTATAATACAATTATTATATGGAATCTAATGATTAAATATCATTTATATTATTGGATGGCAGTTAAGAAATACAAAACCCTGAATACAAAATATTCGACACGTAAATTTAGTTTAGAAAAAAAAAACGCCAGTTTTTTATAATTGGTCGATTGAAAGACCTTAACCATTTCAACTATCAATCTATCGAAAATATACACTTGGCTATTCACATCGTGGTGCGAACTATACGTGGTGTGGTACGACCTAATATCCCTACAATTAAAACTCTGAAAAATCATGACACACGATTCTCAAATAAAAAAAATCTATTTTAAATAATCTCCTTTTCTTACCACTATAGGCATTACAATCAGAATCACATCGGAACACGATTTAAAATAGCATGCATACAGAAGGTAATTTTACAAGCAAAGTAAACAGTTAATGAAGGTAAAAATGTTTGCGCATTCACAAGCGAGTGAACCTGGGCGCGGCGCGGCGTCGTCGGGCGTTTCTTCAAAATACCGACTTCTCACTTGATTGCAGCAAGGTGCTGGGACGTCGTGCTTGTGTAAATTTGGAATTTCGGGCCTTAATAATTGTTTATGAAGGTTTGAAGAGGGGACTGCCAAAGGGTTTGTGTTCGGTTGACGTATTTTATCAACGAGTTTTTTCTACTGTAATGAATTTGTGGGAAAATTTCTCACGACTTTTGTAAGGTAATAAGAGACACATTATGCCTCGCAACAATTCGGAGTATCGAGTGTGGATCTCGACATTTTCATAGATATGGTTTAAGCTACAATTAGATTTTACCCGCGACTCCACCTGTGGAGAAGACAAAATTTTCTTTTGTTTTTTTTTTCTGACATATTCTTTACCAGGATAAAATACCATATGTATCTATGACGTCAGGTCTATGTATCTTTATATGTGATAAAAACATTACAATACAGTTCAACCGTGTGGGTTGAGTATCAGATATCCATACTTTCGTATTAACTATATTAAAAGTTTATAACTAGATGTATGAACATTGTCTTATATAATAAAACAAGCCAAGTGCGAGTTTCACTTACACACCGGAGGTTCCGTACTAAAAGACAAAAAACACGTTGCTAGTTGGGGTTGGGCACCTTAAAATTTGTCAACAGAAAAACACTTACTGCGAAAATTTCAACTATCTACCTATTACGGATCATGGCGTCTGTCAGAGAGCCCTCTGACAGTCAGACAGACGGGCGGACAGCGATCCTATAGTAATAGGATCGCGTTGGCTACCCTTCGGGTACGGAACCCTAATAAGTATCATGAATTAACCTTCGTAGTGTCCGGCCCATCCTTACAATCTAGCCTGAGAGGCTGTACTTTTACAGGCCTATTGTAACACATTCCCCGTACATTGTCCTCTTGCCCCTTGATTTGAGTTGAGCCTCTTTTGACAACGGAAATAGACCTTTTGTGAGCGCAGCGTGTCGGCCCTGGCGATAGTGTTTGCTTGTTGAAGTTATATAGATTTATTGGGCTTGTACATCATATTAGGGTATGGTTTGACGGAGAAAAAATGTACAGAAATATTGGGATCAATTGGACATATCATTTGACGGGTCAGAGTTTTGTAACCGGTCTACATTTTAAGGTTTAAAAACATTAACTTACATCTACATCCCTTAAATACCTTTTTTCAAGGGATGTAGATGTATATAGCCCTACCTCTCTTTTTTCCCGTATAGATTGATATTTCGCCGTGTGAGTGGGCTTCTACTAAGCCTACGTAATTTAAGACCTAGCAATTTCCGCCCTGTCACCGGACAGTTCGGCTGCGGACGCTTTGGTTCTGCTGTCTCATGTAAGGGTGAGGTCTCTCTAAGAGCATTTATTTTATGAAATTGTTTCTTTCATTTTTAAGATAATAGAAAGTGTTTTTATTATAAAATCTAGTGTAATGGTAATGGCGCTAGATAAATAAAATCCATTAAAATGCTGGTTATAAATTCCCCCCGAAAGCTGGAAGAAAATGTAAACGGTTTCAGGATTAGTTGGGATTAGTCGGTTGCTATTTCAAGATGTTAGATATCTGTTTAAAAATATTTTTACTCTGTGAAATGTATGTAAATGTATGTAATGTAAATTCCTTATGTAATTAAATTATTAGCATTTTTGTTTCACCTTCTTGTGATCGCGGTGATTGTGATCGGATTTCTTTTCAAATCTGAGCTGCCGATCTTGGGTAGTATTAAGTGCCTCTCACTTATAGGAAATGAGCTGTTACCCGCGACTTCGTCTACATTTGTTAATTTATTTATTTTAAGACAAAGTTAGCATATGGCCTTCCCCAGGATATAATCTATCATCTTGTCAAATTTAATAAAGATCCGTTCATCCGCAAAAAACAGTTTTCACATTTGTAATATTATTGTGAATGAAAGCCATATAGTTGTACAGCCTTACCGTACTATCCTGCTAGTACAGTTACTATAAAAAACATACACACGAACATAGAACCTCCTCCTTTATTGAAGTCGGTTAAGAGCAAACCGCTACTGACTGGTCGATCAACACAAAGCTTAAACAACTGCACGGATTGCGCTGAATTATTATGACGTCAGCGTCCGCTGAGTAAAGATATTCCGAAATTACCCCCTAAATGGATGAAAGGGAAAATACCAAAGCTTGGACACGTATGGACAAACAAGATTAGATAGACCATTTTATTCTAAAATACAAAGTACTTATGTAAATAATAAGTAAATACGTGTTTCAGGTTTTTCAAAATTCAACCCTTAAAGGTGTGAAACAGGAAAAAACTTTACCTCGAATATAACGCGAGTGAAGCCGCGGGCATAAGCAACTAACTTTGTGTTCAAGCTGTTTCCGCAGAGACCCGACTGTCATGTCACAGCAAGAAGCGCTTTGAATACACAATTGACAGCTGTCACGCCCCACGTGACGTCTCGCGGATTAGCCCTTTATGTATGTGTGTTCTGTATATGTGTCAGTGACCTCGCATTAATCACTAGCGGTTGAGCGCGTCTTCGTCTGCAACGAATGGCAAATCTTCCTTCCCCTTTGATGTGTTTGCATATTTCATGTGATTTTCTACAAAGAATGGAAGGGGTTTTGTGTGATTTGTTGGGCTACTGAATATTAGGTTAGCAGTGAAATATGTAGAACCGTATTTGGCTACTTGGGGAAGAAATCGTCACTGAAGGAACAAGCGCTATGTGCCCTTCATGCAACTCTATATATATATATATATATATATATATCTATCTCTCTTTTTCTTTTTTCATCATCACTACATATTGTAAAACAAAGTCTGCTTAAATCTTTAAAACTACGCAACGGATTTCGATGTGGTTTTTTAAATAGAGTGATTCAAGAGGAGCGTTTTTATATTTAATTCAGTTGAGCAGTGTGAGCAGTAGACATGCTTCGTTTCTGACGGGAGTACCCGACCACACAGTCTTTTATGAAGGGGAAAAATTCTCTGCCATAAAATACATCTTCTTTTAAATGTTTGCTTCCAATGTATCTTCAACTTTATTCCTACCGTTTGCTCCTATCAGATGCACACTGCATGTTTGGTGTAGCATGTGTCAGGTAAGCATGCATTTCCGATCTTTAGAGCCTTCTGTATGGATAATGTATGGGGTTCTATTAAGCTTATTATGTTGTTGTGACACGTAACGTTGTTTGGATGGTATAAAGTTAGCGTTATAACTTGAAAAACGATATATAAATACTATGATCTTTCAAAGCTTCATAATTTTATACCGGTGGTACCGGTAAGCAGTCACCGTAGCCTATAGCCGCTAGCAATCCCAGGGGTATCACTAACGAGTTGCCAACCATGTTGTTGATGAGGACTCACTGTGCTAGCAGCATTACTTGCGTCCAGCGTATCCTATACCTCTCTTTGTGTCTTTAGAGCGGCAACAGAAATACATATTCTGAGAAAATTTCAACTGTATGCCTATTACGGATCGTGAGATCCAGCCCGCTGAAAGACAGACCGTCGGACGGACAGCGCAGGCTTAGTTATAAGGTTCCGTTGGTTACCCTTCAGGTACGAAACCCCAAAAGTTTAATGATACAATTGGGGCAGAAATCGATAAAAGTACATTAATTATATTTTTTATACAAAGAACTATACTTTACCCTTGTAAAAGTCCCACAGATCGAATGAACGATAAACGCTGTTTGGGCAGCGCATGCTTACAATTACAGCAAATGAAGCCTTTAGCGCCCTGTTATTGGCTTGTATTGCCTCAGGAAAGAGATAATGTGTCGCTGCCTTTATTATTTCTTACTTGGAATATATACATTAGCGACTGTATTGTACGCGTGTAGGTATAAGTAAGCGTTTAGGGATTTAGAACTGTATTGTGTCTCATAGAAGGTAGGTTTTAGACAGTAATTAATTATTTAGTTATCATATTACTATGTTAAAGTTCACGCTCATTCAAATATTAACAACTAAATGGTTTTTATTCGATTTGAATGAATAAGAGTTCGTTTCTGCCTCTTATAGTTTCGGACTGCCTTTGCGCAATATTTCAACCTGTATACATTCTTCTTTTATTGCCATTAAACAGATTAAACTATTTACGAACTAGCAAAAAAATATTTCTTTTAATACAAGCTTTTATTCGGCCATCAAGCCCTTTCAAATATCCATGTGAAGTCTTCCATATTGGACTAAAATGGCGGCATTTAGGCATTGTGTATTGTTACGGGAATTACATGTGTATGCCAAATTTTAGTTCACTTGGACTCTGTGAAGTGGATCAAATTAAACTTGTAACAATTGCTTACACACACACTCACCGGACAGGTGAAACTTAACAAAAGCTTGTAAAAGTAGAATTCAAACTACTTAGACGTAGAAAGTATACATTTATATTGCTTAGCTATATATTATACTATAAAAAAGTGTACCTAATTCTACTCTACATTTCTTCTCATAAAATTTTCCTTTTCTCACAGATGCCTCAAGGAGTTTCCATGTTTTCCCAGTAAATCTTAACCTATTTTACACGTTTCTCTTTCTGTGAACGCATGTAAAGATTAATGCAGTGCTGCCTCGCTTTGGCGGTTCCGCTGTCGAGTTCGCGTGCTAGGGCACTTGAATTGTTTGTTAAATTATTCCATGCTAGTGGATATGAGTTAGGTACCTGCGGGATTCACACACGATGTGGTTCGTATTTCGAACGAGTTGTTTTCCAGTTTGTGAAAATTTAAAAACCATTACCAACCTCACCACACTCAGTGGCGTCTCTATTATTTCTACTCCCTTTTGCCTGCCAGACTATACCCTGTAATGGTCACGTGGTTGAAGTGATCGCCTGCCTTTAAAGGAAGCCTGGGTTCAAATCCCAGCTAGTACAAATGAGTTTTTACAATGCGAAAAATAGAAGCCGTAGGGCGTGATAAGAATTCCTTAAAAATAATCCAATCGCTCTGAACCTTATACAATAAATCATTCGCAGTAGAGAGAATAAATGAAAACTAAGCATATTAGTTCACTATTAACTCTCTGCCTACCCCGATAGGTACGGCGTGATGATATGAAATTATACTTGTACATTGTTGCATAATTCAATCGATACCAACGAGCAAAGTTGACACGAAAACAATATCAACAGACGAAGGTCGTTCACGCGAACCGAATCCAACGTTTAATATCCCCGACTCGTCTATCATAATTCTATTACCGATTGCACCAATAAATATAGGCTATATCCCGTTAAATTTTTAAATTAAATCCCATTTATTACAGCAGTAAAACATGCCGTAAAGCTGAGGGGTGGGCAGCAACGATAAATCCTCTTCATCTTTAGATCGTTTACACTCTCCGTCACATGTGGCGAGGTAACAAATTTTTTGCCGAATGGTTTTTTGACTGGGTCGTGTTTGTTTTCGTGCGCTATATGCTCAGTTTAGGACATTTTTTAATGCAATTAGTTTGTTTTGATACAATCAGCCGTGGTGGCCTTGTGGTATGAAACGTTGCCTATTCTAGCGACACGCAAGTTTGAATCAAACTGGTCTGTACCAATGAGTTTTTCTATCTTAAGTGCAGTGAATAGTCACACCATGAGCTTTACGATGAAGGAAAACATCGTGAGGAAACCTGCATACGTCTGAGAAGAAATTCAAGGACGTATGTAGTGCCTTAGAGACGGCGATGGACTCAACATTTGTCACGTTGACACCAAATTAGCTTCGGTGGAAAGTGGGTGTCGTCGTAGCACCCCTGCCTACCACTTCGGGGACCCTTGTGGGACAGGCGTGAAGATATATTGATATAATTAGTTTGTTACACAGGTCATAAGCATTATTATGACATACCTGACGTATAATTAACGCGCTTTCCAATTTATTGTTTAGATAACTAACGGTTCTACCAACATATGATCATTTTACGCTGCTACAAGCCTAAGGGTTTAAACTGAATAATTATTGATTTTAATTTTCTCTTACAGTTAGCATAGCATATTTTCGTGGAGTATTTTTTGTTAAGCATTGATGATGAGTTATGATTGTTACATGAAACAAAGGCAGACCACTGCGTTTTTTGCCGGTTCTTCACAGGTGTCTTTTTTCCGAACCGGTGGAAATTTAGACCTTCATAAGTGCCTTATTAGGGCCTAAACTGTTATTTTATTTTGATATACAGTATAAATGCTGCTTTATGTACATTGTTAGCGATCAATCAAAACGAACATAACTCATATAATGTTTACATCAAAACAGACTGAATAGCTAAGCTGTTATGGTGTCCACCGCAATGCAGTGCTGTGCAGAGGACATGTATATATATATATAAATATATTGAAAAAGCAAGTAATGTTATCTCAGAGTCAGCTCGAAATAGTAATCACAACTTAATTTAAATGCGAACGTCCTTGACGTAAAAACAAAAGTTCATCGACCTATGTTAAGGACAAACAAATAACTTTATTAATATCATGCATATCGTTGAATGCAGTTAATAAAAGACAAAATATATTTTTATTTTCATAAATGTGGACTAGACTTTTTATAAGCTCTGCACAAACAAATGGATATAGTTTCAGTCGCTAAGGTCACACATCGTGACACATTGGGTTGCGGCGCCATGTATCAATATTTGTATATTTTCTTTGTATCTCTAATTGTCTTCAGATATAATTTAGTCGAACTCGTAGCTCCTAAACGGGTGCACTGATTGTGATTAATATTTCTTTAGGTTCAAAGATGACTGACTGACAATTGAGTGTAAGCTATAACTTTTAGAGGATCAATAGACGGGGTTGTTTTATTTTTTTATTTATAGATAGATAGACATATCTTTATTGGACACTTTAACACTATAATTCAGAAACAGAATTTATTATAAATATCAGTATAAATGGCGGCCTTATCACAAGATGTGATCTCTTCCAGACTATTTATGTTTGTTACTAGCGGTTTCGCACGGGTAGACATTTATCAAATATTGTGTCTACCCGTGCGAAGCCGGGGCGGTTAGCTATTATAATATATAGCCTATGTTACTCAGTGATAAAGATTTTTTGAAATCGGTTTAGTAGTTTCGGAGCCTATTCAATACAAACCCACAAAAATACAAATCTTTCCTCTTTATAATATTAGTGTGGATGTAGATCAGTGTAGATTAATTTTTATTTGTTCATATGGAAGGGTAAATAAGATCCAACGTTTATTTAGTACCTTACTTCCTATAACTCCCTTAAAAAATTTGCGCGTCCCATCATGTATATAGTACTAGTAATTTCCTGTCCAGTGTTTGAGTCACATTATATATAGCTCATTACACCCTTTGTCGGGCTGAGCACTGACTCCAGCATCACCGGCGCCACTCGCGTGATTTGACGTCAGGTCAGCCGAGCACTGACGTGTCGGTGCATCCGATCTCCGTAATTGTAAACAAAATTAATTCGAAGTCGCGGGCACAGCTAGAGTCAATGGTGTCGATTCTGTTGTTCAAAATTACTAAACTTTAATTTGACAGGTCTAAAATATTGCCATCCTTAATTAACCTCGCACATGAGGAAGGGATAGCAAGACTTTTAGACCTGTCAAATTAGAAGTTTAGTAATTTTGAACAACAGAATCGACACCAGTATCTACATAAAACATAACTATATTTATATATAAAAGATCTGACTCAATCCAGAATCACACGGGAGCGTGCCGAGGATGCTGGCCTGTTCTTCAACTTAACATGTCATCAATGGAAAATAACCTTTAGCGGGCTTTAGTTATTTTTATAATTAGTTAAGCGTACCCAGTCCCCACGGTACAGGCTGTGCCTAGTGTGGAGATCATTTGAAATGTTCATTCCATCATTAATTAAACCTTTGCATAAATTCTTGTATTACTTATGTAGGTTGTTTTTTTTTATACCACTTAGGTGGCAAACAAGCATACGGCCCGCCTGATGGTAAGCGGTTACCGCAGCGTATGGACGCTTGCAACACCGGGGGTATTACTCGCGCGTTGCCGACCCTTCAAAAATCTCTTCACACCCTTCTTGAAGAACCCCATGCTGTAATTCTTTGGGAAAACCACGGCGGGGAGTTCATTCCACAGTTTAATTGTGCGCGGGAGGAAGCTCTTTTGGAACCGCGCAGTTCGGGACCATTTTGGTTCCAACGTGTGGGGATGAATTCCCCGCCGGTGGCGAGAAGTGTAGTAACTTAGTTTAATTTACGACTAAAGCTATGTTTTCATGCAGCAAATGAAATTATTAAATTCTATTTCTATACATTTGAAAATCAATTCTGAAAATCTAGCATTTAACTGGTATTCATACAAATGAATGTGATTTGGCGTCTCGACCAGGTGGCCGCCTGTCGTGGGGTAGTGGATTCGATTTCCGTTGTCGCCGGTGCCCTCCGGCGCGGTGATTCAACATCAATTTGTACACGATGTATCTAAGCGTACATCTGCCTCGGAAATTCTCACGTTGATTTTGAATGTATCTTTCCGTCCTTAGATTTAGGGCGGCCCGCCCCGGCTTCGCACGGGTAGACATTTATCAAATATTTTGTCTACTCGTTTTTAGAGTTTTTCAGGCATTTTTTTTTTAATACTGAAAAATAATTGCGAAATCGGTTCACCTGCTCTCGAGATTTGCGCTTAGCAACGCATTTAGTGATTATTTTTTATATCATAGATAAATAATCAACCCTTTTCACCGCGACTTCACTCGGATAGCAATATGTGATATACATATACAGAAGTACTGTCTTCTGGTGAAAGATTTTAAAAATCGCTAACTATTTTTTGAATTTCTTGATATATATCGGTCTTTCGTTTTGTTAAGCGAAAAAGTGCACTACAAAGCTGACAGAGATTGTATTCTTAAGTAACAAGAGCATGCCTTTTCATAAAGCCTCCGAGAAAGGATAGTTCTTTTTAAGATCGATGTGAAAAATATGCTGAAAAGTACACATAAATTCGCCACTGAAATTCATCGCAATAAAAGGCTTCTGGTTGTCCGGATCACAGTAGCTGTACTGTTGTTAGCTTTCCAATAATGGACTATTGTAACCTTTTTCGCGTCAACAGGTTAATTTGAGGCATTGAAACTTACACGTGCGTGCCACTGGGAAATATTTAGTTCCAATAATAAAATCCCAAAAGTTCTCAAACTACTTGAAGAGTACTTACGTTCACAAGAACTCAATGTTTTTTGTTTATGTTTATGTTTATACCGTGGGTTTGCTTCGAGGGGTTTCTGATTGATATTTCATACCAGAGTTAGTATACCAGATAGTAGGAAATTAGTATATTTATTAGGTGTGAAACAAGTCTCCGGTATAGATATAAGCCATAGAGGTTGCTGAAGAGCATTGAAATAGTCTCTAGATATCTATGTAGTTTTTGGGATTTAATTATTATCTGTAATTGATAGAAATATTTGTTGTTGTGTCGTGTGTGGGTAGAAAATCAAACATTCATTATTCTTTCAATTGTAATATAAATAAATAAATAATATAAATTAAGTCAAAGGTTTATTAAAAGGTAGAAGTTAGAGAAATAGTAAGACTTGCTTACTCACCCGAGACGTTATTCTTTGAAGTGGCAATCCAACTGACGAACACAACATTTACTCAAAATGCTATCTTCGATATAAAAATAAACGAATATCTCTTCCATTCTTCATTCACGTGAAACCAACGTACCATATATACCATCGTGGAACTCCTTTCTGCAATCCCATGGGATTAAATGAAGTTATCGAATGCGAGTCGGATCTCATCAGTAAGGCTCGCGCATGACCGGCTTTTAAACGACTTCAAAAAACTTCACCTTGCGTATGTGTGCGTGGCTCGATTACTCGGTAATGTTATGATCGATGACTTGTTTTGATATAGTGGTGAAGTTAAAATGTTTATCGAGTAATTTGGTTCTGTATTTTGCCGGTAATTTTCCGGTAGGACTTCAATATGTATTTGAGATTATTTTGACATCATTGCTCAGAGTATCTATTGAATGAAAGAAGTAAGAAGCTTACAATAAGGAAAAATGTACAATGTGGTCGGTTTCCTGTTGCAAGAGGCTGGCTTTACACTTTAGTGTCGAAAAGGTAAAGAAAGGTACGGCGAATTGGGATCTCCCGTGGGTTTCCCATTAAAATTGGAGGCGCCCAACTGGGGAACGTACCACCACCTTACAGAAGACCGCAGTCAAAATAACATTACTTTGATGTAGTGTTGTGTTTCCATGGTGAGTAAGTGCTCCTCGAGGATACGCTGCGCTAGTAGTAATGTTGCTAGCACAGTGAGTCCTGATCAACAACATGGTCGGCCTATAGCCGCTAGCAATACCCCTGGTATTGCTAGCGGCTATAGGCTACGGTGACTGCTTACCATCAGGTGGGCAATATGCTTGTATCACAGCTTAGTGGTATAAAAATAAGATTACCATTTTGAAATAGTATGACGTATGAATAAACTCGTCATCAGATGAAACTTTCTCAGAAGTCATGCATGCATGCTATTTCCCTGTTTACTAAAATAAGGTTGCTTTACGTTCACAGTAATATAATATCAATAGTGATGTGAGCTCCGCGATCCTTTGAGGCAATGTTAAAAGTTATATTAGCTCAGTTTGCATACGCTTGCAGAGATAATTTGCTTTTTATTATTGCAGACTACTACTTGTATTTGAAATAATGAGTTGTTTTATACAAAGCTCTGGTTCTGTTACTGGCCAGATTTTAATGAGCTTTGTTCAAATCTGAAAGAAATAAGTAAATTATTTTAAGATTTTAAAGAAAATCTTTCTTCTGTATACATAAATTAGAAACTGTCTGACTGACATCAACGCGCAGCCTAAACGGCTGGGGTTAGAGACTTAAAATTTTGACAGTAGGTACCTTTTGTGACGTGTCGGCATCCACTAAGGAAGGGTTTTTGGAAATACTACCCCTAAGGGGGTAAAATAGGGGCTTAAAGTTTGTATAAAAATCCGTCAAGTTAAACGCATGAAAATTGGTATTTGGCCTTTCAGTTAATTATGATTCGGCGCAACAAATAAAAAATCCATAAAATTCTGCACAAAATCCGAACTAAATCATACAAATCAATTATCATCATTCCAATATAATAAAATTAACAATAAAATTGTTCTACATTCATCTACCGCGTACTACTACCTTCCCCTTTTAATACCAACGAGGTACTATCCCAGTCGGGCGGTTCCTATTTAAATGGACGACGGCATTGTGACCGATCTCTCTTATTTACTGAACTGTAAAAATACATACTAAGCCACGGGCCATACGCATATTTTGCTCTCTGCGGGAGTTGCACCTGCAATCCATTTCGTGGCACGCGAATGGCTTTGCCACGAGACGAAATCAGAAACGGCAATACAATTGTAAATAAAACAAGAAATCACACCTGACCGGGGCGCTGGTAGGAAGGTATCTGGGCGCAGACTGTTTGAAGAAACCGTATCGTATAAATTTAAGCGGGATAAAGCAAATAGTGTCACAATTTGTAAATAAAACATTAATCATATTTCTAAAACACTGTATGTAATACGGGCTTAGCACAAAATTACTTCTCTGATTTTTAACTACGTTTTAATGAGAATGACAGCGATAAAACCCTTCACAAAACCTCCATGTGTCGTTAAACGGACGATCCCCGTCGTCCTTCTTGTTCACGCATACATAATAAAACAAGGACAGCCTGTCACGTGTTCCGACTATGTATTTTATTTGGGGCTTATTGGGAAAACATTCATTTAATTTGCACGAGTTACACGACTTAAATTTCCATTCTCTTTTTAAAAATAATGTGGTAAGTTGAGGTGTTGACGAGACCGCTGGTCTAGTGGTTAGTATACCTGACTGCTAAGCTAGAGGTCGAGGGTTCGATTCCCGCCGGGGCAAATTATAAGTATTGCAGCACACTGTTGTTGTTGTTCTCACTGTGCTAGCAGCATTACTACTAGCGCAGCGTATCCTCATGGAGAGTCTGTCCTTTGGTGATATGAAAGGGACCGTTTATAATATCAGTGTTCAGTCCGCACGTCACCCGATCCCGCAGTCAGCGTGGCTAAAAGTTTAGTGGCCGGGGCAGGGCGGGGCCCCCGTCCCGCGCAAGCGCGCCCCACCCGCACCCATTCCCCACAGCTCCCAGTAATTCTACGAATGATCGGCCGTGCGATTAAAATGGTTTATATTCTTGTGAGTTTTGCGTGGGAAATATGATACCATGTGAGTAGGTTTTGATTGAGATAATTTTGGTGTTATTTTGTAGGTTGTATACATGCAGTTAGATTATTTGGTATCTCAAATAATATTGGCGCGTTTAAGGTGTTTTGAAAAAAAATATAAATAGGGTAGGTAACACTACGGTAACCTTTTGAATATATACCTTAACTTTGGAATATAAGATACAAATTATCTGGTTGGTAGCTCTAACTTTTTTATTAGAATATATATCAACAGTAATACAAATATAATAAAACCTAGGGCTTTAATTTCCAAGGCTCGTTTTCCCGGTTATAGCGGCACATTTTAATTTTATAAGAAAAATCCGAAATTTGACTGTCTCAAAGATAATTAACAATAGCCTCTTAACTTAGCAAGAAAAAGCTTACATAGTGGAAATTACAATATTCTGGTTCTATTTTTATGTGTTCTTAATCAATTCCATTAAGCTAAAATGTTGCCGCCAAATGTCCACAAATTCCCAAATCAAGGTGTCAAAGGATTTGTCGATTACTGATTGTATACTGGTTTATACTCTTATATCATTAATACTGATTTATTTATGAAAAATACAGAGTTCTCACAGTCCAACGTAAAATTTCTGCTAGAACTAAAATATGACAATAATGGTAGGAGTTGGTAGGTTTGTGTGAATGGCAACCCCTCCGTTAGTCGGCGGCCGACATCGGCGCGCGACGGACGCGATGCGCGCACGGTGACGTCACGCGCGGAGTGATGGATGCATTCGAACTGTGAAAGTGTGTGTCAGCCCCAAATATATCTTTCGTGCGCGACATATGTATAATGCGTTTGTGGTTTTACAGTGATCATCGGTGAGTTGATTTTGATTATTTTTAAATTATAACCGAAACTAATAAGTTAGTTGGTAGATTTTATAATGTTGTGAGTTGGTATCACTTAGTTTTATTTTGAAAGTTTTTTAATCGGTTATTCAATTAAATTTATGAGAATATTTTGAATTTGAATCATAAATCATATTTTTTTATTGCAATTAGTGTACAGCATTTTAGAATTATACTAATACACAGTACACACCCTATTTATAGGGCACAGCAATTGTGATAGTGAGAGGGCATTTATTAATTTATATTATCTATCTTATTAATTATTATATTTAATATTGCTATTTAATATAACAGACAAAATAAGAATTTAGGAAGTTATAATCTAATTTAAATATATTTGGTATGTTTTAAGTCAAATTTAAATTATTTCAGTGGGTTCTTATATTACATTATTATGTACTATTTTCCAGGGTGTAAAAAACATACAGCCATCTGCGAGGAGGCAGATCAGAACCGGCACCAAATTAAACATATTAAAGAAAGGACATTATGCATATTTCATAGAGATATAGTCCAAATCTGAAAGTGTCGGCCAACGATTTTTTTTAATCTGTCAATGCTTGTCCGTCTGCGCATCAGATTTTCGAACTCAACTAAAATCAAAGTCAATGGTCATACAGCTTTGGTGCCATAGTAATAAATGCTCAGACGGACAAGTTCTAATAGAAAATACAAAAAAATCGTTGGTCGCCACTTTCAGATTTGGACCAAAATGGATGATGTCCTTTCTCCTCTTTACACAATTAAGTTTACATCACTTAACATTTTTTATGAACATGATAATAAAAACCCGAACGAAGTTTTATATACATGTCATCAAGCCAAGTTCCTTTCGAGCTAGCTAGGGGGTATATCAACGCCGTTACACTCTTCATTAATGAAATTTTATTTTAATCCGTTAAAATTATTTCACCAATTGCGAAGATGATATATAAAAGATATAAAAAGTGTATTTTTCAAAGCCTTTTGCGTGTAAATTCCTTGGCAACTATTATTTACAGTAAATTTTCTGAATATTACCATTAACCACATAAGGCGCAACAGAAAAGCGCCCGTAGCAATTAACCTACGCTCTTTACCGCTACCGTAGCGGCATCTACGAGTTGCGTAGCAATTAGTGCTACGTCGTAGCTTCGTAGCGGTTCGCTACGTTACGTAATTACGGCCGCTTTGGATGGTGATGAGAGGTCTTGGAAATATTTAGGTGATGAAATTATAAATGTAAGAAGGGTGTGGTGTAGAAATTGCTTGACTCACGAGATAAAGTAACCATAACCCTTAATGAAGAGAGCTGTGTAGGCAATGTTTTTTTTTTATATTTTGCATATGTGTCACAGTATATAACAAATTAAAATGTACTTATAACTAAAATACTTACCCTGTAGGGCGCAGCAATTGTAATTTTTCTCAAACGTAGGTTAAAATCAAATTTTATTATTAATGACAGTTAAACGGTAGACAGCTAATATATCCTTAATCACAGTAGTTTAGTACAACAATAAAATACAAATTAAGCTACACTCACGATTACCGTAGCACCGTGCTACGTCGTAGCTGCGTAGAGTCGTAGCACTAATCGCAACGGAGATTAGTTCCCGGGGGATTGTTTTGTTCGTCTGTGAGCTATGCTTGCTGTATTTTAATTTAATTAATACATTTTAGTTTTAATTAAGGCTAAGTGGTGAGGTTCGAGATCTCTTTAAAAAATAAGTGGATTTATTTTAGCGACTGATATGTTTTTTTTTTATTTCAATTATGGACAATTTTTTTATATAATTTGTTGTGAGCATTGCATATTTTCTGAGCTACATTTTGCTACTTATATTAGCAATTGAGTAATTATGTGATAAAGCTGCTAGCTCCTTGAATAACCTAAATAATTTTTTTTATTGTTGCAAACTCCCTATTCTTTTAAACAACCTTCGAATGAATTATTTCTTATGTCAGTCAGAAACTCGCGAGTGCCACCTCTAATATTGCATATCTACCGCTCATTCGTAATAAGTTCCCTAACCAGATTTTTATTGCTTTTATAATCTTTGATGAGACCGCTGGTCTAGTGGTTAGTATACCTGACTGCTACACTAGGGGTCGCGGGATCGATTCTAGCCGAGGAGAACATTTCAAAATCATAATCCAAATTCATTTATTCTTAAGGCACTTATGAAGGTTCGGAAATAAAGCTTTCCTTTGTTACATGTGTAAGATATTGAATAAACAACGAATCCTTGTACATTACCAGGTTATGTACGAAGAATATTTTTCCTTGTACATTGCCGGTAATGTAACTTGGTAATGTACGAGGAACAAGCGGAATATTTCAAAGTACCGTCCCACACTGACCAAGTGCAATAATTGTCAAAGGCGCCGCTAACGTTGTCTCTTCGAGGCAATTTGCGTTCTCGAACGACGACATTACGCTATCGAACGTGAAAGCGTTATAACACGTCACGCTCACGTCATTTTGTGCAGTCAACTGAAATCGGTCGGGTTATAGAGATAAATTTGCAGTTTATTGTAGTATGGTTTTAACTTGGTTTTATTGTAAAATATATTGATGCGGATTTGTTGTTCATTTAAACTATATGTATTAATAGTTTTGACTGAATTTAATTTAATTGGAAAGTACTTAAATGTATATGACGCACTGAAACTTAGATACACCACCTTATAGAAGACCGTCGTCAAATAGCAACACTGATGTGGTGCTCCATGAGGATACGCTGCACTAGTAGCAATGCTCCAAGCACAGTGAGTCTACCTGGCTAACTGGCTATAGCCTACGGTGACTGCTTACCATGCATGCACAGCATGGGGTCACAAGAAGGATCTGAAGAGATTTTTGAAGGGTCGGCATCGCGCGATTGCTGGTGTTGCGAGCGTCCATAGGCTACGGTGACCGCTTACCATCAGGTGGGCCGCATGCTTGTTTACCACCTTAGTGGTATAAAAAAACATTCATAGGATATGAATTGTTCACTCGATGAAAATTGGTTACCGTTGCCTACGCTTCTAATCTCGAACGAACGCATGAAATCAACATTACAGACGCGATTTTTCGCTAAATATAGATTTTTCTGAGTAATGTTTACACATGTACAGGTTTTCACCAAATATATTTTCTTCAGATGTCGATTTCAAGAGTTACCTCCCCATCCATATTAATCTGTCGCGCAAAACGGGTCTCACATAAAACCGATTCGCCGAAACCTGGCTCTGGTCGCATTTTCATTACAATATTACTAACGTAATAAGGTTTAGGGTGCTAATATAGGATACTCATAAACGGCCGCCGAGGTGAGGACCGTGTGAGGTTTGAGGAAAACGGTCGTATTTACTCACGAGGCTTCAAGTTGTGAGTGACGATCGGCACGAGTACCTACATTTGTTAGTACGAAAGAATCTTTCCCATAAGATTTCAAACATCTATTTATATAAAAATTAATTTCCCTTGGTCACGGTATCACGCGTGAACGGCTAGACTGATTTCGTTAATTTGTTTTTTTTTGTGTTTGTTTTTGTCAGGAGAGAGTTCTAATGAAATGAAAAACTGAAAGAAAACCCGGAACCATTTTAATTTCGGGATAAACTAAAGGTCCATTTTTATGGTGTATTTGACATATGAATTCATAGCTAAGACAAGACAACGTCTGTGGGGACAGCTAGTTACTTGTAAACTATGCCCATAGTGAATCTTCTTTATCGTAAACGAGCTGACCCGAGGAACAACGTTCCCTGATAGACAATTAATGTGGATTTTAAAATTCATAGTTTTTTTTTATTGTATTTTTTTATTAGGATAATAATTATAAATTTAGTTCTATTGGCCATGTACTTTGCCGAACAACTGCTAGATTGATGTGTTTTTTTATTAATTGACATCAATTAGCTTACTTGTTATCCTATTCCGGACGAAGATAAATAAAAAAAAATGTTCCAGCCGTGCTTGGGTTAACTAAAACGACTTTGTTTTATATAACTATATATATACCATGCAAAGTTTCAAAATATTTTACACCTACCTACATTATATACGTATTGTTATCAGCAGGAAGAGAGTATAGAGCGCCATTTCACTATGGACTTGCACCTCTTTTGCTTCTTCATAATTCATTAATCTCTTGCACGACTGTCTGGTTCCGAGTACTCTTTACTTTTCCATCGTTGAGTACTTTGTCAATTTCATCAAGAAAGATTAACCTCAGTACTTTAGTTCCTTTTGAAGGAACCAGTGAGATAGAAAATTCTCTTCTCAATTCATTTATTCTTATATTTTTTTAAGTGACAAAAAAAACGGACTACATAGGCCTTTTATACTTCCAACTACAATATATAAAAAAACACTGCTTTATTAATTCATCACTCACCACCTGGATATAGGATTCCCCTAGAAGTATGAAAATGAGAGTTCAATTTGTGTTCTTTGTGTTTGTACTTCAGTACCGCTTATTAGATAATATACTTCAAGGACGAACATGAAGAACATCACAAAAGATTATTAAAAAAATTAGGTGTGGCACTCGGAGACTGCCGCGGTAAAGCTATTGCATAGCATTTTTTATCAACTTATGCAATTATAATTATTTATTTATTTTATTAATGCAGTATTTTTTTATATACCTATATACTTTCTCACAAACAGCTGATTACGGTAGTTTTCCAATACAACCAATGCCACCTAAAGGCGGGTTGCTGAACTAAAGAGACAAGCGTGATATTTAAAAAAGTCATTAAAAGTTCTGGTATTTATCGATAGATGGAGTTGTCGGTCGGAGTGGAGGGTGTTAGGTTTTTGTCGTTACGGAATTTCTGGATTCGGTCCCCACGCTCAAGGCCCGCGATAAAAGCTATGCAATAGCTTAAAAATCTAAATTTAGTGTAGTGATTTAAAAACGGAATGAAATAAAAATGTGCCAGTTAAGTTTTGTGCGGCGTCGCCACGATGGAGCTTAACTTATAATGGGGCTAACTTAACAAAGTGAAGTTAGATACTTTCAACTGCCGTCAGTTGTAAACTTGCAACATTTTATATCCTCTTCACCAATACATGTTGTATCACAGATTGTGTGACTGTTGAGAGCCGCCCGCAATAATTCTTACTCAAGATTTTATGCGTGAAAAATTTATTGTTATTAAATTTAGGTCCCGATAATGCTTCAGAAAAAGCTGTCTGAGAAAAACCGTCAAAAGCTCAGTTTTTTTTTTCCACTTAGGTGGAAAACAAGCATACGGCCCACCTGATGGTAAGCGGTCACCGTAGCCTATGGACGCTTGCAACACCAGGGGCATCACTCGCGCATTGCCGACCCTGAAATATGTAATATTCCTTATATAATTTGTCTATTATATAATATTCCTTATATGTTAACCAAAGGTTGAGGATCACACATCATTATTAAAACTCACCCTTCGAGTGCCACGGCCATTCATTCGGGGTACGAAAACGCTTGACTTAATATAATTTATTAAAATAACTTAAAACAAAAAATATATGACCTAAAAAAATATAATACAATTTAAATTCAAGGTTTTTTAAATGTTTTAATAGAGCTGTTTGGGAATCGTTGACGAACAATCAGAGTACTTTGAGAATAATTTCAGCTTCCTATTGAGTAGGATGCAACTTAAATGCAATAATTTTATAATGATGTTTAATTTTTTGGAGAAGCTTCAACATTTATATATGGTATTCTTATCTTTTTAGAATAAAATAAATCGAGAACTATGAGAATAACTCATCCCAAAAATTGCTGGGGTTACTAGACCTAACCCGAAGTTGCTTACGAGAGTTTTATACAAAAAAAAAACATGACCAAACATATTTTTACTTCATTCTAGAGTTCAGTATAGATAGAAAACCAGTAACAAAAGAGCCGCAATCACCTTATAAAAACCCATTTAATGTTAGCAATAGATCTCGGCCCATACAGACAGTGAGAGGAAATTTATGGAGTAATTTTATTAGTCGTAAGCACGCGACACAGTTCTGTACTACTGTGTATGAATGTTTTGTGTGTGTGCGGGGCTGTGACACTGAAAACAAGTTGTTTTTAGTATGCTGTTACGTCTTATAGGTTCTTTATGGACTTGCAATGTTGTGATTACGGTTTTGACGTGAATAAGTAGTATTTCAAGATGTCCAGTGGGTTTTCCCATTAATATTGGAGCCGCCCGGCTGGGGACTGTCCCTACTAACAGAAGACCACAGTCTAAAAATACTTCATTGATGTAGTGTTGTGTTTCTGCGGTAAGTTAGGTTGCCAGTGCTCCACGGGGATACGCTGCGCTAGTACTAAAGATACATTAAGTCTACAACAACAGCAGGGCTGCCAAGTCGTTAGTGATATCCCTGGTGTTGGTAGCGGCTATCGGCTACGGTGACTGCTTACTATCAGGTGGGCCGTATGCTTGTGTGTCACCATAGTGGTAAATAAAATAAAAATATAATAAAAGTAAATGGTTCATGTAAAACAAGCTCGTTTGCCCGCCAAGACAATATCGGCTAAAGAAAATTCTTACTATCTGCATGAATGCGTCACAAACCATGCTGCTTTGATAAAAGTCTTAATTCTAAGCTACATTACATTATTCAAAACGTCAACAAGAACAATTCAATTCTTATTGTTCATCGTAATGCGTGGGTAAACTGAGTTACAAAAAAAAGCATCCCAACTTCAAACTATTATTATTTTTGATACCTTGTGATATTATTATTAATCCACAAAGACTAAAGTTAATCTCCCAGATTCATTCAATTCCACAAAACCAATATCGGAGTAACAATCAAGCCAATAATGATTTAGGGTCGGACTGGGCCTGGTGTTGTAATGAAAGAGCCAGGGCGGCTCGCGGACAGTAAATTACCTGGAGACACGCCGTTTGTCATCTGTGGCGCCGGGGAAGATACTGTATTTTTTTGCTACTGCAGCCGTACTGAGTACCCTGTCTGGTAACATTTTAGCCAGGACTATATTGAAGTAAATGTCAATCTAGGCAATGTTATGATTGCTTGCGTTATCTTTGAGCGTAGAGGGAGTAAATTATAGAGGCAGTGAGATATTCTGCTTTACTCATACACAACGAGAAGGCTATATACGGTAGTAATGTACAAGACAAGGACACAGCTATATTATTTTTGTCCCTTACCGCGTGCATTTTTCCACGTTTCGTAAAATACTTTTTGTAACAAATTTTTGGCATAGCAAAGCGCGAGAATTCACTTGTTTCAGTCTACGTACACGGACGCACACATTGATAACTATCTCTATCACTTTCTAAGGCACGCGGTACCTTCGTGTATTAGTTACTCAGTTTACGTTTGAATACATTTTACAACCGGGCCTTAACCATCCGCCTCGAAGCAGTAATGTACGCATCACACTTAATATAACCTGATAAAATGTAACGTGCGTGGAGACTGAGAGGCGACAAAAATTGTGAATACGTGCTCCGAGTCCTATTTAATTTAATACAAGGGGACAAAGGTAAAAGGCACATACACGGGGTAATTTGATTTATTCGCGCTTTCATGCGTCGCCGACGTAATTTTTATTACGAAGTTTTTTTTTGTAAAATATTATCGTGTAAAAGGTATGGTTTTTGCATTATAAATGTCATATAATTTAAAATTATTTTCGCATGTGTTCTGGTGAGGTGGGTGAGAACTGTCACTCGGACTTTTTACCTTTCCATTTCTGAGTACTTTTGTCAAGAAAGTTAGACCTTGGCCTACGGCCGCTTCTATTTCACTCGCATTGACAGCTCCGACCAAAGAGAATAAAAGTAAAGAGTTTTTTTACTACGTTTATTTAAACTTTTTATAATAAGAACTTAAAGGAAAAAAAAACTAGCGTAATATAAAAATGTTAGAATAAATAAAACACTTGTCCCAAATTGTTGTCACGCGGGAGGTTGCAAGGAGGCTGGCAGCATTGCCCTGCTGTACGGCAATGCTGATCCTTTGCGCAAAATACGTTCCAGCCTTCTTGTCACCGGAGACCTCAATCAATCGTCGCGAGACCTCCTTGTACAGCAGATGAGCATCTGGACCACATTCGCATTGTACATCTTTTTCATGCATTCATACTATATGTGTTTCAAAATGTCATTGTCTATTCATATACCATATTTTTCTTAATGATCATGGTTGAGTTATTACGTATTTACACTAGAATTGTTACATAAGGATGGTAGTGCCGTTTTGGACACTTTGGATCATATCCAAGTATTATACCAGCCATCCAATTTATGCCGAGCTACGGCTCTCGGGTAAGTGTCACGTATTAGGAACTTAATATGTGGCATTGTGTATCTATAAAGGCCAAGTTATGTTGGTCCTTCGAGCACTTAAGACAAAGTCAAGTGTTAGCGGGATATAAAGACATATTGTTAGTTTCCGAGTCGTAAATAAGGGGTTAAAACGTTTGTTTGTGTATTTATTATTTTCATGTTTCATAGAGGGTAAACGTAGTACCTACTATTGGACGCTTAAAGGCCCTTATGTGTCATCATTCACGTCATCGGGTCATGTGCAGTTTGAAGCAAATTTTAATAAAGTGGTAAGGTGATTTGGGATAACCCATGGGTTATCCCATTTAAATTGGAGCCGCCCGTCTGAGGACTAAACCTCCACCTTACAGAAGACCGCGGTGAAATAACGCTTCTTGATGTAGTGTTGTATTTCTGCGGTAAGTAAGGTTGCCAGTGCTCCACGAGGATACGCTGGGCTAGTAGTAATGCTGCTAGCACAATGAGTCCTCATCAACATCATGGTTGGCAAGCTGTTAGTGATACCCCTGGTATTGCTAGCGGCTATAGGATACGGTGACTGCTTACCATCAGGTGGGCCGTATGCTTGTGTGGTACCTTAGTGGCCTAAAAAAAAAGGTTTAGAATATCTCTGTTCTCTGTCATAGTTGAAACGTAGTTTTATATTGTTTGAAATTGAATACTACTAAATGCCAAAAAGAAGCAAAGATACCGGAAAATTTGACGAGACCGCTGGTCTAGTGGTTAGTATACCTGACTGCTAAGCTAGAGGTCGCGGGTTCGATTCCCGCCGGGGCAAACATTTATGTAACAAACATGTTTGCCTTGCGTATGGGTGTTTGGTTTGTATTATAAGTATGTATTTACAAAAAAAAAAACTATATAAGTATTCTATCAGCTGCTGGTTCCCATAGTACAAGCTTTGCTTAGTTTGGGACCAGATGGCGCTGTGTGATAATGTCCAAGCATTATTTATTATTTATTAATTATATTTATGAAATAAGGTGATAGTGCAGATTTTACGATTAAAAGTCTCGCGCGGATCTGCGTCTTTTCTAGACGAGCGTGACGGTTAGATGGAAGACTTGCTTACCTCATTGTATAGAAAAACGTTCCCAGCCAGTATTTCCACAACTCTAACTCCAAACTACTCGTATTAAGAGGTAACATTTAAAAGAACCGACGTGGCGTTACAATAAAGTTTAATATTGAAAATGCAAAACCGTTCCTCAACAAACTGCGTTTTATATTTTACTATTCCCGAGGAATGGAAGCGAATATATAAGTCTATTATTTGTTGCACGAGGCGCCTTTGACACAATAGGCGAAAACTTGTTTACATTATGGAGTGCATCTAATGGGCAGCAGGCGCAATCAAGACGGGAGGTTGGGTCGCGGAAAAGGAGTCAGCGATTAATTTTGATCATCTTTTTTTAGTTTGTAACTGTTTTTAGGGGGCCCTTACCTTAAAAGGAAAAAAGGAACCCTTATAGGATAACTTTGTTGTCCGTCTGTCTGTCAAGACCTTTTTTTATCTCAAGAACGCGTAGAGTTATAAAGTTTAATTTAATATCAAATACCCAAGTCTATGGTCTCTTTCAGCTGTGAAAATATCAAACCTGTAAGTCAACATGAAGATAAGATGTGACCGTTTATGTCGCATATTTTGCGATTTCACAAGGGAATCAAAACCTATTGGATACTTTTTGCTGCTACTCTAAGCCACAGTATAACACATAGTCCATAGATGATTGCATTTGTAGGGAATTTAAAGAAGAACAAGGCACGATATTTTGCATTCACGATTTGCTGTCTGATTAATTAGAACTCTCTCCGCTTGGAAATAGGTCAGCTTTCACAGTACACGAAGACAGGATTGTTGGGGCTTGTACACTGTTAGTGGGGCTTAATTGCCTTCTGGTCTATTTTAAGGCTTGGTTAATTTCAAGCTTCAACATTGCACATTTTGCTGATGCTTTTGATGGAAATCATTTTTTAACGTCGACTATTGTTTAGGCGAACTCAACATTTCTCTAATAAATAATAATATATCTTCACGCCTTCCCACAAGGGTCCCCGAAGGGGTAGGCAGAGGTGTTATAAACACCCACTTTCCATCGAAGATAATTTGGTGCAGTGACAGATGGTGAGTCCGTCGCCATCTCTTAGGCACTACACACGGACTTGATTTTTTTCTTAGACATATGCAGGTCTCCTCACGATGTTTTTTTCGCCGCAAAGCTCGTGACTAGTCACTGTACTTTACGTACGTTAGAGAAACTATTTTTTACAGACTGGTGGGATTCGAACTTGCGTCGCTAGAATAGCAGGCAACGCTCCATTCCACAAGGCCACCACGGCTCTATCAAATACGTTTTCGAATGGAATGAGGCATGTAGGCTTCTAGTCCCCTGACGTTTGACTAAACGGTGATATATCTTGTGGTATCCCCGAGCCGATTTGTGCAACCGTCATCCAAGTAGAAGCACAAACACGCGATTATGAATTCGGCCGCGGCCGATTAATCAGCCCGTTTGTTTCTGTGCACGCTCCAATGCCGCTCCGCTCCACTGATTGACTCCTTTGATTATCTTTGCGAGCAATGAATAATAAACGCTGATATATTTTCGCCAGTCTAGTGGGCTGGTTAACATGCTATTGCCGCTACGGGGACAATACTCAATTTGTCATGAGTATGTGTGTTGAATTAAGGTGTACTCGTATTGTTATGTATATGTGGGTGATACAAACTGATCATTTTAAGATCGTTGCCTGTACCCTGTATACCATTATATTAAGGGTTTCATACCCTCCAGGTACGGAACCCTAAAAATGGCGGCTTGGGTTACCAATTTCAAAATTATTTCGCTTTGTTTTCCAAAATGACGTCAGAATGTTTGCTACTGTCATTAAAAAAAAATGACAGTAGCAAACATAGTGCAATCTAGCATAAGGCCAACCTGATGGTAAGCAGTCACCGTAGCCTATAGCTGCAAGTAATACCAGGCGTATCACTAACGAGTTGCCAACCCCGTTTTTGATGAGGACTCACTGTGCTAGCAGCATTACTACAAGCCCAGCGCATCCTCGTGGAGCACTGGTAACCTACCATACCGCAGAAACAAAACTACATCAAAGTAGTGTTATTTCACTGCAGTCTTCTGTAAGGCGGCGGTACAGGCCCCATCGAGCGGCTCCAATATTAGTGGGAAAACCCACGGGAGATCCCAATTCGCCTTACCTCACAAAAGTCGTGCAGCCGTCATACGAAATAGGCTCACAGCTGTCCGACTTTCTGCATCTGACAGATCTGTAACGATTGTCAAAGATATTCATTTCGAAACGGAACGGAGAGGTAACTCGTTATAGTATAAGCCATCACCATGGCATCTACAATGAAAAACGAACGAAGCTGTAGTTTTGATGGATCTGTGTTTTTCTTACCGTGGTACATGAAATACATTTATATCTAACACAAACAATATTACACTTTACATTAAAAAAAAACAACAGATAATAAAGCTTGCATGTTTCGAATCCGATGACCGCAGTTTGACATTATGTCAGGAGGTCTACAATGATTAACGTACATCGATTGCTCTGAAACAAAGGATCAACGAACTTCGGACTTATACCAACATGTTTGTGGTAAGTAAAACGCCGAGCCAGAGCCGAGCGAGCTAGCTTCCTTCGATTTTCATTGTAGACCCACTGCTACAGGTCATAGTTACTATTGATTAGCTTCTCAGATCAATAACCGAAATGACATAACTGTGCCACCAGCCATTACATACTACATCTATAATGCATATAAGTATGTTGGATTACTGAGACTGAGGTACGCGCCACCAACACAGATTGAGATGACTGGTCATGACGCCCGCGGTGAGATGGCGGTCCAAGTCACATGAAATTGCCGTGCATTTACATTAATATTTTTTTTTTACATAATAATCTCAAACATTTATGAATTATTTTATTCTTTTGAAATATTTTATTTGTTGTTACCACCTCATTTCAAACATGTACTTTGACGTTTTATTCGTATAGGATCAATTTTCCTTCATATTATTTTGATACAATTCTCCGCTGGTATTTTACCTAACTAGCTAAGGTCCTTGTTAGTTACTATCTGTTCCCTTTAAGTACCCTACAATCATTATTGCAGCCAAATAACTCTACCCTGAGGAAACCTGAGGCTTTTAAGTACTGCAAGTTAAAAACGGGTTTTACTTTGTTATGAAAATATCTAAAATAAGATTAATATTTACTTTTAATGGAGCGTACTTGCGATGTTGTCCCGTTGTTACCAAAGTTTGTCCGCATAATTACTTTACAGGTAGATCATAAGACGTAAACAAGGATAATTTAATATTCTTCAAAGTTATAAACAAGATTTATAGCACAGTTTGTTAACTGTGACCTTCACCTACCCAAATCTGTATTTTAATATATAATAAAAATCTATCAGTATAGGGGCTTATAATGACATGACAAAATAAATAAGACTGTAGTGAAGGGACAACCCCTTATCGGGTGGCTCCAATTTCGAATAAGAGTTCTCATTTCACCTATGAATATCTTCAAAATGTTCACCACACAACTTCGAAAATTGATTGGTACTTCTCGTTCTTAACCTGATCATATTATAAGTTACTCAATAAAAATCTGACACGGACTTTCGAACTGTTTCTTGTTTGGGCTTAGATTGCACATTGTAGAAACAAGAAATTTTGCACAAGAGTTTCCTTTTAGATCACATGTGATTATTAGAAAGGAGTTTTAGAAATGTACCCCTTATTAGGGTCACCTTTTGACCTTTTTAACCCACGTAGAGCAGCTGTTAAATACAAACATACCATCACGCCAAGTTCTTGGTGCGGTAGGCAGAGAGTATAGAGCGCCATTTCACCTATTTCGTGCTTCAATGTTTATACATTTTCTAAATGGCACAGTGAAAGCTCTGAGACTAATACCATCAATGTTTTCATTTAGTTTCAAACGTAAACAGATTAAAATTGTGCGTGCTCAGTGGCCAGGCATACTAATTTAGAGTTTTGTTTCCAGAATATTTTTTATAACTTTTGGATATAGAGGCTTTTTAAGTTGGATCGAATACACATTAGCTTTGAACCTATCTACATATATGTATACCGCTGTATAGGTGGCAAATAGGCATGCGGCCCGCCTGATGGTCAACGGTTGCCGTAGCCTATGGACGCGACGCTTGCAACTACAGGTGTAGCTCGCGCGTTGCCGACTCTAAAACCCTTTTCTGTAGATTTGTAGTTTTTTGTTACCGGTGTAAAAGGTGAATATATTTTTTGTCTATTTTGTTTTATTTCATGTTATTTAATTTCTAAAAATAGTTATCAATTAAAGTATCATAACGTCTTAATTGACATTTAATTATGAGAAAACAGATTAAACTATTTACAAAAGCATATCTTAATCTACCTACTTATAGATAAAAGATCTGACCCAAACCGGGATCATGCGGTAGCGTGCCAAGAATGCTGGCAGCATTGCCACGCTGGATAGCAATGCTGATTCTCTGAGCGAGATATGTTCCAGCACGCCTGTCACGGGAGGCCTCAACCAGCCGACGTGAGACCTCATTGAAAAGCTGAATAGATCCTGGCCCCAGGGACCCAGAGTTTCAACCGCAAATGCAGAAAATATGTGCCCTGAACCAAGACATGCATATTTCCGGCGCTTGAGGCACTCCTTCATGAAATATATTTTTATACACAATTACCCATACATTTAATTTCCTTCCATTATTGTTCAACTCAGTTACTCATAATAACTAATTAAATATACGTATTTAAATAATTATAAAGCATGTACAGCAACATATGAATTGATTAAAATATGAATAACCTATATATAATATTAAGACGTACCAATATTAGGTTTGTGATTCACCTTGTTATTATAGTAATGGAAAATCGCTTCATCTTATGCCTCTCACCGCTTCAAAGACTTAAGATGCTCGCGATTATGTGGGATCACGTGCCGCCCCCGGATAGCTGTTCCACTGACAGACTCTTACACAATATTTTTTATTACTTTCGTATTTATACATAGGTTTCCGAATGTATTTTTTTATGTAACTAATATTTTATGTGAATGGGTACAGGGGTTGAGAGTTAGACCTAAGAAAGATAGATGGACTGTCTAAAAGATGATATGGCGAGAAAGGAGGTGAATACAGAGATGACGGCTGATAGAGAGGAATGGAGGAGGAACAAATATTGCGCCGACCACAAATAACATGGGATAAGGTCAGGGGAATGATGATTATCGAACGTAACTAGGCACTTTTATGTGGTTAGTGGAGACTAACGTTACTTTTGCTATCGATTTAATATTAGGTCCTTACATATGAAATTGGCGTTTTTCGTACTGGCCACTTTAATCACGAATTTCTCCTCTTTGGTAAGGAATTCCAAATTCAAATTTGTACAGCTATAGACTCATGTATTTGTGCTTCGATGATCGTCATTCATTTGTTTTTTTTCTTCTGTTTTTTTCTGTTTGCGTCACTCATTTTACAAAATGGAAAACCTTAAATATCGCATTATTTACGAGTACGAGTTCCGCCGTGGCACTAGTGCTGCGGAAACAACTCGAAGGGTGAATGATGTGTATGGCGGTCGTGTTGCAAAAGAAAACACAGTTCGTTTTTGGTTCCAACGTTTTCGTTCTGGAAATTTCGACCTGCAGAACAAGCCCCGTGGACGGCCTGAGACTCAAGTTGATAATGAAGAGTTGAAGGCTATTGTGGAAGCGGATCCTTCGCAAACCACGTCCGAGTTAGCTGCAGGCTGCAATGTTAGTGATAAAACTGTTTTAATTCACTTGAAGCAAATTGGGAAGATTAAAAAGCTTGAAAGGTGGGTACCTCACGAATTGACTGAAACAAACCGGCAAACGCGCGTCGACTGCTGCGTTACATTACTAAAGCGGCACAATAATGAAGGTATTTTAAACCGAATCATTACCTGTGATGAAAAATGGGTTCTTTACGATAATCGGAAGCGCTCAGCGCAATGGTTAGATCCTGGCCAGCCAGCCAAATCCTGCCCCAAGCGAAAATTAACCCCAAAAAAGTTACTTGTAAGCGTTTGGTGGACTAGTGCCGGTATTGTTCATTACAGTTTTTTCAAATCTGGCCAGACTATTACGGCTGATGTCTATTGTCAGGAATTGCAAACCATGATGGAAAAGCTAGCGGCTAAACAACCTAGGCTGGTCAATCGCTCCACGCCACTGCTGCTTCACGACAACGCTAGACCACACACTGCGCTACAGACGGCTACTAAATTAGAAGAGCTTCAATTGGAAAGTCTAAGACATCCTCCGTACTCCCCGGACCTTGCTCCAACAGATTACCATTTTTTTCGAAATTTGGATAACTTCTTGCAAGGGAAAAAATTCAACTCCGATGGGGCAGTCCAAATCGCCTTCAAAGATTTTATTGATTCCCGTCCGACTGGTTTTTTTAGTAAAGGGATCAATGAACTACCTATGAGATGGCAAAAGTGCATAGAAAATAATGGTTCATACTTTGATTAATTAAATATATTATATTAAAAAATATTCGACTTTTTGTTCCTCCCATACAAAACGCCAATTTCATATGTAAGGACCTAATATTATATATCTGCGGGATTGATTCTTCTTAATCTACTAATCGAACGCAATTAGATCCCGATTAACGAATTTTTTTTTTATTATTCTACAATCCTATTTCAAGCAATAGTACACGGTAAATAAAAGGACCAATATTATTATTATTATTATCAATATAATAATAGTATTAAATAATATAAAATATAGTATAAAATAAGGCACTTATGAAGGTCTACTTTAGCACTACTTCGTCTTGCCGCACTTAAATGTTTCTAGGTGTTAAAGTGACTCAAATATGAAATAAGTAACGAAGTAGTATGCTTAGAATGCTTTCCTTTGTTGAAAAGCTCTGTGGTGTGTGAATCTCCTTAATTAAGTTCCGCAAAGCTCTGTTCTGAGCTGGAATTAAACCCGGCCACGTCACTAAAGAGACGCCCGTACTTACTGCAGCAAATACGTGCCAGCCACTATGGCTTCTCATTTCGGATATTTCTTATTCAAGTCTAACTTAAATAATTGGGGCCGGCTGGGGACTGTCCCTCCACCTTACACCGCAGTCAAATAAAACAACTTTGATGTAGGTAGTGCTGTGTTTCTGCGGCAAGGTTGCCAATGCTCCACGAGGATACGCTGGGCTAGTAGTAATGTTGCTAGCACAGTGAGTTCTCATCAACAGGGTTGGCAACGCGTTATTGATTACCTTGGTATCGCTGGCGGCTGTAGGCTACCGTGACTGCTTACTATTAGGTGGGCCGAGCGCTTGTGTGCCACCTTAGTGGTATATAAAATCGAGCTACTCTTGTGCATTTTCAAGTGCAATAAAGTGGTAAATTCCGATAGAGTACCCCTCGCCCTCGGGACTATAGGTGTGGTCGCTTGCACGAATCCTGAATCTTTTATGGTGCCGTGAACCCAATCTGCGTCCGAGTTGGACGTTAACATGGAAATTGGAAAATATTCTATTCCTTTTACTAAAGCAGTTTGAATATTGTACTTTTAGGATATTGTACTTTTACAGTGTACTTTATTCAAATTGTACCCATATGGGTGCTTGCAATATTGAAAGACATTCGTTAAAGAAACTAATATCATTTCGCTAAGCCTAACCTTACAAAAGCTATTTTAAAATGATTTACTACCAAAGCCAGCTTAAGATTACTAAAAGTCACGTATCCTTTACCAAAACGTGTTGAACTCTACAATAAAATAGCCCATTTCCCCTCATTACCACGTGACTATTTAGCCTGCCAGTGCCACCGACCGGGGTCAAATTCCGTAGCTTACCCGCTGGATTAAATCCACTCGCCTGAACTATTCCACACAAAGCCTGATCGAATGCCCCGTGAATATTTTACCTGGGTTAGTGTTGTCCTTTATTTGCTCAATGCCGGGATATTTCGACTGTGGTTTGATTGGACTTATAAGTAACTAATAAGTTTTTATGAAAAATAAATATTGAATAAAACCGCTCTTTTTAAATTTCAGGATAAACTAAAGTTTATTTTTTATATGGTGTATTTGAACTCATAGCTAAGTCAGGACAACGTCTGTCGGGACAGCTAGTATGTATATAAGTCTCCGACTAGAGCTAGAAATTGAAGTAGCGATTGGCAGTATCGAAACGCAAGAAATGACAAGGTAGGGAACGAAGCGCCATTGAGATTCAATTACTATAACACAATCAATCAGAACCTTAGGGCGGAATTAAATCAATATTCCTTCGACCTTCACCCTTCCTGACGAGGGTCCGCGGCGGGGAGCCCGAATCATTTTATATGTATTATTGTTATTTATATACTGTACCTACTTCCATGTCTTGGTTAGGACTAGTTATATTCTATGATCTACTTTTTCCTAGTATTAGCATTGTCCAAAAGCCTCATATCCAAAAACAATAGAGTAATACAGTCAAGCGAGTTCACAGGTAAGAAATGTAAGGATGTAATGGAGCGAAAAGGTGAGGAACGTAGAACTGGAAGAAGTAGTGAGAATCTAATAAAAATCAAGAAGGAATATACGTTATACAGAATAGTGTTTTTTAAACTTTCGCGATTTAAACACATAGTAATGACATGAAAACGGGTCTATTACGCGATATTAAATTCAGTCACCACGTGACCACGTGACCACGGCCGATGCAACTCGGTCGAAACGTCGGGAGGTAAATAAACAATTTAATATCGCGTATAAGACCCGTTTTCATGTCATTAATACAGAATAGGATTTATAAAGGAGTTTTAACACTAGCTTTGGCAGGCAAGGCTCTGAAAATTATTCCAAACAAAAATCAATCATAATTGTTTATGTAGCAATTTTGAAGATATATATATAAATATATATGAAATGACAACATTTCAAATGAACTACCTATTTCTGTATACATCGCGCCGTATCATTATTATCAAAGCATTAGTAACGGAATATGTTTGTATGTGATGGTTTAATCAAGCGTACATTCTACTCTAAAATGTCATAATATATGTAATTTGCTACTGCGTGTTACTCAGTCTTAAGGTGAGTTTAGACTAGAGCATTTACTTGTACTTGTAACAGAACAACAATGTACGATATGTTCCAGTGTATCAATCACCCTTTCACAAACCAAACGTCGCGACTTGCTTTGGAAACTGAGCTTTAACCTGTATTGTACCATAGTGAGAACGTTACGTTTAAATAGAAGTGCTAGAGAAAATGCTCTAGTGTATACTCACCTTTCAGTTACGCAAAACAAGCAAACATTTCGTGCTTGTTACATACACCCGCAGCAGCTGGTTTCATAAAAAAAAAACCGCTCTGTTTCATTGATTAAAATAGCTGATAGTATTGGTAGACGAAGATTATTTTAAAAACGTAGACGTAACGATCCGAAGTTTTGTCAAAAAATTACACTTCTATTTTTGATATGGCCTAGTTTGGGAATGTATCTGGAGAATGGCGTTCAGAGGGATGGATCTGTCAAGTTGTTCCTAAAATATCTTAAATGAGGATCATTAGTTTCCACTATTGATCCTCGTTGAAGATATTTGAATGATTTCACAAGAAATGCGCCTTTTTTTATACCACTAAGGTGGCAGACAAGCATACGGCCCGCCTGAAGGTAAACTGTTAACTGTAACCCTAGCCTATAGACGCTTCCAACACCAAGGGTATCACTCGCGCGTTGCTGACCCTACTACTAGAAATACGTGAAGATCCCTAGTAATATTAAACACCTCCTAGAAATATTTCTACTAAAATACGACCGTTAAATGGTGACTTAATGTAGCTCCTAATAAAACACGCTAGTAACATCGATATATTTAATCACATAACACTTTTCTCGACGTTACGGCACGGTAATGAACCGCAATGTAAACTGAACCCCTACTTTTGAACCAGTTAGTTAAAGGAATTCTCGTATTGAGTTTCGCGTTTAAGATTAGGAATTTGCACTTACAACGGGACTCATTACGAGATGTTCAATGTGTAATATTGTAGGATATTGTTGTTGTTATGCTTTGATGTTACGTTGCGAGATTGATGTGTTACGTTGAGTGTCGGTGTGTTTATATAACTGGGGGTGGGGTGATTTTAACACTGACTACACAATTTCGTTACATAATAATGCCGTTTGTGTTACAATATCACGGTTCTGAGTTATTGATGACATACGAAAGGGTCTTATTAATATGTGTTTAGATCGCGAAACTTTAATTGATGGAATAAAGAAGTGGATGAAAAATGAAAAAAATACAGAGCACTGAGTTTCTTGTCGGTTCTTCTCAGGCTATTTTCCGAACCGGTGGTATTTAGACCTTAGCCTGCCTTATTAGGGCCTAAATTGAATAAATTATTTCTTCATTTGATTTTTGATTAATGTTCAAGAAGAAGTGTGTAAGTCAAGAGTGTAATGGCGCTTTATACTGTCAGCCTACCCCTTGACGGACTGGCGTGGTTTTCTGTACGCATTTATATTCTCTCAGGTAGGTTTCAGTACCGTATATACTTAAATGCACATCCTTCTTACTTCAGCCGCATTGAAAAATTTACCCCGCAGTCGGAACTTTTGGTAAACCGCTGATATCTTGTGTATTTAATTAATAATAAGGGTAAATTAAACGGTTTACATTAAGTGATACATTTTCTTGCAACTGCAGTAAATGACATGATTTTTAAAAATAGTGTCCGAATTATGATATATTTCGTATAGCTGTATACAAATTCAGCGAACCATTTACTTTTCATTTTGTCAAAGGATGTGATTCGGAACCGATTGGTATAATATTGGTGTCTGGTGGTGACAATACACACGAAAAGGAGAAAAAAAAACTTGTCAAAAATTGCTGTCACGCGGGAGGGTGCCAAGGAGGCTGGCAGCATTGCCCCGCTGTATGGCAATGCTGATCCTTTTCGTAAAATATGTTCCAGCCATCTTACCACCGGAGACCTCGATCAATCGTCATGAGACCTCCTTGTACAGGAGGTGAGCCCATAGACCCCATGGCCTCAAGATCACTACCGCAAAGAAACATCATGGGCGAGAAGAAAGAAAGAAAGAAAGAAAGAAGGAAAGAGAAAGAAATATATAACATTTATTCATAACAATACAACACATCGATATAAGAAAGGAAGACAAGTGTAGAAGAAGCATATAGTGTCGTTATGAAACGGTCCCAACTCAGCATTCGCTGGTAGGCTTGTGACGGACTACCAACGCTGATCTTCCGCTGCTGGGACCAGTCCGTGACGTCACGTGTCGGGAAAAAGGATATACTTATTAATATGAAGATAGTCTGCCAATCGTTGATAAATCATTCTAAGCTTAAAGAAAACGGTCGTTAATCTACCCTATATAATATTATAAAGAGGAAAGATTTGTATTTTTGTATGTAACGAATAAACTCAAAAAGTACTGGACCGATTTTAATAATTATTTTTTCATTAGAAAGCTAAATTATCACTGAGTAACATAGGCTATATATAATACTAGCTGCCCAACCCGGCTCCGCACGGGTGGACAAAATATTTGACAAATGTCTATGCTCCGAAACTTATGTCTACCCGTGCGAAGCCGGGGCGGGCCGCTAGTAATAGTTACATTATATCATTACAAAACGAATTAGTGCAACCCGCTCGCAGCGGGCCCTTTACCCAAGTCTATCAATAAATGTCTACCCTGCATTAATTATGGCGCCCAGGTGGTAGACGTGAACTTTTAAATAAACTGACTCTGTCGATTGATACCTCAAGGCCTCTGTATAGTTTGCGGTTGTTTTAGACTTTGTGAGCTAGCGTTGGGCTTCAATCAAATTTAAATCATTTATTCTGTTTAGGCCCTAATAAGGCACTTATGAAGTCTAAATTACCTTACTTACTCATATCATATCAGAATTGATCAATTACTTTGTTGAGTATCACTAGGACTATCGATTAAAAATTATAAGATAAGGTTAAATTTTCGCAAAATCATCAATACACACAAATATATTGAAGTGTCTTTTTGTAATGAAAAAATTGCGGCATTTTACTTAATGCGTAATCAAGTATATCCGTTACCCATAAAAAACTGTATGTAATTTCTTGGTCCGTCTGACTGTCTGTTTGTTCCGGCTTATCTCCGAAACGGCTAAACCGATCTTAACGGGGTTATCTCTGCGAGATATCTGATGTTATAAGGCGTAACTTAGGCTACTTTTATTTTGGAAGAAAATATAGTCCTGCGCTTAAAATCAAAACCCGTGAGATTGTAAATAAATCCGATTTCCTACTTCCTTCCTTAACTTACTTTCAAGTAGTATTTAATTGTTGTAAATCCTACGTAGACTTAGTCATATACTCTTGTGTACTGCATTGCTGTAACTTGTTAACTTATTATTATGTAAATTGTTCACGCTCGTAGTTTTAAGTGTACTCGTTTTGTCCGAGAGATGTCGCCACACGTCATTTACATCGCACCATTGTTTCATTCCATCAATTTACTATGTCAAAGATCATACTACGATAAAACCTCTCTCGGTTATTTCTGATTATACGTCTCTATAGCAACGCTGTTGTCTTTTTATCAAAGCACCCTGACCTATCAGAACTCCGTCGTCGTGAAGAGTGTGAATAAAATTAATTTTAGTTGTTAATTTTTATGCATGTCGTCGCTTCCTCCAATTGTAATGACACTTACTTATTATTACTATGTGACTTATATTGTGTTAGTGCTTATTACATTGGTAGCCATATAAATAAATAAATAGACCATGCCAAGATCAAAACCCAACACCTACACAAATAATAAAGCTGCAATGCATACAGTACTTAATTACTTGTTGAAAGAGTAACTAGCTTTGTTCGTAGCGTGCTCGAAGTACCTTAGTAATTAAATTATAAACGGAATTCTTTGCCAACTAACTGGAGGTAGAGTTTAAACGAAATGTCTCTGTATCTTGAGAGATTTATAATGGAAACTATCTAGATACTTTATCAGGTACAGTTAAGTCCATTTAATAAGGACAGTATTTCTGAGTTTGTTAGGCCTTTTATCTATAACCATTAGGGATTCGATTAGTGGTAATTTAGACCTTCATAAGTGCCTTATTAGGGCCTAAACAGAATAAATGATTTTGATTTTGGTCAACAAATCGCAAGTGCTACCCTTGGTGTTGCAAGTGTCCATAGGCTACGAATACCGCTTACAATAAGGTTGGGCCGTATGCTTGTTTGTCACCTTAGTAAAATAAAGAAATGTAAACACCTTCTGCTTCTCATGGTTGTAGTGGTGGGCAGCCTTGGTCTGCATTCGTGAGTAAAGGAGTTTTTTCTCGGATGTGGATGGCGAGAATATCTGTTGCTACCCGGGCAGCGTCGGTTTCGTAGCTAGCTATTTAATATTAAACTAAAAAAAAAATTAATCATAAAATATTGTTGATAACACATTGTACACTTTGATAATTATCGTTCTCTCTGTTCACGCGTAGAACAGAACTAATAAAAAACCCGCACCTGGCAACACTAATAGCGTCAAACTCGACTTTTTGTTATAACGACCAACCAAGCGACCAACGTATTGTATATTCTATTGTAAAAAGGTAATAAATTTGGCTTCTTGTCGCCTGAACAAGAAAATGGTGCCGTGACCAGGATTAAAGACAGGACGCTACTCGCCCAACCAGATAAACACTGAAAACACGTCACGGGTTTCGGTGTAACGTGAAAAATTTAGAAACTCAATAATAATTTATTAACTTTTTCGACAAGCCTTACAAAGTTACGCTCTGTGGCCATACAGACCTGTCAAAAATAACTTTTTTATACCACTAAGATGGCACATATGCTTATGGCCCGTCTGATGGTAAGCGGTCACCGTAGTCTATAGCCGCTAGCAATACCAGGGGTATCACTAACGGATTGCCAACCCTGTTGTTTGATGAGGACTCGCTGTGCTAGAAACATTACTTCTAGCGCAGCGTATCCTCGTGGGGCACCGGATTTCTTTTACCTTGGCCCTACTGTAGTAATAATGTGAGTATATTTTACGAGCACATTCCTTGATCTGTGGATACAACAAACAAATTTACCCTTTTTACATATCTTAATAGTAACCATAAAGTAGAATATAATGTTTGTGATTCTAGATAGAAAATAGCAATATCTAACATTGTTTGTTTAGGAGCAACGCCTGTTTGCTAAAGTGACTTGTTTTTTCCTCAATACTGTTATCGACATTTTCTATCGAAACCTCATTAATAGTGATTTTTAGGCTTGCCGTGTTACCATTACTTAACGTAGTATATTATCTACTCTGAGCCATTACTTTTTAAGGTTACCATCGTAGCCTCAGGTATCATGTGTTTGACAGGTAATTATGTTATCTTTCACATAGTCCATCCATCTTTTCTTAGGTCTACCTCGACCCCTGTACCTATCCACATTCATACATAAATCCTTTCTTACCACATTATCTTCATTCCTCCGCATAATATGACAAACGTTTACTCCTCAACTTTTCAATCACTGAAGCTATTTTTAAACTTCCTCTAATAAACTCATTTCTTACCTTGTCCATTCTCGTATCGCCACAAATCCATCTCAACATACGCATCTCATTTTTCTTTCATCCGTTGCCTTTGGGGCCCAACACTGATCCATACATAGGTATATTTCATACGTAGTTTCATATTATCAGTCTTAGTATTTTTATTAATTTATTTATTTAATAATTGCACGTGTATCACATGGTATACATACATTATACAGTACTTATATCTATAATACACACCCTGTAGGGCACAGCGATTGGGAGGAATACGCTTAGTGAGTACAGTATGTACTTATAGCTATAATACACACCCTGCAGGGCACAGCAATTGGGAGGAATACGCTTAGTGAGTAGAGTATGTACTTATAGCTATAATACACACCCTGCAGGGCACAGCGATTGGGAGGAATACGCTTAGTGAGCATTCATTACATTATATAATAAACCTGTTTTAATGATACAAATCAATATATTTAATTTTATTTATCTACTTATCTACTTAGAGGTATTCATATTATTTCTTCTATTGTTTTATTTCTATCATCTGTAGTGAATATAGAGCGCCATTTCACTCTTGACTTGCACGGTTTAGTTTATTCTACATTCTCTTCATACATGTCCGCCGGCTTTTACTGCTTACTTTTCTTTTTCATTCGTACAATATGTCCAAGCGAGTGTGTTTTGACAACTTAGAACATCGTGAAAACTTAAGGGTTATCGTGTGACTGTGACTCACTGACAGTGCCCTTCGCTCCCTTTCGAAGTCGTCGTGACCAGGGTCGAGGGTCAGCACGTGTCTCAAGTACTTTAACCTTATGTAACGCACCATTTACTTTGAAGACGCAGGCTCATATTTTCTCTTCCAATAACTGAAATTCTACGACAGTAAGAATATTATCTAAATAAAAGATTTTTATAGCTTACTTAATATCGCTGAGTACTTAGTTACTAACCAGAAGGGATATTCTATATGTTTATCCCATGTTTTCATGTATCTATTTCGTTCAAAATCTGTTAAAATTTTGTCGCTTTAGATTTATTCAAGTACTTGGAGATGTTTTTGCTAATCGTTACATTTATAATGCCACTTCTAGCTGCATTCTAATTAAGTAGCGCTGAAGTTCGCCACATATTTGCAAGGGATTTACTAGAGTGAAATCCGGTGCGAGTAGAGGATGTGAAATTTTCTAGCATTCTTAATGAAACCAGTAGCATACATGTAGTGAAATGAGAAATGAAATGCAAATTGTTTATTCAGCTAAGGCCCTCTAAAGAACTTATGAAAGTAATTTTACCGCCGATTCTAAAAGAATCCTGAGAAGAACCGGTAAGAATCTCTTTGACAATCTTGATATTGTGTGTTTCTTAAATCTACATCTACATCTACACTTCTACACTCTACACTACTATTATAAAGAGGAAAGATTTGTATTTTTGTGGGTTTGTATTGAATAGGCTCCGAAACTACTGAACCGATTTCAAAAATTCTTTCTCCGTTAGAAAGCTACATTATCACTGAGTAACAAAGGCTATATATTATACTAGCTGCCAACCCCGGCTCCGCATGGGCAGACAAAATATTTGATAAATGTCTATGCTCCGAAACTAATGTCTACCCGTGCGAAGCCGGGGCGGGCCGTTAGTAATCAATGAATTAATTAGTATTGTACTACATTCTTTGTATTTCACTCATTTTAGTGAACACGCTAGTGTTATCTGTGATATTGCAGACCTCAATAGATTACGGTGACCGCTTAACATGCGGGTCTTATGGTTGTTTGCCACATCAAACCGAATTTAAAACCAAAGTATCAAATTCGCATTTTAATATGGAATATACAACAATTATCGTACATACATTCGTAAGCCGCTTTGCCTAAAGTACTCTATAGAGCTTTAGAAATTCAATAGACAGGAGACGGACAGACGGGAGTTATTCAATTTCACTATACTCAACAGCTCAGAGATGTACACGTTTGTTGCGGATTATGTGTTTGTTAGGTTATTTTATTATTTTGGTTCTTGCGGCGTGAATGTGTATTTTATACTCAGATTAGGTTGGCCTGCGATATGGTAAGCTGTGATATCGCGTTGTCATCTTTATTGTTTGCTAACTGTCGCGACAGACATTGTCCTGTCTTAGCTTTGAATTCATGTGTCAAATAAACCATAGAAAAGGACCTTTAGATTATCCCGAAATTAAAAATGATCCGGGTTTTATTTAAAGTATTCTTTTCATAAGAACTTTCTCCTGATAATAACGAATACAAAAATATTAAGCGTAATCGGCCCAGCCGTACACGCGTGTTGCCGTGACCAATTAAAATAGGCCTTCTTCTTTATCTGGAACAGATCACATCTCGTGATAAGGCCGCCAATTGTACCGATTTATAAAGTTTTTTATGTTCTTCAGTTATACATTTTGGTGTACAATAAACAGTTATCTATCTTTATATATATGTTATTTTATAGATTCGGTTGGCCTGCCTTATGGTAAGATGTGATACCAATGGTATTGAAATACCAGGGTTATCACCATTTTACTCTTTATAAAATGTACTGTTTATAAAAGTAGAAGTAAAAGTATTTATTTAGATCGATTTGAAATTGAATCCATCTGTTTTGTACAGTAACCAGTTTGAAAACAATTTGGCAAGGGAATAAACAAAACGAGCCGAGAATCCCAGTTTCTGGAGTTAATGACGCGCGAAATTATACTTAATTCCGATTCACTAGCTTCTTATTTATCTAAATAATAAGATAAAATTATTACTTTCTCTTGCTATTAGGCTGCAGTCACACTTAACGTGATGCACCTCTTCTCGTAATGTTTGAAGGCTTATTACAATATTTTATATACTTTCACCTGTCCCGGTAGGTATGTGTAAACTATTTTTCATACCCCTGAGTGATTAGGTTGGAATTTGGCAATGAGATAGATTATATAAGGGGAAGGATATAGGCTACATTTATCTAGAAGTAAAAAAGCCGTGGCGGCCTTGTGGTTGAAGCAACAGGCCTGTCATCTGATGGGCCCAGGTTCGAGTCCCGGCCTGTACCACTGAGTTTTTGTGATTAATCACACCATGAGCTTTTAAAAAGAGAGGTAGGGCGATTTAGGACTTCCCGTGGGTTATCCCATTTAAATTGGAGCCGCCCGCCTGGGGACTGTGCCTCCGCCTTACAGAAGACCGCAGTGAAATAACACTACTTGATGTAGTGTTGTGTTTCTGCGGTAAGTAAGGTTGCCAGTGCTCCACGAGGATACGCTGGGCTAGTAGTATTGCTGCTACCACAGTGAGTCCTCATCAGCAACATGGTTGGCACCCCGTAGTGATACCCCTGGTATTGCTAGCGGCTATAGGCTACGGTGACTGCTTACCATCAGGTGGGCCGTATGCTTGTGTGCCACCTTACAAAAAAAAAATAGAAGTACGCGGGCGAAGCAGCGGGTAAAATCTAGTAATTTATGGCAAAACAACGTTAGCTGGGTCACCCAGTAATAATATGATTAGATTAGATACGAGTATATCATAGATTATCACTAGCCAAATTATGTGTCATAAGTTGTCCAGGTTCATTTCAGGGTAGGCAACACGCGATTGATACCCCTGGTTAGAATAGGTTACGGTGACCGCTTACAATCAGGCGGGCCGTATGCTTGTTTGCCACCTTAATGGTATAAAAAAATGTTTCGGTGTGATTGCGCATGTGCTAATTCGATTTCATACCATTCGCTATAGCTCTGATACGGATGCTAGTACAATTTCCACTTGGATTATTCCAGATGTGTTTGGCCTTCAGATATTGATTCAGAGTCTGCTGTGTTGTCTGTGCGAGATTATCATAATGTTTATGCATGTGGTTTCACTACGTAGGGCTGCGAATGATACCTACGTACGAACATATAGGACGTACATTTTCGAAATATTATTATATTATTATTAAGCCGCGGTGGTCTTGTGGTTGAAGCAACTCAGGCCCTTATGAAACCTATGAATGTCGTCTACGAACTACAAACTTTTTTTAAACCAGTAATTGTCGAGTTAAGTTTCTTGTCGGATTCTTCTCAGCAAAAAACTACCTTATAAATTTTCTTTATACTTGTAAGAAGAACCAACAAGAACCTTAATAAGGCAAATTTCATAACTCTAGAAGTTTTAGGCCCACCCTAAGAACAATAACAAAAGCAATAGAAACCGTACTAAAATGTCAGTAAAATATTATTTGTTTGTACTATTTTTAGTTATAAAATCCATAGGTCACTGGTTCACATCCGGCTCGAAGGACCAGTGTACAATGGGATTAAAACCATTGTAAAGTTGTATTATTTTTGTTGTTTATTTTTCTTGTACTTCATATTTTTTCTTATGACTTGTCCTGATACAATGGCAGTGACGTTGAATACTTTTTAAACATATTGGATATGTGTTAGAAAGGGACAAAAAACGTGTGTGTATTCAAAAATTAGAAAGTTTTCATAGATTTGTCTAATTCAAAAACTTAAGCCTAAAGCTAGTCATTATTCTTATGACCCACCTAACTTTCATCAAGATTATAGACTTCATTGGAATTTTATTTAGCAGGAAAATTTTCGATAATTTACTGAATATCTTAAAACGACCTCAATTTTTTTTAATCCTCTTTCTACATGACAGTGCCAAGGCGAGGATTCAAGCCGTAAGCTTATTAAGAATGTCGTCGACAAAGATGGTTTTAATTCCTTAAACGACATGGCATTATTCTCGGCTGCGCTAGCTAATAGCTAGACTATTTAATGCTACCGTTACTTGCAGTTATTGCGTCATCTATCTCCCTTTAGGCTTAGGCTACATTCAAGCTGGAATTCTATAACAAGATTCAAGTTTGGGATTTCCCATGGGTTTTCCCATTTAAATTGGAGCCGCCTGACTGGGGACTGCACCTCCACCTTACAGAAGACCGCAGTGAAATAACACTACTTGATGTAGTGTTGTGTTTTTGCGGTAAGTAAGGTTGCCAGTGCTCTACAAAGATACGCTGCGATAGTAGTAATGCTAGGCAAAGTGACTCCTCACCAACAACATGGTTGGCAACTCGTTAGTGATACCCCTGGTATTGCTAGCGGCTATAGGCTACGGTGACTGCTTACCATCCGGTGGGCTGTATGCTTGGGTGCCACCTTAGTGGTATAAAAAAGAAGTATTCAAGTATCGTTTGATCTTAGTTCACCTGATCCTTAGTTGATGATATAATCTATACTCCAAGTAGATTTGTAGTGTGTCAGGGACCCCTGACACACTACAAATCATTGACACAAGCACTTTTGTTCATACACTCATCATTCATGCAAATGTAGCTAATTCAATGTAAAAGTTGCACGCGCTGACACCATACACACACCTTTTCAGAAGCTGCAAACAACATTATAAGTTCCTCCCGCGCTTGTGTTACAAACAAGATTTGTGTTTCGAGACAAAACTTTGAGAAAGAATGTAATTTTGCGCACGCCAACACTGCAAACTCTTTGTGAGAAAGTTTGGTAAACAGACACTGAATTATTGGTAAATGTTGTATTGGAAATCTAGATTTTTCTGCAAATAGTCTGTAAAGTATTTGTGCTGTAACAGGGAATAACGCTATTGCAGAACTAGACTACGAATTGTCATAAAGGCATGTATCAGAGTGTAAGTTATCACTGCAGCTAGATTATAGGAAAATAAATTAAGTTTGTTAACTCTCATAGAATTAAACTAAATATTATACCAAATGCATTTTAAGGCAAGCAACGCGCGAGTGTGCAAGTGTTCTCAGGCAGCAATAACCGATTTCATTTGGAGCAGCATTTTCTAGTTTGCCGCCTAAGTGAAATAAAGATTTCCTTTTTTAATCAATATTTAATTTGTTGTTAAAAACTGTGTTCCGCTTATCAAGACCAATCACTTGATACCTATATCATAGGGGTTATTAGAAAATTATATAAAGCCGATTACAGCGGCCTCCATATTTCTAAACTAATCAAATGAGTATAATAATAAAAGATGTACCTCACGTGTTTCTCAGAGGTGTGAAAAAATATATACTAACAGAATGAGCATGGTCTAAAAGGCCATTTAACCTACCTTATTTAAACTATTCTTTCGTCGCCACGAATCTGTGAAAGAGTGGTGATATGTCCATAAAATGCGGGTCGGTTCAACCGTTGGTAAATATTGCACGAGGTTCAGTTAGGCCACTAGTTTTATTGCACTGCTACTTGGGGGACTGTTATTACTTTTTTTTGTTAAGAAAGGCTTTTTTATGGAGTCGTATTCTTAGGATTACGTTGGCGAGATTTTTTCTTGTGATGTAAAGTTGGCGTTCCGTTAAATTCGTCAACGTTATGGCCTGATAAACGAAAAAGGTAGGATACTCCTTATTTTTTCATTTTCCAGCCTGCATGTTGCTTAGGGGACGCAGTAGGAGGCCTTTATATTCTCGGCATAAACATTTATTTAAAACCAAATAAGAATAGGTACGTGTTATACCTAATTGAAAATGATGGTCTATCGAATGACCTAAATACACATTGACTTCGGGTCCGCGCTGAAACGCAAGCTATATTAAATGATATTTTTTTTACCACTAATGTGGCACACAAGCATAGGGCCCATCTGATGGTAAGCAGTCACCGTAGCCTATAGAAATACCAGTGGTATAACTAACGAGTTGCCAACCCTGTTGTTGATGTCACTGTGCTAGCGGCATTACTACTAGCGCAGCGTATCCTCGTGGAGCACTGGCAACCTTACTTACAACACTACATCAAATCACCGTGCGGTATTAAGATAAAAATGGAATATAAAGCAAGCGTGAACCCAACATAAACGCAGCCCGGGCACGGCTTCCCTGGACCGAACATACATGTATCCAAGGTCATTTAAGTGAGCTCCGGTTTTTTATTGTGAACTTTTTCCTAGATCCTACGTTCATGTATTATTAGTTCAAAGCCGTGGTGGCCTTGTGGTTGAAGCAACGGCCTGTCATCTGATGAGCCCAGGTTCAAATCTCGGCCTGTACCAATGAGTTTGTCTAAGCTTAAGTACCGTGATTAATCACACCATGAGCTAAAAAATAGAGGTATTGGTAGCGGCTATAGGCTACGGTGACTGCTTACCATCAGGTGGGCCGTATGCTTGTGTGCCACCTTAGTGGTATAAAAAAAATGTGAAGTGGGTCTATTACGTTTCTCTTTGTCAAATGTGTCGATATTTTTGCAAACACGCGTTCTCTAATCAATCAGCACAATCCAAACTTTTTTAAATTACTTATTAGAAGGGATAAGAGCGCTGCCAGGGGGTGTAGGGTAGTGGCAAGGGGGCGCATTATTCAAACGGACAGGACAGACAGACGGACCATTAGTGGATTGAGTGCGGCCTGTCGCAGAGCCCACTGATTTAACTCGTGAGAGTCGACATGTACCGGACTTTTTATTCTCTTTCCCGGCTTTTGCGGGGTCCCGCTATTTTCATTCAAAATCAAAATGATCCTAATTACATTAGACTTAACAAAGAAGTACTTTCAATTTCTTAAAATCTACCTCTTGATTAGTGTGGTTATTTCTGCTTAAAAGAATCCGGGAAAAAATTGCGCAATTACCTAATGTTTAAAAAAAAGATAATGTATTTTTTTCAGACATTAAAAACAGCCGTATATTGAATATAATAATGTCATCATAATTTATTTCATAATAATAATACTTATCAATTTTATTAATCGAGATCGGCGCAAAATGTTTTTCTATTCCATTCCTCTATCAACCGTCATCTCTGTATTCACTTCCCTTCCAGCCATGTCATCTTTCACACAGTCCATCCATATTTTTTTAGGTCTACCTCGACCCCTGTACCCATCCACATTCATACATAAATCTTTTCTAACCACGTTATTTTCAATCCTCCGCATTACATGCCCAAACCATGACAAATCGAATACAACACTTTACGTTATAACTGCGGCTGTGAGCATCTACTACCAATAGTCGAAAGAGTTAATTAAAAACTATAGTTGATTATTAAACTCACAATATAACTTAAGAAAAATAAATGAAATATGGGCTCGGTTTCCGCAGCAGAATAAACCGTCAGCTGGGCCATTCACGGCGGTATAAAAGCTCGCCTGTCCGCGTCGGATAGCGTCCATTGACAGTTATCTAGCTACTTACCATGCTTTTGTTGTAAACCTTATATTTTCGGACGTAATATTTCATTAGATCACTTGCTAACAGCTCCATCATTATACTGGCCTTATCCTAAAAATGTTGGGGCGGCGAATTAATGAAAATTATCATAACCTCTTTCGGTTGGAAAAAGAGTAATGACTTCGAAATGTAAATTAAAAAAATTATTTACTCTAGTAGCTATTTCAAAGAATTGTGATATTAAAAAACTTCATTAAATAATCAATATTGTTCCACTTTTATAAAATGTTTACCTAGCTAAGTCTGTAGCCTGTAGCTGTGGTTGCCTATAATTAGGTGAACCTACTTAACTTGTTTCTTGTGGGTTATAAGTTGTGCGGTGTTTTCATCTGTTGGTGATCCAAATAAATAATTAAATCAACCAAATACTAGTTTCTATATGCGGACCCGATGCTCACGCCGCTACATCCCACAGTACTATGTACTATACCACTATGTGTGTACATATATTTTGTACTATGTATATAATGTACCTACTTAGTGACCGGAGAGGGTCTAATCGGAAAGAAGCAGATCTGTAATTTTTCAAAATGTTTATGTTTTTTCTTTCATTATGATCGAGGGCATTGAGTCCGTCGCCGTCTCTTAGGCACCACATAGTCTTTGATTTTTTCTCAGACGTATGCAGGTTTCCTCACGGTATTTTCCTTCACCGTAAAGCTCGTGGTGTGACTAATCACTGTACTAAAGTTAGAAAACTCATTGGTACAGACCGGTGGGATTCGAACTTGCGTCGCTAGAATAGCAGGCATCGGTCCATACCACTTGGCTACCAGGGCTCATTTTAAGTACACACATATTGTTTACCAGTAGCTGCCGACTGAGTTGGCGAGTGCGCAAAATACTTTAAGAGGTACAACTGATACTAAAGCGGAGTCACCCGTCTGTCCTGCGACCGTTGTGATAAAACGCCTTTTAACTGACACCTTGTATTTACTCGGCCTAACTTGGGCTGCGATAAAAACTCGTTAATTGAATTTTAAGGGAAAAATATCGGAGGGAACTTAGGGAAGTGAGCCGTAAGTCGTCTGGTTAGGAAGGTAATTTTATTTATTTCTTTAGATTCAATTATGCTAAGTAGGTATGTATATTGTGATCATTACTTAACTTATAGCTAGTTAATACGGAGGTAGCTTATTAAGTGGTAATAGTCGCCTTGTGATACGAAATTCGACTACAACGAAATATAAACAACACTAGGAATCAACAAGATGAGAAGACAACGAAGAAACATAGAAAATCCTAGGTCTATGGTCATGCATTTGATACGACTTGTGTCAAACGCAACGGTAGTGTGGGAAATGTTCCTTTTATTAATTGGTCATATCTTTAATGTATAAATATTTAAAATATTAGCTTTCTTTTTGACAAATTTCATACTCCTTCCGCGTAATTTTCATACAGTTTTGGCTTCACGAATTGATAAATAGATCTTAACCTATGATTTTGGATATTTTTATTATCACCATTTCAGATTTAATTATCTGTGGATTGGCACGCAATTCGAAATTCAATTCAGACCCTTTAGCTAACTTCATCGCCTCCCGTCCAGCAGACTTGCCAATTGCAACTGCCTTGAATGGAAAAATAAATAAATAATAAATAAATAAATATAATTATAATTAAATAAATATAAAATAATATAATAGTACATTTTGGCCAGTACTTTGATTAGCCGACATTTTTATATTTTAACATATTTACACAAATCACCAACTTCCAAATCCTCATTTTACAAAGATAAGATAACTACTGCTAATTCTGTTGTACCCAATCATTAAACTAATTTGCCATCCTTATTTAATTCCGCACATAAGAAAGGGATAGCAAGACTTTTTAGTCCTGTATTTTTTTTTAGTGGTTTCGTCCAACATCTATAGTAAGTCATCTATCGACTAAGCTCAGAATACGTTAGCATGTATCTGGGACGTAATACTTCCAATAGCACCGATTTGTAATGGCGGGCCGTCGATCTCGTTTCTACCCAAATCGCCTAGTCTATTGTGTCCAGACAAATAACTTTCCCATGAATATGGACGGCGTGACTCAGCAAGGGCTCTTCAATACTCCAAAATACATCGTCGAAAGTAACTTGTAATATTTTTATTATAAGCTGCTGACGATGCCGTATCGGTTTGTTCAAAACGATAGCATTAATGTACTGGTGATATTTTATGTTGTCATTTCATTCAGAGGGACATAACTATTTATTCTTTAGCAGAGCAAAGACATAGACCTACAATTATTTTGAGCAGTGTTTTAACATTAAAAAGAAATATTATTGTTACATTTGGCCAGGATAAAGTCTGTCAGGTCAGCTTGACATTCAGTATTGTGTGTAAAACGTTAATAATTACATAATTATTTCTAATGAATAATAAATAAAAATATTAGCTTTCTGTACTCATTATTCAAATAAAATACTGTGCCAAAACTTATTTATACTCCTCCATCCGCGCAATTTTAGTAAAACGGCGACGAAAGTATTTCCTTTATAAATAGTATTAAAATTACCATGCGTTTATTCAATGTATCATTACTTCGAAATGTTGTTTATTTCACATATTTCCTTCATATGTCTTACATACAATTAAATACATAGTAAGTAGCAACTGGAACTAAACTACACTGCATATGTGTCGTGAACTCGCATTCATTATACTTCGTTTAATTATTGTTTAACGGACAATGAGTGTTTTAGGTTTTTAACCAATGGATGGCGCTTTATGTAAATATACCTATTATAGCACGCGTTGTAGAGAGTCTCCGTCGCTATGGTATATATCACAGCGACGGAGACTCACCGAGCTTAAACACCAATAAACTGGACTACGTATACTTCTACCATAGTATTAATTACTACCACGCACAACAAGACCTGCTGCTGACTGCCTCCACTTCCGGGACCCAGTATGGTGTCCTACAATTATTGATCTTGACAGGTCTACTTCAATAGTTTATTATTGTTGGAGACCAGCTGAGTTACAATCATGTGATTGTAATAAGATTTATTTGGCATATAAACAACTAGCATTTGCCCGCGGCTTCGCACGCGTGGTTAAATTAATAAGTCAACATCCTATTTTAACCCCTTAGGGATGAAACTTCCAAAAAACCTGAATTATGTTTTTTTAGGCTGACTTGAAGATATAGGATTAAAGATAGCGTGATCACGCAAGAGATTTGTAGATAGAAGCAAGTGTCCTAACCCCGCTCTGTTTTCTTCACAAACAGTTCTTATCAAAAAGAAAAGAACCCTGCAAGAACCACGGGAAAAGCCGCAGGCTCTGGGTAACATCTTTGATGTGAATAGCAATTTATCCATAAATTGATCTTTTGTGTGTTGTTTTATTAGGAAACAATAAGAAATGCTATAAAAATATTTGGCTATGTGAGACTGAAAGCCAGCAAATGTTTCATCCCGTCTCAAGTGCGTGGAAGGACCTCGAGTTTTTCGAAATCTTTCCTTTTTTATCTAAAGGTGATTTTCGACGGAGGGTCGTTGGGTGCAATGGCACAAGGCAAAGAATAAAGCGGGATTAACACACTAGCGACCCGCTCCGACTTCGCACGGATTAGCACAAACCTAAATAAATTATATATGAAAACATTCCTCTAGATCACTCTATCAGTTAAAAAAACCGCATGAAATCCGCTGCGTAGTTTTAAACATAGGGACAGACAGACAGCGGGAAGCGACTTTGTTTTATAATATGTAGTCATATTAATAAAGATATATAGAAAAATACTTTTAGTACTCAATGATGGAAAAACCTCAATAACAATGTGCCCTTACAATGCTGTGTCTTACTCGTAACATAAGTATGTAACTTCAGCACACCATGTTGCTCACGGCAGAAAGTATTAACCATTTTACTCTCGACTTGCACACCTGTTTTGCTTAATTAAACAATTATCAATCTATACTTTACTGTTTTTTAAACTTTCAAGATTTAAACACATAGTAATGAAATGAAAACGGGTCTTATACGCGATATTAAATTGTTTATTTACCTCCCGACGTTTCGACCGAGTTGCATCGGCCGTGGTCACGGGCTGACTGCGTGACTACGGCAAATAAACAATTTAATATCGCGTATAAGACACGTTTTCATGTCATTACTAAATATATACTTTCGTACTAATATTATAAATGCAAAAGTAACTCTGTTTGTTTGCTACCTTCAGTACTAAACAGCTCGAACGATCGCTATGAAATTTGACCAGGCGATAGATTATATCCCAAGGAAGGACATACTCGTAGGCTACTTTTGTCTTTAAGTAAATGCAGACAATATCGCGGGTAACAACTAGTCTCTTTATACATGCGTTAGTCTCTCTCTTGTAGTTCCCTCATGACTGAGGATCTTGGTCATCAACGAGTAGTCCACACTTGGAGTGATTTTTTTTTTTATACCACTAAGGTGGCACACAAGCGTACGGCCCACCTGATGGTAAGCAGTCACCGTAGCCTTTAGCCGCTAGCAATACCAGGGGTATCACTACGGGGTGCCAACCATGTTGCTGATGAGGACTCACTGTGCTAGCAGCAATACTACTAGCCCAGCGTATCCTCGTGGAGCACTGGCAACCTTACTTACCGCAGAAACACAACACTACATCAAGTAGTGTTATTTCACTGCGGTCTTCGGTAAGGCGGAGGTACAGTTCCCAGTCGGGCGGCTCCAATTTAAATGGGATAACCCACGGGAAATCCCAAATCACCCTACCTCTCTTAAAAATTACTAATATTTGTTTCCATCGGCTTCTGTCCATCGCGGCCCTGACGACGGAGCTAAACATGCGTTAGTAGTGGTAGTAAATAGTTAATTTTTATTGTTTTCTCCCGCTATCTCTTGTGCTCTAAGTCCCAGGTCCCTGCCACTGTTCACCCGGGCCCTATAAACTGACAATTCAATTACAAACAACACAAGGTACAGAATTCGAGCATTTCGCCGCCCAATGATATTGAACTTTCGGATTGATTCCGCCAATACACGCACTTGTGTCGAGGTTTTTATTATTAACACGACAAGTGTTTGCTTTGACATATCTATTATGTTCGTTGCTAGTTTGCTTGTGTATTTGTTATTAGATATTGTGGTTCTTAAAACTATTGGTTAAAACTACAGGTATTTTCGTTCAAATTGTTTAGATAATAATAATAATAATAATGTTTGGACATTATCACACAACGCCATCTGGCCCCAAACTAAGCAAAGCTTGTACTATGGGAACCAGTGATAGAATACTCAAATACACTTTTATTGGTAAATACATACTTATAATGCATACCAAACACCCAGACGCAAGGCAAACATATTTGTCATATAAATGTTGCCCCGACGGGAATCGAACCCGCGACCTCTAGCGTAGCAGTCAAGTATATTGACCACTGGACCAGCGGTCGCGTCACTGATATTATGAAGTATTACAAATTAAAAACTAGGACTATATTTATGTTAGAAATAAATATTTTATTAACAACTACAGGGTAACCGCCGACCATAGACCATATTTTCACACCTGTATGTATGTGAGATGAATATGGGAATATTCATCATGGAGATTAACTGGAACAAACAGACAGACAGACCGACTGAGAGTAAAAAAAAAATTTTTCTTTTTATTTTATACCGTATTTATTTCATATGCATTTAGTAAAAACCTGTTATTTTGACATTACAAACAGACACTACCATTTTATTTATTTGTGTAGATAAATCAGAACCTTATCATACGCTGACCTAATCCTATATAGGTCAGTGTTATCATATAAATGTATGCGGGCGTTGAAATGCCTTTATTTGACGTTTGACATACAGTAGGGCGGAATTAATATCAAGTTATTCGTTTATAATACCACCACTCAACCAATTCCGATAAAACTTTGGCGTGTGGTTGTGCGCTGTGAAGGTTCTTAGCTTAATAAGACTTTGCAGTCCGCGCTGTTGACAGACATTTATTACTGTCCTACTCAGAAATTAAATGAGCAAATATATAATCGCTTACCGGGTACAGTTTGTTAACAGCAAAGTATAAATTATCATAAATATTTCAGTATCACAAAAAGTCTAATTTTCCCCAAGTATTGAATTACTCAATGCAAATTAATAATTTAAACGAATCACGATTGAAAGGGGATCGGGAATCATTGGGAGATCTCTGGATCCTTTTTTCCCTATTTTGTCCTTTGAAAGGGAAATAATTTAATAAATTTTCCGAGTGTCGAGTTTCGCCTGTCGATTGTCAAAAATAGCTTTTTTCCATGTGAATAATATTGGACAGTAATACGACTTATATTCCGTCCTCAAAATTTCTTTGAATATGGAAGATACCGGCTTCCCCATGTCATTGTTTTGCTTGGTGAAGGAGGGGAGTCCAATGGGCTGAGCGATGGAGGCTTCGGAGTGTGAATAATCGAATTAAAACTTCTTTCCATTTCCTAAAGCAGTTTCTCTTGTAGCTGGTGACCTACATACAGGCATTGACTAGAGCCTGTTGAAACTTGACTTGCTTATGAGCATCTTATGAGATAGTTGACCGTACTCGAGACCCTTGGTTAGTGCTTAGATAGGGCACAATAGGATATCCCATTTGAAGCTGGAGCCATCCCAGCTTACAGAAGATCACAGCCAAGAAAATACTACTTTTTTGCAGATTTTTTCTAGTGTGTGTAGTGAAGGGAATTAATAGTAGATATTTGTTCGCGCCAAGCTACTCTGGGAGCGCCCCGACCGAACCGCGCTGAACCAAAATTATCCGACGAACACTGTGCGCAGCGCCACGTGCGACAACGGCGCGTCGGAGAAACAGTCGGCGACCGTCCAACACAGAAGCTAGACGGCTTTATTATAACTGTGCCAAATTTGTCAATCTACCTATTTTATATTTTACTTATTACAATCTTCAAGTCAAGCAATAGTGGTTTCAATACAATACAATCCACCTGAACGCACAAGTTTCAATAATCTTATATAGGGATGCACTGTAGCAATAACGAAACTGGTCAACTTAATGCCAGAATAATCGTCTCAAATGTGATTACGCTCAACAACACAGATGATACCGCTAGTATTGCACTCGTCTGCCGGCTACAGTGACCGCATACCATCAGAAAAGCCGTACGTAACGAAATAAAAACTACGTATTAAAAATGTCAAGGCAACTATGTCGAACAAGTATCGTTTTACCAGTCTTCCGTTTAATGTATCCGGCCGGCATGTTTGAAAAGATTGATGAATATAGAATAAGCAAAAGAGGTGTGCAAGTCAAGGGTGAAATGGCGCTCTATACTTTGGGAGGGACTTGGCGTGATTTTTTTTTTATACCACTAAGGTGGCAAACAAGCATACGGCCCACCTGATGGTAAGCGGTCACTGTAGCCTATGGACGCTTGCAACACCAGGGGTATCACTCGCTAGTTGCCGACCCTACAATAGTGATGATATGAATCTGTTTAAAGTAATGCGATGTTAAAGATTTGGTGTATGTTGTTTTCAGGTGAGGGCGAGCGGCGACGCGGCGCGGGCGCAGCAGTGTCGCGCGGCATGCGGCTCCGCCCGCTGCTGCCGCTGCTGCTGCTGGCGCTGCTACGCGCGAAGTGCCTGCTCGCCGCCTCCGCAGGTCAGTCTCACTTTAACTGTAACCACCGTTTTACGAGTTTACGCCTTAAAATTTTCATATAGGCCCCCGGTACGGAAACTCTATGACGATTGAAATGAATGAATACAAGCGAACTCAAATCGTTGTTTGCGCTGTCGGAAAAGTAATACCTAAGTTGTCAGCAAAACAGTCAGTTGTCGGCAAAGTTGAAGTGGTGATTGGCGTACAACGTATCATACAAAATTAACTATAAATGGCAAGCTGAACTTAAGCAAGCAACTAAGCAAGGCCTGTATCGTAAGTTACCGCTTTGGCTAAGGCCGGTGTTAAGGCCGGTTTGCGCTTTGACGCTAAAATGTTAAAGAATAAATATAAAAACAAACTTGCAGAAATCACAGCACCAAACATCTTACATCTTTACTTCCATGACTATCGAATTCTTCCCAACGATATCTCGAACCATTCATTCGCCCAGCCCTCGAAATACAATCGTATATCGCACGCACCAATTCCCAAATAGTTTGGCGTAGAACTAATCTGTTATTCGCATATCTGTCGATCGAAGGCTGTATCACGGTGAGGATTAGCCCAATGCCGCGGTCCCTAATGGTACAATAAGTTCCGTCACGATCGCATAATTCCTTCATCGCTTAAGTCATATGTTAGATAGAAGGAGGTTATGTGTTACACGCAAAACACGAAGACGGACAAGCTCTAACAGAATATAGAAAAAAAAAACGTTGGCCGGCACTTTCAGATTAGGACCAAATCTCTATGAAACATGGATGATGTCCTTTGGAAATATTGTTATTTATTTTCCATTTTTTTTATACGGCTTAACATTATACAAATAAGTGATAACAGTATCACAATAAAATAAATTTACAGAAAGTTATAACTTTACTATCGTAAAAGTATCCAATCAATTACATATGTCACTTGAAGCGTGAAATACCAACTTCACACACAAAATAACCGTAACATTCTAACGTTTCCCACAGTGCTTACCTAACTGCAGTATGTCACTCGCTGCTGATGGAGGCAGTGACAATTGAACTGCGAATATAGTTGATGGCGAACGATAGATTTAGACCATTGCAATATTACTGCTATCGTAGCAAATAGTGCAGGGAACTATACTTCTATGGACGTGCGCTTGTCAACCTAAGTTTTTTTTAGCACGTTTGGCAAACAAGCATACGGTCCGCCTAATGGTAAACGGTTAGCGTAGCTTATAGACGCTTGCAACACCAGGGGTATCAGTCGCGCATTGCCGACCCTGCAAAAATCCCTACACACCCTGCTTGAAGAACCCCATGCTGTACTCCTTAGAGAAAAGGACATCATCCATGTTTCATAGAGATTTGGTCCAAATCTGAAAGTGCCGGTACACACGGTATACAAAAAAATGCGTTGGCCGGAACATTCAGATTTGGACCAAATATGATGATGTTTTTTTTTTGTTTATGTATTTAACACGTGTTTTCATACGACTTCCCCGCACAAGAAATATATATTACATATACATATACATACAGGGATAACGTAACATTTTATTAGTGAAGTGAATACCAGCTAGTAGGTACTCCTAGATACTTTTACCTCAAAAACACGAATAAAAAAATCCTTTTAAAACTTCTGTTATCTATGACAATAAAGTGTGTAATTCAATTAAAATTTCAAAACAATTCCATGTACACAGATCTGGGATCAGTGTTCATACTGTAGATACTTATGTTATATCAAATTGAATATTACCTGCGCAAACAATCAAACGAGGTCGGGGCATGTTCGGTGATATGATTGTAATAGCTCTGATTGATATTACAATTTATGTTTAAATAGATGTTGACTTAATGGTTTGAGATTGGTCTGCTATTGTGGCGTGCTGGCTTATTGGCGTACGTTATTGTGTTTAGTAGTGGTATATCGTGTGCAGTCATTAATATTAGACAACACCGTTAGTATATTTAGTGGGTACTTGACTGCTATAGGTAGCGGGTTTGATTCCTGCCATATGTCTTTATGGGTTTAGTCCATGTTGAACCCCCACAACCTCTGCCCACGTTGAACCCCTGAACATATTCCACGTTCAACCCGCCCGGGGTTGAATAATTATGGCCTTTTTTTAATACACCTTCAACCCTGAATGGACAGTCAAACACAATGCTATCAAAAACAAAACATGTAAATAAAACCAAGTCTCGAAAATCAGTTGTCATACCGTAAAAAGTTGTGAGATCGATTTAATACCAAGTCGGTTAATTTATTTATTCAGTAAGTATGAATTGTTCTCAGTAGTTCCTGTGGCAGTTCTTTTGAGGAACTGTTGAGACCTTCTTTTGGCTATGTATGGCCACCACGGCTAGTATATAATTAATGACTCTATCATATATTTGTGGACACAAAACTTTAACATTATTTGTTCAACACATCTCTTCTTAGTCGCTTCACTCTTGACAGAGTGGTCGTGGTCGTTATGGTTGAGATTGAGTGGCCAGTTTTACAATACGACGCCATTCGTCTCTGTGATTTGCCTTTCTTAGGCAGTCATTTATGCAGTTTATGGAGGTGGTTGCCCAGATTTGGTCTGTCCATCTCATTGGAGATCTGCCCCGTGGTCTGGTACCCTCAACTTTCCCCTGCACTACGAGACGTTCAATGGACTCTCCACCGCGGCGGGACACGTGGCCAAAGAAAGTGAGTATCTTAGCCTGGACTAAGGATGACAGACGTTGTTCTATACCAACGTCCCTGAGAATAGACTCATTGGTACGGAATTCTGTCCATGATACCCCCAGCATCTTTCTCCAGCACCACATTTCCAAGGCGTCTATCCTCTTTTTCTCACTCTCACGTAGTGTCCATGTTTAACACAACGTCAACATTATTTGTGGACACAATACGTCAACATTATTTGTTCACATAGTTACAGGATAAAGACTGTCTCAAGTGACCTGAGTCCCTTGGCCCTAATAAATAACCCCGTACCATATTTTACACCCACAATGAGACCGTACTAAATTGATATTTACGTTGTAATATGGAACATAACTCTCTATTTACAAAGAATATGAATAATGTAAGGAATAAATAAACTTTACAGGTAATGTAAGAAGTAAAAGTGACCCAAATTCGTCTCCCAAGCCCGTTTTAAGAATTGGTAATAATCCATATTTTGCTGTTTGGTAAGAGGAGTACGAAGAACGGTCTTAAAGGTTTTATATTTACTAAGAAAAATTAAACACGATAAAAAAAGTACATATTTACAAAAAAAAAAATGTAATTAAAAGAAGTAGTGTGGTATTTTGTCTAGTGATATTCATCCAGGGGAATTTGTATTGACTAGACGAAGCCTTAATTCTTTAAGAAAACCTTGCATATATAAAAATTCAGTAACGGTGCCTTTGCTTTTAATGTCTATGTTAAATTACAAAAAGAACTTGAGAACCAGAGGGAACTACTAATGAAGTCAAGGTTTTTTCAATATAAAACACCCAACAAGTCTCTTAAAGAAGTCTGAGGGCGCTAATTAAAAGATAATGAAAAAATTTCAAATGAGGGAGGGTGCTATGTAAATGAGTTGCAAAGATTAGGTCTTCGCCTGTTGTACTGCACTGTGTTTTATTAAAGAACTTAGAGCCATGAATTACAAGTGCTAATTCAAATTCATTGACTTTAAATATTAACGGTGTAATTATAAAATAACTTATTTTTAAATCTTATTTAATGTTCCATTATGGCGATCAGTGGACCTTCCGTATGACCGTTGCGGATATTCTGACGTCATTTTTAAGAAGCAAATTATTGAGGTTTTGGATACTATTTTTTTTAAATGCCCCTAACGTACCTATGTTTTTGTGAGGATTTTATTATGCTTGGCTATTTGGAGGTATTTTTTGCTTCAAATGGCCAATCCGCCAATGAACAATAACCGATTGTGACGTGCAAGCGAGGTAGAACACAAACCATATTTTTTTGCTATGTATTTTGCGTACTTGCACAGTCTAGGGACGTAGTTATTTTGACATCTCGCATCAATAACAGAGCGATTCAGTTGTTTTTTTCTAGAAATAATTTTCTGAATAATATGACACTATTATTGTGTTCTAGCGCAGAAATGATTTTATTTCATTTGTGTTTTATAAATTTGTAAATATCTTGCTAAAATAATTCGAAATGATTTCATAAAAAAAACATTGCCTTATCGTACTGTTAATCCTCTCCTCTGTACCTCTTAAAATGGAGAAGCAAAAATGCCATTGAAAAAATGCCAAATGAAAACAAAATAATGTTTTAGAATAATGAAGTACAGTGTTAAAAAATCCCTGAATAGTTTTAAGTAGAGTTTTGTCCACGATTTCAAAGCGGAGTCGCCGGGCGTCGAAAATGCGTCGAAAATTGCGCGTTTGGGCAAAGTTAACAGGAGTGTAACAAAATTCTTCTAAGACAAATAAGAATATCAATGAAAAACTGCGTCTTATTCTAGTCTAAGAGAAGGAGCACAGTAGGCTTAATAAAAAGGGGCTGGAAAACGTTTACATCTATATCGAAATGAGACTGTCAAATAAAATAGATGAGAATTATTTGAGAGAGAGATATTGAGATTTATTTGTGCCTGTAGTTTAACAATGAAAGATGTCATAAAGTCACCTTATAAGTTTTAAGGATTCGTTTTTTAAATATTTCTTGTTTAAATCTGACAATAAGTTTAAGGTAACCAATTTTCCCTGTAATATGGATTGCGAAGGTCAGATGGTGGTCGCTTGTGAAAAAATTAGGTAACCTTTTTTCCCCAAAGGATAATTATGGGGTTCTTTAAGAACGATGTGAAGAGATTTCTGTAGGGTCGGCAAAACGCGAGATACCCCTGGTGTTGCAAGCGTCCATAGGCTACGGTAACCGCTTCCTACCAGGTGTCCGTATGCTTGATTGCCATCTTAGTGGTGTAAAACAATCGAGTGGCAACACCGACAGTGATTGGGATAAGGGAGATGGGGAGGGAGATGACGTCATTGTCATGCCGCTTAAATTCATGTTAAGAGGAATTTCTACTAGCGTATTCTTCATACAAATGTATTTCCGATGTTGCTCTCTTGATACTAACACGCGAAAAATAAAATTACTTATTACATTATCATTATTGTAAGAATTCGACACCTTTTAAAAGAACAAAATTTTATTACAATTTAAAAAAATAAACATTTGACAAAAATTACGAAAAAATACAGAAGAAGGAAAACTTGAGAACAGAGCCAAAGTCCGTCTCATATTACTTCCGAAAACAAAAACATTTTTTTTCAACACGGTGCTCGACTTTCGTCTTGAGCTTGTGACTTGGACCATGCAGAAATATCTATCCCACCAAAAACATTCTGTAAAAAACTAGCCTAGTCTCGATGGAGCTGCTTGTTTATCTCTCAAAAGTAATGAAATCTAGACAAAGTCGTGCCAAGTCTAAGATTCCTTACTGCGATTTCTTTATTATTATAGTTAATGTTGTGCGACTTGGCCGTTGAACATTCTTTATACGTTAGTGGGTACAAGTCAATTTTGTTTACACGTAATGTTATATATATCTGTTGTAACTACCTATTTACTCACGTATAAAGAATGTTCAACGGCCAAGTCGCACAACATTAACTATAATAATAAAGAAATCGCAGTAAGGAATCTTAGACTTGGCACGACTTTGTCTAGATTTCATTACTTTTGAGAGATAAACAAGCAGCTCCATCGAGACTAGGCTAGTTTTTTACAGAATGTTTTTGGTGGGATTTCACTTCTTTTTGTAGAAACGTGGGCATATTGATTTATTTTGTTAGATTTTCTTATTTGACACATTTTTTTTTCTTTTTAGGAGTAGTTTTTTTTATTATAACAAATCTTTCTTTTATTTTTTTCCGGTTCTAATTCTTGTACAATAGCAACAGTTTTTCGTATTGCCCATTCGCGTTGGAACCTCTTAGTTACCGTTTTCATACACTTCAAAAGTGAAGGGATAGATTTTTCCAGCAGCCATAAGCTCAGAAGCTGAGCCGTAAGTAGTGGGTTTCATCATATCGCTCGTGTAGGATTGCGCGCTCGTGTATACGTCACCATCAGCATCACACGTGTACACTTGCATTTCGTCCCAATGTTCAGCAACGTATGCAACTATAGCAGATCTGATACTGCAAGTTGAGTCAGTTCTACCATACACCAAGAAAGATATTGAATGGAAGGGACAAGACCCGTCTTTGGGCATACCAACTACTTGGTAGCCACTAAGTTCGTCGTCGTCTTTTAATATTATCGTCATTTTTTACGATATTAACTTGCGAAATCAAACACAAGTAAGCTCAACGACCTTTAGTATATGGACATCAAAACAGCAATACCCGTAATTAAAGTATTCAATTAAAAGTACTTTTTAATGTAATAATTAAGTAATAATCAGTAATCCCGTCACTAGTCATAAAATTCCTAACCTATTCAAATCTTCGAATTGTTATGACAACAAACCTGCTAATGAACTTTAGCAAACCTAACGAAATATTAAGCGAAATCAACGAAATGCAAATAATCCCACCTACTCCCTAGCAAACGTTTTCAAGCGCAATAGAGGAACGTCGCAAACGACTGTAACGTAGCCGGTTGCCACTTCGCCATATAAGGTTATCGGAAAAACAAACATAAAAATACAGTCAGCGCCATCTAGCGACGTGTGCGGGTATCACCGCCACTCTAAGTCCAATCTCAGAGTAGATAATATACTACGTACAAGTCCAATGAATTATATTATTTATTTATTTACAATTACTTACAATGGTACTAATAACTATTGATGTTATAACAAGAAACCCGGTTAGGTCACAGCAATGTAGAGAGGCACTATCTTACTTACGTAATAATAAATATTCATTATTATAATTATACATATATTATTTTTTAACGTAAGGAATAAAAATTGGTTAGTATATCACAGTTTCTTATATTTATGTATATAATTATGTATGTATGTGTGTGGACGGTGTTTTATTTATGTTTGTCATTTATACATTCTTGTAAAGTGTAGTAGCATTTCTTATGTAATAAATCTTTTATTAGTTTTTTTATATTCTTGTCTTATAGTTTCGGGCATTTTATTGTATATTTTTGTTGCCATTATGAAGGGGCTGGTTGAATGTAGTGTTAGTCGGGAAGTGGGCAGCTTTAATTTATATTTATGTCGTAATGTAAATTTAGTCGGTACATCTTCACATTTGGTAAAGAAATGTGTGTGTTTTCTTACAAATTGGCAGACTTCTAAAATGTATATGCTTGGTAAAGTGAGCATAGTGTATTTTTTAAATATGTTGTATGTTGTATGTTCCTTTAATTTTATTTATATGCGTATCTAAAGCAGAAGGGGAGGCATTCGCCCAGCAGTGAGAAGCAATAGGCTAGATTATATTAGAAGATGTGTCCCACTACGCTGGATTTTTGCAATGTCAGTCGATTTGTTTATGTTATTTTTTTATACCATTTATGTGGCACACAAGCACACGGCCCACTTAATGGTAAGCAGTCACCGTAGCCTATAGCAATACCAGGGGTATCACTAACGAGAGAGGAGTCGCTCTGCTAGCAGCATTACTACTAGCCCAGAGTATCCTCGTGGAGCACTGGCAACCTTACTCACCGCAGAAACACAACACTACATCAAAGTAGTGTTATTTCATTGCGGTCTTCTTTAAGATGGAGGTACAGTCCCCAGTTGGGCGGCTCCAATATTAATGGGAAAACCAAAGTGAAATCACAATTTGCACTACCTCTCTTTTTAGCTCATGGTGTGCTTAATCACTGTACTTAAGCTTAGAAATCTCATTTGTACCAATGAGTTAGCCGGGATTTGAATCTGGGCCCATCAGAAGACAGGCAGTTGCTATAAGCACAAGGTCACCACGGCTAATTAATGTTTTTATTTGTTGCGCGGTACTCTGATTACTTTTCCAAAATAAATTAAGCCCGATTTACGCCTTATAACAAAAGCTACTTGCCAGTGTAAGCCCTGCTCAAATCCTTTCGGCCGTTCGTATTTGGTTAAGAATTTCATGGGATTTTTATTTGTAGTGCGGAACCCTATTTATTTTTCCACAATACAAGTAACGCCCAGTAAAATCTGCTATCTGCCAGTGAAATTCCCGTTAAAATCGGTTCAGCCGTTTCGGAGATTACCCGTAACATACAGACAAACAGACAGACAGTTTTTTTTATCAGTAGCGTGTTCCGTCGTATGCATTTAGTAAAAAGCTGTTATTTTGACATTACATCGGTAATCGCGTGTCTAATCACAGTGGCTCCTTCAACCAAGATTATTTAAACTGAGTAGTAATTTTCGTTTACGAGACTATGAAATCTGTCTTTTATCAATCAAGGTAACACGTAATACACCATTTATATGAATATACGGCACTTATAGCCAGAATGCATGGTCATGTCAATTCCACGAAGCCCAAATGCGGCTCGGTTACATTTGTTTTATAAGAGAGTTCCAGCAGTTTCCGTCCGGCTACAACATCAGTTCATTGGTGACCGTAAACACCACTAAAGCCACCGGAAAAAAATCCGGCTTCGTCATTAGTTCATTGGAACTATCGTAAACACCACTGAAAAGTCACGGCGAAGCAAAATACGTAATTTTGCTTACTTGGATGACATATGTTTTCAAATTTCAAATAAGGGTCACCAGGTACTCCAGATCTTCGATTATCCTAGTTTTTATAGTTTTCCCTTTATGTGGCCATGAAACCCTAACTCTGTACCAAATTTCAGCTCTCTGAGTTTATGGGAAGTACTAGTTCTATTTTGATGATCATGAGTGAGTGTGTGTCATAAATTCGAAACTTTGCTTTCGCTTAACTTCGGAACTAAATGACCTATAGACTTGAAATTTTTAATTTTAAGTATGATTTTATAGCTTACTGGATGACGAAAATTTCTACGTTCTGGTCTTATCCAGAGGTTCTCAAATAGGGGCCTGAAAATGCGGCGAAATGGTTCGGGTAAAGGATGGTACGGCAGTGTTTGCTTCGCGCTCGACTCGGCGGGGGCACTCCCGTGCCCCCCGATCTAAGACGTGACTGGATTGCTGCCAACAAGAGAGTGCGAGCCTGCATGCCAAAATGGAATCCAAGGCATGTTTGCGTAGTTTAAAAAATCAATGGGAATCCTTCAAAATTATATAAGCCTTCGTTGATCTGTTACGGAATACTTGACACAACGATACTTGCTAGCAGGTATGACTACTCATGTAGTTGTTTTTTTTGTTGGACATTATCACACAGCGCCATCTAGCCCCAAACTAAGCAAGTTTGGGGCTAGATGTAGCTGTCGGGTATACTAACCACTAGACCAATGAAACCCTTGGGACCTGGAAGGCTTATCACTTTTTCAAGGAAGTTTGCGAAAATGATTTGAGGCCTCCCGTAACAAGAGGGCTTAGAATGTCGCTAGCCTTCTAGGCACGCTTTCTCCTGACATGATGTTATCTTCTATTTAGGATTCCGTACCCGAAGGGTTGTCAATAGAACCCTATTTCGCTGTCCGTGTGTCTATGAACGATTGGTAGACGGTGGTTTTTTTAATAGAATGGGCTCCCTACTAGAGATGTATTTTTGTTAGTTCTCCATTCTGTCGTAATAATGGCAACAATTAGACGCTTGAAATGCTCATAGTGTGTATTTCTATATTACAAACTTATTATTATTATTATATGCGGTTGGTGCACTAGCCTTGCCTAGCGATTGAACGGCAGAGTTAAGTTTGTCATTAAAACTAGTTTGTTTTTAGTACGGAACTCTCACTTGGCCGATTAGTGTATATACTAAGTCAGTTTATGCATTGACCAATATGTTAATTTTGGTTTTATCGAGTTTGAATTGTTAAATATTATATTTATTTTAAGATAGCGACGTCGGTACGCTCACAATGCCAAACCATTGTGAGGGCACATTTCAAAAATACCTATAAATGGATTACAATTCTCTTTTTCAATACTGAGTGGCATTTGGGGAATTCCCAATACTAAAGTGACGTTTGAATTTCACGCTTGAAATATAACGAAATAGGAATATTTGAGAGGATTTTTATTTTGTTATCATTTTTTGGTCTGGTGGATAGATATGTTTGAACTATTGCTATTTGAACCCACTATTTTAGGGTCGGCAACGCGCGAATTATACCCCTGATGTTGCAAGCGTCCATAGGCTGCGGTAACCGTATATAAAAATAATAATTGTCATAACTCGTAAAATATATGTATATAAATAGCTTAGAGGAAGGCGTATCGAAATTGCATCCTCCCGATGGATTTCCCAATAAAATTAAAGCCGCCGACTTCAAGACCGCAGTCAAATAATACTCTTCTAATGTAGTATTGTGCTTGTGTACTTACCACAGGTAAGAAAGATTGCCAGTGCTCCACGAGGATAAGCTACGCTAGAGTAATGCTGCTAGCACAGTCATCCTTCATCAACAACAGGGATGGCAACTCGTTAGTGATATTCCTGGTATTGCGAGCGGCTATATTGCCGTATGCTTGTGTGCCACTTTGGTGGTATAATGTTTTTGGGTTTTTTATAGACTAATTATTAGATTAAGTCACACATGTTGATCGAATAGAATGACACCTTTGTCTAGGTTGTCTGTTCTGAGTACGAACTAAAATATCACCAACAATATTTTTCTGATTCCCCCACCTTCCAGTAAAGTGCGTCAGGCGAGGCAATCTCAAATTATAGTATCGATCGTCGCTCGGGCCCCGATCCATTAATCAAGCGATAGGATGTAGCGCGCAATGTAGGTCGTCCATTACTTCATTGTCTGCCAGGTGCAGCGCTAAGTGTATAGGTACATTTATCAAAGTTTTAAGGCGATCTTATTGATTGGACGCCGTTAATATAATATGGGTCTCGCTTTGTTCCCTATTCTATTGATAAATGACGATCTATTATCTTATCAATGTAATGAGAAACTATATAAGCAGTAAAAATTTTAAGTTTTTTTTTGTATACAAATTTTCTTCTCAATTAACCAGGTTTAGATAGGTTAGGTGGTAGGTTGCGACGTTAGTAAGTTCCGTTTAAATATTATGCCCAGGGCCTAATTATGTTTATATTTGTAACGGAAATCGATGAATATTTAACGCATAAAATACAATACAATAAATAAAATTATATAAAAATGTGTACTACAGTATTCTAAAAAAATTACACCAACCGTTAAAATTACTTGCACTAGGTGTGTGAGCGCGAAAGTTGCAATGCGTTGAGGGAGTAACTAATAGAGGCAGTAACATATTCTGCTCTCCTCACACACAAAGAGGAGTATGTACAAGACAAGGACACAGCTATTTTATCGCTTACCCCGTGCAGGGATTATACACGTTTTGTAAAATACTTTATGTAACTTAACCTATATTTACTCACAGCGGGATGAGTCACGTGTTTGGGCAGCACTCTACGCACACATTGAAAATGATCGCACACACTCTATCACGTATTGATCACTTTCTAAGTTACGTGGTTTCTTCGTCTATAAGTAGCTCAGTCTACGTTGCAAACATATTAATTTACAATGTATCACAATGGTTCTTAACACGTCAGCGGATTGGCGGATAAAATCGGTTATCTTTTTTTATACCACTAAGGTGTCACACAATGCTACTGGTCTATGAAGTCGCTTATGAAGGGTGACCTTCCATTGACACTAAAGCGGAAACTCATGGACACCTATGGAGCTCAGACCTGGTCTATGACGGACGCTCAAAAGTCCAAGCTCAAGGTTTGCCAACGCGCAATGGAACGCAGTATTCTTGGTGTTAAATTAACGGATCGTGTTCGAAACACCACACTGCGCTCAAAAACCGGAATCGCGGATGTAGCTCTGAAGGCCGCCAAATTGAAGTGGGACTGGGCTGGCCACGTCTGCCGCATGCCTGATGATCGGTGGGCTAAAATCACCACACAGTGGAGCCCTGATACAGCTAAATGGCGTCGCGGTAGACCACGGAAGAGATGGCGAGACTAACTGGACAACACAACAACAGACTGGACAACACTAGCGCTGGACAATCTTGGAAGTCATGGAGGGAGGCCTTCGCCCAGCAGTGGGATGTACCAGGCTGACAGTAACAGTAACAGTAACAGTGTCACACAAGCATACGGCCCATCTGACGTTAAGCAGTCACCATAGCCTATAGCCACTAGCAATACCAGGGGTATCACTAACGGTTTGCCAACCATGTGGTTGATGAGGAGTCTCTGTGCTAGCAGCATTGCAGCGTATCCACGTGGAGCACTGGCAACCTTACCGCATAAACACTCGGTCTTCTCTAAGTAGGTACAGTCCCCAGTCGGGCGGCTCCAATTTTAATAGGAAAACTCACGGGCGATCCCTATTCGCCTTACCTCTCTTTATAATTTATCTTAGAGAATCTCATATCTGTAATGAAATATCGAAGGGGGTGTTCAAATTAACCCTACAGTATATTTCGTAGATGGTTACACACCGCAGCGCGCGTGAGCTGAGATGAAACCGCGTACATTTATAATTACAGCGCAATGCAACGTGTAATTACATCGTTTGCTGGTGTGTGTACAATTAGAACCTGTTGTGTACGCGTGTGTGGATGGTTGTTACTCAATGTACCCAAAATAGCTGATAGGATTGTAATTACATTAGCTGTGACGTTCATCGTCGGCTCTCCTTAGTTGGCTTTTTTCCGAACCGATGGGAAGGTCGGTAGATCATCTCATCATTCTCCTGCCCTTATCCAATATTATTTGGGGTTGGCGCAATATGTATTTCTCTTTCATACTTCCCTATCAGCCGTCATCTCTGTATTCACTTCCTTTCCGGCCATATCATCTTTCACACAGTTCCTCCATCTTTTATTAGGTCTCGATAGTAGACCTCGACCCCTGGACCCATCCACATTCATACATAAAACCTTTCTTACCATGTTATTTTCAATCCTCCACATAACATGCCCATACCATGTTGTCATGGTATGGGCATGTTACGCGTAGATAGACCGTCTAAAGTGCCTTATAACGGCCTGAACTGAATAAAAGATTTTTTGACGTTACACGTGACGTTATATCCTAGATTTACCCTAGAATAGCCATCGATGAAGGGATTTTACAAGCTTCTTTTAGTTTCCCCTGTTCCGGTGCCTGTAATCAAATCTAAAAGGGAATTTTATTTTTGGGAAAGCCAGATTTCAGCACAGTGCCTGATTGTGCTGAAATCTGGCACACTCAATTGGTCCCTGTGACACAGGTAAATGTTGCGACAGCCTAAATACCATATAAATTGTTTAATGTAATCAACTTATGGGCTTGCTTTTATTTACTTCTTTTAGTAGTATTTAAATAAAAGCGTGTGTATTCAAATGGATTTTTACATATTATCCCAGATGCAGTAAAACTGGGGCTTAAAATTGAATGTGCTATTGAAATGACTTGTTATTAGTTAAAGCATATTAATATACAGTACATCGCTGCCTTTAAAAAAATGTTGCGTCTTAAAATAACGTCGTATTTTATCTAGACGTGTTTGTCGAAGAGGCTTTCTTATTTTAGGCCTTGCAATAATAATAATTCTCGCAATAGTGTCGCGATCGCAAGCCTTCATAACATTAGGAGGCACGCAATTTTGGCGTCGCCTCGGAGTTTAATGAAGCGCTGTATATGTTGATGTGTAATTAGTGAGATTTAGCTTAGGTATACATTTCTAGGTATGCGAACGTGGCGTTTTTAGGATCTTCCAAGGTTTCAGAGATCTTGCAAAATATAATAATTGTAAAGTACCGTGGGAACACAACAGAGCTATAAGGATATTGTACATTGTGTATTGGATCCAGTAGGCTTATTCCTATGACGGTTGCGAAAAAACTTACATCATTTAAAAAAAGAACACGCAATGAAATCGTTGCCCTGGTAACCTAAACTGTCAATTTTTTTTACCACTAAGGTGGCACACAAGCATACGGCCCACCTGATGGTAAGCAGTCACCGTAGCCTATAGCCGCTAGCAATACCAGGGGTATCACTAACGGGGTGCCAACCATGTTGTTGGTGAAGACTCACTTTGTAGCAGCAATACTACTAGCCCAGCGTATCCTCGTGAAACACTGGCAACCTTACTGACCGCAGAAACACAACACTACATCAAGTAGTGTTATTTCACTGCAGTCTTCTGTAAGGTGGAGGTACAGTCCCCATTCGGCTTCAATTTAAATGGGAAAACCCACGGGAAATCCCAAATCGCCCTACCTCTCTTTTATGTTGCTGGTTCGTCACAATGACGTCACAATGTTCGCAACCGTCATAGATGATAAGCTCTCGGATCTTTTAGACCTAGAGTAAGTGCTGTGCTGGAAATAAGGAGTCCTTTCACACTTACAATTCAAGCACAGATATTCCTCCCAAACTAAGTTTGACATCATGCTAGAGATGCCATCGCAAAAGCATCTATAGGCTACGGTGACCGTGAACCATCAGACAGGCAGTACGCTATCTATTCACCTATAATATAGTAAGACATACCTTCCAACCCGTTGAGACTAAAAGCATATCTGATACATAATTTATATCACTTTGCATTTGATGTGTAAGACTTCAAAATAAAAGCTTTCATATTTTCGATTCCTTGTATTTATTGCTCCTAAATGCAAAGGATCACCATCGTAAAATTCGAATATAGAATTATTGTCCCTTTTTTTTAAAGTTTAACATGTTCCTAGCGTTCCAATAGTCCAAGCATTACGGTAGGCGTGTTCCAACATACCTAAGTTATCTATGCCTAAGTTGATATGTAGTTGCAAATGTTACCATACAAAAATCCATCAAATTTACCCCGATGCTAGCTGCCTCAGCAATGTCTTTCCCCACGTAATACACAACATTAAGCCGTAAATAAGTTAAACCAGCCCTCATTAGGCTTATCTCGGCGTATACCACGCTAATTAACATAATTTTTACTTCTCCATTTATTTTAAGCTTAATAATACTTAGTGGAATCTTGGCTGCGTTTATTTTAAGAGTAAGGTTAATATATTTTTGCTATGAAAGGTCCTATGTTAATTTTGTGCAGAGGTGATAAAAACTCAAGGAAAATTATTTATCGGTTAGCAAAATATTTCTGGTTCTACAAACTCTATATTGGTTCAGTCTGCTTGATATTTATCCAAAAAAAGTCTGTTATTATTTTTGTAGTATTACCACGACAGTTTTGATATTATTAAAATTACACTTACCAAAGTGAAACATGTGGCTACCTTCCACTTTAGCTCTCATTATTTGCAGAGAATTCTTTAACAAAGAGTTCACCGACACTGTTTGTAGAATAACTTTCCAATGCGATGTTACCAAGTATGTACATCATTCTTCAAAGAGTCCCATATATTCCATTTCTGTGAGAACTTCCGAATACGAAGTATATAGAAACACTCAAGTGTTTATGAAAAAAAAACGGTCATATCTTTTCTTCATATTGACATACAGGATTGATTATTTTACAGCTGAAAGTGACCATAGACCCGCGAATTCCATATTAATTTCAATTTGATAACTCTACGCGTTCTTGAGTAAAAAAATCTGGACAGACAGACAGACAGACGGACAACAAAGTGATCCTATAAGGGTTCCTTTTTTCCTTTTAAGGTACAGAACCCTAAAAATGTAAAAAAAGTCATCCATTGACTACTTTTCAAGTTTTGCGGATATAACCAAAGCTTGTTTTTTATACATGTTACGGCTAAAAGCAGAAGTGCGGGTACACCTAGGTAAAGCCGGCAGGAGCTACAGCAGCCCGGCTTCTGCGGACAAAAATTACCAACGTCGACTAAGGCCTTAATCTTTTACCCTAACTGTCGAACTACAAATGTAGTAATAGCTGATATGATGAAGTATCAAGTACCTAGTGCTTCACCTAATTCCAGCTGCCTGAAACCAGGGCTAACCGCACTTCGTCTTTTAGCCGTAACATAATCCTACTAATATTATAAATGCCAGTTTGTGAGTATGGATGGATGGATGGATGTTTGTTACTCTTTCACGCAAAAACTACTGAACGGATTTGGATGAAATTTGGAACACAGATAATTTATAACCTCGACTAACACATAGGATACTTTTATCCTGGGAAACTTTTATGTTCCCCTAAGATTCAAAGCTCAAAGCGGACGTAGTCGCGGGCAGAAGCTAGTAATTTATAGATTACAGATAATAAGCGTCTGTATACCTGTCTGTACCAAAAAAAATGCAATAGTCATTTAACATCTTGGTGTAATAAAATAATCTGAATAAAGACTCATTCACGGGCACTGAAATTGCAAATGAGTACCAACCTCGTTACTAAAAACTATAACTCTCAGCCAGTTAACTCAACTGCGAATAACGTTGTAAAGTGATTTTATTTATTCAGTGAAACGAAGTTGTATTCGCTAGTGTGATGGGGACTCGTATATGTTTTATGGCCAGTGATTTTGCCGGTAATATTCCCGATAAAACGTATGACGCGCTAACAACAGTAAATTTTACGAGGCCTTTGCTGGGACGCTAACATGTGTCGACGATTTTAGAAAAATATAGCGACGAATAAAGCCATAAATAAAAGTGTTGTAGGCACTGATCCACTTATATATGGATTTCTGGTCTGCGCTCAAAAGTGTCCGAGACAAATAACTTACAAAACGCGCGAAAATATGCGAATCGTGCGTCGGTCTCCGTTTGGTGGACTGTCACGCCAACAATGCCGTCTTGTATGGTGAAAACTTGTAAAACAAGTGAAAAACTACCCAAAGCAAGTGAAAAAAGGCCGATGATATATCATATTTTGTGTAAGTAGATAATTTTCAAGAAGAGTGTGAAGAGATTTCTGCATGGTCGGCAACGCGCGAGTGATACCCCTGGTGTTGCAAGTGTCCATAGGTTACGGTAACCGCTTACCATCGGGCCGTAAGCTTCTTTGATACCTAAGTGGTATAAAAAAACTGAAATGGTGCTGTATACTCTCTGCCTACCCCGAAAGGGACTTGGCGTGGTGATAAATGTAGACATCTGTATGTATGAAACTGCTTTTAATCTTTTGCGTCGTAGTATTTAAGTGAATTCTTAAGCACCTTTAGAGTCTCATAATGTTCGTAAGTACTTTGTTAGGTAGCGAAATTGAATTTTCAATTCGTTAAGTCTATTTAAGTACAACTTCTAACTAAACATTATCAACGCAATCTCGATCGAAACGTGTCAAAAGCAAATCCTAACCCGTCTAATTAAAGTTTAAAGTCGTTTCATCATGAACTGTCTTTAACACCAATCATCGGGTCTATATAAATATTTGCACTAGAAGCTTTGAAATTCGGTTTAAATTTTAAATCAACAGCATTATTCGTGGAAATTGACAAGGCTGGGGGCTTGTCAAATTGATTGGCGAAGGGGGTGTGCCTACTTGCCTATTACTTTGTGCGATCCAATAATGCTTAATTGATTATGAAACGGTTAATTCACATCGTCATGAGACGCACACGGGACGGGAATTTTCACTTTGTAAATTGGAATGTTGTTTAATATATTGTACCTATATTAAAGCATTTTAATGAGTGATGTGACTTTGTAATCACGCACGTTTTAACCAAACCTTAGAGAAACGTGAGCACATAAATGGTAACCAAGGGAAACATGCCAAATAAAACTGTGATAATTAATTGTAATGCTGCGGAAGGCTAAGATTAAATCACGAAAGTACTCAGGGATAGAATGATAAAGAGGACTGGAGAACATGCATGAAGGCATTGACGAATGTAGAAGAACCAAAAAAGGTGTAAAAATAAGTGTCCAGAGATATGCATGTATTTTTTTGAGCGATAGGCAATTGCGAAGGAGAAATTCAGTAGGAAGAATGTTCAGCAATTTGGTAATGATGTCGATTCTGATGTTCAAAATTACTAAACTTAACTAATTTGACAGGTCTAAAAGTCTTGCTATCCCTTTCTCATGTGCGGGGTTAGATAAGGATGGCAATATTTTTGGACCTGTCAAATTAGTTAAGTTTAGTAATTTTGAACAACAGAATTGGCACCATTGACAAGATGTTTATACAAAATTCATAATAGTTTATCTAGTCGTCCCGATATAAACGTTCCTTCGAATGTTGAAGTTTGTAAAGTCTCTTGAGATGTGCTTAAATTTCAATTATTCGTCATTCATTTGCGCTTTGAAGGATATTGGTAGGTTAGTTGTTTATAGTTGAAGGTGAAACTTTAGTAATACTAGCGTAATAATGACTTACAAGACAATTAAGAATCTTTGACGTACATCGTGCGATATAAGAGCCTAAACTATCAAGAGGATTTTCATTTACTGAAGCTTTGTTACACTTGGATCAGTCTTATGTTTTACCAGCAATTTTAGCCACGGTTATACGCTATAGATATAGAAGTAAATGTATGGTAATTATTATTTTATACGTTATGTCACGTAGTCAAGTATTTATTTCCCAAAAAAATCTTTCGATTTCTATGCGTTAACTAGTATAGATGGTAACATGGCTACAGGTTAGTTCAAGGCAAGAATCCAGCGGTCTATCCCCAATTCTAGGCCTTCATATTGAAGATTGTGGCTCTTATGTCTGTCATCTATTACCATCGTACTGCCCTATAGATTTAAAAAAATCTTTTGTATACATAACGGGAGAAAGAGATAAAAGACTTATTCACTGACAAAATATTAAAGGGCAGAACAAGCATTTATTAAATTGAACCTTGTAATGTGTGTGTGATGGACATTAAAATCTCCAGAATAGGAGCTCTGAACTACTAGTAGTGATATAAAGATGATTTAAATTAGGATAGCCCTGATCGTTTTAGTATAATAAAACCCGTCGTGGTTTTCACTAAGGAGTACAGCATGGGGCTCTTCATGAAGGGCTTGAGGAGATTTTTGCAGGGTCGGCAACGCGCGGTTGATACCCCTAGTGTTACAGCGTCCATAGGCTACGGTAACCGTTTACCACCAGGCGGGCCGTATACTTGTTTGCAACCTTAGTGGTATAAACAATATACATATACAGCCTAACATTAAAATCAACCCTATAGTGTCATAAAGGGTTTCTACTTCCAAGAACATAGTTTTACGGAAATTTTATAAATGCATCTGTTATGAGACTATATAAGCAGTTCACTAGTGGAAATAACAATGGCCTTTCACGTGAAAGGCCATTGTTGATCATATAACAAGATCATCAAATAGCTCGGCCAGGTTATCAGCTGAGTGGAACGGAAGCAACTTGTCAAAGTTTTAATAATGTTCCCCGGAGTTGTGGCCGAGGTGAACTTTTCAATTTCACCAATAGGGACCCCGAAGGCGGGTTTAATGGTGTTAGCACACAGATGCCGCGATAACGCTGCGGTACCGCCCGCGTATTCTCATGTATTTAAGTGTAGTTAACGTACAGTTAGTGGCTAGTTTTATCTGTAATTTAAATATTCATTGGCTTATGTTAACGTAGATTTTTTCATTTCTTTTTGTATTTACACCAAGTGTGTAGAATATACGTAGGTAATGGAAGTGAAAGAGTTCAAAAGCACTCTGTACTGCCTGTCTATGGCTAACTCTAAAACAAGAGAGATTCAGAAAATCAAACATTGTGTGTGTTTAATCTGATATTATTTGCTAATCGCTGCATAAAGAGCCTAGACAGAAGTTGATTTTTTAAGTAAAACGCAAATAATGTAAGAGTTTTCGCTTCAAAACACTGCGTCCGTATGCTCTCTCACGAAAAATGCAACGCCCCTAATTCAGAGAAAGCTACAGTAAATTACGAAGGTGGTCCATATGAGGAAATAACTTCACAAAACTCCCGGGCTTTCCTACCGAACTTTGATAATGATGAATATTTTTCTTTCGCCATTTTTTCCGTATTACTTTATAGAATATATATTTAGCTATACACGAGTCGTTTATTATGAGGAAAAGAATATAAAGCGTCATATTTTTCGATGTAACATCGTTCATCTCACTTCCTGCAATCTTTGGCACTGATTTCATAAAGGGACTGTGTTTTAACTATTTTGTTTGACCAATGAACGTGAGCGGTGGTAAAGTCGACCACCAGATGTCAGATATTGCACAACAAATGCATTTTTTTGTAAAAATTTATGTATGTTACTTTATACCACTAAAGTGGCAAACAAGCATACGGCCCGTCTGATGGTAAGCGGTTACCGTAGCTTATGGACGCTTGAAACACCAGGGGAAACACTCGCGCGTTGCCGACGCTGATGTTAAAAAAATTCCTTGACTTGAGTGTTGAGATTTTAAACACTGCATAGATTGTCAAATAACCTGAGATAAAAAAGTAGTGCTGTGTAATTACACAGCACTACTTTTCTACTATATACATACATACATTCTACTACATAAATTCATTGAGTACCTTCAAGCCAATTTACTACGCTCCCTATAGTTTTCATGTTATGTTGATGAAAATTGGGGGCATGCGTGTATTGAAAATTCAGCACACGGCTTTCAGTTTAAACCGTGTGCTTAAACTAGTAAATCGTGAGTCTTCGATGTTTCTGCCAAATTGTAGGAGTTGCGTGAAATATTCAGTGACTTACTAATAATACATAGGCCCTTAAGACAGGTTTATGTATCAAACAAAGACAAGAGAACCGTCGCAATTAAGAGGTCACAAAACTCACTAAGTGCTGTTCATGAAATCTTATTGAGCTTGGTTCTTTACAACTACTTTAAAATTAAGCGGAAATTAACTTATGCTGTGACTTCTAAAACACAATATAACGCATTTAAGTACGGGTTGCGTTCACGCAATACATTGCATTGCAGCAGGCCTACTATGACCGTGTGAACCACGTTGATGACCACGATCCTCAGTCATGAGGGAACGAGAGAGAGAGAGAGAGAGAGAGAGAGAGAGAGACTATGATCGTGTAGCAGACGTTCTCTTTTCAAGGCAGTTAATATTAAAAAAGAGGTAGCGCGATTTGGGATTTCCCGTTGGTTTTCCCATTTTAATTCGCCGCCCAACTGGGGACTATAGTCCCCAGTCGGGCGGCTCCAATCGGTCCCCTTCCGTAAGGCGGAGGTATACCTCTGCCTTACGGAAGACCGCACTAAAAAAACACTACTTGATGTAGTGTTGTGTTTTTGCGATAAGTAAGGTTGCCAGTGCTCCACGAGTATACGCTGGGCGAGTAATAAGGCTGCTAGCACAGTGAGTCCCAATCAACAACAGGGTTGGCAACTTGTTAGTGATATTTCTGGTAGTGCTAGCGGCTATAGGCTACGGTGACTGCTTACCATCAGGTGGGCTGTATGCATGAGTGCCACCTTAGGGGTATATAAAAAATGCAGCCCTGCTAACTGAGCGTACTGAAATGGTACTACTATGGTCAAATAGAAGTCATGCTTAATGGCTGCCGCGCTTTGACCAGTCATGCCGTTAAAGAGACGAGTGAAAAATCTATGGAAATCTACAGCCATATCAGTCAATGGTCTCAAAATAATGAATAGTTTAAAAATAAATACGTAATATTATCTCTCAATATATATCCAACGTACGATATTCGCAAGCACAAAAACTCCTCAAGCCCAACATTACAGGATGAATAAATTGTTATAAAAATGAGAAAGTGTATCACTAACTTGTTCCCGCGCCGGGGGAGGTATTCCATAACATTATGTTTATAAGCGCTGACAATAAACGTGTTACAAATTTACTTGGAATACGTCTCGAAAGCGCTTTGGTATCCCTCGCGTTTACATGAATAAGTTAGTGAGGCTCAGTTGCTGGGCCCGTACCAACCGTTAAAATAAAACATTATAGTATTCGAATATCTATACGTTTCGCACGGCCAGCGTTAGCCATAGAAGTTAAATAACTACAAAACACAATTAATAATTCATAAAAATCTTGCTCTTGGATCACTCTATCTATTAAAAGTGCTCCACGAGGATACGCTGGACTAGTAGTAATGCTGCTAGCACAGTGAGTCCTCATCAACAACATGGTTGGCAACTCCTTAGTGATACCCCTAGTATTGCTAGCGGCTATAGGCTACGGTGACTGCTTGCCATCAGGTGGGCCGTATGCTTGTGTGCCAACATGGTGGTATAAAAAATAATAATACCCATCAAAATCCGTTGCGTAGTTTTAAGGAATTAAGCATACATAAAGATAGACGGCAACGCGCGAGTAATACCCCGGTGTTGCAAGCGTCCAAAGGCGCTTACCATCAGGCGGCCCGTATGCTTGTTTACCACCTTAGTGGTATAAAATAACAGGCAGCGGGAAGAGACTGTTTTATACTATGTAGTGATTTGTTTATGGACGCGAGTGTTGTGTCATAGGTAACTGACAATACTGTTAGTCTAGTCTAGTGGATAGCCTTGTTGTTGCACTCGGTGTCGCTGGGTCAATATTTAGTTTTTTATTATACCACTAAGTTGGCACACAATCATACGGCCCACCTAATGGTAAGCAGTCACCGTAACATATAGCCGCTAGCAATACCAGGGATATCACTAACGGGTTGCCAACCATGTTGTTGATGAGGACTCACTGAGCTAGCAGCATTACTACAGCATATCCTCGTGGAGCCCTGGCAACCTTACTTACCGCAGAAACACAACACTACATCAAGTAGTGTTATTTCACTGCGGTCTTCTGTAAGGTGGAGGTACAGTCCCTAGTCGGGCCGCTCCAATTTAAATGGGAAAACCCAAGTGAAATCCCAAATCGCCCTACCTCTCAATTTCAACTGAACCAAAATTAATGTGATAAAATTTGTGTCTGCCTTGAGTTTGGTATTCATAGTACTTAGCTTAAAACACCTTTCTATGAACCCTGAAATTAAAATTGACTAGTGATTGATGGTATCTAACTATGGTATATATAAATTCATGATGCGATTTTCATATATTTCGTATAAGTATGACATCTAAGGAGTTGCAACATAGGAATTTCCTCAACTTACATTGCTCATGATATCGATATTCAATTTTGTTATTCGAATTCCCTTCCAGGAATTTTATTCATACGTTATTGATGCATAATGCAATGTTATGGCACGGAGCTGCAGTGCAGCGGGCTCGTATACCAAGACTTTAAAATGGTACCTACCATCCAAGAAATGAATCGTGCCTATCGTTGGAAATGTCAAAATCAGACTAATGTCTTGTATTATTGAATTGATTCAGGTTTTACTTTGCGGAAATTCATATTTATAGAATACAAAATATATTATAATTTGCTTTTTCCGCTTAATGAGTGTGATACGGTCGAACGGCCTGCGGCCAGGTGTGAGCTCAGGCGTGGTTTCTTCCGACACGTGTTTCAGGACTTCCACGTCCCAAACACGTGTTCAATAATATATTTTGTATTCTATAATGTCTTGTATTATTTCGTCAATATACAAAGATCTGTTTGACTACACTCCAGCGGTACTCAACCTTTTTTCATAGTGGCCATTAATGTATATGTTTATTGTGACAGGCGTGGTGTCGCGCGCCGCAAAAAAAAAATGGTACGACATAATATCTTAGGTTTTTGCGATTGTTAAAATTTTATAGAACGAAGAACGGATTAGCCGCGTATATAAAAAAAAACAATTGACAATTGACGAGACCGCTGGTCTAGTGGTTAGTATACCTGACTGCTGCGCTAGGGGTCGCGGGTTCGATTCCCGCCGGGGCAAACATTTATGTGACAAATATGTTTGCCTTGCGTCTGGGTGTTTGGTATGTATTATAAGTATGTATTTACAAACAAAAAAGTATATAAGTATTTTATCAGCCGCTGGTTCCCATAGTACAAGCTTTGCTTAGTTTGGGGCTAGATGGCGTTGTGCGAAAAAAAAAAAAAAAATTGCTGTTAACAGTAACTGTACTGTGATGTAGAACCTATTTACACAGGGCGACCTAAATTTTGATATGCACGAAATTCTAAATGGCTTAAATTAAGAAAAATCTAATTCACCCGACCGTTATATCCACACGAGTGCCATTTTCTTGTTATTTCAAACTCAATTTTAGAGAAAATATATGCGTCTGGAAAATCATTATACATTACCAAGCATTGTGTTCCTAACAATTGATGCCATATAACCAAAAATATTTTTTTATTGTTGAGAACTGAACTTCTTCAAAAAACGATGTAATTTATTTAATTTCCTGTAGAGTAACCCTTCATAAAATATTTATAAAATGTCTTTATAGCAAAGACGCGGAGCTCACAGGCTGTAGTTGAATTAACCACTTTGCTTGTCTTTGCTGTAATAAAAAAAGGTTCGCATGACTTTTAGGTCGTGCCTTTAAGAGGTTCCTCTTCTTTCTTCTTGTAGAATAATCGACTTTTACACCTTATTAAGTGTTTTGATAAAGGAAAGAAATGAAATAGATATTTTTATTTGATCAAGTAAAATCTGCTAAAAGTGATTTTAACATCATAAAGTAATTTTATCGTCAATAAACAATACTTGGTCATTTTAAAAAACCACACGTAGCTAAATACAAATATTCGTTCTACCCGCGAATTAAGACGGAGGGCGGACACTTACAATCAGTCAGCTCGCGACCACGGCCGATGCAACTGGGTCGAAACGCCGCGCTAAATAAACAATTGAATACCGCGTGTGAGACCCGTTCTTATGACATTCATGTGTTTTGATCGCGAACGTTTAAAAATATTATTGCATATCTCAATAGTTTTTATACTCTGTTTTTCTTCGAGAAATAAATAAATAAATGTACTTCGTTAAGGATTGAGTTTAAGTCAGTTATTTCCTAATTGTAAGTAACGTATTTTCGCTTCATAATTTACAGGTTAATTTGCACGAAACTTGGGCCAGCGTAGTAGATGAACAAAGAAAGTTATTAATGTTTCTACCCATTGTCTTGGATTCTGACAGCGTCCAGCATTAGTTGACTCTTGAGCTCTTAAGTTATTTCTTATAGAAAGGTAAGGAAATAGAGCTCTGCTATACTGGTCGTTCCTCTGGTAAAATATAAGTTCCTATTGTCCGTGTTTGAGAGATACTTCCCGTTGCAGTCTATTTTCTCAGCGGCAATTGCAACGGTTTGCCTGATTAATTGGGCCGATCGAGAGCCAACGGTCTTATTCGAGTATGAATAATTTGCATTATATTGAAATGAGACCAATCTTTTGTTAATTTGAATCCCTTATTTTAATACTTTAATATATCTTTAAAAATATAAATCTGTGTTGAGATTTCTTAAGAGTATGTTTCTGAAGATTACTGATATAACATACTCTGCAACTTAATGGCAGTGTTAGAACACATGCGCAACTAACAATTGTTCGAAATACAAAATTAATTCGTTGTACAATGCTGTAATTGTGTGACACACACGCACACACACACGTCATGTGAATGAAATGAGCCGCTGCGATCCGACAGAGACAAAATAATAAACCTACCACGACCCACAAAATGAAATAACGTATAAGACGACAAATTTTAATTACGACATTTGACATTTATACGCAATTCGACGAAAGTCGCTCGCAAACGGGACGGGACGGATTAATTTAAAAGTGGGTATATGAAAGCTTTTTGTTACAGTTTAACATTTTAATCCAACCTAAACCGTTTTGTTGAACAACAAGTCGTGTTTTGTATGAAAACCACAACAAACTGTCACAGCAAGGCTTCTGTGCGAAGCATGATCCGGTGCTGAACAGTGCTTTAACTACGCAAAGAGTAGCTGAATATAGTACAGATGGGGCACAGCATGATTGATTTGTTTGAACGTAATATTTTCATATCACTTCTGTTCATTGACAACGTTTAATGAAAAAAACGTTTCGAATGAAATGCAATGGATACAAGATTATAGATAACTAGCTTAACCGCGGCTTCGCGCGCGTTATATTCAGGGTGACAAATCTGGTTCCTCCGTACACATTTTGGGCCCCCGTTGCATCCCGTTAAGAGGTGAATTTTGGCAAGTGCTTTCTAAGCGGATGCGTCATAATAACTGTCTGAGTGGTTTGAGCTGTGTGTTGATGGATCAGTCAGTCATTAACCGTTGTCTTTTATACATACATATATTATATAGTGCATACGATGTTTAAAATAATTATTTCTCCAGCTTTCTGGTGAGTATTGCACAAGCCCTTAGATTTTTATTGTGGAATATTAACAAAATTTCTGTGAGAAAAAAAAATTTATGCAAAAATGTATCCCTGTCGATTCTGCGAAAATATTCTTTGGCGGCTTCCAACCGGTCGACCGGCCAGAGTGAGTTGTGTGTAGGGAATTCATTTCGCAGTAAGCCCCATATTGAGGCAGCCTATCCGTTGGAAAGGTGAAACTTTTTTTATTTGTTTGTACTGCCGGCATTATTTTCTACGTTTGTACGCCACGGTTTTTGTAATGGCTTATAATGATGATTCACTGCGTTGCGGTAGCGCTGCGTGTCCCACTGTATTATTGTATTATGCATATATTTTATTATGCCCTTTATATTTCAGAAGACGAGAAAATTCCTTTAAAATTGTAGTTTTGTAATAGCAAAATAATGACGATATATTGGTTGTAAGGATACCTTTGGGCTCGGAGTAGATAATATACTTGATAGAACTTTTTTTTTTTTTTATACCACTAAGGTGGCAAACAAGCATTCGGCCCGCCTGATGGTAAGCGGTTACCGCAGCCTATGGACGCTTGGAACACCAGGAGTATCACTCGCGCGTTGCCGACCCTTAATATACCCGTATACTAAAATGATACTATACCTACATGTACCTGATGAGACCGCTGGTCTAGTGGTTAGTATACCTGACTGCTACGCTAGAGGTCGCGGATTCTATTGCAGCCGGGGCAAATATTTATGTGACAAATATGTTTGCCTTGCGTGTGTGTTTGGTATGTATTATAAGTATGTATTTACAAAAAAAGTTTATAAGTATTCTATCAGCTGGTTGCTATAGTAGGTGCAAGCGATGCTTAGCTTGGGGCCAGATGGCATTGTGTGTTAATGTCCAAGCAATATCATTATTATTTATTATATTATAAAATATCAATATTGCAGAATCATATTGAATGAATGTCTTGAAGTGTTTACAAAAAGCCCAGCCAAGTTCCACTATGTCTACATTATCATGTAAAAATAGCAAACACCAAGAATAGATACGTCATTGTATCCCAGTTTCCGGGAAAAGAAAACGGGAAAAAATGCAATTCACGTTTCTAATTCCGCTTTCGGCGGATCGTAAAAACATTCCTCCATCGGCAAGACGTTTATGTTTTAATTAAGACCCCCGATAGAATAGCCCTGTCCGGGATTATTAGAAAGCAGTATTATTTTGTTACCGGATTACTCCCACGTTATTGTTCAAACAAAGCTTTCGAGCTGTTTTGTTCCGGACTTTTTGCATCACGTTCATATTCTGTGAAGTTTTTGAGAAGCTACTTTTTCTATTCTGTGTTACTTTGTTGTCCCGCCCCGGCTTTGCTCGGCCAGCGTTAGCCATATAATTTGAATACCAACAAAACACAAATAAATTATACATAAGTTGTTCCACTTAAATCACTCATCAAAATACGTTGCGTAGTTTTAAAGATCTAAGCATACGTAGGGACAAACAGCGGGAAGCGATTTTCTTTTATACTATGTGGTGATTAACATGCGATATTTATAATATCCTAATGCTACGTCAGGTAAAGACAGTATTTACAGGGATCCGTACCCGTCGCTGTCCGACTGTCCGTCTGCCTGCCAGCGGGCTGTATCTCATGATTTGTAACAGGTAGACAGTTGAAATTTTCTGATGCAGCTGTAACAACATATAATAAAATAATCAAACTTTTTAATACTAAACACGACACTGCAAACTCACAACAACAAGATAAAAAATAAAATGCAATTTCACATTGCATACAACATTTGAACTGTACTCCAATTCAGCACTTCTGGCGTGTAAGGAATAAAAATTTCATGGCAACGTTGGTCTTAGAGTAAATCCGAAGAGAGAGCCTTCTAAAGCCCCACATGAAAGTTTCCGAATATGAAATGAGTTGTATAAGTGTAGTGCGTAGTAACTGACTACATTTTAAGCGCAACTCGCATGCATTATTTTATTTACAGGTGCTTTCAGGTGTGTACCTCGTGAACCACACAATTTTACAGAATAAAAAGTATCCTATATATTAATCCGGCTTATAAGCTACCTCCATTCGAAATTTCATACAAATCCATTCAGCCGTTAAGGCGTGAAGACGGTACAAATATACACAAAACTTTCGCATTTATAATTTTAGAGTGATAAGCTGTTGTGGCCGTGTGGCTTAAGTGAAGTGGGCTTGCTTTTACAGATGATTCGCAGCCGACTGTCGACAACAAATAAGTAATTATTAGAAAAAAGCATTAGACTCAGACTGTTGCTAAAATATTTACCATTTAGTGTAATGATTTGGCATCTACATTGTTTTTTTTTCATTTCTCTCTTTAAATGATTGCAGACGCCATTTTTAAATATTATTATACACTATACCACTCCCACAATTACGAAGAAATTATTGACATTTTAAAATCCATTAAGCCGCTTAGGCTACTAAAACGACCCTAGAAATAGAAAATTGTTTAAGTTGATATGAAAAACATTACACTGCTTCCCAGTCGGCCAAAAACAATATCTCCGGATTACGTAAAGCGGATGCATATAGTCTTAACCCAAAGACATACAGGTAACAAAAGAATGTCCTCTCACCTGCCAACAGACGGGGGCCACTTAACTGGAAAAGCAAGGCTAACTCTATAGATAACCCCTTTCATTAAGGGTCCTTTCATCGAGACCGCGAGCCCCTCTTATATACCACTCGATATTTCCTCGATATATTTTATGAGCTATTTAAGCCGGAAGACAAGATGTACATGCTACGATTTTGTGACTCAAGTGAACGCTTTTGTACGATAGCAAAAGACAAGACTTTACTAGAATGGTTTAACATAATGATTTTAGGATGTATTATGTAGTATATTATATAGGACATTACCACACAGCGCCATCTAGCCCCAAACTACGACCTGACTGACGAGACCGCTGGTCTAGTGGTTAGTACACTTGACTGCTACGCTAGAGGTCGCGGGTTCGATTCCCGCCGGGGCAAACATTTATGTGACAAATATGTTTGTCTTGCGTCTGGGCGTTTGGTATGTATTATAAGTATGTATTTACGAAAAAAATATATAAAATTATTATATCAGCTACTGGTTCCCATAGTACAAGCTTTGCTTAGTTTGGGGCCAGATGGCGCTGTGTGATAATGTCCAAGCATTATTATAAGCATTATTATTATTATAAACTAAGCAAAGCTTGTACTATGGGAACCAGTAGCTGATACAACAATCTTTTTATACATGCCCGCCACGTATAACTTATAATTTGCGGGTGGTGCAATAGCTGTGTGTAGGGATCGAACGGAAAACTTAAATTTGTCATTTAACCTTGTTTGTTTTAAGTACGGAGCCCTCGGTGTGCGAGTCAAACTCCCACTTGGTCGATATTTTTTATCAAGCTTAGGAGTCATTCGTTGTTGTGTCATTTGATATTTTGTAAATACTTCTAATGACTAGAAGAATTTACTTAAACACTGAATGTTATATCATGATTATTACATTTGTTACGTGAAAAAAAGTCATGAGTTTCTTGCCAGTTCTTCATAGGTGGCTTTTTTTTCCGAACCGGTGGTAATTTAGACCTTCATAACTGCCTTATTAGGGCCTAAATTGAATGATAAATGCGTGTTGTGTGTGACAGTGTCTATTCAAATATGGCCTCTTATTTTCCTTAATGCTATCGAGTTCTTTATATTAAAATCATTCAGTAGAGTACTTCGAAACCAATTAACGCAGTACCGCACATTATTACCGTATTGGTGATATTACCGCTGGCCATATTGCCGCACCGGTAAGCGGCAACGATTAGCCGACTCGTCGATAATTACCGATCAAATTCGATTTAAAGCGACCACGGAATATATGGCTAGTACCAAATAATTATGTTAACTGCTGCGAAGGACTTAGTGGCTAATAGAAGATCCCTAGTATGGGAAGGCTTCGACGCAACACGTAAAAATTGAGAATCTATTATCCAATGTAGAATTTCCTGAGGTTTTTATCTTTATCTTAAAGCGTGGGCTAATGTATCTTTTGTGTTACTTACAATCTAAACTTTATGTGGTAAGAATATAACGTTCACTTTAAGTTAAACGTTTTATCTACAGTCACCCGGACCGCTTACCCGGGACAGTGTCACGGGAATAATCCGCATGTAACATGAGTTTAAGACACTATCCCGGAAGTATAGAGAATTACTACAAATGTTACGTCTTACTTTATATTACAACTCGGTGGTTGTGAGTATAATAATGATTTCTTTAGTCGTAATTAACATGGCCTACTGACAGTTTGTCGAATGATACTTAACGTATTCGAAGATGTCGTTAAAACCCCGATATAAATACCGAAAAAAAAACATACTATTTCTAATTAATAATAATCATGCTCGAAGGACCATGTATAATGACCGATCGATCGTATCGCATTATAGTCGTGTTTTGAGTTTTTCAAATGTAACCTAGGTCCTAGACCGAGAAACGAATCACTGCTACATTATGTACAAAGCTCTGTTATATACAGATAGCGGACTGCAAATGTAGAAGTCAACAAATTCGTGTGGGTATATCAAATGTCAAATTAACCTTTCTTGCGCGTTATAAAATACATCTCGCGACATCTAGTGACAGAAAAGTGAACATTCATAATTCTGATTAAGCTGCAATTGGCAACTTGGTAAAATAAAATAAATACTTTATTACAATTTGAAAGGACTTAAATTATTGCCATCTTTATTCTACCCCGCTCAGGAGAACTTTTAGTACTGTCAAATTAGTTTAGTTTTGTGCAATTGTAAAACAGAATCAACACCACTGGTTACTTTAGTTCTATGAAATAATTGTCATTATAATATTTTCAATTTCAACGAGGTATCGATTAAAATGTATCACCATTATTTTAATTAATTCCAGCTGCATTGACGCAGTGGGTGTACGGGTAGTTCTTGATTGACCGTCCACCCACCAGAGCGTGAAGTCAGTGGGTGTACAGGTCACCCATTTTAACCACCTGCTTCAGGATAAACAATCTGTCTTCCTCCACGATCGGTCAATGACAGAGTATTGACAGGAGTGCATGTAATAAAGCCCCTCACGCCTCGCCCCTCGCCCCTCGAGACTGCTCCACCCTGAGAGGCTGAGACCCCCCACGAAGAGGACTAGGAGCTGATACTGACATCTCTCGACAAAATTTCGATAAACATAGTTGTGTATTTTGAGACGTGATTGGTGTTGGGTATCTGTGTAGGTACTGGATGTGACATTGTAATCTGTTTGGATATTTGAGGTATGTTAAAATTGATGCATCGCAGTATTTTGGTATAGGTTATGTTTTTAAATGAAACACTCACTATCTGATACGGTATTTAAAGGGCTGGGATATTCCATGAATGAGTATGAAATCGCGAATAAATGATATTTGAAAATGAAACTTCAAACGGCCTAAAGAGAGGTTTTGTTTTGGTAATTAAATATTGCCTTCAAAGTAAAACTGGTAGGTGGGTAGGTGATTCAGTTGTTTTGCTTGTAACGATATGTAGATTAGAGATATTATCGGTTAATGTCCTTAAAAGTAAAAAAACAAAGGAGAGGTAGAGCGAATTGGGATCTCCCGTGAGTTTTCCCATTAGTATTGCCGCCACCCGACTGGGAACCTTACAGAAGACCGCAGTGAAAAAACACTACTTTGATATAGTGTTGTATTTATTCGGTTTAATAAAAGAAAACAAAAGAAGCCTTTATTTTGACATCACAGGCAGTCGCATGTTTTTTTTTTAATGTATAAATCAGTATATTTAATACTATACCTGCAAGTATTCAAACTACACGCTTTTCAATTCTTTAGCACCTCAAATTGTATTCGTGCCTTACAATCGCGGCACAATAATATTGGTAAACGTTTACTCTAGGTTTTCAATTGGATGCGGTAGTCCTATTGATACCGGGGCTTATCTTCCCGCACCAGCTACTTTGTACAGCAAAGATATTTATAATGTAGGGACTTGGCCTTATTCCGTATGACAGTTGCACATCGGCTCTGACAACGCGAACATTCTGACGTCATTTTAGAAAAAAAAGCGAAAGCAAAACCAAATGTTTTTGGTTTTTGTAACTAGTGCCTGTAACTTGTCGCCAAAACCGAACTGGGCATAACATTCACGTTGTGTCGCTTGCCTCCCAGTGGCAAACTACTTACCATATATTTCGACCGCGACAAAAATTGGGTGTTTAAAATAATTCTTATAAATGTTTATTTGATCTACACACCATAAGGGTATAAAGGCTTATTATTATGTTTTTTATACCAGTGTGGTGGCAAACAAGCATACGGCCCGTCTGATGGTAAGCGGTTACTGTAAGCTATGGACGCTTGCGACACCAGACCAGGGGTATCCCTAGCGCGTTGTCGACCCTAGATTTTAATTTTGGTTTATTTTTAAATAGTAATGGGTACCATTGAGTAAAAAGCTATAAGGACGGCATAGCTCTAGTGTTAGTATCAACAGTTCCCAAAGATAAAGTCCTCTATTACGTAACTCAACTTAGCCCAGAGACTAGGCGTAGTAGTGCAATTACCGTTTAGGGCACAGATAAGGTTTGAATCCTTCAGTATTTAGTAATAATGTTATCTTTCCCTCCTTCCCGCCTTCTTGCCTTAACGAAAGGCAGTAGGAGTAGGTAATTATGATCGACCAGCGAGGCTTAGTTATACTATGATTTAATATTATAAACAAATGTGATTAATGGTGATAAACGCTATCCTATATTTTACATTCGCTTGATAGACACTGACAAATTTAACGCGTACCCAATTTTATTTTACAATATACAATTATTAATGAAATTATGTCGAAATATCGGATTTTTATATCAAACGTTACGTGATATCAAACGTTAAGAACCAAATTGTAAAATATTGTTTTCTGATAGGTTTATTATTCGGGGTTTTTCCATCCATCTGCCCTGTAATGAACCCTCGAACTTATGAGAGCTGATAAGACCCCTTTAAAATACTCTATTTAATTGTTTTATTTATGCTAATATAAATCCAATCCAATCTTGAATTAAGGACGTAAATCGAATCAAATCTTTTCTACGTAATCGATATCTCATTTCTGGACCAGCATCTGAAATGCTTAATAGAGTTAAGATAGAATCCATTTAATCAAACCTTCTCAAACTAAATCCGCAAACCGCTCCAACCTCTAGCCAGAATCATGTACAATATACATACTAGCAGATCTGCGCATGCGCCCGAGCGGTTTTAGAGAAATAACTTAATTATATTATATAAGAACAGGGTCGGCAACGCGCGAGTGATACCCCTGGTGTTGCAAGCGTCCATAGGCTGCGGTAACCGCTTACCATCAGGCGGCAAACAAGCATACGGCCCGTATGCTTGTTTGCCACCTTAGTGGTATAAAAAAAAAAAAACTCTGAATGAGCTGATTATAACAGAAAACAACCCCTGCTTCAACCCCGTAAGGATTTTATTTTATGAGACAAAAGTTGTCTCAATATGTGTGTACGTATGTCCGTCTCGAAGTTAAAATCTATCTCATTTCCAAATTTCATTACGATTCGTTCAGCCGTTTGTTCGTGAAAATGTAACGAAGAAACAGAGTTACTTTCGCATTATGTGTACATTTTGGAATATTATCATTTAGAATATTAAAGAGTAGATTTCTAGGCGTATCTTTGTGGAAAATATATTTTTATGCTCCATATACGGTCCGTATACAGTACCATATGGCAGTTAGTCCCTTTTACGAATCGTAATAAAGTTTTATTACGAATAGGGATTAAAATTATATTTAGTAGTAGGTATTTACAATTTTACACTCATCTATTGTGTTTTATATATTATTATTGGTATTCATTTTTCATTTCATATGTATTCATAAGTATATATTAGGTCCTTACATATGAAATTGGCGTTTTGTATGGGAGGAACAAAAAGTCGAATATTTTTTAATATAATATATTTAATTAATCAAAGTATGAACCATTATTTTCTATGCACTTTTGCCATCTCATAGGTAGTTCATTGATCCCTTTACTAAAAAAACCAGTCGGACGGGAATCAATAAAATCTTTGAAGGCGATTTGGACTGCCCCATCGGAGTTGAATTTTTTCCCTTGCAAGAAGTTATCCAAATTTCAAAAAAAATGGTAATCTGTTGGAGCAAGGTCCGGGGAGTACGGAGGATGTCTTAGACTTTCCAATTGAAGCTCTTCTAATTTAGTAGCCGTCTGTAGCGCAGTGTGTGGTCTAGCGTTGTCGTGAAGCAGCAGTGGCGTGGAGCGATTGACCAGCCTAGGTTGTTTAGCCGCTAGCTTTTCCATCATGGTTTGCAATTCCTGACAATAGACATCAGCCGTAATAGTCTGGCCAGATTTGAAAAAACTGTAATGAACAATACCGGCACTAGTCCACCAAACGCTTACAAGTAACTTTTTTGGGGTTAATTTTCGCTTGGGGCAGGATTTGGCTGGCTGGCCAGGATCTAACCATTGCGCTGAGCGCTTCCGATTATCGTAAAGAACCCATTTTTCATCACAGGTAATGATTCGGTTTAAAATACCTTCATTATTGTGCCGGTTTAGTAATGTAACGCAGCAGTCGACGCGCGTTTGCCGGTTTGTTTCAGTCAATTCGTGAGGTACCCACCTTTCAAGCTTTTTAATCTTCCCAATTTGCTTCAAGTGAATTAAAACAGTTTTATCACTAACATTGCAGCCTGCAGCTAACTCGGACGTGGTTTGCGATGGATCCGCTTCCACAATAGCCTTCAACTCTTCATTATCAACTTGAGTCTCAGGCCGTCCACGGGGCTTGTTCTGCAGGTCGAAATTTCCAGAACGAAAACGTTGGAACCAAAAACGAACTGTGTTTTCTTTTGCAACACGACCGCCATACACATCATTCACCCTTCGAGTTGTTTTCGCAGCACTAGTGCCACGGCGGAACTCGTACTCGTAAATAATGCGATATTTAAGGTTTTCCATTTTGTAAAATGAGTGACGCAAACAGAAAAAAACAGAAGAAAAAAAACAAATGAATGACGATCATCGAAGCACAAATACATGAGTCTATAGCTGTACAAATTTGAATTTGGAATTCCTTACCAAAGAGGAGAAATTCGTGATTAAAGTGGCCAGTACGAAAAACGCCAATTTCATATGTAAGGACCTAATATGTATATTATTTCATATACTTAACAAAAGTGAACTATGAGTATTCTTGTCTCAAATTCGACATACAAAACATACACCTGCCTTGCTAATCTCACCACCCACTAGCATCACCCAAAGGTTGACTGGTAGAGAATGCCTACGGCATTAAGTCCGCCTTTGCAATTGTATTTGCAGGAAGTTTTAAATAAATAAATAAAATAAATAAAATTAACCACCGATACATCTAAATATATACATCTCACAAAAATGTATAATATAATATGCTTTATGCTAAAAATAGTAAGTTTTATAACGACACTGGCGACCCGCCCCGGCTTCACACGGTCAGCGTATGAAGTTGAATACCTACGAAACAAATGAATTATACATAAAAACCTTCCTCTTGTACTCTAGCTATTAAAAAAACCGGATCGAAATCCATTTTAAAGATCTAAGCATACATAGGGACAGACAGACAGCGGGAAGCGACTTTGTTTTATAAAAAACTGTTTTAAGTGTATACAACAGGGAACAATATATTTTTGTATTGTAGCTATGTTATCTACAAATCAGGGCTTTGGAGGTTATTCGATATCTGTCGTTAGAGTTTTGTTGCCAAAGCAATTATAAGGCCGTTCGAAGGAAATTTAATTCCTTAAACTAATAAGGGTATCGTTTTTTTCCATTTACGTATTTTAATCGTTGCTCGTTAATTAATCCTTGTTAATATAGCCTGAATTTTTTATATGTACAATTATTAAACATACGTGTTCTTTTCTTTCAGGTAAGTTCTTCTTAATACAAAACGGTGCGAATCAAAAATAGAACGAGCCGTGGTAAGTTGTAGAATAATAAAAATAAATGCGTTCCATTTTTAAAACAAATTGTTCCAATCAATTGCAACTATCCGAGCGGAGTGCGCGTAAATATTCCAAAATGGCATCCAGCGTACCATTTCTATTTTCAATTTTATTCTTACTAGAAACGAGGCAAGATAAATCGTCCATCTTGGATGAGAGTCTCTATATCTCGGACTGGCAGCAGTTTGCCAAAATCAATCTAAATGGAAAGCCAGATCGCCGTTCCCTGGGGACCACGGCTAGAGAAGTTGCGTTTATAAATCACACAGTTTGGCCGACTCCGTAGTACCTACGTATATTGTTATCTTTTTCGTTCGTCGTTCCTAATTTGTATTTTATTTAATGTGACCTTTTTACGACTATCCGAACATGTTTTATTGGAAAATAGAACATTATGACGTTTATATTTTTTTATAAAATTTAAAAAGATATTTCTTTTACGTTTACAGCTAGCTACCAATCAAAAGAGAATTAAATATCCAATCGTAAATTGCATAGGCCATTTAAGAAATTGTCCACAGCAATAATTCACATTTTAAATAAATATTATGTGTAACAGAATGAATAACATTCTGCACTATGGTATTTAACAAAAAAGAAATGGTATAACAGAATATGAAACAATCATTTCGTTTGCGATTGTATTTTATTTCTTAGAAAGACTTAAAAATGCTTTCAAATTGTAAAATTCTTTAGACTGATATAACTTTTATTAAACAATTAAATGTACTATTGGTAGCGGAGATAGAACTCAATTTAGCACCTAAAAAAGTCGATTCAACATCTGATAGAAGTGTCAGTTTCATTCTTGTTTCTGGCCAGCATCCAATACGAGAAAAACAATTAAGTTTTGCCTTTCACGTTTTAATTCTTCGATATATTTTTTAAAAAGGTTTTGCTAAGCGATTCTTTTGTAGTTATAACGGCAATGGTTAGATTTTCAGTAAGATTGTAAGTTTCTAAACTACGTTTGATGTTGTTTTTATGTACCGATTGTATATTTTAATATTAAATATACCTATGCGGTTTGTGAATTTGATCTGCAGATTAGTTACATTTTTTTTAACTTCGCTGATCTGAAATTCAAATTCAAAGTTTTACACAAAAAACTTTGCGATTACTCTTTTCAAAAAATAAAATTTTCGTTTAAATTCTATTTTTTTTAATTTTATTTTATTTATTTAAGAAAAATATGAGAAGATATTTTTATAGCATTTTAATTAACAATAATGAATAGAATTAAATTCAATTATATGAATAAAAATACCTATGTACTCAATGACGGTAAGGTAAAGACCACTCGGAACAAGAAGCAAAAGAGGTGTGTGTATGAGAAGCAAGAGAAGGCTAGAGTGAAATAATTCATCAACACAAAATGTTGTAAAGAGCTAGCCATTGCGCTTTATGCATACATTGTAAAGAGTTTTTGTGTTAGCTTCCATATTTTTAGATACATGAAGTCGCATGCAGAAGCTACTTTAAATGTTTTCCTTGGGACTTCATAAATTTAAGTTGCTTTATTTTAAAGGCGTTAGAATTTTTCGCACAAAAGTGAAAATTAGGGTCGGCAATGCAAATGACACACTTCCTCGGGCTGAAATGCCAAATAATTTCCATGGGTCATTAAAAAACAAAAACATACAGCGTAAGATTTTTTTACTGTATCCTAAACAAGGTTTAGATCCTGCCCTTCATGTGCAGATGTTGAGTCATTAGAATAATTTTCTTTTTTATTTGTCAAGAATTATGCGGATTTGCGTAAAAGCAGCCTCTAAGCTTTAAAATATGCTATTTGCCTTTTGCTTATTTTATCATTCTGTCAACATTAAAAATTTGAATTTGTTCTTTTTTCGTAAAGTGTAGTGTTTATTGATATAGGTACCTAATGACCTTTTTGTAAATATATTTTTTATATTAATGCAATTTACTTTAATCTTTATCACATTTTCTTTTATTACAGGCCATTAAATTAAAAAATACTTAGAATTCAATGAGCATTCTAAATTTAAAATTATATGTTCAAATATTTTTTGTAACCTACCTACTTTAAGTAAGTACCGTTTGTATTAGAACTTCCTTACATTTCGGTCAAGTTGTCTTTTTTGTTCATCATCAACATGTTCCTAGTTAACAAGGTTATTATTTTTATTACAAGAATTAGATTTTTTTTATTCACGATTTAATTTGAAATACAGTAACGTACATGATATGATCAGCAGAACAGTCGCAGTTGAGAATCTTGGTTCACTATGTACCTACATAAGGTATTGAAATTCCCGATAGCAATCCAAAACCACAGACCGCGTTCTGTCGCTGCATTATAGGCATCAAACGTGGCTTGGTTCATTAGGGGAACGCCCGTCATCTTGATGGACAAAGCCAAAGTGTGGAGTAACTTGTAGGGGGTGTGAATGAGGGCGGAAAGTGGGTTTTTGCTTATAATACCAAACTAGCGACACGCACCGGCTTCTCACGGGTACATCCTTCCTAAGGAATGACTCCGAGTATTAGTGAAAACCACATTAAAATCGAATCATAATAAGTGTGCAAGTCAAGAGTGAAATGGCGCTCTATACTCTCTGTCTACCGCGTGTGGGACTTGGTGTAATTATATATTTGTATGCATGTAAGATTCATTTAAATTAATAAATTAGAATTTAGTCAGCAATATTATGTTTTCTAATTACTTTAATGTTTAATGTATTTAAAAAGCAATAAACGTGTTTATTATTATTATTATTATTATTATTATTATTTAGTTTAGGTCCTAGTCAAGCACTTATAAACGTATGTTTTACCACCGGTTCAGAAAAAGACACTTAAAAGGACCGGCATGCAACTCAGTGCTCTGTCATACAATTATATTTTTGACGTATAGTATATGTCTCAGCTTATCATGTCATTTATTGTATGAAAAGTGTTTTTTTAAAGTGATGTACATTTTAGATTACATTTGGAGTCAGTGAGCATGACGTATGATGGACCCTGTTTTTGTACAAGATTTTTTTGTTAAATGGATACTCATATTTCATATTCGTATTATGAACAAGGATTTTTGTTGTAAAAAATGGTTCTGACCAAAATATACCAGCTTTAAATCACGCTGTACATTATTTCCAATGTAAATCAACTGAATTTTGAAGCGACATTAGACTCTTAAAAAAAAAAGATTTCATTGGGATACATCGCGATAATTTTTCATTCTTTAAGAAAGTTAAACGCTGATACTGGGACCCCAGCCTTAGTTCGTACGACAGGGGTTCGTAGAACACGTTTGCTTTTGATTACGTATTCATTATTTTCATTGAACGAAGTTTCCCTGATGCGAAAAATGTTTTGTAGATCTCTAAAATTTACCATTTCGGAAACATTATGATATATTCAACCAGTTATGATAGACATTTATATGTCTATCCATAGGTAAATTAATGCATTTTTGTAAATCCTATAATCGAATAAGCATTTAAGTAGGTTTTTTTGATCCTTTAAGAAATGATTAAAGGTTTGGTTTGAAACCAAATTATTTTTTGTTTTTTTTCCAAGATTTCTCACTGTGACAAGCCAAGATCCATCCCAGCGCGATATAAATATATCTTATTGAATCCAGATCATGATCTATGTCTGGGGTAACGTTCATCAATATATGTGGCTTGGATTTTTCGAGAGTAAAAAATAATAACAAGAATTCTTTCGCATTTATTATATTAGAGAGTAAAAATAATAGATATTAGAGCGAGATATCTTAAAAATTATCGGAATTCCGTCCGATTTCAAATGGCAAACAAGATCTCATCAAATAATTTAATTGAACTCGCATCCAAAAATAAATCAAGGAAAATGAACGGATCGATATTCCCTATTCGTGTCACTTATTCTTAGAGAGAAAGAGATAAAAGATGCCCCTTTAAACGGTCCTGATGGCCCATTAGCCGAGAGTTATCGTAAGTGACACTTTGTACAAATTGGATGAGACCCGTCCTCGGTACGTAACCGATGTCCTTATTTATTAGGCACACTCCATTTGGTACACCAACGTCGGATTTGCGGTTTTTAATTCGGCGTTAATTAATTCATTAATGAAATACTGTTATTAAAAAAGACGACGATTCTGCCATGGAGATATTCGTAAAACAACTTGAGTGAAGCGGGTTTAATTGTAAAGATAAAAATAGCGCTCTGTACCCCCTGCCTACCCCGAAAGGGATTCGGCGGAATGATATGTAATGAAATACAACATACAGCATTGCAGTAGTTCCTAAGAGACATTGGGCCCAATTTATCTTTGGTGAAAAGTGGGTGTCGAAGAATGTTTTTTCCTCATTCCTGGTAATGTTGCTTTAATAACACGTGGACTCGTAGTAGGTTATGCATTTATCATCTCTGTTGCTTCGTATGAATATTCTTACCTTAAATGTATAACTGTTTGTTTTCCCAAATAAATATATAAATAAAAAAGAAAAGTAATGTAACTTGGTAATATACTAGAAACAAGCGGAGGTAACACCTCTGCTTACCCCTTTGGGAACCCTTGTGGGAACCCTTGTGGGATCGCGCCAAGATATGAAGAATAGTGCCAAATTTTATATTGTAGGTACTTGATGGATACTTTTACTATTCCTAGACTATTGATATCTAACAATACCTATTGAACGGAAGATTTGATAAGCAATCTTTATTGACACAAAACAGATTAAACTATTTACAAAAACATATCTTAACCTACCTACTTATAGATAAAAGATCTGACCCAAACCGGAATCATGCGGTGGCGTGCCAAGAATGCTGGCAGCATTGCCACGCTGGATATGCCATTGCAATGCTGATTCTCTGAGCGAGATATGTTCCAGCACGTCTGTCACGAGAGGCCTCAACCAGCCGACGTGAGACCTCCTTGAAAAGCTGAAGAGCATATTAGAAGATTTGATTATAATTATATATACAGTACAGTTTTAAAATTCCCATTAAAATTGGAGTAGTCCGACTGGGCACTGTACCTCCACCTTATAGAAGACTGCAATCAAATACCACTACTTTGATGTAGTGTTTCTGCGGTTAGTTAGGCTGCCAGTGCTCACGTGGATACGCTGCGCTAGCACAGTGAGTCCTCATCAACAACAGGGCTGTCAACTCGTTAGTGATCGGCTAAAGACTACGGAGACTGCTTACCATAAGTGCCGGTAGCAGGAACATTGTCGACAACGTATTCGAAAACGTAACTCGCGAAATGTCAAAATTGTCATACTAATTTTTAGTTCCACTTTTCACCGCCGCAGCGCTGTTCATTTTCCAATACAAAAATAGTCGAAGGCGATACAAAAACGTTGTCGACAATGCTCCTGCTACCGGCACAGGTGGGCCGCATGCTTGGTATACAAAATGTACAAAAATACAGTGTATTTCAACACTGTATTTGGAACCCTACAAAAAAGTTTAAAAGTGACGTAGAGTTTTCCTAGCCAAATGACTCATTCCTAAAATAAACACTAAATGCTCTTCGGCGTTCAAAAAGCTAAGTTTGATTATAAAATATCTTTTTATCACCCTTGCGATGAATACATATTGTTTTTGAATTAATAAAACTGTCAAGATGATAGAGTGGCACCGTAGGACATTTTAACTCCAGTATTTTTGTGCGTGGACCAGATTTAATAACGGTTACGTGTATTTTTAGCAAATTGATTTTTAAATGTTTGAAGAGAGTGCTGGTTACTCAATTCTGAAGCCTTTTTAATAAACACATTCATGAAATGGCCGTAAAAGTGGATACAATTCACGTTATTACTTTACTTTTAAACTTTTTTACTTTTAAATAAGTAGGGCAAACGACAAGCGTCTCTCAAATGGCAGTATTAAACAAATTATAAAATCGAGCCGCATGCTTGTGAGAAATGCTTGCAAGCAAGTGTTTTATACTCAGAAAACACGATAGTTTTGAGATGTAATTTAGGTAACTTATCCTAGGTACTAAAGTAGGTTTTATTAAGGATGTAGTTATACCAAACGATCAAACAAAAAAAAAACCTCCTTCATCAAAATTTATAAAAAGTATCCTATAATCCAGCTTATAAGCTACTTCCATTCCATATCACACAAATCCATTTAGCCGTTGAGGCTTGAAGATATACACTTACGCGAAAACTCTCATGAATGATATTAATGTAGTATTAGTGCGATTTACACAGTCAAAACTCCGAGGTAAACTGCACAAAGCGCTCGACCAATTAACGGCGCGGGCCAAAGCAATTTACGCGTATATTGTTTTTGCAGATCAAGTTCAATAATCGAACGATGCTAACCTTGCACGTTCCAGGAAATTAAACTAAGCTCGAATATTCCAATATACCAATTTTACGGGTATAAAAGCTTGTGAAAATTCAATTACGGATCCAATAAACTTGTCAAATATCTACATGGCGGCCCGCCCTGACATGATGGGCGGGCGGAGAACATTTTTAAAAGGAAACATTTTTCACTTAAAGTTTCAGCAAAGTTTCGGGAAGTTTCCTTATTTTCAGCAGTGATGACGTCACGGATTGTCAATCATTCTTCGCTGACGATATTTTATAATTAGATTTGTGTGATGGGGAGTTGCGCGCTTCCGATATCCTGCTTGTATTTAGAAAAGTTCAAAGGTCAATCTGACTCAACGGTCTACGGTACATTAAATTAAATCCATGTTCATACATGATAAACAACTCCTAATGAGGCAAACTTTTTCTTTCTCCAATCTCTATCAAATACGGTTTCGGTTCCCATTGGCCCATAAACTATTCGTGCCGAACTTTTAGTGCATTGCATTGAATTCGTTTTCAAACTTTGCTATTCGGACGGTCAAACGAACGCTAACAAAGAAAAGGCTTCCATAAACAGGCGGAGTTTGATTCTATAAGCTTGCCTTCTAAACTTGCCAGGTAATATAATTGTGTCTTTAATCAAAACAGATTAAAATATAAAAAAAACAGAACTTAACCTACCTACTTATAGTTAAAAGATCTGACCCAAACCAGAATCATGGGGGAGTTTGCCAAGAATGCTGGCAGCATTGCCACGCTAGAAAGCAATGCTGATACTCTGAGCGAGATATGTTCCAGCACGCCTGTCACGGGAGGCCTCAACCAGCCGACGTGAGACCTCCTTACAAAGCTGAAGAGCATCCGGGCCCCAGGGACCCGGAGCATCAACAGCAACGGTACATGAAAGGCCATGGGGCCCAAACACGTGGTAATATAAAATAAACAAAATAATGACCCTTAATAATAAAATATATAAAGTAAAAAACTACACACATACATATCATCACGCCAAGGCTTTCTCATGGTAGGCAATGAGTATGGTATAAACAATGCAATGCAACAACGCAGGATCTTATTTACTTTTTAAATGAACAATAGCATTATTTTTCATTCAGTTACGCTTGGGCGCTTGAGCCTTTTATCGACATTATCGTAATTTTCCCAATAACGGCGAAGCCAAAAGGAAGGATTAGGATTTTAGCAGTCTATGTATGTTTGTTTGTATGTATTTACCTATGTGCCTTCGCATTCATCTGATTTTTATGAATGATGTGTCTATCTATCTGCTGCTATGATCTGGATAGCATAGGCTAAATATTATCCGGCACTAACTGCCCCTTTAAACGGGCCCGGGGCTGGTGGCAGCACGACGTGGCAAGTGCTGTCAAGAGCACGCGAGGGTCCCGAGACGTGCTCAGGCAAAGTGCAGGAGGGCACCGGTGCGTTCCACTGGAGATCCCGGAGCCCTCCTATAGCACGGAGGATGGCCACCGGGGGGGTTTTAGTGAATCAAAATCTCACATTCCCCGGCTGCTCCCCTTAAGCAGGCGGGTACCTTTTGAAGGTTTCCCCCTCGTCAACAATAAAAAAAAAAGGCTAAATATTATCCGACTTCAACAATAGGAGGAGTTTACATTTCTTCTTTTTTTTCTGTGGTCGGATTACAGTTCTTATTGCGTCAAATATTCATAACCTATGTATAGGGTTGTACCCTAAATTATTTGCCAGTGGCAAACACGTACAGTGTTATTGCCACTTATATCTCGATAGATAACAGCTACTGTATAACCAGGTAGACATCTCGGCGTAAGAACATCACTATTTACTCTATAAGAGTGTTTTAGCTCCAGTGTTCTGACAGTTGTGCATTGGGAGTTCTTTCAAGCAATTTACTTCAATAAATTGTACGATAATTTGGCACAATTATTATTATGGCGTATTCTGAAGGGTGCCATTAATTAAATGTTCCGAGCGTCCTCGGCCCAAGGACTGCCTTGAGCCCCCACTCGTGATAATCGCCCAAAATTATTCTCTTTGATTTCTCTACGAATCCTTACTCTTTGAGTTATAATTACTACGGATTACAAGAGATTATCGAGTTTCATACGCAGGTGCCTAATTGGTATCGCTCTGTCGTCATTTCGATGGATGTCTTTTGATATTATATCTCGCTTTGATCTAAAGAAAGGTTTATTAGAAATTAGTAAAAAACTGTCAGCGATATAATAGCCTAGTTCCTGGAAAATTTAATTTGGTATAATTAAGTCGGCCTTCCGAGAAGTTTTTTGTTCTAAATTTATCAGGGTACAATTTGTTAGCTACATAGATAAGTGAAAACATTCATGAAAATATTTTAAATTAGAACCTGGCCACTAACAAAAATACGAAACATTTAAATGTCGAGCTTTAGTTATTATTCTGAGGTTTGAATACTCACTCGAACATCTTTTGTTTTCTACTCTTCTTTAAAATGACTAAATTAAAAATAATAACATTACTTTTGATCTTAAGTTCACATATAGTTCAATGTCTCTCAGGGGTTTTATTTTTCAACCGGCTGCACTACATATTAAGTGGACCAACGAAGGAGCCTCTTGAGGAGAATGTATTTTTACGAACAAACTTCACGTCTCGTACCCAGACAGCTCAATGGTTGGAAGAGAGGAATAATCAACTTTGCGAAATATTCTGAGCATGGAGAGGGCGAACTATGCAAAACTTAATTATAGTGTAAAAATGCGTAACGCGAAAATATATGCGACATTTTGTTTGTTGGCAGTGGTCCTACTGCTTCTTAGTTTACGATAAGTTTTTCTTAGTTTCATGACTTATCATTTTGTGACTTAGTAACAAGTCTTTTAATCAAATTATTTGTTATGAAAATAACCATTGAATTCCGTGATGGTTATTTTCATTCAGTACTAGTGGTATATGTCAATAAAATTACACCATAGAAAAAAGGATCTTTAGTATGTCCTGAAATTTAAAATGTTATTTTCTTTTTATAAGAACCATCTCCTGACAATAACATAAACAAAAAAACAATAAGCGAAATTGGTCTAGCAGTTCACGCCTCATACCGTGACCCAGGGAAATAGGGATGATTCTCAACCGACTTCAAAAAAGGAGGAGGTTCTCAATTCGATTGTATGTTTTTGTTGTATATTTGGTACCCGATTGCTCCGCCAATGAATAATCGATTTTGATGATTCTTTTTTGTTTGGTAGGTCATACTTCAGACGTAGTCCTATATATATTTTGTCGAAATCGATTCAATAGTCTCGTTTTTAAATATCAACAAGATTACGTATTTTGCTTCCCTGTTGACAGCAATTGTCAAATTGGAATTTATTAATAATTATTTTGCGCTTTTTAGTAGGTATCTTTCTGTTGTTTTTGAACTCGGTTTTATATATTATTAAAAAGTTTTTATCTAATATATAAAATTCTCGTGTCACAGTTTTCGTTGCCATACTCCTCCGAAACGGCTTGACCGATTTTGATGAAATTTTTTGTGCTTATCCGGTATCTATGAGAATCGGCCAACATCTATTTTTCATCCCCCTAAATGTTAGGGGTAGTCCACCTCTAATATTTTTTTTTTTAGACTGATTTCAAAAATTCTTTCACCGTTAGAAAGCTACATCATCACTGAGTAACATAGGCTATATATTATACTAGCTTCCCGCCCCCGCTTTGCACGGGTAGACAAAATATTTGATATAAAAGTCTACCCGTGCGAAGCCGGGGCGGGCCGCTAGTATCTAATAGGTCCTTAATGGATAGTCGCCTATTGAACGGAAAAATTGCCAAATATATAGAGTACAGAGTCCACAGTTTTATTGATAGACTATTGTGTGAGCTAAAACCACGTTGTTTCCACTAAAACGACTTGTACACATGAAATATCTAATACCAAAATAAAAATTACTCATATTGCCTAACTGTAAAAACACAATGTCCCACAAAGAATTTTCAACCACTTGCAGATCTTACAGTAATAACAAAAATGCTTAGAGCAACTTTCTGAAGTTAACAATTCGGTCACAATAATCTCACATTTCAAACTCAAAACTCAAGTGCCGAGCAAAAGTTTCAAAGAATGGGAATTTTAAAAATATACTATAATGTCCCCGACAATATTCTGCGCGAAACTTCATTTCACATTTCAGTGGCAGGTACGCGTATAACAATTTTTGAGCACACTCGAGTCGCGTATCCAATCCCAAAGTTGCGTTACCTGTCTCTTGCGAATTTAAACCGTTTGCAAGTTCCCAACTTTGGTAATATTTTCCCTGCAAAAGGCTGCTTAAGTAATGTTTCGGAATCCGAAGTTTTGATCGGGATTTCCCCGAAATGGGATTACAGCATTGTTAGTTGTTGGTCCCGGCGGGTGTTTGGACAACATTGGTTTCAAGAAGATCTTTTGACAACCGTTGTGGTCATGGCAAGCTATATTCACGTTAAGTTCTTTGTTTTAAAAAAAGCCGTGATAGCCGTGTGGTGTTAAGTGGCTTGCTATCTTAGCGATGCAAGTTCGCATCCTACTGGTCTATACCAATGGAGTTTTCTAACTTAAGTGCAGTGATTAGTCATGCCAAAAGATTTACGGTGTAGGAAAATATCGTGGGGAAACCTGCATACATCTGAACTTCAAGGACGTATGTAGTGCCTAAGAAACGGCGACAGACTCCATCACACCATCTGTCATGTTTGCACTAAATTATTATCACCGGTGGAAAGTGGGTGTTGTAGCACATTTGCCTCCTTCTTCGAGGACCCTTGTGGGAAGACGTGAAGACATATTATTAATATTTATTTGTTTACGTGTCGGAAATAAAACAATAATAATATTTTGTAGCATAAAGGCCACACAAAGGAGGTCTTTATCTTCAAAAATCGTCAAATGCAGGTATTCCCTTTATTATAAACTCGAACTGACTACCTGGGAAGTTCATTTGTTCCGACTACGGCGTAGACCATGTACGGTAGTTGGTACGCCATAGTACGTGGCGTAGAGGGCAGATAAACGCAGTCGCGGAAGTGCATGTGTGCGGCAAACGACAACCAGCGTCCGCTTCCGCTGCTACGGTGCTGGAGGTGACAGAAACTCCACTTTGCTTTGAATACGCGCAGCCTTTATTACTACAGCACTGAACACATGGTGCTTAGATGGGGTCGGCAGTTGTCAATGGTCCAAAATTTAACTGTGACCAGTAGTTGGATGAGTGAGCCCATGCCGTATCTGGTTTCCTTGCTTTAGAGAAAACGCTTACGCTCGTTGCCAATCAATCTTTGGCAATCGTTATCTTCCAATCATTTTTTTTTATTTATATAAATAATTATTTTAATAGTTTGCTACCTTGGAGGTTTAAAAAACTCTTGCAATTATAGTAGAAAATAATAGGGGTGCCGCTGTGCTGTTCGTATAGCAACTCGCCGTAACTCATAGAGCGTCAACCGTCTTGATTGGTTTCTTAACAGTAAACGTCATGACATGGATTCCATTTTGTGAAGGATTACAGTAGTCAAAAGAATTGGCCGGTTCTAGACTTTTCCCGAAGTATACCTACAGTTAAGTCTAAAGAGAAATTTGAGAGGTGAATTCCACTGTGTCCTATTCGATCCTCTGAACCGTACAATAACGTCTTAAATTTTCATCAAGCGCACTCTAAAGGCGGATAATATTTTACTGTCACTGCTAAGCACACAGCTTACACGCAAGCTTTACTTGGAGCCTGGGGGTCGCCTACAGATATGGATTTCCCTCAGGGGTGCTTTACTTATGTGTTCTTAAACATTATGGTCAAGATTGAGTCCTTTATATTTATCGGTATGTCTTATGCTTTTAAAAAACGTAGAAATTCAACACCATTGAGTTTGACACGATTAAGTATCACGAATTTGTTCCCCGCCAGGAAAATATTTGTGTTTCCTTTGTGTAAGGATGTATTTACGAAAAAACATTGAAGTATACCAATGTGGTGGACTCTAGCCGCTAACAATACCAGGGATATCTAACGTTGCCAACCGTGTTGTTGATAAGGAGTCACTGTGCTGGCAGCATTACTACTAGCGCATCGTATCTTCGTGGAGCACTGGCAATCTTACTTACTGCAGTGTATGGTGGGCGTCTCCAAATTTAATGGGAGGTTTAGTTTCTTTTACTCACGATAGGGGCGTTTTGTATCAATATTCCAGATATACATAAACAAATTGATATAACCATGTTCTATTCTATTATATTCTATCTAGACGTTGTTTTCCCACTCCAGTTGTATAACCATGTAAATGTTATAAAATATTACATACGTTACGATACGAAAACACTTTTGCAAAGTATAGGTGCTTGGGCTTCTGTACATACACACGTGCTTCCCAGCTTCTTGTACAAATAAACTCCATATCCAAAGTTATCTATACTATCATACACACACATACAAACATATGTACATACACATACACATACATACGCGCACCACACACCAAGGTTTTAAATTAAAAGAAGAGGTCCCAAACCGTGTAATCCAACATTGTAAAATTGAATAAAGGATTATTATTATACTAAAATTTAATACCACCTATTCGGTACAGTTTAATGATTATGTTACTCGGGTTCGCAGACGCGAGCTCAGCATTTCCCTGCGCGAGGACGCACCGCAAACAGACATCTTGACGCGTTATTAATTCACATTGTGGTCGGTTTTTGTCATGGTCAGATCTTGAGCTTATGAAACGTTTGGTTCCGAGATATATTCAAGTAGTTAAAGGGTCATGCTCAGTTCTATGTTATGTTTCTTTTGTCAGGAATGCAAAGTTAGTGTACAATTTATAATTAATATTACGACTCATTTGTAAATATATTTTGTTGAATTGATTCAGGTTTTACTTTGCGGAAATTCATATTTATAGAATACAAAATATATTATAATTTGCTTTGTCCGCTTAATGATTTAAATAATATTCATTAAGCGGACAAAGCAAATTATAATATATTTTGTATTCTATAAATATATTTTGTAATGCGAAACTGGCCACTAAGAAAATGTGAAATAATTTTAAATGTACATATAAAGGAACGAGAGTCTTTTGTTTTTTCGGCAGAATATGAATTGATATTGAAAGGATTGTAAATTGTTATTGCTTTTGATTATTTATTAATTATTACAATATTGTTTAGTGCAAGCCAGGTCTTTAATTGACGATATTAATACCGGCTGCACTACCTTTAAAGTGACTCAAACGCAGAGCTGTTTCAGAAGAAGTTAATTTTATGTACAAGCATCAGGACTTGTACAGTTAGTATTTATGAATTATGCTAGTTTAAAGTGACAGGCCTTTGTTGACGTTTACTTTTATTTATTCAAGCCATGGTGGCCTAGTGGTTGAAGCCATGACCTGTCATCTGATAGGCCCAGGTTAAAACCCCAGCCTGTATCAATGAGTTTTTCTAAGCTTAAGTACCATGACGAGGATACGCTGCGCTAGTCGTAAAGCTGCTAGCACAGTAAGTCCTCATAAAACAACAGGCTTGGCAACTCTGTAATACCTCTGGTATTGCTAGCGGCTATAAGCTACGGTGACTGCTTACCATCAGGTGGGCCTTATGCTTATTTGCCATCTTCTAATATATAAAATTCTCGTGTCACAGTTTTCGTTGCCATACTCCTCCGAAGCGGCTTGACCGATTTTGATTTTTTGTGCTTATCCGGTATCTATGAGAATCGGCCAACATCTATTTTTCATCCCCCTAAATGTTAGGGGTAGTCCACCCCTAAATTTAATTTTTAATTTTTTAGACCGATTTCAAAAATTCTTTCACCGTTAGAAAGCTACATCATCACTGAGTAACATAGGCTATATATTAGACAAAATATTTGATATAAAAGTCTACCCGTGCGAAGCCGGGGCGGGCCGCTAGTAGTGGTATAAAAATAACTTTCGCTGTGGAATTATCACAGACAGATTAAAACAAAAAATAATAATCTTTACATATCCCTGCCATAATCGTTTTATGGACAATACGCAGTAAATAAACGCTTCTAATTTACACCCTGCTATCATTTCACAACTGGGACGTAGGGACGACATGTAGGGCTGACCATCAGGAAAATTATGTAAATAATTGGATTAATTTATAAATTACTGCACCTAAATGGACGAGTATGTCTAAAAATATTTTTATACAGATGGTTCATTCGGTAATATTTTTACTGAATCCCCAAATGATTTGACAATACAAATGAAAAAACTTGGGCCGCAGAAATCTTATAATCTTTCGACATTAAAAGCTTCTCGTCTAAGATTCCACTCAAATAATAAAGTCGGGCCTGCCTATACGCAGATTAGATTCAACTTTACGTAACTTGAACAACAACCGAAACTAAGTTGGAATAGCAACGTCACAACTTTGACAGCAATCAAAGCGACTTCCTATACCGATAGCGGTCGTCAATTTCTGAATAACCCAATTTGTTCCTGCCTATCGCAGGGTTGGCAATTTTTTTTTTATAATCTTATCCTTACAAGCTATAAAATAGAAGCAAAATTGCCACAAAAGGGAATGTAGGTAGAGGTAGTGACAATGGAAGTATCTTATAGTTTTGCTTCAAAGATTAGACGTGACCGCTGGTCTAGTGGTTAGTATACCAGACTGCTACGCTAGAGGTCGCGGGTTCGATTCCCGCCAGGGCAAACATTTATGTGACAAATATGTTTGCCTTGCGTTTGGGTGTTTGGTATGTATTATAAGTATGTATTTACAAAAAAAAAAGTATATAAGTATTATATCAGCTACTGGTTCCCATAGTACAATCTTTGCTTAGTTTGGGACCAGATGGCGCTGTGTGATAATGTCCAAGCTTTATTATTATTATTAAAGATGTAAGGTGGACTTTAACATACAAATATGGAGTTTATTTTATAAACCGAGAATGTAATATATAAAATATGAATATAACATCGGCCTTCCCACAAAAGTCCCCAAAGTAGTAGCCAGAGGTGTTACAACGGGTTTGCTCACGATGTTTTACTTGACCGTAGAGCTCGTACCTAGTGTGTCTAGTCATGCACTTTCAACAATATAATCAATACATTAATTTATTTTATATTAAACATATTTTAGCTTAATTAAGTTACTCACAACATATTTCCTTTTACTTGTTTACATCCAAATTATTAAGTAACGTCTTGATCGTACCTGGTACTGTAAAGTATGCAGTACTATATAATCTCTTGGAAAAATACCCATGTACATTCATACATATAAATCCACGAATGGTTGCGAGTGACAAAAAGCGGTGGGCGGAAAAATTCTGACGATTGATGAATTACCGTTTTTAGCCGGATCTAATATTTCAGTCTAGACTTGGTTTGCTTGAAATTGATGATCGCGATTCCTAAAATTGGCGCCGGCGTCCACTGAGATTTATTTGACATCTTTAATAAATATTTTCTGCTGTGGAAGATTAAAATACACCTCTTAGAAACCTCTTAACATGAATACTGCAGCATCTACTCCAATTTATATAAAAGCGCTTGATTATGGAAACATTTACATCAGTCCTAAAATTACAATGTTTTTTTCATAATTTTTTTTACACACAACAAGTCATACGGCCCACCTGATGGTAAGCAGTTACCGTAGGCTATGGTCGCTTGCAACATCAGGGGTACCACTCGCGCGTTGGCGACCGTGTGTCTGCAGAATTTTGGTTCAAAATAGAACGAACGACAATATATGCCTTGGTGCGACGCTTCTCATCACGGGGAACTAGTGGCCCGTTTCATTCGTTTTGAGAATGCTCATAAAATTATTGCTGTGACTTCTACCAAATCATACATTCTATGATATGGGTATCAAAGGAAAAGGATTAATGAGCGAAATATCAGGGAGAGTATAGAGTGGCATTACACTCTTGACTTGCACATTACTTTTGCGACTTTTAAATTTATCCATCCAGTACCAGAAGGTCCCAGTTGGCCGACTGAAAGTTTTGATTGAATCAAATCCTATTGCGCCTACTTCCTCATATTTTCTGCACATCACTGTTTTACAAACCTATACTTGTTGTACAGAAGTATATATAAGTAGTAATGTAGCACATTTACACCGGTTAATTTAGGTTAACGGTTTTTGCGAGCACGTGAAGCGTAGCCCGACAGCCACCCGCGTCAGTTCTATCATCCGACGTCCACCTCCGTCAATGTTAACGTGGATTTGTTGACGTCAAGTCGTCAAGTCACGTTGCACACGATGTAGTTTTTATACTTATTTCTTTTGACTATAGATCTGATTTTATTTGGTACAGTATATTAAAATTTTCTTTGTTGAGATAATGTGTCTGGTAAAAAAATTAAATAAAGATGTATTTAGTTGAGGCTATGGTCATACGTAGTTTTGGCATTTTATACCACTAAGGTGGCACACGAGCATACGGTCCACCTGATGGTAAGCAGTCGCCGTAGCCTATAGCCGCTAGCAATACCAGCTGGAGTATCACTTAGGTAAGGAGTTGCCAACCATGTTGTTGATGAGGAGTCACTGTGCTAGCAGCATTACTACTAGCCCAGTGTATCCTCGTGGAGGACATCAAGTAGTGTTATTTCACTGCGGTGTTCTGTAAGGTGGAGGTACAGTCCCCAGTCGGGCGGTAAGCATGCTCAGTTATTTTAGATAATATGGGACGGAAAAACTCAAATTAGGAACACTAGATTTTTTAAAATATGGAACACTAGTCTTCTAACAAATAAATATAATTCAATCGTCTGTTTGTAATTTCAAAATAACAGCTTTTTACTTAATTGAAGCTACTTAATGTTTTTTTGCCTATCTGTCTGTTTAAAATACCTACAAATGAATATACAACATTCAACCTGAGCCGTAACGTAAGATGTAAAAGTACAATCATCAAAACAAATAAAAACTAATTCACATTATCACTGAACTTGAGGAGCAGTCATTCGTCTTCATTAGGTCCATTAAGGGGCAGCGCTCCGGGAGAGAAAGAGATGAGGCTTAGTACTGGCTGTTATTGCCCGCTCAATACTTAATGAACTCTGTTTTAATATGTGCCTTGTGCAAGACGGAGCTCTGCTTCTCAGCGATGAAGGGATGAAGTGAGGGCGATCGAGATTCGTAAAATAGTGTATTCAATTAAGACCCTTATAAGGCACTTGTGAAGGTCTACTTTCTACATGCAAAGTATACAGTACCTAAGGAGTACAGCAAGGGTGCTTCAAAAGTGTGAAGATGTTTAAGCAGGGTAGGCAACGCGCGAGTGATACCCTTGATGTAGCAAGCGGTCATAGACTACGGGAACCGCTTACCATCAGGGGAGCTGCATGCTTGTTAGCCACCTTACTGGTATAAAAAGTTATGCTTACATACGAAAATGCAAATCATCAGTTTTGACATGCACACGTCTTTGCTTCTTCTTATTTTTTTTTTCTCAATCATGGCTGCCGGTTCCGAGTACTCTTTACCTTGCAACATTGAGTACTTCGTCAACTTGATCAAGAAAGTTAGACCTTGGCTTTCCACAGCTTCTTCGTCCAAATTTGAATTCTATATGTTTTTATCAGTCTTTTATCGATTACTAGCTGACACAACAGGCGTTGTCCTGTCTTATGAATTCATATGACAAATACACCATAGCAAAAAGGAACTTTAGTTTATCGCGAAATTAAAAAGGTTCCGGTTTTTTTCCATCTTTTTTTCATAAGACCCTTCTCCTGGCAATAACAAACACAGCTGTCACGCGTGATGCCGTAACCAAAGAAAATAGGGATTAATTTTTATATATATATAGATTTAATTGTACATGTCAAAACCGAGTGTTTGTGCGTATGGCGAGTTGAATTGTCAACACGAATTGCCAGTTAAAATCCATACTACATACTACTTAAGTTTTAACCGAATCATTTCCATACTAACCGGGTCACTGCCCGAGCTGCTATTAACTAAATTAATCCGGTTTTGAGAATTAGTTAGCGTGTTTACACCTACTGTCGCTATTGGATTAACTCCTGTATGGATTTTGTTAACTATTAAGCAGGATTAGCGCCGGTTTTGGTAAAGGTTTATAGGATTAGGTATTATTAAAGTTCTATTTAATTTATATATGTCACCGGAAGATAACAAGAACCGCAAATTTATAAATTTCTTAGGAAATTCTATGAAATTTATCAACCTTTGTAGGATTCTAAACGAGAGATTAATTGTATTAATTTACGTTCACCGTTTGTGACATTGTAGTCCGACATGGCCGTGATAGGTTAGAAGGTTAGCCGACATTGGTTGTTTTTTTTGATAAATTTCCTAGGAAATTTATAAATTTGCGGTTCTTGTTATCTTCCGGTGACATATATACAAATCATCATGCCAAGTTCCTTGCAGTTTTATCGTGCCCAGGTATTTTGCTTCTTCTTCTTTTCTTCCTAAGTATGGCAATCAATCCTCTTTAGGGACTATTTATGCCAGTGGCGAGTGTTAGCTTTTTCAAGTTTTTCAATTATTTCGTGTTTGATGCATTAAAATACCTAGTGTCATGCTTTCTAATGCCCATTGGAGTTTCTGGAAACAATCCACGGCAGGAGCAGAAAATGATAAATTACTTAACCCAAAAGTCATATTAAGGCATCTTTCATTATGCACTAATAAATAAAGTATTATAGAGAAAAAACAATTCCGTAACAGAGCAGTCAGTGTTACTTTTAGACAATATATTTAAGAGCAAATTTAATGTTTAGTATAATTTAATGTTTAGTATAAATTGACGAGACCGCTGGTCTAGTGGTTAGTACACCTGACTGCTACGCTAGAGGTCGCGGGTTCGATTCCCGCCGGGGCAAACATTTATGTGTCAAATATGTTTGTCTTGCGTCTGGGCGTTTGGTATGTATTATAAGTATGTATTTACGAAAAAAAAGTATATAAGTATTATATCGGCTGCTGGTTCCCATAGTACAAGCTTTGCTTAGTTTGGGGCCAGTTGGCGCTGTGTGATAATGTCCAAGCATTATTATTATTATTATTATAATGCATTTTTTATATGTACATCAAATTGTGTGCCACCTTAGCGAGTAAAAAAAAACGGAATTATAACGCACTGAGAAAAAAACTGGTTAAAAAATTAAGGTCATTTTTATTAATAATAACACAGAAGAAAATGAATTACTGAATTCAGTACAAAACTAATAACATACATTAGCTATGAAAAAGTGCATTAAGGAACTAAACTTAGGGACTCGCATTAAAATACATAATAAAATAGAAATAGTGACGCTAGATAACCTCTAAGAGCTGCGGATATTAACCAGCCATTATGCAAAGCTCTTTATAATAAATTTCCACGGTACTGCGACGAGGATTAGTCTCGTCAGCCCAAGATGGATAAATTTCTTTCCTTCCATCCTGTTTTATTGCCTTCCACGGCTTAAAGGTTATATATCCTAAATTATTCCATTTCGTTTTTGAACATTTAGTTTTTTAATGGCGTCAAAGTTCAATATGCCCTTACTTAATTATTGTTATCATAACCACCAGCCACGCTAGTCTTGGGGTATGAAGCGTTGCCAGCTATTCTAGCGACACAAGTTCCAATCCCGCCGGTCTGTACCAATTATTTTTTCTAATTACTCTTATACTTCTTTTTTCTAAATTCTAAGTGCAGTGACTAGTCACACCACGAGCTTTCCGGTGAAGGAAAACATCGTGAGGACACCTGCATACATGTGACGAAATTCAAAGACGTATGTACTGCCTAAGAGATGGCGACGGTCTCACCATTTGTCACGTTGGCGCCAAATTATCTTCGGTGGAATGTGGGTGTGGTAACACCTTCTTCTGTCTACCTCTTTGTGGATCCTTGCGGGAAGGCGTGAAGATTTGTTTTATTATATTATGTTAACATAACATTTGAAACATCAAATGAATAGAAGACGCGTAAGTTTATGTAAAAAGAAAGAAAAACATTATCAGTATCAGCAAGCTAATAAGTGGCACAAGGGAATTAAAATGAGATTGTGATATTCTATACAAAGTGATTTTTTATATAAACAGTCGTCTCGTATACTGATGTTAATGATTCTTGTAACATTACAATTATAATTTTTGTTTCAGTACAAATATCGAACTCTCTTTACCGTTCGCGTTCGAGAGATCAGAGCTCCAGATCCCCATCAATTATACCAAACAACTGCTAAATCAACATCTCTATCAAAGCACAACTCAACACGAACCAAAATCAATATACAATACATTTAGCATAATACGACACAATATAATCCGGTAGAAGTGAAAAGCCGCGTCAACTGGCGCAGAGCCAGCGCCTGCTGGTACAACTCAATTAGTGAAATAATAACTGCTGATTCGTATGAATCGATTTGTATTATATGGATCAGATATTTTTCTCTTTATTGAGGAAGGTTTCGTTGTGACAAATTTTATATAACGTTAAATATGTGAGTGACAAGGGTAGCCGAGGACGGGAAGGAATGGAATTGGAACGTTCATTATATTTTAAGCATCTATGTATTGCTCCTTTACGGAGAAGGATAACATCGAAAGAAAACCTAAGCATACGTCGGAGCAGAAATTCCAAGACTTATGTAGTGCCTAAGAGACGGCGATGGATTCAATATTTCTGTCATTGGCACGAATTTATCTTCAGTGAAAGTATTTTTTTGTACCACTAACTTGGCACCCACAATACGGTCCACCTGATGGTAAGCAGTCAACGTAGCCTATTACCGTAGCCGCTAGCAATACCAGGGATATTAATAATGATTTGGCACCCTGTTGTTGATTAGGACAAACTGTTCTAGTGCAGCGTATCTTCGTGGAGCACTGGCAATCTAAGTTACTGCAAAAACACAACACTACGCCAACGTACTGCCATTTGGCAATGGTTGTATATCATCTATGCTTATCTCTTCGGGGACCCTTGTGGGAAGACATGAATATATATTCATATTGTCATCTAATATATCCCCGGATCAAACGTCCAGGATGCCATCTGCGTTTCCACGCTTGATGGCCAGGAAAGTACGCTGACCCACGTACTAACGGGACCTAATATCGCACCTATTTTCTCTTAAATATTTACCAAGGGATTGCACGACTTGTTTGGGCTGCCAAGCTGCAGGGCTCAGCTGTTTAAACAACTAACGAAATTTGGAGACCGGTGCTAACTCCACATCTTCTCATAGCAGATATTGGTCACTCCACCCTATACTTGACACGGCGTGTCGTTCTTTCTAACTTATGTCCAGTAAACTTATTTGCTATGACGGTTGCAAAAATTCTGACGTAATTTTGACGTAGCAGCAAAACTACTTTAATGTAGTGTTGTGTTTCTGCCGCAAGTAAGGTTGCCAGTGCTCCACGAGGATACGCTGCGCTAGTAGTAATGCTGCTAGCGCAGTGAGTCCTCATCAATAACATGGTTGGCAACCCGTTAGTGATACCCCTGGTATTGCTAGCGGCTATAGACTACGGTGACTGCTTACCGTTAGGTGGACTTTATGCTTGTATGCCACCTTAGAGGTATAAAAAAAGTAATAAATTGAATGCAAATAATGTCACCATAGCCCAACGGTGTATTTACCCAACTAATGAAAAGTGCATGTCTCGATTGTTTTGCTCAACAATCGTCGCTAACAAGGTGTCGACATCGTTACGATATCGTCGCTGATTGCCGGTTCGATTGGCACTTTGCCATCCGCATCGCGACTGCATAAAGATACACGAATCACCCAAGAATTTTATTCCGCTACTAATGGCAATTATTTTTCAAATACATAAATAAAATGAATGGAAAGGATTTGTCTGCACTCCCGTGTACAAGCCAGCGTTTCGTTAGTTATGGGAGTCTGAATTGTGACTCGGAGCCTTTTTTATTTGGTCAGCATTACTCAGCATTTACCTACATCCTATTAAATGTGGGTTGTCTCAGAGCTCCAAAACGCATTATATTAATTGAATGGAAAATGTATTGCTGTTAAAATTTGAGTATGAAATAATATGTGTTACTAAAATAACAAATCTGGTCGTAAGAACGAACGAGGTCTTTTTTATTGAGAAAAAAATCTGAATTATATTGTTTAAAATTTAGGCTAATAATAATACAAATTAAAACTAAAGGATAGGAAAAAAACTAACCTGATATAAACAATTAAAATAAATAAAACACTTGTCTCAAATTGTTGTCACGATTGCCCTGCTGTATGGCAATGCTGCGCTAAATATGTTCCTGCCTTCTTGTCACCGGAGGTCTTTGTGTATGTGGTTACCGAACAGAGTTGCCGAACCTCAATTTAGTGGAACTGAAGACTTTTTCATTTATATTATCAGCATTGCTTATCCAGCGTGGCAGTGCTAGCATTCTTGGCACGCACCCGCATGATTCTGGTTCGGGTCAGATCTTTAATCTTTAAAGTAGGTTGGCTAAGTACCTACTGTTTTTGAACTATAGTATAGTTTAATCTGTTATAATGTTAATAAAAATTTAATCTTTAAAGTAGGTTGGCTAAGTACCTACTGTTTTTGAACTATAGTATAGTTAAATCTGTTATAATGTTAATAAAAAACAATTAAATACATATAAAACCAAAATATTTTAAAACTTCTGAAAGGCTTCGCACGGGTAGACATTTATGAAATATTTTGTCTACCCGTACGAAGCCGGGGCGGGCGGCTAGTAGAATATATAGTAGCCTATGTTACTCAATGATAATGTAGCTTTCTAACGGGAAAAGATTTTTTTTAATCGGTCCAGTATTCTCGGGGCCTATTCAATTCCCACAAAATTTCAAATGACGAGACCGCTGGTCTAGTCGTTAGTACACCTGACTGCTACGCTAGAGGTCGCGGATTCGATTCCCGCCGGGGCAAACATTTATGTGACAAATATGTTTGTCTTGCGTCTGGGTATTTGGTATGTACTATAAGTATGTATTTACAAAAAAAAAGTATATATGTATTATATCAGCTGCTGGTTCCCATAGTACAAGCTTTGATTAGTTAGCTTTATTTAATTAAAAAAAAAACCTCTTTAAAATATTAGTATAGAAGTATAGAAATAGATAAGTATAGATACATTTCCTCGTAATTTTATGGAATTCTCTTCCGCCTCGTGACGCCCTCAACTGTACCTTTTACGAGTGTACCATGCATCAATTCCTGAAGGAGTCGCTAACATTTGATGCGCGTTATAAACATAACGATATCATTTTGATGGCCGACACGGAACGCCGCTCGTTCGTTTTCACTGTGTTTTTATTCGACTATATGTCTCTAAAGCCAAGGGTATACTTACACCAACGCTGATGGTTCGGTTTGTTGATCTTTTCATGTGTTTCGCAGGGGAAATGGGTCAATTATGATTATGAACCTCTTCTATTGTTGTGAGAACTTAATGGGAACTGGGAACTTAAATTATGGAGGAGCGTTCGTTAAAGTGATATTATTTCAACATACCGTTTGGTTTTCATTTTAATTTGACTGTACCCTTTACGAGTAGATCCCATTTTAAAAGGTTGTAAATGATTAAATCTTTCACTACGTATACTTAAAAAGAATTAAGGAGAATTTCAATGTCTGGTGCAATTAATACTTCAAGAAGGTTGTGAAGAGATTTTTGACGGATCAGCACCGCGCGAGTGATACCTCTGGTGTTGCAAGCGTCAAAAGGCTACGGTGACCACTTACCATCATATGGGCCGTTATAAAAAATGTTTAAATGTTAGACGTATAAATATTTATTATTTTGTTACGATAAAACTACACTATCCTGTATCTTAGAGGATAAAGTTACCAGTAAAAGCTCATTATTAATAATAGGAGAATCGATAGCTCAGCACGTTATTTACCAGTGTACGACCGTTTGATGGCGCCCTATAGTAATAGTAGCCGTCTTTTCGTGTATAAAGACGGTCTTAGTAAAGTATTTTGAGACCAAAGGCATAGTTTAAAACTTAAACCGCAGATTAATTCACAGTGTCTTGAACGGAATGTCCGGGAATTATGTTAGAGTTTGGGGCACGTGACCTTCGTATGACCTGATATTCCCAGAATTTGAGTTAGTTTCGGAGATTATTAGCTTTATTATGAACTGCGGTTAATAAAGGTGTACATAAGTAAGGTATGCAGAGGTAAGGCGAATTGGGATCTCCCGTGCGTTTTCCCATCTAATTTGGAGCCGCCCGATGCGCTGGTAGTAATGTTGGTAGCACAGTGAGTCCTTATCATCAACAGGGTCGGCAACTCGTTAGTGATACCAGGGATGGTATTGCTAGCGGCTATATGCTACGGTAATTGCTTACCATCAGGTGGGCATTATGCTTGTGTACCACTTGTGTTATAAAAACAAAATCAGTGTCCGCTTTCCTTTTGGCTGATTACACCTTATATAGTAGAAAAAAGGAATGGACACACGAAAAATGGACCTAGCTTAAAATATATTTAGACCAGGTAAACAACCCTGGATATGTATATTGGAATTGATTGCAGTATACAAAGCACCCAATTTCCATTGTTTCCTTTGTTAGAGAGGGCAAGGTGTACAAAAATGGAAATTATTCGAATGATCCCCTCGGAGCGAATTTAATATCCGCCATTTATTTATCCAACGCTCCTATATCCGCAGTAAGGCTTTGATCGACAGATATCTACCGGGATTAATAATTGTATTGATTGCTATCTTTGTTGACGCTCGAAATATGGAGGCTTGCAGGCTGTTAGTGTTGTTACTTCATTCTGTCCGGAAACAAGATATTACAAAAACAATGTTATTTTTTAACTCGAAACACGTACAAATAACAAAATATTCAATGTATGAAATGCATTTGATTATGGAGTTTAAAAGCTAAAATTTCGTGATTGGTATTGAAATGTGCAAAAGTCGGTCGCGACAAAACATCTATGCTTAATTCTTCTCTAATTGATTTCAAGAAATATAGACTTATGTTTTCCACTAGCACTTTACTACGTCTTCGCCCGCATTGAATTGAGACGGAAGTGATTGGGACACAATTTTTTTTCGGGTTATATCTGTTTGTAAAAATCCCGTGCAGTAAAAATATAGAAGAATTTTTTTTTTGTTTTTTGACATTATGTATGAGTTTAAAAATGTCTTGAAATCATAGTCTGACAGGTTTTATTTATTCAAACTGTTGCGATCTGAACATATTTTGTATTGTATCAGCCGTGGTTGAAACGTCGAAGTAAATAAACAATTTTAATATCGCATATAGGACCTGTACTTATGGCATTAATAAGTAAGGATTCTAGAGCTCCGGGAGGATATGTGCTTGCAAGTTGCAACTGCTTGTGTGGAAACGCGGTAGTGATAACCCTGGTATTGCAGACGTAGGTATTTGAAGGGTCGTTCCCAGATATCCAAAATTTTATTTCCCCCTCCTCTTCAGCTTTTATTTAGGTATACAATTTTATTCCCATGACATCCAAGCAATATATAGTACAGTATTTAAGATAGAGATGAAAAATCGCGAAGACAATTTTGTTTGTAATAGCCCTTACCATCAGTCAGGCTGTACGCGATTGCCAATTTTGTTGTACAAAAATGTACAGATTTCCTGAACCGTAGGATACGTCTCGAACATCAATCGTACCCGCTAGCTCTCGGTACATCTCAATTATCGCTGGGTTCTCTTTCAGCAGTCGCTTAATGCATTTGGCTGTTTGCCAGTCCGATCAGCGAGCCTTCCGCGCCCACGTGCACTTTTAGATGAACTCCGGCATGGCGGGTATTCCGTTCTTTGAATACCAAGTTCGTTTTGGAAATTGAAAAGGCAACGGGTTCGGTGTTTAGTTACAAGGTGCGAGATTTTTAAACCATCTTGAATTCGTTTTGAGGTTCTTACAGATTTTTTACGATGGTGAAATAATAAGTAGAGAAAATGTTAAATTCAATTGAATCCCTTACTAAGCAGCAGTCTTCCATACCTATATATGTAAGTTTAGATAAATGATGTTCCTTTCCAATTGATTGACTTGTGTATTCGGCGTACCAAACTTTTATGATAGCGTGAATTAGTAAGTAGCGAGTAGGTAAAAAGTGTCTATAAACACAAGGTGACATACAATTCAAAAATTGTACTCCAAAAAGTATCTATTTAAAGTTTTCTTCTTCTAAAAAACAAAATCAAAATTAAAAATCATTTATTCAGTTTAGGCCCTAATAAGGCACTTATGAAGGTCTAAATTACCACCGGTTCGGAAAAAAAGCCACCTGAGAAGAACCGGCAAGAAACTCAGTGCTCTGTCTTTTTTTTTCATGTAACAATCATTATATAACAATTTGTAAACTATGGCAATCAATTCTCTTCAATGTCAATTTTTGCCAGTGTCGAATTAAAGTTTATCAATATTGTCGTGTTACAATAAAACGTCTAGTGTCGGGCATTGTTATGCTTATCGGAGCATCTGGAGACAAACCACGGCAGGTCATAACACGCCTTCAGACGTAACATATTGACCAAAATGATAAATCACTTAACCCAAAACATATTATAGCATAATTTCCAATGTTCCTATAAATCAGTCACTAAATCAAACTTTACTGCACATAATGACACCGAGAATACACACTAAAAATCACTATAACACAATTTACGAGACACTGGAAAAATATCAACCACGCTGCCTGATTCCTACCAAAAACTCATCTAATGTTTTAATCATATACATGTAATGCAGCGCGTTATGTTATCATCCCGTACGTGTTCTAATTCAAATCTTAAGCCCATTAGGAAGCACGGTAGGCTACCCCAGGGTAAACACTTTTTGATTACGAGCTAAAACAATTTGCTGAAGTTTTATTAATTAGATGGTTCAGAGCTAATTGCCAGATAAGCCGAGTGGTCGTTTTCATTTGATGGTAAATTTTCATGCTGCGCTAACGAAGCTGCGTACCAGGAAGCCGCTCGAGATAAACCCTGAGGTTTTGAATACGGAATTTGATAGTTGGAGTTTCCTATTAGTTTTGTTCCATACTCGTTATAGTTTGTTGCAAACAATAACTGTATTCAAACTTACTGAACGTAAATTATAAATGCTTATTTGAACGCTTGTTTAAAACGCTTAACAATAATGAACTCTGTTTATTAGTGTCAACTGATACCTGCGACTTTGTCTGCATTTGTTTAAAGAAAAAAATTGCGTATGCCTTCACCGGTTTTTTTTTTTATTCCCCTAAGGCGGCACACAAGCATACGGCCCAACTGATGGTAAGCAGTCACCGTAGCCTATAGCCGCTACCAATACCAGGGGTACCACTAACGGGGTGCCATCCATGTTGTTGATGATGACTCCCTGTGCTAGCAGCTATACTACTAGCCCAGCGTATCCTCGTGGAGCACTGGCAACCTTACTTACCGCAGAAACACAACACTACATCAAGTAGAGTTATTTTACTGCGGTCTTCTGTAAGGCGGAGGTACAGTCCCCAGTCGGGCGGCTCCAATTTTAAATGGGATTTCAGCTATACTAGGCTAGGAGATAGATTTTAGAGATAAAATCTATCTCCTCAAATTTTATTACGATCTGTTTGGTCCTGAAAAAGCAGCAAACAAACAAACAGAGCAACTTTCGCATTCATATTATTAGTATGGCTTGAATGTTTTAAAATATCTCAGTTGCGAATTAGGTATTGTGTTTGACAATCGTTAGACTTCTATCAGAAGTAAAAAGTCTTATAAATGGTTTTAACACAGGTACCCGATTTTCCTTAAAGTGGATTGCACAGGAGGCTTTGTGGAAAAATAGTATCTTATATTCATTCGGATAAGACGAAGCTAATGATTAGTTGATGACAGTACGCTAACATGGCGTAAAGAAAATTTGCTAAGCTAAGCTATTATTGAATTTCTAGACAGTGAAGAGAGGTAAAGCGAATTAGGAACTCCCGTGGGTTACCCGTTACATTGGAGCCGCCCGACCGACAATGTAACGGGTAACCCACGGGAGCTCCTAATTCGCCTTACCTCTCTTCACTGTCTAGGAATTTACAGAAGACCAAAGGGAAATAATACTACTTTGATGTAGTGTTGTGTTTCTGCGGTAAGTAAGGTTGCCAGTGCTCCACGAGGATACGCTGGGCTAGTAGTAATGCTGCACAGTGACTCCACATCGACAAGAAGGTTGGCTACGCGTTAGAGATACCCCTGGTATTGCTAGCGGGTAGGTGGGCCGTACGCTTGTGTGCCACCATAGAGTTATAAAAAAAAAGAAATAGATTTGTAGTCAAAATACAAAGGACGCCAACAGTACATACCAATTTACAATTAAAAAATCAAGTCGGTACTCGTATTTACAAAATCAACCAGAAGCAGATTCCGAAAACAACCTACGCAACGTACAGTAGATACAATTCTCTAAGTCTATTTTAATTGAATTAGCAGCTTCGCGAATAACCAGTTAGCGGAATAAACAATAACAAAAATTTCTGTGATCTCAAATCTGACACTGAGTTTCCATCCATTATTCCCTTTCGCAACGGACACGATCGTTGTAGACGTTACCAACAAAAGAACACAATTTACCCAAAGCAAAACAAATTGAATACGAACTCTGAAATTAATTTGTAACTTATTTTGAATGCTTTAATTATTTCTGTGAGCGAATTTCAAAGTTGTTCAGTATTGAAATGGCGTTTGTTAACGATTTTTGGGTTTATTTGGAATTGTTAATGTGTTTACAATTTCGGTTGTGGATAGGGATCATTTCAAATAACATTATCATTTGGCTGCATTACTTCAATCTTGTTATTTTTGTGTATACTTGGTAAACTTTCATATAGTAATTTGTTCCACTTTTCGCCGCCGCAATGCTGTCCATTTCCTCATACAAAAATGGTCGAAAGTGATATGAATTCGTTGTCGAAAGATTTTGCTGCTAAGGCTACCCGCTACTGAAGCTATGCAGCTTATATTTAGATTAATAGGAGATTTTAATTACTTTCACTATATGGCTTACGTTGTACCTGTCATCAACAATAAAGAACAATTCAATCGTAAAGTATATAAATTCATAATCGAAAATATATACTCAAATTATATGCTTCAAAATATGTTTGCATGTAGAATAGAACCCTTTTCCTTGGCTTTAGAGTCGAAATCATATTCATCTTTGAAGAAGGGTACATCTCTTAGAAAAGCATAGTGTAGCCCCGGGCGAATAATCTTCCATGTTGGCTTGCCCCGTTTCTGGAAACGTCAGTTTCTCTTAAAAAGGATCATGTATAGACTGCTCATCAGATATTAAGACTCCTACCCAAGTCTTCTAGGATTTAAACTGGAATCTGTCTTACAGGTGGTGATAAAGTTTCTTTCTTGCCTGGACCTCGGCAAAAAGCAGCAACAAACTCACAAACAAAAAAATTCTTATAGAGAAGATGACATGAAAAATATATATTATCTTTACATAGTATAACATGAAGACGCATCCGCTGTCTGTTCTTAGATTTCTCAATGCAATTTTCAGCAAAAGATAGAGTGGTTCAAATGGAAAGATTTTATGTTTTGGGTTTTTTGTTTATAATACAAAAAATGCTTCTTTATTGATTCAATTAAATTACTGTTACTGAAAAGAGTAAAATAGTCGTAGCACTGTCCTGTAAATTTGTAACATTGGTACTCTTATTAATAAATCAGTCAATAATCTATACTTGTACGTAGTATATTATCTACTCTGAGTCTATACTAATATTATAAAAAGGAAAGATATGTGTTTTTGTGTGTATTGAATAGGCTCCGCAACTAATGGAGCGATTTCGAAAATTATTTTCCCTTTAGATTGATACATACAAACTGATTGCATAAGCTATATATAATACTAGCTGCCCGCCCCGGCTTCGCACGGGTTGACAAAATATTTGTTAAATGTCTACCCGTGCGAAGCCGGGGCGGGCCGCTAGTGAAATAATATAATAAATACCACTGCTACCTCTTGGTATTATTATATAAACCGAATCATGAGACCGGCCTTCGCTTCCACAATAGTGAGATCCAATCATAATTCTCCAGACAAGCCCGCCAACTGTTGAGAATATCAAAGACTCGATTACTTGACCTACTTACAATATTACTTATCTCTGTGCGTTATACATCGAAGATATACTTAGTGATTTCCCCCGAGCTCGCCTACGATCACTGGAAGCGGATCGCATCCAATTTTTATCGTCCACTTACGAAGATATTGAGGCCTTTTTGTTAAATTGCGTGATGCTAAGAGCTCGGAGATGATGTTGAATTTTAAGATGGTGTATTTAGGTTAGATATTTATTGGTGGCTTTATGCTGACGGATTGAAGCGATGGAGGCATATTCTATACAGTTTATTATCGCGACCGAACTCCAGATTTGGCTGTTTTTTTTTTTCTTGCTATTTTGTTTAAATAATTTGGTTATATTATGTAGAATTATTGCAAGTGTTGGTCTGTACCTACTTGTTTGGTGTCTGAATTTTAATAGGTATTAATCCAATTGATTTCACTTTCAGCCCCAAATAAGTAATAGAGAAGTAGCTTGTATATTTTGTCGTCGTTCATTATGATAATCACGATTCTACACCGAAGAATTATTTTTCTCCATTTACAAAAGAGTAACGCGTCGGTAAATTTCGCTCTTGTTTTAAATTTAGGTTACATTTTCGGAAGAAAATCCTCATTTAAGCGGGCTACACACGTTCAGTTTTAACTGTACAATCGAACTGTGCAGTCATAACTGACGCCTCTAGTGACACACGTTCAGTTTCGATCGACAGTTCAACTGCACAGTTGTCAGTTTTGCCTACACACGTACGATTTAACTGCACAGTTCGACTGTACAGTTAAAACTGAAGGTGTGTAGCACGGTAGCTAAAATAATCTCTATGGTTCCACAGAAATCTTTTCCCAGCTAATCGAAAATAATTGTATCCCCATTGTCTCTGGGCAATATGTGACAAACAACCGAAAAATTATGAGGCAATAAATAAGATGATACAGCGCGTAGCCCATTGCTTACTGGTCGTGTTGTGTGACGGGATTGTCTAGTGTCAAACGCAATGCCGCGTTATTTACGGCCAACCTTGACTTTGGTACTATTATATTATGTAAAGCGCCCTTGTAGCGCTTGCGGAAACAATTCCCAGTTGATTTATTGTTCCTCCTTGGACTTTTTTTTGATAACCAATATTAGACAGGATGAAGAATTCAAAAAGTTTTGCCTATCACTTTGTCGGTGTCCTAATGTTATGGCTTTTGTGATTATTGTTCAATATTAAAAAAAACTTTATTTAAAATACATAAACTATATGAATAAACATTAACTACTTTAAAAGAATAATAACAAAAGTATAAAAACTTTAATGAAGAGATGTTTTTACAAAAAAACAGAACTCGAGATAATAAAGTGACTTTTGACAGCTAGCCAAAGTGACGCAAACCGAATAAAAATATGAATCCATAGATATACACACAGCTATCAAAAGTAACCCTTTGCTTTGACCACATTATTGACTCCCCACTTACTGATAAAATACCCGATCCAGTATCACGCGGGAGTCAGGAATGATGGCAGACTTGCCACGCTGGATGGCAATGCTGATTCTCTGAGCTAGGTATGTTCCAGAACGTCTGTCTGTAAGAAAATCATAAAACCTGATGGTGAATAATTATTTCTTATTGTAATTTGCATTCTCTGTTCTAAATTCAAATATATCTTTCTTTGTCCACTGCTCGAGTCAGGGGGCAAGTGCGACCAGGACTGTGGTCCCAAACGTCCCTTTGAAATTTATCATAATTTTTTGCGGTACAAGGGGATCACAAATTAAGACACAGTTTTTATCTTCATTGCTTAAGTCAGGAAAGTACAGTCAAAGTAAAAAACTAATATAATAAAAAAATCATACTGCTTTATTATTTTTACAAAGAAACTGCCTGCAATACTCAGTGTATGTATTAAGTAAGGTTCATTATGGTAAGGACGTAGTGTTGCCATTCAATATTACACACAAATACATAAAATTGAAGTACCTGTATGTCTAGGTCGATTATCGCGTTGAAAAACAACGGGAATTTATAGCAAGAAAATGACCTGTTAAGAGGTCAAGTAAGCGTGCCACGTTGTAAGTGGACATTCACATCGGGTTGATCTGCGTGATTTCCCAGGGCGCTTATTGCTTCACAACGACTAAGTCTAACTTGGGTTGAAGGGTATTTAACTACTTAGAGAGAGTTAAATAGCCTTTAAAGTTGTCGGAGTCGTTAAAGAATGAAAAAGTGGTTTGGTTACTGAGATGTTCGTTGTGCTTATTATGTGTTAGAAATTTAATAGAGGATGGCTATAGTATGAATTTTAAATAAAGTAAAGTATAAATATACATGTAGAGAGTGAAATATACGTTCACTATATGGTATGTATTATAATTATGTATTTACAAAAAAAAGGTCATAAGTATTGTATCAGTTGCTGGGTCCCATAGTACAAGCTTTGCTTAGTTTGGGGCCAGATGGCGCTGTGTGATAATGTCCTAACATTATTATTATTATTATAATCAGCATTAATATTATAAAGAGGAAAGATTTGTATTTTTGTATGTAACGTCCCATTAAAATGTCCCAACAGAAGATCAGCGCTGGTTGTCCTTCACATGCCAACCAGTACATGCTGAGTTGGGACCGTTTCATATAGACACTTTGTTCGTCTTGTACACTTGTCTTCCCATAGTATATGTTTGTGTTTTATGAATAAATGTTTTTTCTTTTCTTTTCTTTAACACATTAACTTAAAAACCTGAACCGATTTCAGAAAATCTTTTGCCGTTGGAAAGCTACATTATTATTATATTGATACGCGGGGAAAAAAGCTAATCTCTAGTATAAATATAATATTTTAGTTAAAAAACTGACTGTGTTGACTGGTAGAATACTTATTAGATATATAATTCTATGCTAATACTTTAAGGATATTTTTAAGCTATTGCATAGCTTTTATCGCGGGGCCTTGAGCGTGGGGACCGAATCCAGAAATTCCGTAACGAAAAAAACCTAACACCCTCCACTCCGACCGACAACTCCATCTATCGATAAATACCAGAACTTTTAATGACTTTTTGAAATATCACGCTTGTCTCTCAACAACCGCAACCCGCCTTTAGGTGGCTTTGGTTGTATTGGAAAACTACCGTAATCAGCTGTTTGTGAGAAAGTATATAGGTATATAAAAAAATACTGCATTAATAAAATAAATAAATAATTATAATTGCATAAGTTGATAAAAAATGCTATGCAATAGCTTTACCGCGGCAGTCTCCGAGTGCCACACCTATTTTTTAGTCAAAACTAAAAGTACCGACTTCTGTGATTAGTACAATGATAACCTAATTTAAGTACATATTCGTGGTAACTACTGCTACAATTTTAAATTTATTTGCTGAATGTAGCTAGAATAATGTAGTCGTATTTACTTAGGGTGATTCTAACCAAACAATGAACGAGGGAAAATTAACATATTCAGATTCCATTTTTCATATACATGAAATTTTATTTTAAATGTTTGTGTTTTCCTTTCTTTACAAAATCAATCAAGATACACTCATGAAGTGTCCTAACCAACAACGACGTTGGCAACACTTTAGTGACATCCCTTGTATTGCTAGGGCCTAGGCTAAAGTGACTGCTTACCATCAGTTGGGCCGTACGCTAGGGTGCCACTATAGTAGTATAAAACATATAAATGTATTTTCTTTCTTTCTAAAAAAAATCTAGTGAGAGGACCAGAGGATGATTCTAACGACTTCAGACTTTATACCATAAAGACATTACCCCATAAACACAGTGAAGTTGGTAAACGTAACCACCGCAAACTAATCCTTTTGGGGATAATATAGGCTGCTTCGACTCTGCAACCGTTCCCTGCTGCGTGGCAATAATAATTACCTAGTCGACCAACTATTACTAGCGAAACAGGACTTTCGCTTGATTATACTAAGGTAAAGTTTAATTTAACAACGCGGTCCGTATCGGACCCCGCGGTGGACTTTGCTCATACACTTTTTAGTTAATTTATTAATAGCGTGTCTCTTGCTCATTTAATATATTATATGTTGTAAATAAAGGGCTAATTTAAATTTGGATTCTTAAATAATCTTTGAACATATTTTTAATACAGATGAAAATTATGTTATTAAAATAGTGTAAAAAATAAATACATAATAATGTAACATAGCTGAACAGGATTTTGCATTATATCTCTTTAGATACATCTTTACGTATCCGCGGATGCCGTGAGTGTTGTATGTCGCACTCATTTTTAAAAACTGTTGTAGGAAGATACCAATATTCTTTCTACCCGCGAAATGCGAATCAAAAATAAGGAAACGGACATAACTACTATCAGTCAGTTGGTGACTATAGCCGATGCAACTCGGTTGAAACGTCGAGAGGTAAATAAACAATTTTATATAGCGAATAAGGCCAGTATGGCTAACATGTATGCGAAGAGAATATCTCACGGAAGAAATAACAGACAAAACGTTGTCTACGACGAGTAACTGTGAGATACCCTAACTTGCGCGCCATTAACGAGAACTACTCGTCGAAGACACCATTTTTCTTGTTTAGTCACACGGATGTTGCCCCTTAATTATATAAAGTGATTTTGGTAGTTTTTATCAAACTAGAACCTACACGGTTTGAGAATGCAACTTCAAATATCTCAACAAATTGCTACCTAACAATGTTTTTTTAATTATAAATTGTTTATTCAGTAACATTACAAGTTAACATTTCAGAAAAACAATCAAACTGTGTGTATGTGTGAGTGTGAGTGTGTGCGCGCGTGTGTGTCTGTGTGCCTGCGTCGGGACTAAATAAATGATTTCAATTTATAGAACTCAATCGAGGTTTTTATTTTTTTGGCTAGCACTATTTATAGATAATGATATAAAGGTGGAGACATCAATTATTCTAATAACCAATCACTTAGTCTCATTTTTTTGATAAAAAACACTTGTAAATGCTTCTCGTCGTCAGAAACTAACGACGATAAACATCTCGTTTTATTTCGTTTTAAAATTTCAATTTAATTCAATTCCTTATTTAATGGCAACACAATGCGATTAAATTAGGCATACATGTTAGTGTCCGTAGACTAACGCACCACTGACAAGTAAATGTGACATTTATCTCCACTTTTGATGTATCGAAAAGAGTTCTATGCGCTGTCATTGGTTACATACGATGCGCTGCCATGTTAGCGGCGGTAGACAAATGGAATTATGTCGTTTTCGCGCGAGTAATGCGTGGATAAAATTATCTCTTCGCATACATGTTAGCCGGGCTGGTTTCATGTCATTAATGTGTTTAAATCGCGCATGATATAAAAATATAATTTATAAATAAATATTTTTATTAATACGTAGGCTAGCAAGCATGGCTTTGATGAGAAGCGGTCACTGTCATCTATAGAAGCTTAAAATACCAGAGGTATCACTAACGCGTTGCTATATTAATTAATACAAGATAATTTCAGCTTAAAGCACATTAAGTTAGCCTATAATTTTTGATAAACATTATGAATGGTGACTGTAAAATAATAAAACTGGATGGATTATATAACAAAAGTGAAAACGGGGCTTATTTTTCATGAAAAATTTGTAAACGAAAAGTGTCGGCCAATTTTGTTAGATCATTTCATTCCCCCGGGCTAAGTGGATAGATTGGACATCCTCTACCTCCTCCGAGCTCATCGCGATTATACAGAATCCCTGGTAATATTGATGATGGGAAATCCAGGGGCATCTTAATACCTTTCCGAGTGCAATTACGTTTGATTGACGGAACACGAATGACAGGTGATTTATTTAAGTTTTCTAAAGTATATTATAGTCCAGTTATCTTTTAAGCTTTAATGACATATGGCAAATTTTTTTTCACAACATTTAAATATTATGTTTATTTTTATTTTTAATTTAATTTCCCCATTGATGGGGATTTGTGAACTTTTTCTCTACTAATTCTCATTATTTCTAATTACGATTGTAATAGCGATTTACAGACAACATTTCTAAATATTGGGTATATTGATGAGTAAAGCAATGGGGATTTTGAGACCTACTCCCAAATCCGTCGTCAGTCAATGGGAATTAGTGAGTAAAAATTTCCAAAAATTGTTTTTATAGCGGCAACAATGCATATCGCTATTAGTGTAGAATTATATAGATTGTGATATCCAACTCGATTTGTATGAAATTGTGAAGGAAGAAAATATGACAGATATTTCTCTCAGTCGTTTCGGCGTTCACCAAATGAAAATAAATATAGCAGTTTTTTTTTCTAAATATTACCAATGCTGATTAATTAAATGAAACTAAAACTCTGAAAAATACATCTAGTTCAAAAGTCATCAAAATTCTTAGCCTAACAAACATATGCTTTTTTTTATTAGTACGACTTGTAGGTAGTATATTATCTACTCTGAGGTACGACTAATCTATTTATGTAAAAAAAACAGTTACTTTGTTGCACCAAACTTGCACCACGTTAAAAGACACGTTACCTTCTATATAATATTCTGTTTCTGAATAATGAAAGGCCGTAGCCCACGTGATCCCCCGACACGTTACGTGACAAGACTCAAAACGCACCCGCACCAAATTTTAATGCAAAAGCGGAAATTTCACAAAGTAAATTGTACTCTATTTCCAGCTTCGTCCGTCTATTTTAAATTTGATTCAGAGTTACGTCGTTTCACTTCGGCAGACAAAGTTTTTAAAGCCATGGTTTTGACAATTTTCTGGGTCATTTTCGAAGGAGTTTTGGGTTGAAATTGGAACAGTCAGTTCTATCTACATACATTACATTTGTAAAGTGTGTTATAGTGGGCCCTGAATTATTGCTTAGTATTTTTTTAAACGCACTTGCTATCCTACTAATATTATAAATTCGAAAGTTTGTGAGTATGGATGGATGGATGGATGTTTGTTACTCTTTCACGCAAAAACTACTCAACGGATTTGGATGAAATTTGGAACACAGATAATTTATAACCTGGTTTTTTTATCCTGGGAAAATGTTTTATCCCGAGAAAATTTTAGGTTCCTCCGAGATTCTAAGCTCAACGCGGACGTAATCGCGAGCAGAAGCTAGTTGATGTATATTTGGTTCTTCTGTATTGGAATCCCACATAAGCTTAGAAGTTACCACAAAAAATATTAACGATATATTTTTGTGAGCTAACATATTGTTGAAAACGTATCAATCGAGTTTGTAACTCTTAAAATGGAACGTAGTTTGTTAGTTTCTTGCTAAGCTAGCGACCATTGTGTATTCGCTGGTTCAATACATTTTGTACATTGAACATTTTGGCATGGCCAGTAACATTTTATGCTTTGTGTGGACATTTACGTTATAATTGTTGAGCGAGCTTTTCCTTTTATAGGAACCAAACTATAAATTGTACAGTGGCGTGTATTTAAACCGTTTGACGGTGATATTTTTATAAAAACCCTGAAATGTAAATCTCAACCAGCAATTCCAATTAAACCTGAACGTGATTGAGAATGTTAGAAAAGGAAGGAACGAAGCGTTTTTTTTTCATTCAGTTAAAATGCGGTGCTAAGTGATTTATTTGAAAACTTATTTAATATACTCCTTTTGAAATTAAATTAAATTGCCTTTGTCAAAGTTTCCGATTGTAAGCGTTATAAATTACTGGAAGGGCATTAAAGAAGGTAGCTCATTTACGCTTTATTATATTATTTTGTAATTTAAGGTAAATTGTTTCTCGTATACAAATTATTAATAAGAAATTAACAAATCATTTTATCTGTGATATTAAAGTGACACTCATAACCATAGTCGGTATTAAGGCGTTTCACACCACGTCACCACGTACGGTTCGCACTACGGTGTAAATCGGCCAACTGCTCTTTTTCAATTGGGCCTTTCAAATAACGATATAAGTCACATATTTACTCCAACTAATGTCCTTTACTGAGAGCGGCCATATCTTTAGACCAGTATTCGACGGCTTAACTCTCAAAATGTTAAAATTTTCATATACATTTTTAGTTCTAGGTACTTTTCGCCACGGCGCCCCGCGCCGCGATATTTGCCACACAAAAAGTCAAAAGTGATACGAAAATGCTCTCTAAAGCAACTCGATAGTCCTCTTGCTGATACTCCAGTGGCGCCGTAGCAAAAATATTTTTTTTTGAAGTTCGAATGGGAAAATAAAGTATGGGAAAATGGACAGCGCTGCGCCGGTGAAAAGTGGAACAAATTTTTTTATGTAATTTTTGACATTTCGCAAGTAGCCTTTTCGAATACGCAGTTCCAAATTATTCTTGCTCGAGCAACTGAACTCTGTCTATCTAGAACTCAAAAACATCTCATGCCGATATACCAAATTCCATGCCTCAAGTTGAGCCGTATAACAGACAGATTATTATAACACGAAGAACAAATATCACCAGAACGGAGCTTTTAACATGCCAAATATTTGCCCAAGTAATGGCCGTAGCTCGTTGAAGGAAAATAATATATAAATAAACGCCCATGTACCTATTGAATAAGCGATGCTGCTAGATCAATACGAGGATTTGGCGATCGTGGCGGTTTAAAGGATTTCAGTTCGAGTTTTATTTGCAAACGATTGAAGAATTTATCTTTACTTAAGATAAATAATACGTTTTAGAGTTTCGTTATTTTTTTTTTAACAAGAACGTTCTTTTATGTTACTAATTCATAACGGATTAAAGCATTTTCAAAAACAGAACTTATCCTACTTACTACTGACCCAAGCCAGAATCATGCGGAGCGTGCCAAGAATGCTGGCAGCATTTTCACGCTGAAAATAAGTTATAATAGATAAATCATTATTTTCGTAAATATAACAATGCATCGTTTAGCTCGAGTCCAAAGCTAGGCTAGTTACAAAATTCTGTACATTTAAACTAACTGTATTCAGGTCGGGAACATTATTGTTTATTTTATACATATACTGGTGTCGATTCTGTTGTTCAAAATCACTAAACTCAGTTTGACAGGTCAATTTGACAGGTCTAAAAGTCTTGCTATCCCTTTCTCATGTGCGGGGTTAAATAAGGATGGCAATATTTTTTATACCTATAATCTCTCTATCTATTATAATTAACCGTGACGGTAATTGGGGGATACCTATGCCCAGCTGTGGGACAATTTAGGTTGATAAAAAAGTATTCAATAGAAATACAGTTATGGTCCCTCTACAATATCTAGACTTCTGCTTTCAATGAACTTTATCTTTGTAATAAGTTAAAAAATATAATATAAAGGGGGCTGCCCTACCAGAAACGCGTTTTTATTTTTGCTCTATTTTAATAATGGTAACAAGTAGACGCTTGAAATGCTCATAGAGTGTGCATTTCTTTATTTTCTAAATCAAAGAGCGATTTTTACTATTACAATCAGTATGGCACACTCAATGTGCGAGTCCAACGCGCACTTGACCAATTTTCGTTTGATTGTTTTGCCAGCCTTATTGGCACGCTTCCGTGGGAAATAGATTTCGGTCGATCAAGTAAATTGTTTTCGTAATGTTGCCGCCTTGGCCTTATCCCAAACATGTTGTGGTCTAGACATAAAGCGACTGCCATCCGACCTTTACAAGAAGTAATTTTACCTGGATTAAATCAGTTGTCAGACTGTCTGTTGAAGCAGACTCAAAGATATTCAAAGGCATTTTTTTTGTTATATTCGTTAAGATACTTATTTGGCTTATCTAGTTAAAGGTTTTTTTGGCATATAATCTTTAATTTTCTGTACGTTTTATTTAGATTCTTGCGACATACAATATTTGATTGCACGATTTGGTCCCTATAATTGTCCTTGCAACATACACTACACTGGAAACCACTCAAAGTATTCTTTGTTGAAGATCATACATTTTATAATCACGCCCAACCCTCTTCAGGGTAGGCAGCGACTATAGAGAGCCATTTCCTTCACCTCTTTTGCTTCAACAATCCCTTCATTCAAGCTCTCGTGTTCTTGGCACTTTTTATCTCTCTCTCTCTTCAGTCGTGGCCTCAAAGCTGAGGATCGTGACTCCTTTTAATCTTGGCAATGATGTTTCTCCATTGGTTACGGTCATTTGCCTGGTGGAGTGCTGCGCTGATTGGGATCTCTAGGTGCTTGGATATTTGGTCCGACCATCGTTTGGGTACTTTTTATATCCATAAATAAATAAATCAAAACGTTATGCATACAACTAGACATTAACCCCACTAAGCTCAGTGGATAGTCGTGCAACAAACAGTATTAGGTATTGCGTCATTTGCATCGGCGAGACGAGTGAGCGCTCTAAGCCGCTTACGATAATGTAAGCCGCACTGAGCCACGCGTTACCATAACTTTGTGCTATGCACCGACGACACGCTTTGAGATGAAGACGAAGGGGAAATTGTTTGCTCGGTATTTGTGGCCGTTGTCGGTTATAGGATTTGAAATAGGTGTGCTTTAACATCGCTCGCTTTTGGTATTTGGTAAGTGTAAGGAGAATTAACTATATTATTGGACCTTAAATGTACCTCCTACGATAGTGCTTTAAGCACTACTAATTGAAAAGGATGGATCACTCAGTAATAAGTCAGGATTGTCGTCAAATTAAGCTTTTATTCGCTCATTTACAAACATTTTCGATACAAAAAATTCGTTTCGCTTCCAATCAATCATGACAAGTAATAACTGACAGCTGTCAAACATCCACTTGACACAAATTTTAGTGTTGCTGCTAATATAATGCCTGGTTGTATCGATACAACTTACTATAGTAATAATTAACAAAGTAATTCGAATTGTGGTTTACTTTGCTATGATATGAACATAATGCCGTAGGTATTTTGTTTGGCTGATTTACAGTATGATTTAATACTTTAAACTAAGGTCTCCTGAAATAAACGAGCCAACCTACATATTAAATTGAATTTGAAAAGATAAAGCAATACTGATTAAATTATATATCACAATATTGATTTAAATAATATCGTGAACAGGCCTCTCGTACAATAAATAACACTAGTTTGCTGTACGTATGTAGCTTAATGTTAACTGAGCTGATTTATCACAAGCAGTCAAATAAAAGAACGTTTATAATTACTTCAAGGTAAAGAAACAAATTAAAATCGCGTTAAAGACTCGTCTTTAATTTAAAAATAATTTTCACAATTTTTTAATGATCACGTGATCCTGGTCATCTTAGCAGTGTCAAAGCATTTGATTGTTTAGATGTTAAAATCAACCCAACATATCTTTTTAACTTCGCCTATCAGACACTTGTTTCTACAGTGCACTTCTATCGACTCGCTACACACGTTGAAGTTAAACTTTTCAACTTTATACGAGTTGAAATAGAAACCGTAAAAACTAGTTTCGTAACTCTCTCTTTGGATTTAAAACGTCAGTCTGGTTAATATTGCTCTGAATAATAATATTCAATCAAATCAAGATCTCAAAATATAGAAAGATAGAAAGATAGAAAACAAGAACAAAATCGATAGATCGATTGATAGATAGACAGTCTTGATAGAAAACTAACAAGAAAGATTATACGATGCGAATGTGAGTAGAAGAAGAAGCTATGGAATGCCATGCTCTAATTTTCTTAATCAAATGACCAAAGTGCACAATGATGGAAACCGGTGGGCATGTTTTCGGTATCGGCAGGCATGTATGGCAAGATTGATGAATGTTAATGATGTTAAAGAGATGCGTCAGTCAAGACTGAGAACAGAGAACTGGGGACCTATTGGAGTTTGAAGGCTAGATAGTAGACGTATCATACGCCCTAAGCCGGTGGGGGACCGAATACAGGCAAGTTTTAAAGAAAAATTTAAGAAAAAGCCAATGGCCATCCTCGATCGCATCCGATTTTCAAAAGGGGTGTTAAGTGAACCCGAAAAAGCTCCTATTTAAAAGACTGACGATTCGGATGTGACGCAAGCACGTGGTGGATTTTTGAAAATGCGAAATGTAAAAATACAAAATAGAGAAAATACACACAACAAATATAATGCACTTGGAGAATTATAATGAACATTGTATGTTTATTCCCTTGTTCAATAACAGAAGTTCCACAAGGTTTTCATCTTGGGCCGTTCATGTTCAAATATGATTCAAACATTCATTACCATGTTCCAATCGTTTGCTTCATCTACGTCTATGAAGAATCCATGTAAAATCTGACCTAACATTCCATGTAATTATGTAAACAATGTCTGCACTAAGGGAATAGAGGCAGTCAAGCGTTTAATTCTCACTACGTTTTCGGTACCTAGCGCGTCGGCAGCTGAAATTAACATAGGTGAAGTGATTTTAACGCAGCTAGAAGTCAACATAATAAGCAACCCTATTTACTAAGCCAACATTGTTCTATTTAAGTGCAGTGTTGACTAGGAAATTGTTGGCCATAAAACTGAAAGACTGCGTTATGACCGTAAATTGAAATTTCGAGACGTAGTGAAACATTTTACGTATTACTTGAGCTATAAAATACTTAGTTGTTAGTAACCAATTGAATAGTTAATGGGGGTGCTTCTAAACTTGTATCTTCTCAGGTATTTGGAAGTATGTAAAGAGAGGTAGGGCGATTAGGGATTTCTCTTGGGTATTTCCATTTAAATTCGAGCCGCCCGACTGGGGACTGTACCTCCATCTTAAAGAAGACCGCAGTGAAATAACACTATTGATGTAGTGTTGTGTTTCTGCGGTAAGTAAGGTTGCTTAGGTTGCAAGTGATCCACGAGGATACGCTGGGCTAGGAGTAATGCTGCTAGCACAGTGAGTCCTCATCAACAACATGGTTGGCAACGTGTTAGTGATACCCCTGGTATTGCTAGCGGCTATCGGCTACGGTAACTGCTTAAATCAGGTGGGCCGTATGCTTGTGTGCCACCTTAGTGGTATAAAAAAAGTTTTATGAAGTTATGGAATATAAATGACTATCTGTAGTGCTAGCGACTTCGCGGTTGTCGAGAGAAGATACCTAATAATGCCTTAGGATAAATATAGCATATGTTACTCAAAGATAGTGTAGGTTTTCATTAGTAAAAAAATCTTTGTATTCAGATCAGTAGTCCCAGAGACTATCAACATATACATTAGCGAACGAATAAAATAAAAAACAGAAGCAGCATAAAAAACAGGTTATTTAAATAAATTAAATAAAGACGAGACCGCTGGTCTAGTGGTTAGTATACCTGACTGCTGCGCTAGAGGTTGCGGGTTCGTTTCCCGCCGGGGCAAACATTTATGTGACAAATATGTTTGCCTTGCGTCTGAGTGTTTGGTATGTATTATAAGTATGTATTTACAAAAAAAAAAAGTTTATAAGTATTATATCAGCTACTGGTTCTCATAGTACAAGCTTTGCTTAGTTTGAGGCCAGATGGCGCTGTGTGATAATGTCCAAGCATTATTATTATTATTATTATAAATATATAGATTTTAAATAATTCATTTGTTATACCATGTTTCGATTACAATACTATCCAATAATTCGGTTCTCAATCCAACATAAAAAAAAAACAAATTAAATCCATGACCTCGGAATTAGCTCAATACTGTATAAACAAGTGAACACGTTTCAAATGCGAAAGAAACCTCGAGTGTTATGAAGTAAGATAATAAGAGAGAATTGGTCTTCATATACGTAACCGTAAGGTGGGTCCGGACGTGACTGCAATATGGAGTGCTCCACACTATAGGGTCTGTCTATACCGTACTAGCTTCTGCGGGCTCCACCTTATAATACGTACGTAAAGAGAAACAGCTGTTGCAATCGTTTGATCTAAATTTGACGTGTATTTTTTAAGTAATTTTAACCGCTTTTAAACTCACATTTTTGTCATATTTGTATTCCGTTATTTTATATTTAATGATGTGTTTTTACTAAAGTAGTTGAATTATTTACGAGTTATTTATGGACAGATTGATTTGTCTTGGAAGCAAAAGAAGTGTGCTGTGAAATTTTAGAGTAAAATGGCGTTTTATACTTTCTGCCTAGCGGATTTGTGACGAATTTACACATATTTTTAATGCATATGACGAATTTATTTTCAATGTATGGTTTTTTAAAAATATGGCGAATTTACTTAGTGGCAAATGTATAACAACCCCCTGAAAGGGATTCGGCGTGATGATATGTATAGTATATAACGTTGTATCGGAGGAAATAACGTGATTAAAATAATGATTAAAGTGACAAAACCTATTAATTTTAATTAAGCTGAATTATTCATGGCAGATCTACAAGAAGATAGAAAGGCAAGAAATGTAAAAAAGACAAAATATTCGCAACTTGAGGCGGCTACGGGCCTATCTTTAAGTTGGTCGAGAGCAGAGACGCCTCTGCCAGAGAGGCAATTTAGGCGAGATTAAATCTAGGGTTCGTCCGACCGTGGCTAAGCAGGACCTGCTACACTTCGTATGTCGTAACCTGTCCTAGATTTCGCAGTAAAATATCAAAAAATTACAAAATTTGATAATGATGTCGATTCTGTTGTTCAAAATTACTAAATTTAACTAATTTCACAGGTCGAAAAGTCTTGCTATCCTTTAACCATGCGCGGGGTTAAATAAGGATGGCAATATTTTTAGAGCTGTCAAATTAGTTGAGTTTAGTAATTTTGAATAACAGAATTGGCACAATGTGCTTCGATATTATTAATTTAACACACCTTATTTTTTGTCTTCTGTCGGCTTGAAGTTGGAGACGGTGATATTTCTTGTCATGTTTGAATTTTGGTCAAACTTATCCATGAACAATTTTATTTTGAGTTAAAGTATTTTTAGTTTAAAGTATTTTGTTTACTTTTCTGAGTATTTCCCGAAACTTGCTAGTTACAAATTAGACCAATGCTGTCATACTCAGGAAAGTTTGGGACAGTCACATAATTATAGATAAATCACATATAATATACGTTGCAACGCAATAAAAATAATTGTTGAATTGATTCAGGTTTTACTTTGCGGAAATTCATATTTATAGAATACAAAATATATTATAATTTGCTTTTTCCGCTTAATGAGTGTGATACGGTCGAACGGCCTGCGCCCAGGTGTGGGCTCAGGCGTGGTTTCTTCCGACACGTGTTTCAGGACTTCCACGTCCCATCATCAGGGTGCCGCCGCGTTGGTCGAGCAGCGTGATGTCAAAAACTTAATACAATCCACCCTAAAATAAAATTTAAACTAGAAATCGAACAAAATAAATCATTAAACTTTCTAGACCTCACGATCACCAGGGTAGAAAGTAAACATGAATTTAGTATCTATCGCAAACCGACATATACAGACCTTACTATACCATCTACGTCTAATCATCCATGGCAACATAAACTCGCGGCATATCGTTCTATGATACACAGATTGTTGACTGTTCCTATGAACAACGACAACTATAAAAAAGTTGAATTGATTCAGGTTTTACTTTGCGGAAATTCATATTTATAGAATACAAAATATATTATAATTTGCTTTGTCCGCTTAATGAGTGTGATACGGTCGGTCACCTGGGCGCAGGCCGTTCGACCGTATCACACTCATTAAGCGGACAAAGCAAATTATAATATATTTTGTATTCTATAACTATAAAAAAGAATTAAATATCATATACCAAATTGCAAAGGCAAACGGATATAATAATAAATTAGTCAACAATCTCTTAAAGAAAAAACAAAACAATAATATCAGAAAATGTTTATATGCGATATCACCAAAGCGAGCTGAGCGATATACCGCGAGTTTGTCATATATAGGTCCAATCACGGAACAAATATCTAAAACACTACGTAAATATGATATACATGTTGCCTATAAGACGCGAAATAAACTAGGTCAAATTTGTAATGCTAAAGAAAAAATAGATCGCGGCCAAAAATTCGGTGTATACAAATTATCATGTCAGGAATGCGATAGCTTTTACGTAGGACAGAGAGGACGTAACTTCAATACTCGTTATAAAGAACACATATCAGCCTATAAAAACAAATATCCCGAAAAATCAAATTTCGCCAAACATCTCTTAGAGACAGGACACAGCCTAAACGATAGTCACACATTTAATATTTTACACACCTGTAATAAAGGCCAAAAATTATGTGTTTTGGAGGGTTTAGAAATAATCAAACATATAAATAATGAATCATTGTTGAATGAACAAACCGACGTTACACATTCCCCTCTATTACGTATGTTTACACGATAAAATACGATGTGACACGACATACGAGTTCCACCACCAGTCTACTACTATAAAAGGACGGGACGTACCGCTAAACAATCACTAATTTCTCAGCTTTAGTTACAAAAGGGTCTACGTGCTGTCGTGGCGTCTCACGCCACCATCATGCTGTGACGCTGCTCCAGCATCCTGTGACGCTGGTCCAGCATCCTGCGACGCTGGTCCAGCATCCTGTGACGCTGCTCCAGCGTCCGACCATCGTGCTGCGGCGCTGCTCCAGCATCCAGACCTCGATGTGGCATCACGCTGCTCGACCAACGCGGCGGCACCCTGATGATGGGACGTGGAAGTCCTGAAACACGTGTCGGAAGAAACCACGCCTGAGCTCACACCTGGGCGCAGGCCGTTCGACCGTATCACACTCATTAAGCGGAAAAAGCAAATTATAATATATTTTGTATTCTAAAAATAATTGTTTTTAAATAATTGGAAGAAATATTACCTCCGCTTCTATTCGCACATCACTTTCAATGTGTATGATAAATCTGAGTAGTGTGTGTGTAGTTTTCCATATACATGGTTATACTTAATCAGTTAACATCATCAGATGGAAATAAAAAATACAAAAACAAGAATACAATTAAAATATTCCAGATGTTGTCCAAAGCAACGGGGCCATTGAGTTACAGGTATCACTTTCCATTATCTCCAGACATTTTCTCAGCGTTCGAATATTACGAAAACATATTTTTCTTTCGTAAACAAAGAAGCCTTAGATCACCACGATGAGATTACAGGCGCTTCGAGCGTTTCGTCACATTGTACATAATATTAGAATGAAAAAGTAAATTCGCACAAAGAAACAGCGCGGATATTACGAAACATATAATTGTATCTTCAGCCTGCCTCGGGTAGCCTTTATTAGGGCTCTTGTGGAATGTGGTCGGGACAAAGGGCCGTTTGAGTGGTGGCACGTAAAGCTAGGCGTGGCGTGGACGTGGCGTCGCCGTGGCGGGCACGTCACGATCTAACCCTTGTACCCAGCTTAGTTTATATATTAACTACATGTTGGCTGCTGGGACCAGAGGCTGGGACCTAATATATTTGAGGTTATATGTACAAATTTGCGGTTAATATATAAAAAATTCAATTTCCTTTAAAAAAACTAAGCTCCCAGTCTACTGTTACTACACTATGACCAAAGTATTCTCTATGGTTAGTTGGATTACTAAGTTAGTACAGCGTCACTGACTGTTGTAATTGCATGTAATTGTTTTTATCACGTTCAGTCCTTGGTCTTTTAAAATGCGAAGTTTATTTAATACAGCGAACTTGGCAAGCAAACAGGCGGCCCCACCTGATGCTAAGCTGTCGCAGTAGCCTATAGATGCTGGCAATACCGGTTGTCACTAAATTTTAGGTAAATCCATTGTTGTAGAGAGGACTGAGTGTGCTAGCACCATATCGTGGAGCTCTGTTCAGCAGCCCGGGCAAGAATAACTTACGACTACGTTTTCGAGTGGCGTGCATATGTAGAGACCTATACCCAACAGTGGGTGAATCCAGGTTGAAGAAGAGAAGCAGTAATTTAAACATAATATAATGGAATGGCGTCTTCATATTAAAAGTAATTATTCTCATCTTTTTGGGAACCTATTTTAAAAGATATCCGCTTCCAAAGCTTATAAATTTCTGTATAAAACCTTTTGAACGTCAAAAATTATCAAACAATTTATATTTTACCTTCTAGACTGTAAAATAAAAAAGTACAGGGTCGGTTTACGGCGACCGTTACCCGCTAACGACCGCGATACTTATCTGTCCCCAGCAATAAATACAGCCTGTATAAAATTATAATTTCATTCCAGCTTGTAATTGGCGAGCTCCGTAAACGTCAGGACTTTTCTTATCTGGATCGGCGAGGGTGCGTTATTATCTGTGTACATTTGAAATTGTATTCGGAATTGTTTCATTCTTTTGAATGTGGAAAGTATGTGTTAACTGTTGTGTAAAGGAGTTTATATCTCAATATTTTTGAGATTTTAAGAATGGATTGATAAATAAAAGAGAAATGAAATTTGGTAACTGATGGCCATAATTCCCATTTTAAAATTAGATACCAACTTTTAAAAGTTGTAGGTAGGTAGATATGAGTCATTTTCAGTAATATTTAAGAGTTCTCACTCAACCCCAAGATGATACAAACTAAAGATATCAAGAAGACATGTATCCATTGCCTGCTCTAAGATAAGATATTCTTATTGACGAGACCGCTGGTCTAGCGGTTAATACACCTGACTGCTACGCTAGAGGCCGCGGGTTCGATTCCCGCCTGGGCAAACCTTTATGTGACAAATATGTTATATAGCCTTGCGTCTGGGTGTTTTAAATGAATTGAACATTCACAGCTTCTTGTCTTCGGGAATGTCTGTCGGGACAACTAGTAGTGTCATAAATAATTAACTTCCCAACATATTTTTCTTCATTGCAGGTAAGTTCTGCGTCATGTTACTCTGGTACGTATTTAAAGTTTTAAATAAGGAGAAAAGTGCTCATCCAATTACGTCATCAAAGACAAGGGAAGACGTCCAAAGGAAGTAAATGCAGGGGTTTTGCTTTAGAATTCCTACGCTTTACCGTTGCCAAGTTGTTGGGCAAAGCGTTTGGATTCTAAAACGAAATAACTGAACCACTACGGATGCTACGCCGCTACGGTGCTACAGTGCTACGCAGCTACGATGCTACAAAATGTCTAAGATATTCAATATTAAATAATTGTAAGATGTAAAGTTATAAATATGTATGTATATATTTTGTCAGGTTGTTTTTGTAGAATAATGTGCTATATTCATTTATATTAAGACTAATTTTAATAATCGTACAATTTTATGTATTTATATAGAATTGCTTCCCTCCTCCAATTGCATCACTGGCTCTTTTTAGAGACCTTAAAACACATATATTTAGTTTAAACATAAACTGTAAAACACAATTAAATATCGAACAGTGGTGCAAGTACATCTAATTTTGTAATTATAACAACCACTATGTTAGACATACCAGCCAGCCAGTTTTACCAGTTGCCTCAATAGTTTTGAGCCTAAAGTGGCAGATATTAAGGGTACTACATTAAGTGACCGATTTTTGAGCCACGCTCTTACATGATTGAGCTTTGATTAAATCTTTTTTTAGTATCACTAAGGTGGCACACAAGCATACGGCCCACCTGATGGTAAGCAGTGACCGTAGCCTATAACCGCTAGCATTACTACACTCACTGTGCTAGCAGCATTACTACTAGCCCATCGTTTCCTCGTGGAGCAAGACTAACTGTTGGCTTTTCTATTTGCTGGTAAATATTGAACAGTTCTTAATCATTATCATCATTCTACAGCCCTTATCCTGGTCGTCGCAATATGTATTTATCTTCCATCCCTTTCTATCATATATGTCGGGTATGTCATCTTCCATACAGGCCACCTAAGAAAATATTGATGGACTATGATAAAGATGATATGGCCAGAAAGGAAGAGAATACCTTTGTATCATTTTAAATACTAAACTGGCAAAATCACTTTACATTGGAATAGCCGGTACTACTTTAGCGAGACATTTAGATGCATTAAGTCCCACCTAGTCGATTATGCCGAGAAGTGTTCAGTGTTTTACGCTCGAGTCGATTCCGACTTGGATTACTGGGCTCGTTAGACCGACACCTAACGTTTTATGGGCTCGCTTCAACGATTTAGATTATTGGTTTTGGTGAGTTTAGGCATCGTTAAAAGTCAGACTACTAGGTACCTATGTTTAGTTTTGCATATTCTGCTGTTTATCTGACGCAGAGATAGAACTGTAGCGAGCATGAATAAAGTGCGACTACGTATTCGAATACGTAACTCGCGAAATGTCAAAATTTTCATACGAATTTTTAGTTCGACTTTTCACCGCCGCAGCGCTGTTCATTTTTCAATACAAAAATAGTCGAAGGCGATAGGAAAACGGTTTCCTGCAACCGGCACTGGAAACATACTCGAATCGTAGCGTAGCCATCAGACTTTCGAAGTACAACGTAAAGCGAACCTTTTAAAATAAATAATGCTCGGATGCTCGGACATTATCACACATCTATGGGAACCAGTAGCTGACTTTGTATACTTTTTTTTGTAAATACATACTTAAAATACATACCAAACACCCAGACGCAAGACATACAAATTTGTCACATAAATGTTTGCCCCGGCGGGAATGGAACCCGCGACCTCTAGCGTAACAGTCAGGTATACCAACCACCAGACCAGAGGTCTCGTCATCGAAATAAATGTATTTGTACATACCTCATATCCTAAAAGCCACATAATTTGAAGTATTTCTGTCGTTGCGGCGGATACGCGCGGATAATCCGCCCTGATTGAGGGATCACGGGCTTTAGTGCGGATAAAAATATCCGATATCGCGCCCGGTATGATTTCTGTGAAAATAATAAAATTGTATTGTAGTCGTGTTTTTTGTTTGAAATTGTGGTCGATCGGTAGTGTGTGGTTTCTTGTCACCAGCTTTCATTTACATTTCAGGGCCGGCAACGCGCGAGTGATACCCCTGGTGCTGCAAGCGTCCATAGGCTGCGATGACCACTTACTAGATCGGCCGTGTGATTGTTAGCCACATTAGTTGGATAAAAAAATCACGTGTCCTGATGTCTGTAAATTTTTTTTACGGCCCTCCTGATGGTAAGCAGTCACCGTAGCCTATAGCCGCTAGCAATACCAGGGGTATCACTAACGTTTTGCCAACCATGTTGTTGATGAGGACTCACTGTACTAGCACCATTACTACCAGCCCAGCGTATCCTCGTGGAGCACTGGCAACCTTACTTACCGCGGAAACACAACACTACATCAAGTAGTGTTATTTCACTGCGGTCTTCTGTAAGGCGGAGGTACAGTCCCCAGTCGGGCGGCTCCAATTTAAATGGGAAAACCCACGGGAAATCGCAAATCGTCCTCCCTTTGCAACGCTGTTTTATACCAGTACGGTGGCAAACAAGCACACGGCCCGCCTGACGGTAAGCGGTTACCGTAGCCTATGGACGCTTCACTTATTTCACAACCCACCACCGTCTGTTATGTAGCCCTTGAGTAGCCCTAAGAGTAGATAATATACATCGCACAACCCTTACTAAAACGGCTATCTCCACTGCCCTTTACAATAAAAACATTACCGTAAAGTGTGAGAGAAAAGAGGATATTATCACGGCCCTATAAAGGCTACATAAAGCGTTGATGGTAAGCGGTAACCATTATCTTACCGGCCAGTAGTTTCATTTTACGTACACATTACCTTTGCAACAAAGCTTTCGTGGGCTGGTGTGATTTTCTTTTAAGGAATCTGTTATATTAACGTACCCTATTTTAGGATATTATTTCGTTTTATACCTGTAACGGTAGCATAAATAAATTGCGACAACATTTTCGTATCACGTCGACTATTGTTGTATTGAAAAATGTACACCACTGAGGCAATGAAAAGTAGAACTAAAGATTAGTCGAAACATTTTTCGACCACGCTTCGAAAACGTAGCTCACGAATTGTCAAAATTGTCATACAAATTGTTAGTTCCACTTTTTACCGCCGCAGCGCTGTTCATTTTTCAATACAAAAATAGTCGAAGGCGATACGAAAACGTTGTCGCAATCTATTAATACTCGCGCTACAAGTCTGTTTACGAGTTTCTCGTTACATATTATTAGGTACGTCTAAGCTGTGTGCATGCAAAACAATATTATTCAGTTAAGGCCCTTATAAGGCACTTATGAAAGTCTACTTTACCACCTCAACCAAAAAAACACCTGAGAAGAACCGGCAAGAAACTCAGAGCGCTGTCTTTTTATGTAGCAAACAATCCTCAGGTACGATGTCTGCCTACCAAGTTGTATTTCAGTGATGAAAAGCCATATATAAAGTTCATTTAAAAAAAAATGACCTTTTTATTTGTTATCCTTATTTAACCCCGCACATAAGAAAGGGATAGCAAGACTTCTAGAACTGTCAAATAAGTTTAGATTAGTAATTTTCTACAACAGAATTGGCACCAGTATTTGAAAGCTTGATTCTAAAGTGGTGTTTACGATAGGAATGCATGTAACGCCAACAAAGCGAGGCGAGCCATAATGGCGGCGAAACTTTCCCTTATATCACCACTATTTGTTATAATGGTGTCGTTAAATTAAAACTGAGGATTCATTCGGTATTAAGGAAATTGTGCGGTCTCGTTTACGGGCTTATAATTTGGTTTGATGTTTTCTATATTGCCGTGCGGTATTTTAGTAGGAACACTTTGCTAAATTATGGATCATGGTTTTGTTATAGGACATTTTAAAGCATACAAATTAAATCCAAGCTTGGTTCACCAGTGGGTGAAGCTAGAGGGTGAAGCCTGGTCCACGGGTCACTGCCCATATTTTCTTAGTAGGATCTTGGCATAGTTGCTATACCTTATATAGAAGTAGGTGTTACAATCTTATCTTATCTTATTAGAAGGCTGAACGGGTCCAGGTTGCCCCAGAAGCACTTCGACCCTTGGGATCTTTTGTGCAGCCCTTAACCATGATTGCTCTACTTACCTGCTGTGTCAAATACTCCCTGAATGAGTCTGCAGATTTTGCCAGCAGGGTAGAGCATGTATTCCTCTGGTTCCGGATATGCCGACCCCAGAATTTCCATTCGCTGCCGCGCGAGTGCGTCGCAGCAGCATAGCACGTGTTCCATGGTTTCCGTTGCTGTTTTGCAGCACCTGCATACCACGCTTCCAGATAGACCCATCTTGTAGAGATGATTATTTGTGCCATAGTGGCCTGTAAGAGCTCCTGTTAGTTGTCTTAGTTGACATCTGGTCAGGCTCATTAGTTTTCGGCTATTGGTGTTACAATACCCACTTTCCAACAAAGATAATCCAGATGTCAAACGTTACACATTATATGCGACTTCTGAAAATTATGAGTGTCAACTTCACATACCGTTTTAAATGAATGTGGTGTTTTATGGCGTTTAAATGTTTTTTTTTGCGTATGCATGATTTTCAGTCAGAAATTAGGGATCGTTTGTCTAGCATTACGTGGCCGGCTCATTTTTACTTAGTGCACTGTAGTATTGTGTGCTTAAAAGTTTTGATCGATTTTAACATGATAGAAGTGCCGATAGCCTTGTTTTAATAGCACGAGTAGCATCAATGGACTCTTGAAGGGTACAGTTAAATATGACTTCTGAGCTAGGCTTACACAGACGTTTTTCCTTGCATTTACTTGTTAACACTTGAGGTAGACCTAAGAAAAGATGGATGGATTGTGTGACAGATGTCATGACCAGAAAGAAAGTGAATGCAGGGATGACGGCTGATAGAGAAGGATGGAAGAGAAATACATATTGCGCCGACCCCAAATAATATGGGATAAGGGCAGGAGAATGATGTTGACATGAAACTAAATTTTGACAAATTTTCTTTGTTAGGTCAACATACGTTACAGGCTTAATTTTTTTTTATTTTCCCTTCGACACGGATATTTTCCCAAGCCTAATTCGCCCGTATAGCACAGCCCCGCGTTTCCACTCCAAGCCGCATTTAACTGAGTTCCAGCCGGCAGCTGATTGGTGCGCGCGGACAAAAGACGAGCTCTCTAGCTGTTGGCGCGGCGCCAACTCCTCGACATAGATTGAAAACCACAAACATAATGTTCATATTATTTACAATGTTCTTTTTTCATGTTTGGTTGTCGGTGGGCGTGTGTTACATATATATCTGTTAAACCTACAATCACTTTATTATATCCCGTAATCACTACATGGTATAAAAAGTCGCTTCCCGCTGTCTGTCCCTATGTACGCTTAGATCTTTAAAACTACGCAACGGATTTTGTTTGGTTTTTTTTTCATAGATAGAGTGATTCAAGAAGAATGTTTTTGTGAAACAAAATTCTGTGTCTTGTAGGTAAAAAGTCTATTTACTTATATGGCTAACGGGCCGCTAGTACACTTATAAAGAACTTAGCAACAATCACTTTTGACTACGTATTCGTATTGTTTTCGACTATTTTTGTGTGGGAAAATGAGCAGAAAAGTGGAACTACAAATACGTATGAGATTTTGACATTTTTAGAGCTGTTATGTTTTCGAATTCGGAGTCGAAAGACTACCAATACAGTAGTGTATCTCTAGACATACAGCGACTGAATTCAGTTCCATTTTAACACGCTTTTATTAGCTTCACCTGTATGTATGTATGCATGCACCTCGCCATTTTTTTTGACATTAATTGGTGGTGGTGATTGGTGAATACAGCAGTGGTTTCCGGCATTTTTTTTTATAAATACATTATCATATTGGTCGGGCGTAAAACGATGAACATACAAAGCTTTTTACAACCCTACATTCTAAAAAAGACTCCACGCAATCGATCACATAGTTGATATTTGTTTGAACACAAGTTGAAGGGCGACTCATATGTTCCCGATTTCGTTTGGCAAACAAATGCCGAACAAAATATAAGATCCATTAAAGCGCAATGGGGATCTGTAATGTGAAATTGATTTTGGACTGTGAAGGATTTTATATGTTATTGCGTCAGAGCTTAGTCGTGGGGTTGTTGTTGTCATACGGAAGTATAGATTTAGTTTACTAGCCGTGGTGCTTCTTGTGCAAATTCCGACCTTTACCAATCATTTAGAAGAATTATTAATTAGAATTTATAGCCGTGGTGGCCTTGTGGTTGAAGCAGCGGCCTGTCATCCGATGTGCACACTGTGCACAGGTTCGAAGCCCGGCTGGGCCAATTAGTTTTTCTAAGCCTAAATACAGTTATTAGTCACAGCATGAGCTTAAAAAGATAGATAGAGCGAATTGGGATCTCCCGTGAGTTTTCCCATTAATATTGGTGCCGCCCGGTTGGGGACTGTACATGCACATTTTTATCACTGTACCTTATATTGGCGTTAGTAGTATTTGATAGATTAACTTATATATTCTAACTATATTTATATACATATTTTACAGATAACGGCCTTAGCTTACTTGTCTCGGTCAGCCTAAGCTTCTCGGAGCATCTTACTCGTCAGTTTTGCAGCAAGCACATCGATAGCACTCCAGTGCGCTGGCTGGAAGCCAGCTCGCTTGTATCAATTTCAAATAGCTCCCCTCATTGTTTTGCTAACGGATTGATAGAAGATGACTCGGCACTTCCCGCGGGTGTTTTGATTAGGGGCTTTTTATAACAGTTTTTAGACTTTGTAGCTTCGTTAGCTAGGTTTATCCCCGTGACTTCGCCCGCGGAGCAACATAATATGACCTTCATTCTTCTCAAGAGAGATAAGGCGAATTGGGATCTCCCTTTGGTTGTCCCATTACATTTGGAGCCGCCCGACTGGGCACTTTACCTTCACTTTACAGAAGAGCGCAGTGAAATAACACTGCTTTGATGTAGTGTTGTGTTTCTGCGGTAGGTAAGGTTGCTAGTGCTCCACGAGGATACGCTGCGCTGGTAGCCTTGTAGCTTGCCGTATGCTTGTGTGCCACCTTAGAGGTATAAAAAACCTATCGATGTTACTCAGTGATAATATAGCAAATAAATCCATGAATGCTTACCAAATCGCTGAAGCCGTTTCGATTCATTCACATTGGTAAGCGCTTTCTATTTTATCTACTACGAATAAAATTACCGTAACATTACATTTATATTTACATTCGTAATACGCTAAAAAAAGAATAGCCACATATTTATTACGAAAATACTTTTTCTTTCGCCATAATGAAGAAACTGATGGGACTGAATTTGTCCAGCCTAGAAAACCCCTGAAGCCTGTCGAAAATTTGTCCTCAAACCATTCAGAGTATATGGAGACGTAGGAAGCATGACAGGTCTCGCTGACTGGTCGTGTCATACAATGCGAATGCTACAAAAGAAAATAATATATATATTTCGCTTGAGACAGCCGTCTGTCCATCATATCTCTCTCCCTTTTAGAAAAATTCCCGGCATTATTAATTCCAATGAGATATGATCCGACAAAATGGATGTTTTTTTCGGACAGGTAGTTTGTATTTGGAAGCTTTATTGAGGCTCAACTCTTAAATGGAAGCGGCCTATGAATTATGTCCGAGGGACTTTTGGTCTTAGAAAATAATTGGAAAGGAAAATACAGCTGCCACAGATATATAAATGCGTTTTTCAGATAAATAAAATCTGTCAAAAAAGTTGTTGGCTGTAAAATATTTCGGTTATGTATTACGTGTCGAAATTAATGTAATAGTTTTTTTAACGCTTTATCTCTCAAAACCCGAGATTAGGTATTGCAACAAATGAAGGTTATCTTAACATAGTTTAAAACAGTCACTTCCCGCTTTCTACGTTTATACCTTTTTTACTAAGGTGGCAAACAAGCGTACGGCCCGCCTGATGGTAAGCGGTTACCGCAGCCTATGGACGCTTGGAACACTAGTGGTAGCACTCGCGCGTTGCCAACCCTAAAAATATATCTCTACAAGGCAACTTTGTAATGCTGTTTTTACTAATAGTCGGAGTAATTCCCGAGGAAGGTTTTAATACACCCGTGCGAAGCCGGGCGGGTCGCTAGTCGTATATAAAATTGGATTATATTCACATTATGTGGAAAGTCTGACAACTGATTAAACCTAGGTAGCCGAGTTTCCCCGTAAAAGTGGGTTGTGAGCGTGTGAGGAACAGATGGCAGTCGCTTTGTGTAAAAATCGGGTCACCAGACACATCTAGTTTCGACCGCAACAATAGTATTTTTGATAATATGTCATGTACACTTAGACATTTTTATACCTTGTCTTCTTCTTCTTCTTCCTAAGTATGGCAATCAATCCCTTCAGGGACTATTTTTGCCAGTGTCGAGTGTTAGAGAATTTTCATGTTGCAAAATTTCTCGTGTTTGCCGCATTGAAATGCCTAGTGTCATGCATTCTAACGCCCAATGGAGTTTCTGGAGACAACCCACGGCAGTAGCAGATCGTAACACGCCTTTAGATTAGAGGTAACCTATTGACCAAAATGATAAATCACTTAACCCAAAAGTCGTATTATGGCATTATTTCCAATGCTCCTATAAATCAGTCACTAAATGAAACTTTACTGCACATATCGACACCAAAAATACACATTAAAGATCACTATAACACAATTTACGACACACTGGAAAAAATCCCAACCGCTCCGCCTGATTCCCGCCAAAAACTCCCCTTATACCTTGTCATTTTTCTTTTGAACTTGACAAAAGCTCAAGATTAATATAAAAACCTGTAGACTGTAATCTTTTTATACATTACGAAGTATGAAGATGATTTTTTGAAATTGCAGTGACTAAAGTCCTGTAAATTGTAGCATAATATGTGAGTTATAATGAAAATAAGATAAGGTATAAGGTAAGGTAATATTGGTGTCGATTCCGTTGTACAAGATCACTAAACTAAAATAATTTGATAGGACTAAAACGTCTTGCTATCCCTTTCTCACGTGCGGGTTAAATAAGGATGGCAATACATTAAGTCCTGTTAAATTAGTTTAAATTAAAGATTTCGTACAACGGAACTAGCATCACTGTGGTTATAATAAAGAAAAATAATCCTTATATACAGCTGCTAGAAAAGTGTCATTTGATACGAGGGACACAAAAATCGTATAATTATTCAATTTGCCCCATGATTATTCAATTTATCCTATAACAATGCGAGTCAAATTAGAGTGCACTTAACATAATCATAACAAGGTAATGTGGCAATTAACACGCGTCAGACTGTAAGCACGGATACGCTGTAAACATGTTCTGTTTACAGCCAGCTATGGTTAGTTAGGAGTACATGTTCTGGCCATGACATTCGTATTGTAAGTAAATGAAAATATTTTTTAAAGCGTTTTTATTTATATGTCATCGTCTTTCTCCTGTCATTATCCCATATTATTTGGTATCGGCGCAATATGTTTTTCTCTTCCATTCTCATCGTCATCTCTGTATTGACTTCCTTTCTGGCCATGTCACCTTTCACACAATCCATGTCTAATGAAGATAACGTGAAGTTTGCGTATATTATTGTGTAACATGTTATTTCTAATAAGCTTCTTCTTCTTCTTCTTCTTCCTAAGTATGGCAATCAATCCCTTCAGGGACTATTTTTGCCAGTGTCGAGTGTTAGAGAATTTTCATGTTGCAAAATTTCTCGTGTTTGCCGCATTAAAATGCCTAGTGTTATGCATTCTAACGCCCAATGGAGTTTCTGGAGACAACCCACGGCAGTAGCAGATCGTAACACGCCTTTAGATTAGAGGTAACCTATTGACCAAAATGATAAATCACTTAACCCAAAAGTCGTATTATGGCATTATTTCCAATGCTCCTATAAATCAGTCACTAAATGAAACTTTACTGCACATATCGACACCAAAAATACACATTAAAGATCACTATAACACAATTTACGACACACTGAAAAAAATCTCAACCGGCTCCGCCTGATTCCCGCCAAAAACTCCTAATAAGCTTCATCTGTCGAAACCGTCGTGTAGCATGCGATTCGAGTAAACGTGCACATTACCGTGTATGTATGCGTGAGCCCACTAAACTAGCCACTGCGCACTGGCAGAAAGTGGTCGAGTTGATCGCGCAGAAGACATGAAATACTCCCATAATCATGGGTAATTCTTATAATCCGTGTGTTTTTCTCATACTGGCGGCTTTACCACTTGAAGGTATTTAGACAAAACGTGTTAACTTAAACGTGGAGTTAAGATGTACTATGTTTATCAATGTAACGTAATCTTACAAAGACATTTAAAAAAAAAAAACATTTTTCTCCATACAAACTTTGACCCCCGTTTCACCCTATTAGAGGGTGAATTTTGGAATATCCTTTCATAGCGGACGCGGACGTCGTAATAGCTATCTGTGTACCAAATTTCAGCGCAATCCGTAGCCCTAGAAACAACACTTTTCGATTACGTATGGGAAATCGCTTTAGACTGTACTTTTGTATGGGAAAATGAACAGCGCTGCGCCGGTGAAAAGTGTAACTAGAAATAGTATGAAAATTTTGTAATTTCGCGAGTTCTTTCACCGTTGGAAAGCTACATTATCACTGAGTAGCATAGGCTATATATTATACTAGCTGCCCGCCCCGGCTTTGCACGGGTAGACAACATATTTTATGAATGTCTACCCTTGCGAAGCCGGAGTGGGCCGCTAGTATGTTATACAGACGGACATTAAAATTTGTACGAAATATTTACCATCTTACTTTTAATATCATTGATTTTTTTTAACATTATTTATTTATTGAAAATTAACTTTTAAAAACTAACCAGATAAAAAATATCAAAAAAAATATGTACAATCTGTGTCCAATGTATCCTTTTTAATGAAGGTACATTACAATTTTACTGGAAAGAAATCAGTTCATCTTATAAACCTGTCGTCTCCAAGCTGTCTCATTTGCCCCGCACAATAAAGACGTCCAGTTCAAATACTCTCCAGCGAAGCAGATTTCATTTAGTCCCGTCTCTTTCTTTTTACTCCGACTTGTAGAGAAGTACAGATTTACTCAAGGCTGTAGGATGTCGTCCAATGAAATACTTGAAATTGTTGCTCTTATTCTTAGTGCAGTCTTTGAAGATGTGTCGACTAAAGTTTTGTTTTTAAAAAGAGAATTTTCTTCGTCGAGTTTTGTGTTCACTTTACTTAGAGCACAGATATATCTATATAAATATATCCCTATTTACGTTGGTCATGGCATCGTGCGTGAATGGCCAGACCGATTTCGCTAAATTTTTTTTTAGAATATTCCTTAAAGTAGAAGAGATTTTTTTTTTTAATTCCTGATAAATTCTAAAAACGGGTAGACAAAATATTTGATAAATCTCTCCCCGTGCGTAGCAGGGGCGGGCCGCTAGTACAATATAATAATATACACCAAGCACCCAGGATGCAGGGCAAACATGTTCGGTAATTAATGTTTGCCCCAGCGGGAAACGAAAATGCGACCCCTAACGTAGCAGTCAGGTTTAATAGTTTCCGAATACGTAGTCAAAAAAAATTCTTCCTAGTACTGAACTACTACTTTAAAGTTTTGAATAGGAAAGTCTATCTAATCTTGTTTCTTCATACAAACTTTGGAACCCCGTTTCATTTAGAATTTAGAGGGTGAATTTAGGACATTCCTTTCTTAACGGATTGCTACGTCATAGCAACGATCTGCCTACCTAAATTTTAGCGCAATCCGTTCAGTGGCTGGAGCTATGTGTTGATGGATCTGTCAGTCAGTAACTGTTGTATTTTATATATATATACAGAAGGTTTATTATTCGGAATTGTCTGGCTTTGTTTAAGTTCTATTACCTTGTTTATTTTTTATGTATTGTATCATCATATCGAATAATCTGCAATATAAACTGCCTGATATTTATTCCTCTGGCAATAACTGTGTACGAGTAATAGTACGCTTAGAACTATATCTTATTAATAAGGTATAAGGTTTATATTCAATTGTAATTTGTTCCATGTTTTGGGAAGGTTCGGCTCATAAATATGTATCGCAAAGGAATTCCCTGTTGTTTAGTATATTTTTTCTGAGTAATTGGTAGGAAATGGTAGCATGTTACCCCCGAGCTAGAAGACACGCATACAATATGATGGATAATATTAAATATTATTTGTATGACAAACCCAATATCCTACGTACTAATATTATACACGAGAAGTTTGTGAGCATGGTTGGATGTTTGTCACCCGTTTACGCAAAAACAACTGAACGGATTTGCATGAAATTTGGAACACAGATAGTTTATAAACTGGATTAAGACATGGGTTAACTTTTTATACTGGGAATATGTTTTTATCTTGGGAAAGGTTAGGTTCCTCTGGGATTCTAAAGTTCAACGCGGACGAAGTCGCGAGCAGAAGCTAGCCAAGACTATAAATATTGTATATATAGGAAAGAAATAGCAACAGATGAAGTTTTAAAAATATTTCGAGATAGAAAAAAATGAACGAAATAGGAGGGTCAATATTGGCCCATTACGCATATAAAGTACGAAACTAGAGGTCTCCAGTAGCCCTAGCAACAATAACTTTCGACTACGTATTCGTATTACTTTCGACAATTTTTATATGGATAAATGAACAGCGCTGCGGCGGTGAAAAGTGGAACTAAACATTTGTATGACAATTGTGACATTTTGTGAGTAACGTGTTCGAATACGTAGTCGCTAGTTATTCTTACTCGGGCTGGCTACTGGTGATCGAAAATCGAACACAATATATATTATGAGACTAGCTGCCCGCCCTGGCTTCGCACGGGTATTGAAAATCAATATACATAAAAAATCTTCAATTCTGTGTTTTTGATGTTTGAGAGGTAAGAACAGTTGGTATGGAAAATAAAATTGTCGCTTTTTTGGATTTTACTGATTTTTTTCCATATTTTCTCACCGTATAAACCTTACCTGGACTTCCACGAATATTTCAAGACTAAAATTTGCCAAATCGGCTCAGCCGTCCTCGAGTTTTAGCGAGACTACCGAACAGCAATTGATTTATTTTTATTTATATAGATTTAGTGTACATACTCTTTTCAAAATAGTATCGTGCCATTTCAAATGTATGTTGAACTATTTCAAATTGTGGTTCGAATTTCGAACATGAGGCGACCGCTAGCCAATAATTTGTGTCTGAACAATTAAACTTGGTACAGTTATAAGACTACGTGTAAGGATTTCCATTGATGCATCTCCATACCTAAGTACGATAATAAGAATTACTTTCACTTCAAGGACATTTCATCCATTCGCCAGATTTGCCCCATTTCTCTTCTTACCGATCATAACGAGTGGGTACCTAATAAGTATGTACGTTTATGAAATATTCGTTCTGCGTGGCAGTTATTCATGAAAATTTCATTCAAATCCCGCACACTTCGGCCCGAGAGGGAAAATATAATAAAAGGCATTTGCAGATGTTAATTCCGCGTTCCTTTTTCTTTTCGTCCAATTTTATGTATGTAGGAATGCTGAAAACTTTTCATGTCGGGAATGTGCTTTAAATTATTGTTTTCGGGACTGTATGAGTGGTTTTAATGTAATTCTTTGTCGATGTTACAGTCGATAATTATGCATTAATATTGGGAATCCAAACTTTTCGTGAATTACCACACAGCGCCATCTAGGCCATCAAAACAACAACTCCGTAAATTAAAAACTTCTAATAGCTACTAATATATTTAGTTTTTAATTCCAAAAATAAGGCGCGGGCTCCCATATTGTGCTAAAAAATCCGTCGAATCAAACATTTCGAAAAAAATTGTGAAACTCCACAAAAAAAACCCTCAAACACTATTCTGTAGCCTTAGCAAGAAAATCCTTCGACTATTATACTAATACTACATATAATAAGGTAACTCAAATGTATAAAAATCTACGAATTTTTAGTTCCACTTTTCGCCGGCACAGCGCTCTCCATTTTCCCATACTAAAATTGTCAAAACCTATCCGAATTCGTAATGAAAAATTGTGATACACCATCCTTAGCAAGAACAAAAATACTACACTGTTCCCAATGTTTATAGGTCTATAGACTCCTAAATGTGAGCCGTAAAATATAATAGGGACCATATGACGCGTCGCTAAAGGCTAATCAAGTAACACGCTATTGCGTGCCGACTAACACGCAGGTAACAAGAATACGGCCGGGGTGTTGGATGAGGGGATAGCGATAACGAATTTAGTATACAATGCAAGTAACCGAGCCCAAGCCTCCTTTAAGTAGGTACTTTTCGCTATTACCTATAATTTCGATCTACGCTCACATGAAATATTCACTCTTTATATGATGTGTAGAGATATATTCAAAGAGAGGTAGGGCGATATGGGATTTACCGTGGGTTTTCCCATTTAAATTGGAGCCGCCCGACTGGGGACTTACAGAAGACCGCAGTGAAATAACACTACTTGATGTAGTGTTGTGTTTCTGCGGTATGTAAGGTGGCCAGTGCTCCTCGAGAGACGCTGGGCTAGTAGTAATGCTTATAGAACAGTGAGTCCTCATCAACAAACATGGTTGGCAACCCGTTAGTGATACCCCAGGTATTGCTAGCGGCTATAGGCTTGTGAGCCACCTTAGTGGTATAAAAAAAAGCTAAATTCGCACGGCAAAAATCTTTCCCCAAGAAATGAAAAAGAAAATTATCTATTAACCTTGCGCTCCAGGCGTAACAAACCATAGACTAAAATAAAACAGTACTAAAATAAAATAATAGCAATAAACCCCGTACCTACCGCCTGTCCTTAGTAATTAGAGTAATTGGGCACACTAATTACGAGTTTCAATGGGAGGTAATGAGAAGGCTCGCTTTATTTTTTCAACTTTTATTTCACTAACACAGGCTGGGCAATAAGACGAGATTAAGATATTTTGATGTCAACTCTATTCGTTTGAAGAGATTGGTGTAAAATAAGCAATCAAAATCAATCAAATTGGTTTTCCCAAAGGATCACTACATGGGGTTCTTCAAGTGGGGTGTGAAGGGATTTCTGAAGGGTCTGCAACGCGCGAGTGACACCAGCTGTCGCGTACGTCCATAGGTTGCGGTAACCACTTACCATCAGGCGGGCCTTATGCTCGTTTACCACCTTAGTAGTATAACAAAGCTACAGACTCAAGAGTGAAATGGCGCTACTATCTGCCTACCCCGTGAGAGACTTGGCGTGATGATATGTATGTAGGTTTTATTTCTACTCCCAATCTGCTGCCATGTATATCAAAACTGTCTTAAGTATTTCAGTCTCCCTTCCTTCTGCCCATTAACAATTACGAGACTACCGAAAAATATGATGTCGACAAAATGATAAGTTTTAATGATACCCTATATTACATATTCTGGGGGAACTTGCTCTAGCGAAATCCAATTTGGAAATTGCCTACGAGCGTATATTCTTCACATACCCAGTAGCCGTATGATAACGGTCGCCTGAAAATTATGGCACAATCAAAAATACACTTTAGCGTTATGCAAATACGACGCAAAATGATTTAGGGATGAAGGGATGAGGTATAGTAAATTTTGTGTCCGTATTATGTATGGTATTCGATTGGAAATCGATTTGTGAATATATTATCAAGAAAGCCTAAGAAGATAATTTTGAAACATAGAAAAAAGAACTTTAACGTAAATAATTTTGATTTAATATTGGTCATTTAATCACATTACCACAGAGTAAGGAGGATGCAAGCGTTTGTTTTTTAAAGACTGTGAAGTCAAGGCAACATTCCATGCTGCTTATTTAAAATAAAATGATGATGATTCTGCTATTGTAACTCGCTTTTCATAATTAAATCTAAAAAAAATGTTGTGTTTAGTTTAGGGTGAATATATATGTCATTTTCAGAACATTATTCTTAATATTCCCAAAATATACTTTTTATTGTAGTAATTTAATTTATTACCAAATAAAAAGGTTACATAGTTTTAGAAATGTAATACTATAGAGGGATTTTAGCGGGAAGCAGTCGGAGTGATTGAGATTATATATATATATATAGTCATCTTTAATGTGTATTTTTGGTGTTGTTGTGTGCTGTAAATTTTCATTTAGTGACAAATTTATAGGAACATTGGTACTAATAGTATACTCGTATGACTTTTATTATATTGGTCAAAAGATTACATCTTATCTACAGGCATGTTACGATCTGCTACTGCCGGTATTGTCTCCAGAAACTACAATAAGCACTAGAATTCATGACACTAGGCATTTTAATGCAACAAACACGAAAAATTGAGATACTTGCAAATTATCTAACAAAAATAGTCCCTGAAGAGGATTGATTGCGATAGTTAGGAAGAAGAAGAAGAAGATTATACACAAAACATTATCACCGAACAACATACTCTTACAAACCCCCTAGTAATAACTATAACATTGACGTAAATCAAATTGTAAGCCAGAATAAGGATGGCGGTCAGCGATTCTGGAATGACAGATAATATTCTGACGCAGTACTATGTAGATACGTAAATGATTGCGAGTATTAGGAACTGTCAGATTTCTCCGTTATTATTGGAATATTCGGGTTGGATGTGTTTACTAATATGATCCATAAAATGATTGTATTATTACTTACTTGCTTCCATTATGTTATTGATAGAAATAAATATATTGAACATGTGGAGCACAACACTACATCAAGTAGTGGTATTTCACTGCGGTCTTCTGTAAGGTGGAGGTACAGTCCCCAGCCGAGCGCCTCCAATATTAATGGGAAAACCCACGTGAGAATCCAATTCACCCTACCTCTCTTTTTTTAGCTCATGGTGTGATTAATCACTGTACTTAAGCTTAGAAAAACTCATTTGGTACAGATGGCATTTATGCTAATCATAATTAATTGCATGTTCACTTAATTTTGAAAGTTTGTTGCTTTACCAACTAACATTTACAACCACTCATTTATTTGATTTTAATATTGTTGGAACTTTATTACGCTAATAACATCAGGCTTGCCTCCGAGCCATCTAATTATTTATACCTTTGAGCATTTTAATTACTAATTTCCTATTAATTTAGAGCTCTCGGTATATGTGTATATTAATTTTAAATGACAAAAGTAAAATGTTCACGAAATAGGGATGTTACTGTTTAAAACTTAATTAGAGAGCGAATGGGCCCCTAATTGCGAGAGGCCGATTATACAACAATTGCTCAAACTTCGAGACCGTTAACCATTGACATCGGTACTGTTAAGGATAAAACATCAGTTAAAATTAATCCTTATAAAAGTTTCGATGCGTTACCCTAATCTATAATTCACTAGCTGTACCAGCGACTTCGTACGCGTGGAATTAATTTTGATTCCAATTTTATGGTTTCTTTTTTGCACGGAACTTCATACTGCTCCATCCAGAGATTAGCAAGTAGCGGTGCTACTTGACAACCCATTTCCACGCCATCGATTTGGAGATAGAATAGGAAAAGAAAATAGTTTCCATCTAAACAGTTTTTAAGGATATCAATATAGTTAAACGGCATTTTGCTGTCGACTAACTTGTCAATCAAGACATCCGGACATTCCTTGATTGGAACATTGGCGAACAGCCACTCCCCGTCAAGCTTACCATGATGTCATTTGGTTCCAATGCCAGGCTCTTTATTATCTGTAGATGTCGCGAGTCCTTCACATAAGATAAGACGGTGTTTTAGCAACGAGTGGCTGCAATACAGATGCAACGTACTTCGCAAGATTATAAGTAGGGGAGGAAATTTGACTTCCATTTGCATAACACAACCTATCCCGTTGCAGTCGGTTGAGTATGCGGTCACAGTTAGTGTAGTGTGTGACGGTACGAAAAATACGAAATTTCAATAAAAGTGACATTGAATTATCGGGGGTAGTTGAAGAAATATCTACCTTACAAACGGAGTAGCATCGCTGCATCAGTCTGCCCGTGACCACGATCAGTGCAACGTAGTCGAAACGTCGGGATAAGTGAAAAAAGGAAAATTTCGCGTTAATTCCCGTTTTTTAATTGTTGTATAAGTCCGCACGCTTGTTTGTCACTGAGGTAGTGTTAAAAGTCTCTGGTTAAAATATCTTCATACAAAACCAAGCCCTGATTTATTGTAGTGGAACAAAAGGGCCAATATTGACACGCCTCGTCGCTCGTGCTGCGATAAAATAAAAAAAGATTCCATCGCACCGCGTTATCCGATACGTCTTTTGTCATTTCATATCCGGGTTCCACCCTCGCTTGGCTCATGACATAATTACCAAGTTTAGCCCAATTTCTGGCATCAAATTGGGCTATCTTTTTGGATAAGATTGTCGTGTTAAAAGTTGTCTTAATGAGTTGATTTATTTGAAGGACTAGTTCAAGGATATTTTTACAGGAAATATTATCATCTTTCTATCAAGCATTGAATTACTGAAGATTAAACATTACATCGTTTTGTTGTTTATGGTTTTATTGTGTTAAATACGATATAATCAAGTGATCCAGCAATAACTCTTTGCCTACACCGAAAGGGAGTTGTATAATATCTGTACGCCATTTGTACCGATAAGTATAATGTATTCTGTTTATCTGTATTATAGTTTTTGGTGTACACTGAAGAGGTACACACCTATCAAACTCAAAATCATCTTTATTTGACTAGACTTTACAAATAAGTACCTACCTACATTCAATTCGTCAAAACTACCACCGGATTCGGAAGGTGGTTTTTTGCTGAAAATAATCCGGTCAGAAACTAAGCAAATACTTTTTTCATATAAAATATAATAATTTACATTTTAATTACTTATGTGACATCACGAAAAGTTAGCGCATAAACAAAACAATGATATTATGTTTGAATTACAAATCTAAGCTAGTAGTTATTAATAAAAAGGCTTGATGACCAGCCTCCACAAGCAGCACCTGTTCACAAGTATGACGCGAATGCAGCCATCGTCCTCTTCAACCATTATGGAGGGAAGTGAGCGACCCGTCTTCCGGACGCCGCCGCAAGCTAAGGCGTTATAGTAAGCATGACATTTTTAACCGATTAAAGCACAATCAATCTATATATAAATATATATATATTAGACACTTTTCTATGCTTATGATGTGGTCTATGAATGAGAATGAATATAAAAATATCTTTAATACTTTGACCATAATACCTGTCCATATACTTTGACCAAAGTATCATTTTCGTAACTTTATATATCAAATAGGCATTTGTAGAGTAAACTGGAATCAATGTTCTACATAAATAATGTTAGTGTTTTTTGAAATTTGAAACTTAGAACGAGGCAAATTCGCCTTCATATTGCAACTAAAACCGCACATATAACGCGCATCACGTAAAACGAAATCCAAATTCGTTTTTGTAATTACGCGGCGGCTTTCGCGGACGTGACGCGATTTCAGGGTAAATGAGGGGAGGGAAGAGAGAGGGGGGAAGAGAGAGAGGGGGGAGTCCAGTGTGATTTGTTACCTGCGCCGCGGGCATTGTGAATCCAATTAATTCCGGTCGGGATATCCATTCGCTCTTTTTGACACATGTGCGCGTTTCTGGCTACGTTATTCAATTCTCTGTCAGATACGAGTATCAGTAGATCGAAACATATCCAAAGTAAAGCACGTGGATACCTTTCGGTCATACTGTACAAGGTCACTTGTTATCTTGATAAGAAGTGACTTTGTAACGTATCTCAAGGTCATTTGTTATCAAGGTGATAAGTGACCTTGGGATTATAGTAATTAAAGCCTACGATATATAAAATGGACTGTAAAAGCGATAGTTTGTTTGTTTAGTTACTCAAACGCGCTAAAAAGAAATTTCAATCCAAAATACCAGCATGGTTTCACTTTAAATTAAGATGTTTAACCCGGAGTGACACTTAAGAAGGAAATCTAGAATATCACTTGAAAATAAACTAGTTTTATATAAAGCAGCTCTGAAACCAATGTGGGCATAAGGCATTGAGCTACGGGGCACTGCTAGCAACTCTAATTTAGAGATATTACAAACATTCGAAAACAGCATCCTCATTAAAATGTAATGCACCATAGTTTCAATATAATGATACCGACAAAGACGACCCCATTGCAGCGTTGGTCTAGTCACAAAACCACTAGACTCTAGTGTACCAACTAAACATGACTGTGTCACTAGCCTAGGTGTCGCGATATCGGTTCCCGCATCACGGCAAACACTTATGTTATGAACAGTCGTGTTTGACTTAAGCCTGGGTGTTTGACATGTATCATTATGAACATGTTATGACATGTATTCTTTTCCTATTACATATTTACAGTACGGACTTTGCTGGTTTAAGCTACATACATACATAATATCATCACGCCAAGTGTCTCACGAGGCAGGCAAGAGTATAGAGCGACATTTCACTCTTGACTTGCCCTCCTATTTGCTTCTTCTACTTTATCAATCTCTTCACACATGCGCGCCTGGGCCGAGTACTACCTCTACTACACAACATATTATGAGCTTATTTAAAATGAACAGCGGCCCGTGCGAAGCCGGGGCGGGCAGATAGTATAATAAATAGCCTTTGTTACGCAGTGATAATGTAGCTTTCTAACGTAAAAGAATTTTAGAAATCGGTCCAGTAGTTTCGCACCCTATTCAATACAAACATACACACATAAAAAAATACTAGATTATAAGAGAGGGAACGCTGCCAGTATCTTCGAAACCTTGCCTAAAGGGACTCCTTTTAATAATATATTTAATTACTAGCTGCCCGCCCCGGCTTCGCTCGTGTGGACAATTTTTTTTGCATTTATGGGGATGAAAAATAGATGTTGGCCGATTCTCATAGATACCGGATAAGCACAAACAATTTCATCAAAATCGGTCAAGCCGTTTCGGAGGAGTATGGCAACGAAAACTGTGACACGAGAATTTTATATATATGATTATATTATAACTTTTAAGATTTTTTGTTTTAGGTTATAATATTTAGTATTTTTGTATAGATTATATAATGCAGGCTGAGAAAGACACATGGATTCTTAAATGAAGACCACTATTTTGTTACAATCGACCGTGACTTGACAGGGCACTCCGTTCGGAAATCGAGTTACGATGTCCAATATTGATACAATTGTACCAACACAACGAACCAACATAACTACAGGAAGGGTAGGAATTTGATTTGGACTCAATACTACCCCCGATTCAACTTGAAAAGGAATAATTTTACTATAAGGTCTTTTCAAGGCCGCTGTCTTAGGCTTCCGGGGTTGATATTATTTGGTGACGTTTCATGAACAATTCATCATCATTCTCCAGCTCTTATCCCATTTTATTTGGGGGCGGCACAATAGTGTCCCTAGCTATTCCGAGTAATGGGCTGGTCAAAGTCCGTATTGAAAGTAGGGCCAAAAGTATCGTCTCGCTTACTTGAAATCTGCTGACTAGGATGATAATAAATTATCTTTGGTAAACTAGTATGAAAAAATTACATTCAATTATTTAAATACCTACTCTTTTGCTGGTACATTCGGTCCTATTCTGATAATTTTTTTGGTACTCAGTAAAAGCTATTTTGGAAATATTATATTTGGCCTGTGTTTCTTACCCTAAGTTTTTTTTTTTGCGTTACGGCAAAGTCATACTGTAGTCTATGGACGCTTGCAACACCAGTGGTAACACTCGCGCGTTATGACGATTAAATAAGCTACAACAAATGATTCGTTCTCATACTAATTCAATATCTTACGAGACAAAATCGCGCGATGTATACAAAGTGATTTGTTTAGACAGAAACTACATGAACTAAACTCGTTGATATTTGATGGCCAGTCAACGAGTCAATCTATGCATTCCAGTTTAATTAAATGCTCGTTGCCAAATGCATTTCGAAAGGACTAGCTAGATGTGTTTCAGCTTGCGTCGGTTCAAAATAATTGGGAACAGGCAAGCAAATGATGGCTGTGTTGACCGGGAGCAATTATGCTTACTCAATCATACTCATTGAATGCGAACGGTCGATATAGACCATTTGTTCTATCTAAACATTTGTTTATTCAGGATCACATAATAAAAAAATAATAATAATAATTAAGGTTTTTAGTTTCAGTAGTCACTTTTCTCACTTTTTTTTATGCTACAATGGTTGCTTACAAGCATACGGCCCATCTAATGGTAAGCAGCCTATCCCTATATATATTTGATCTGTGTTTTAAGCATGGTGCGGCAACAAAAACAACTTCGTATTACTAAGCCGTTTCAGATGTCACTTTTCTATCGAAATCTATGGATATCCACATTCACGAAAGTCAAATCATATTGCTGATCATTATATACAAAAACTAGCTTCTACCTGCGGCTTTGCCCGCGTGGTTCTGAATAAAGATTGCCTATGTCCTTCCTCAGGTTATAATCTATCTGATTGCAAAATTTCATTACGATCCGTTCAGCCGTTTAGTAAACAAACAGAGTTACGTCGCATTTATAATATTAGTATGGAAGTATGGATAGTTGGTAATATGTACATTTTCCTCGTTCAAGCAGTCGTTTATAAATATTATTATACGTATAAGATCTTATTTTCTAATGCATTATCTGACGTCACTACAGCGCGAGGCCATTGTTGTCTTGAAACGATCAGAGAATCGTATTCCTTAAAAGCGCTTTGGTCGCATATAACATTTCTTAAAACGTGGTTGTTTCACATTTTCATCCGCAGCGAGCAATTCTTTTAGTATAATCTGCATTTTGAGGGCGCCGCGTCAGTAATACATAAAATATTGGCGAAGCAAGCACGCGGAAGGAATCTGCGGAAACCATTTGCCACCGACCGAGTTGGATTATTTGTTTTGTTGGTTTTTTGGTCGTGCCAACTTTACCTTCGCGCTTTACATCAGAATTTACAATTTAATAAAATATTTGCCTATTTGCAAAAAAATCATTCACCAACACAATGTTTTATTAGTCCATTTAATTATGTAGGTAGGGTCGGCAACGTGCGAGTGATACCCCTGGTGTTGCAAGCGTCTAGATGTTTGGTATGTATTTACAGAAGAAAAATATATACGTATTGTATCAGCTGCTGGTTCTAACTTACAAGCTTTGCTTAGTTGTGGGCCAGACAGCACTGTGAGATAATGGTGTCGATTCAGTTGTTCAAAATGACTAAACTTAACTAATTTGACAGTTCCAAAAATCTTGCTGTCCCTTTCTCATGTGCGGGCTCGAATAAGGATGGCAATATTTTTAGCACAAATGTCTAAAAAGATATCTTTTCATCTACCGGTGCAAGCGATTAATTACAGCGCAAACTATTAGCTTTTCATGACAGCGTGTCACGTTTCCACATACACTGCGTAGTGCCGTCACACCACCACCACGCGTGACACCAAATTTTGTTACGTCAGATTAGATTAGTAATGGCTTTGTACACAAAAGCTTGTTTGCATTCAGCTCATGAAGCCATTTAGCCTTAATTTCCTTTAAATAATATAGTGATTACGCTTTTGAAAATGTAATTTTATGTCAGTTTTTGATATGATTATGGAGAGAAATATGCTTTGTTCTTTCATATTTGTTTATATGTGAATCCCTGACGCTATTATTATGTCACGACAGTTTCCTTCCGGGGTAAGCAGAGAGGGCAGCGCCATATCACTCTTGACTTTTGCACTTTGAACCCACCTTTTACGTCTTTTACATTTTTTTTTATACCGCTAATGTGGCAAACATGCATACGGCCTGCCTGATGGGAAGCGGTTTCCGTAGCCTATGGATGCTTGCAACACTCGCGCGTTGCCCCCTTCAAAAATCTCTTCACACCCTTCTTGAAGAACCCCATGCTGTACTCCTTTGGGAAAACCTCGGCGGGAAGATCATTCCACAATTTGATCGTGCGCGGGAGAAAACTCCTTTGGAGCCGCGCCGTTAACATCATTCATCATCATGCATGCCAGCTGGATCTGGATACAAATTAAAAAAAAAAAAAAAAAAAAAATGTTTATATTGTATACATTATTAAAAGACTGGCACTATTTCCTAATACCGTGAAGAACCTGTTGAGTCTTATAAACCATAAGGAACATGCTATGCACTTCTTCTTTATTGTAATATAATTAACATTATCTGTAAAAAAATCCAGAAATGGTATCAATTCGAACGACGTATACAATTGGATAACATTCCGTCTGAAAGGCATTCGAGGTAGGCGAGGTGATCGTGTTCAGTCACCACAGTCACATATCTCTCAGCCAAGCGGTATTGTGCCAGGGGAATGTTTGAGAGCCACGGCTTTAACTGCACTACAATATTATTCATACTAAAATAAAAGTAGTTGTATGCCTTTTTTGGTAATTAACAAAAGCAAATTTAGGGGGTCGGGCAACGCACGATTGATACCCCTGATGTTGCAAGCGTCCATAGGCTACGGTGACCTCCACCATCAGATGGGTCCTATGCTTGTTTCCCACTTTAGTGGTATAAAAAAAAAAAAAAAACATCTCCGTAGCTTCAGTTCTGCAGTCGACAGCTTAACTTCCTCGCAGAGGCGTGGAGGGAACTATTATTTTAAAAAGAGGTAGGGGGATTTGGGATTTCCCGTGGGTTTTCCCATTTAAATTGGAGCTGCCCTACTGGGAACTGTATCTCCATCTTACAGAAGACAACAGTGAAATAACACTACATGATGTAGTGTTGTGTTTCTGCGGTAAGTAAGGTTGCTAGTGCTCCACGAGGATATGCTGGGCGAGTAGTAATGCTAGGCACAGTGAGTCCTCATCAACAACATAGTTGGCAACCCGTTAGTGATACCCCTAGTATTGCTAGCGGCTATAGGCTACGGTGACTGCTTACCATCAGATGGGCCGTATGCTTGTGTGCCACCTAAGAGGTAAAAAACATAAAATGATAAAATGTGATTACCTATCCGACACCTGGCCGTAGTGTTTAAACATCGTTGATCGACCGGTATGCGTAATGAAACTGTCCGTCGATCTCGTTGCTTCAAATCAACCTGAGCAATACATTTTAATTAAGAACTCTTGGGAAGAGCCGGAGAAAAGAAACAATTCCGCATAATGGGCGCGACAAGCGAGCAGAATTACCATAAACGATTCACGGGAAATAAGTTTCGTAACATAAAATGTGACGAGGCATTGGGAAACAGTATGTACCAAAAACCTATTTGTTAGTGCCTTGTGGTATGAAGCGTTGCCTGATATTCTAGCGACGCCAGTTCAAATCCCACCGGTCTAAACTAATGAGTTTTTGTAACTTAAGTGTAGTGATTAGTCGCACAACGAGCTTTACGGTGAAGGAAAACATCGTGAGGAAACCTGCACGCGTCTGAGAAGAAATTCAAGGACGTATATAGTGCCTAAGAGACGGCGACGGACTAACCATCTGACACGTTGGCACCAAATTTGGTAACACTGCAAACACCGAAGATAATTATCTTCGGTAGAAAGTAGTACTGGAATTCTCTCCCATCGTCAGTGTTCCCTGAATCCTACAACCTGGGACTCTTTAAGACTAGAGTGAATAGGCTAGTAACGGACAAGCGAGCTCCACCTTCGACCACATCTTCACTTACCACTAGGTGCTATCGTGGTAAAAAAAAAAAGTAGTAATTCCTCTGCCTACCTCTTTGGGGGCCCTTGTGGGAAGTCTTGCCGACACAATGCCATGTCAAAGTTTGTTATTTGTGGTCAAATTTCGATCACTATGCGACTGTTAGTACTTATAAACGTATTTTTGTGAGAATCGTCATGTTTTTAGCCCCTGATATATACCACGCCAGCATTTGTTGAGCAAACTCCACTCTCTCTTATTGTGTCATAAAATGTTATGGTAGCGCTTTCTGTATCATATTGTTTTAAGGGCTTGCGATATCGCGGATATAGCACGTTATATATGATAACGTTGAACAAAGCGACTTAATAATGCCATATGCCTACATCTGATAATTTCAAAATTGCATTGCTATGTTAGCGTTTTGTTTTTGTTTTGTTTCGAAGCTATATATTTTTAAACTTATAGAGTTTGTTCTTCGCTTCTTATAACGATATGTTACCTTCAAAGTGATTAACTTAAAGTAGTATATTTCAAACGTTCTCGCCTGCCTGGGTTAAAATCGGAAAACAATTTGAATTCAATTAATTTTTTTCTCGTAAATTTTTGAGCGGCTACTCTTTGTCTCGTACCCGGCGCATAACGAGGTAATTACACCAACAATGGATACAGACCACGGTGAATGGAAAAAAACCTTTCGTAGCAAAATACACCCATTGTATAATTTATTTGAGGCATTGTCACTAACCGTAATTATTTTCCACCCTTTCAGGCACTTAGGCTACGGAGGTAGGTACTTATTTCCATGGACATCAATGATATACTGTAGCTATATAAATACATAAAGGCTATGCTGGGTGTTTCTCAGCGAGATCAAATCAGAAATGAGGAGATTCGCAGAAGAACTAAAGTTACCGACATAGCTCAACGGATTAGCCAGTTGAAGTGGCAATGGGCAGGGCACATAGCTCGTAGAACGAATGACCGATGGGGCTGTAAAGTTCTAGAGTGGAGACCACGCACTGGAAAACGCAGCGTCGGACGGCCCCCCACTAGATGGACCGATGACCTGATAAAGGTCGCTGGCAAGCGTTGGATGCGGGCCGCATTGAATCGGTCATTGTGTAAATCTATGGGGGAGGCCTTTGTTCAGCAGTGGACGTCTATAGACTGATGATGATATAAATACATAATACCTTCACGCCTTCCCACAGTGGTCCCCGAAAAGGTAGGCAGACGTGCTACAACATCCACATTCCACCGAAGATAATTTGGTGCCAGCGTAGCAGGTAGTAGTGAGTCCGTCGCTGTCTCTTTGGCACGACATACGTCCTTGAATTTGTTATCAGACGTATGCGGGTTTCCTCACGATGTTTTCGTTCAACGTGAACTTTGTGGTTTTTCTGAAAACTGCATTATATATAAACTCATTGCTACGCAGGTGGGATTCAAACTTGGGTTACTATAACGGCAGGCACACAAGCTTACGGCCTGATGGTAAGCAGTCACAGTAGCCTATAGCCGCTAGCAATACCAAGGGTGTCACTAACGCGTTGCCAACCCTATTGTTGATGAGGACTCAGTGCTAGCAGCGTTATTACTAGAGCAGCGTATCCTTGTAGGGCACTGGCAAGCTTTATTTCCGCAGAAACACAACTACATCAAAATAGTGTTATTTGACTGCGGTCTTCTGTAAGGTACAGTCCCCAGTCGAGCTGCTCTAATTTTATTGGAAAATCCCATATTCAGTTCCTCGACTCTATACAATCATTATTTTGTACGTTGCTTATCAATTCTACACGAATCAAATATGGAAGCGTAGCACGTCTACGTCGTTTACCTGCTACGAGCGTAGCGCATCTGCGCTTAAATTGCTTTAAGATCTACGATATTTGGTACACAATACCTACTTATTATGACAGTGGTAGGGTGCACATGTACCCACCATTATATCGTTCATATGCAATGGTGTCGATTCTGTTGTAGACAATCACATACTTAAAATATTGCTATCCCTATTCAACCCGGCACATGAGAAAGGCATAGCAACACATTAGTTTCGTTTTAAGATTTTTTAAAACAGAATCGAACTATTGTGTAGCAACATTAGATTTTAACAATGTCTTAAAATTAACAATTATTCAATCTCTTGTAAAATAAATAAAAATAAAATGGTTATGACACGCCAACAAATTTTATATTAGAGTTCTATGTTCTTCTGTATCTATATTTTTTTTATTATGTATGTTCATTGATATTTTCGCTAATGATACACCAATTTGGAAAAAAAAATCTTAATACAAATTAATAATACCCACTGTTTATAAAATTCCTTTGATTAGAATTGTATTGTGTGTTAAATAATATGTTTATATAATATCAAGATACAATTTTCCTCTAGGCACTATGTTATTTTAATTTGAACTGTTAAGATGACGACCCATTCTTTTGTTTCAGAAGCCGATTACACACTGGACGACTCATTTTGGAATGAAGAGAGCCCAGTTGGTAAGTAATTATTCAACTAGTGTCAATTATGCAAAACATTGGTCAACTTTAGTGCCAACTAAATAAATAAAATCAGTAGTGACCTTGTGGTTGAAGCAACGGCCTGTCATCTGATGGGCCCAGATTCAAAACCTGGCCTGTTTCAATGAGTTTTTCTAATCTTAAGTATAGAGATTAATCACACCGTGAGCTAAGAAAGAGAGGTAGGGCGATTTGGGATTTCCCGTGGGTTTTCCCATTAATATTGGAGCCGCCCGACTGGGGACTGTACCTCCACCTTACATAGGCAATATTATAAACACAACACTATATCAAAGAAGTGACTTTGATGTAGTGTTGTGTTTCTGCGGTAAGGTTGCCAGTGCTCCTCGAGGATCCGCTGGACTAGTAGTAATGCTGCTAGCACAGTGAGTCCTCATTAACAACAGGGTTGGTAACCCGTTAGTGATACTCCTAGAATTACTAGCGGCTATAGGCTACGGTGACTGCTTACCATCAGGTGGGCCGTATGCTCGTATGCCACCGTAATGGTATAAAAAAAAGTTTAAGCACATGAACAGCAGAATTGTCATGTCTGTACCTATGACATGATTTTAATATTTTATTTAATATAACTTCAAAAGAAGTAAAAGCTGTGATGAAATCAAAAGTGAAATAGCGCTCTATCCTCTGCCTACTCCCTGAGAGACTTGTAAATGTGTGTGTATGCCAATTAAAGCTTTTTTAAGTGGGAAAAAAGATACGGCAGTTAATTATGAGAAAGCAAAGCAATGATACCCAAGAGTAATAAAGTCATAAGACATAATTAAAAAAAAAACTAAAAATATGAGTTGGAAATATATTTCTTCCCTCAATTAACTCATAACCGTTACATTCGGACAAAGAGCATGAATCCTTTGTTTTTATCGTGAGAGGTAAAAATTTTAAATGCACGTTTCCGATCCGACTGGTCGTATATCAAAAAGGTTTCACGTTAACCATTGTACTCAGTTTTCTCGTAAATTTATATGAGCATTCACTGAGCATTACTTTGTCTTTGTAAATCTGGCGAGATTTACACTTTTTACTTTTAAAACCGCAATCAGGCGTGATTGCGGTTTTAAAAGTATTTATGACGAATGCACGAATAAAAGAGTATGACATTTGTATGGAGAAGGAGAGCAGAAAGCTACTATTTATTATAATATGACTTAGATTTTTTTTATACCACTACGATGGCACACAAGCATACGGCCCAACTGATGGTAAGCGGTCACCGTAGCCTATGGAAGCTTGCAACACCGGTGTATCATTCGCGCGTTGCCGACCCTAAAATACATTAAATGACAAAACATGCTAAAAAAGCCATTACGCACACAAACATGCGCTTATCACACAACACTGTGTTTGACACAAGTCTCATTGAATGTCAAATGTTGCTTATATTTCAAACTGTGGTCTAATTTGGAACAATATATACATCTGTATTTACAAAAGAAGAAACTAACTGACATATCAATGCACTGCCTAAGTGGCTGGGCTGGCTAAAACTTTTAACGTAGGTATCTACTAAGGGGTAAAATGGGGGAATTTTTTAAGCAAATCCGTAAGTTTTTTAAGCTAAATCCATGAGATATACTTATATGGCCTATCGGTTCAAAATAACGAAATACATACTTTTAAATAAAAATTCTGGGAATACATTGTTATAGAACAGGCAATCCAAAGTACATGTTCACTTATTCGCTTTACCACGCGTGCGAAGCCGCAGGCAAAAACTAGTATATAATATAAAAAATAGCATGAAACATTACCACATCCTAAATAATGTATCAGATACTCAACTAAAGTTTTGTCGCGGTCACATCAAAGAGATCCAAACTAGTTAAAATCAGTTCAAAGCGGTTACTAAAACCGGTGCGGTGGTAACAAGTTCACATCAGTTTGTTCCGAACCGGCAGAACGTGCGTTTGGATGTGTTGTTTTCGAATAGTTTGAATGTTCGTCTGTGGCTTACTTCACGTTTTATAAAATTGCGGCTTATGCACGTACGTACTAAACAAGTTCCGCCTTGTGGTAAAATTTTGTGCATTCAAATAGTTTTGTTGTTGTAATAATATTTTCATTTTATGGCAAAAGTTTGCTTTTCATACGAGAAATAATTACTTAGTAAGATTGAAAAGGTATTATATTTATGTGTGAAATGAAATGGATTTTAAAATACCTTATTTATTAATTTGATTCGGCTGTCAGATGTAGAGGGTATCGTACAGGCGGCCATGTTTGAAGAGATTGATGAATGGAGAGGAACCAAAAGAGGTGTGTGTGAGAAGGCAAGATTTAAATGACGCTATAAACTACCTGCCTACCGGGAAACGGACATAGCGTGATATTGGTGTCGATTCTGTCGTTCAAACTCAACTAATTTGACAGGTCTAAAACTCTTGCTATCCCTTTCTCATGTTGGTTAAATAAGGATGTTGTTTTTTATGGCAATATTTATAGACCTGTCAAATTTGTTAAATTTAGTAATTTGAACAACAGAATTGGCACCGTTATGTATTTATGATATTATCCTTAGCGTTACCCTATTTACCTTAAAAAAGATATAACTACCTACTTATAGTTAAGAGATCTGATCCAAGCCATAATTACGCAGAAGCGTGCCAAGAATGCTGGCAGCATTGCCACGATGGTTAGCAATGCTGATTCTCTGAGCTGATGTTCCAGCACGCCTGTCACGAGAGGCCTCAATCAGCCGACGTACAGCTCCGTGTACTCGATTTATTACATGTATATCATATGAACTCAAGAAACACCGAGGTGTATCTATAACAATTCGATAAAGCGAACGGGTGTGTTTATGTGTTTCGATAGCGACAGGCGAGGAATGAAGTCGTTTACATGCACGAGCCGCCTGGATGAGACATTCCTATACACCGTACGCGACCAAATACAGAAAAGAGCTGTGTACAACGGTACAAGGGACTGAAAATAAACGATAAGAATAATATATTCTAGTGAAGATGTTTTCTGAAATGCATAATATCTATACTTATAATATTATGAAAAGGAAAGATTTGTATTTTTGAATTTTTATATTGGGTTAGTTTTTTTTTCTTTTAGTTTTAGATTGTCCCATATATATCTTATCGTTTGAATTTTTGTATTTTTGAGTGTATGTTTGTATTGAATTGGCTCAGAAACTAATGGACCGATTTCTAAAATTCTCCGTTAGAAAGCTACTTTATCACTGAGTACAATAGGCTATATATTATACTAACTGCCCGCCCTGGCTTTGCACGGGTAGACAAATTATTTGGTAAATGTCTACCCGTGCGAAGCCGGGGCGGGCCTACTGTGGAAGTTATAATTCTCCATTTTGTATGCGTCCGCCATCTTGTAGTAAAAATGGCATTTAAGTAATCGTAAATAGTCACCGGATCCAAACGTGGTTACCAAATTTCAGCTCTATCGAACTGGGAAGTGGGTCAGAATTAATTTGCAAGATTTGATCACACACACACACACATCGGACAGGTGAAGCGAAATAAAAGCTTGTAACCAAAGCACATTCTCTTGGAACACGTAGCCTGCAGCAGCATAACATATCTAAAGTACCCGCAGAGATTGTCTCCGAATCGAATTCAGCTTATATTCCATTCAAATTGAGATTACTCCAATTTCACTAGTTTGATGACTTACTTTTTACGATTATCGAGATTGAATCGATAAAATGGTTGTTAATCAACATTCATTGAGACGGCGTAGCGGGCGAGTTTTGTGAGGATTGAGTTCTGTGCCGATAGCAGGAACATTGTCGACAACGTTTTCGTATCGCCTTCGACTATTTTTGTATTGAAAAATGAACAGCGCTGCGGCGGTGAAAAGTGGAACTAAAAATTAGTATGTCGATTTTGACATTTCGCGAGTAACGTTTTCGAATACGTTGTCGACAATGTTTCTGCTACCGGCACTGTAATAGCTTCTGAGCAGTGTGGTTTAACACAGTAATATTGTCAAAATATGTTTTTGTTTATAAATCACTAAGTTGGCACACATGTATACTAATACGGCCCACCTGATGGTAAGCAGTCACCGTTACCTATAGCCACTAGCAATAACAGATATATCAGTAATGAGCTACCAACCCCGTTGTTGATGAGAACTCACTGTGCTAGCAGTATAACTACTAGCGCAGTGTATCCTCGTGTAGCACTAGGAACCTAAACTACCGCAGAAACACAACACTACATCGAAGTAGTGTTATTTCACTGCGGTCTTCTGTAAGGTGGAGGTACAGTCCCCAGTCGGGCGGCTGCAAATTTAATGGGAAACCCACGGGAGATCCCATGTCGCCCTAACGCTTCAAATTCATTTTAGTCAAAACCTTGGATTTTTGTTTTTCAAACTCTACATTCGCCAAGTCCATATTTCGTCAAATTTTACATCTTCGAGACCGTAGGTGCTGTAACTTGATTGAATAGCTACTCCTAGCAAGCTAACCTCTCACATAAAAAAAAAACAATATAATTTTTACATCAAACAGAATGCCGATTAAGTCGTCGTAAATGTTATCACGGCGATAACGATTCGATGCCTCCATCTTGTACTGAAATTTCCATGTCAATGCATTTGCCATGTAAATTCAAACATTCATACACGGAGCCACGCGCCGTGCGACGTGACTACTCGGCTAATCGATTTCAAATCGATGGATCGAGTCGGAGTAGGGACGCGGCACCGATTTTATTATAATTGTAATTCCATAAATCTTTTTATGTATTCAATTGATGCGAGCACACATGTGTGTAGATTGAAAATAAGCAATAATTTATTATTACGTTAATGTGTTGATTGGGTTGTTTGAAATAATGTTGCGTAGTGTCAGTTGTTCTAGTCCATACATATCTACATATCTTTACACCAAGTCACTTTTGGGGTAGGCAGTAACTGACTAGGAAAAGCTAATTCGTGACTTGAATACGTCTTTACTCAGTCTATATTCATCGATCATTTTATACATGCGCCGATTCTTTGTACTTTTAACTATTTCCAGTATTTTTATAGACAACTAAGCAGCGACTACGTTAAGTAAAAGACTCTGCTTTCAATACAAAACCTTTTAAGATACTATAAGAACCTTTTATAAAACATTTTAAAACAATTCAAAGAAACCGTCTATCCTTTAGGAATATTTGTTTTAAAACTTCAATAGAACTTATCAGCCATTTCGATCGCAATACCATTTTTCAGTAAAGCCGACAAACTCCTACGTTCTTTGTTCGTGCGTCTGGTAGGATTTTAATATTATTATATTTTCCCCTTGATATAAAATGTTACCTTTACGAATACTACGCACGATGTAATATCTCAGTATAATCTCAAATCTCAGTCATGACACTAAACCTTAATTTCTGTCAGTAAAAATTAGATAGTATGTTCTAAGCGAAGAAAACCATGCACGCTTGCCTCTCACGCTTGCTGAACAGACACGGTCGCGTGCACGTACTAGTGTGACATATATGTGTGCATGTATCACATGTTTGAAGGAATATTTAAATATTAGTATTATATAATCCTTTTTTCGATTTTGTACCCATAACACATTTGAATTTCGCATTTCTTGTTTTCATTTCGCGTTCGCTTCATTGTAACACGGTCTGTATCAGTTGCCTATAACACAGGCCTAGCCTAGTTTAGGAATTGAGAATATTGTAATACCTATTTAATTGATGTGTCAATAAATACTTATTATTATTATTATTATTATTATTATTTGGCCTTAGAAACGATGATTTTAGAGCCATGGCGGCCGTGTGGCCTGATTCAAGCGACGCAAGATCCAATCCCTCTATGAGCTTTTACAACTTAAGTACAGTGATTAGTCACACCACAAGCTTTACGGTGAAGGAAAACATCGAAACCTGCATACGTCTGTAGAAATTCAAGGACGTGTGTGTTGTCTAAGAGACGGCGACGGACTCACCTGTTACGTTGGCACCAAATTATCTTTGTTGGAAATTGGGTTCTGTAACACCTCTACCTACCTCTTCGGGGACCCTTGTGGGAAGGCGTGAAGGTTTTATAAATATATTGTTATAGGTAATATTTTCAATAGTTGTCCATCATTTACGAAACGCTTCCTTGTTTACTTGTTAACTTACAAATATTTTTATATGCCTTATAATTTACCGCGGCTTGATTGCGGGTAAAAAGTTTGAATTGTTCTGCATTGTTGGCCCCTTTTCGCCCCTTTTGGGCCTAATTAATTCTTATATACTTGCAACTTTTTACGATTAATTTACTCGCCCTTAATAAAGTCCCGGTTTGAATGTTGCGGTGTTATAACGTTGCCAGTAAAAGAAGTCGGCTATAAAAAAGTTTTCGTGTTATTTTTGTTTTATGTGCCATGCGATTATTAACTTGCGAGTTTGTTTGAAGGTTCTAAAGTCAGTTTAACGCTTCTGTCACGTTGCGGAAGAAGAATAACGGTAAAGTGAATCGATATTATTTATAAAAAAAAAAATGAAAATTTTATAATCTCTTACTTTTCCATGTATGAGCAGCAATAGTTTTAAGTTTAGCTTTAGTTTTTTTATACCAATAAGAAAAGAAAAGGTGGCAAACAAGCTTACAGCCCGCCTGATGGTAAGCGGTTACCGTAGCATATGGACGCTTGCAACTCAACGGGTATAACTCGCGCGTTGGCGACCCTTCAGAAATGTCTTCACACTCTTTTTGAAGAACCCCATGCTGTATTCCTTTGGGAGAGTTTTAATCCTTTAGTTTAGATATGGCTTAGCCAGAATACAAGAGAATTGACACCATTGCCTCGATATATGTAACGAATATTAAATAAGGTATAGTTAACTTTATTCCTACGTAATTATGTTTTATTTCCCTTGGCATACACGTAATTTGACTTACCACCTTGGTAAACACAAGGCAAATATGTCTCCAACTGCAAGCTTACGAGTATGAAATTAGTTTGGAAGTTCTGCCGTAACTCACACCTGAACGTGTGTCTAAACTATTAGACTTTACTATCTATATGTACGCAGAGTACACAGGAACGCAGTTGCACAAGATTGTTAAACTTCATTATGCTCCGCACGTTTGTAAAGTAACACGTTTTCTCTTCCGGGAAATATCCTTTGAAGGATTTTTTTATTCCCACAAGGGTCCCCGAACGGGATGACAGAGGTGTTGCAACACCCACTTTCCACTGAAGATAATTTGGTGCAGTGACAGATGGTGAGTCCATCGCCGTCTCTTAGGCACTACATACGTCCTTGTTTTTTCTCAGACGTATGCAGGTTTCCTCACGACAATCACTGTACTTAAATTACAAAAAACTCATTGTTACAGACCGGTAGGATTCAAACTTGCGTCCCTAAAATACCACGGCGTTCTATTATATATTTTTTGAATATAATTATATTAATTTCAAATCTCCATTTTGTGCATGAGCGTGCGCCTATTACGGCCGAGGGGCTGCAATAAAATTAATTAATCATGTTGACAGAAAAAACGTGTCTTTGAAATACTTATGAAATGCTTTTCATTTGAAATCTATATCGAGTACTTCCTTTTTTGGGTGACAGAAAAGTAATTTTCATTTATAATGTAGTAAAGTAATTTTCATTCAACATTTCATCTATATTTACATTAATTCATTCCGCTACCCAAAATTGTACCTTAGCGGTATGAATGGCAAGTAATACATTTTCTAACGCAAACACGTACATTGGGGCGTCAGCTACACAGTCTAAGTTTAAATAGAGCAAGTTTAACGCGCGGTAAGTTTAGCCCAAGTTCTATTCACTCGGACTTACGTTAAGTTTTTTGACTCGAGATTTTTAATCCGTCAGTCGCAGGCGGGCAATCTTTCCACCGTCGAGTGGAATATTTAATAAATTTTCGAGTAAATGGTTTGGAATTTGGTTTATGTGGAAATTAACGGTGCGTTGTGTGACTTGATTTTAACGAGTTCTTTGTAGGAAAAAGATTTTATAATCGAGTTCAGGTGCATACTTTTGTTCTTTACATACGTACATATCATCACGTCAAGCCCCTATGGGGGGTTCAATCTCTCTCTTCCATCGGTCCATCAGTCTCTTCATTCATGCCCGCCGGTTCCGAGTACTCTTACCATTCCATCTTTGAGTACTTTGTCAATTGTGGTGGTAATTTAGACCTTCATAAGTGCCTTATTAGGGCCTAAATTGAATAAATGATTTTTGATTTTGATTTTGAATTAGACCTCGGCTTACCACGGCTTCTTCTTGTAGGAACTCACATTCCCATTATAGTTGGTAGACCTAAATAATAAATAAATCCTCTTTTATGACTATTTTGATATTGAGAGTTTTTTTCTTATTTTACCGAAGCAATCTATCATGCAACCTACCTGATAGTAAGCGGGCTTAATGAAGGGGCACAAAAAAAAAACCGTAGCTTTATCTCGTGGTTTAAGGGTTCCGTACCTCAAGGAAAAAGGAACCCTTATAGGATCGCGAACTTGGTGCGCAAGTCCGGCTCGCACTTGGCTGGTTTAATTTTCTACCACTAAGGTGAACAAGCATACGGCCCGCCTGATGGTAAGCGGCAACCGTAGCCTATGGGGCAACCGTAGCCTATGGAGTCTTGCAACACCAGGGGACAACACATTGCCGACCCTTCAGAAATATTAAATAATGAGACTATCACCGCAAGAAATAGCCATCCAACTATAGCAAGCCCTTATACCATTTGCGACGTGTTAGCAGAAATGCGAGCAGTGTTAGAATGGGGGGCACGTTATGAATAACAATATCTCATCCCAACGTGCTGCGTAATGCTTGCGGTGCTAAATACGGGATGCATAATGCACACGTCATCTGCTCTGTGCCTCGGGCGGGGTTCCTGTGCTAGTGCGGGCGGGGAGCGGGGATGATCGCTTATGCTTTTATCTAAGATGTGTGTAGGTTTTTTTTGCCATTTCCATTATGATGGTTATGTATTTCAAATGAATTTATGAATTTATATGTATCCTTATGGAATTACTAGCTTCTGCCCGTGATTTCATCCGCGTTGAGCTTAGAATCCCAGAGGAACATAACCTTCAAGCCGTGGTGGCCTTGTGGTTGAAGCAACAGGCCTGTCATCTGATGGGCCCAGGTTCAAGTCCCGGCCTGTACCAATGAGTTTTTCTAAGCTTAAGTACAGTGATTAATCACACCATGAGCTTTTAAAAAGAGAGGTAGGGTGATTTGGGATTTCCCGTGGGTTATCCCATTTAAATTGGAGCCGCCCGACTAGGGACTGTACCTCCGCCTTACAAAAGACCGCAGTGAAATAACACTACTTGATGTAGTGTTGTGTTTCTGCGGTAAGTAAGGTTGCCAGTGCTCCACGAGGATACTCTGGGCTAGTAGTATTGCTGCAAGCACAGTGAGTCCCCATCAGCAACATGGTTGGCACCCCGTAGTGATACCCCTGGTATTGCTAGCGGCTATAGGCTACGGTGACTGCTTACCATCAGGTGGGCCGTATGCTTGTGTGCCACCTTAGTGGTATAAAAAAAGAAAAAAAAAACCTTTTCCCTATCCCTAAACGTTAGTCTCAAAATGTAAAAATATTATACGAATTTCTAGTTACACTTTCCACCGGCGCAGCGCTGTTAATTTCACATACAAAAATAGTCGAAAACATACGAGTACGCAGTAGAAAGTTGTTTTTACTAAGGCTTCTGTATCTCCCACTAATGCATATTTCTCCTCCACGAAAATGTATACGCTATGCTTTATCCGCGATGTTTGGGCCAAACTATCTATTTTACGCGCGGGTTAAGTACCGGTTATTGGCCCACTCAAAACTTCGGGACACTTCGTAGATACCCAGATAACTAACGAACATAGGCGAAATCTAGATCGTTTCAACGATGCCACGTGCACTACCGGCTATCACACACTCAGTTTATTGCATTTCAAGTGAACATAGTTTATGCTCAATAGCTGATGGTAGGCGGCTATCGTCACCTTTGGAAGCTAGCACCACTCGGGGTATAATAATAAAATAATAATAATGCTTGGACATTATCACACATCGCCATCTGGCCCCAAACTAAGCAAAGCTTGTACTATGGGTACCAGTAGCTGATATAATACTTATATACTTTTTTTTTTAATATACATACTTATAATACATACCAAACCAAACGCAAGGAAAACATATTTGTCACATAAATGTTTGCCCTGGCGGGAATCGAACCCGCGACCTCTAGCGTAGCAGTCAGGTATACTAGACCAGCGGTCTTGTCAATACGTCGTATGACTCTTAAGATATATACCTCAAATCACAATCAATACTTTTATTCAGTTTAGGCTCTAATGAGGCACTTATGAAGGTCTAAATTACCATCGGTTCGGAAAAAAGGGCCGTATGCTTGTTTGCCACCCTAATAGTATAAAAATAAAATAAAAAAGCCAACTTAGAAGAACCGGCAAAAAACTCAGTGCTGTCTTTTTTTCATGTAACAATCATGATATAACAATGTTCTAGACATGAGTAGGTAGGCTATAAATACCAAAATGAAACGTACCTAGTTGGTTTTGACCCCTCACGTGTCCTCTGTCATCTCTTTCAAAATCAAAATCATTTATTCAGTTTAGGCCCTAATAAGGCACTTACAAGATTCGAAATTACTACCTCTTTATACTAGTGTTTTTATCTACAAGCTTCATATCCATCGAAAAGTTTGTTTTGTGGTGTTATTTTCATACGAACATGCGGAGAAGTGTAAGTGTTCCTTGCTTTAGGATCTTTCAAATTTAAATCCTTTTGTCATTGTCATCAATCACATTGTTATTTGCATATATTATGCGCATATAAGCGACATACAGATCAAAAACTCGTCACCCACCGCCCGACACCTAATCACTTTGTAATTCATCGCTAATTTGTTATTGTAATATTAATGATTTACGTTGACGTTCTAAAAACCACTTTGTTTCGCCAAATTGTTTGCCAGTGAATAGCACGAATTCGTGGCGTTTAAAATAGACATTTTTCCCTTGATACTTCACACGAGCTTTGTGTATGCGTGAACAAGCACTTTGTGAACGGATGTCACCGCGTTACATGTATTTAGATGGTTCACATGTTCACGGGATACGTGGGAATATGACACATGCCATAATGGCTTCGCTCGCAATATTTAATCATTCAATGACAAACTCACGCTAAACTCAAAGCACAGAGTTGCGATTCTAACTACACTAGAAGAATTAATTATGGTTACATTCGCTAGGCATGTGTGTTTCCTCTCTTTTACACGTAGAGTAACTAAAAGAGGCAATTACTTCTGCTCTCCTCACACAAACATAGGCCTATATACGGTACTAATGTATAAAACAAGGATGGCTATACTATTTTTGCCCCTTACCGCGTACAGGGTATTTTCACGTTTCGTAAAACACTTTATGTAACTAAACCTATATTTTGGTTCAACTAAGGAGAAGTCACTTGTGTGGCAGGACTTTACGCACGTGGTGCATAGGTACATTGATAACTATCTCCATCACTTTCTAGGGCACGCGCTACCTTCTTCATTAGTTACTCAGTCAACGCTTTCACACATATCGATCTCTTCAAACAAGCTTGCCGGTAAGTTTTGCATTAGGAAGTACCATCCGGTGAGAGAACAATTTATGCGTCGCAATAAACCTCAAGTTGTAGTGTGGTGTTCAGTTTAACAAAACCGATATACGCAGTATATTTTTCCGAAATCGCTGGTTTAGTGGTTAGTACACCTGACTGCAACGCTAGAGGTCGCGGGTTCGATTCGCGCCGGGGCAAACATTTATGTGACAAATATGGTTGCCTTGCGTCTGGGTGTTTGGTATGTATTATAAGTATGCATTTATCAAAACAATAGTATATAAGTATTATATCAGCTGCTTGTTGTAATTGTGTATGATATTAAAATCAAGAATCAAGGTAAGCAGCGAACACACCAATACGAAACCTTTTTTCCAAACCGGTGGTAATTTAGACCTTTATAAGTGCCTTATTAAGGCCTTAACGGTTTTTGATTTTATTTTGATTTCTGGTTATGAAGGCAACTTTTGATGACGGTTACGTTAATTTTGGTTGTTCGAGATATCTTTCATATTACATATCGAAGTCTATTTATTAGCGTAGAGATTTCTTTTTATGATTCTGGCAGATGGTAAACCCTCTACAGCCAAAAACAGTGAGAAACAGCCATATGAAACCAGCATATTTAAGCTAGGCAGTATGAAAGTGAAGCACCTGGACTCGAAAATCACCAACACAGTAAAAACAAAGCGTGCGAAGCTTAATTAACTTTAAACTGACGCCGGAGCGCCTAAAATACATACATTCATATATCACACACTCCAGCCGTTGGTATACCTCAACCAATTTATCTTAGACCCCTATAGAAGCAGCGATTTACCCCAAATGAAAGGTACTGCTCGGGAGCAGGCGGGCTTAGTTAAGCTGGTCAGTTTTCCAAGGTAAGCACCAAAACTTACAATGGGTTTTGTTAGCCCTAACCCGAGTTTTGATGGATGGTTTAATTAACAACACTTGTAGACAAGGATAGTTGTGTTTAGAAGGAGATAGTCGTAATTCTTTATTTTAACTATATCGATATTACCGTGAATACATTAATAAGAAGATATATTAGATAAAAAACAAGTATTCATCCTAATGATACTGGGTAGGATACTTTTAGATTAGGATCGGCAACCCGCGCGTGATACCCCTGGTATTGAAAGTGTCCATCGGCTACGGTAACCGTTTACCGACAGATGGGCCGTATGATTGTGTGCCACCTTAGTGGTATAAAAGAATCGGCCAACTGCGAGTTGGACTCGCACATCGAGGGTTCCGTACTGTTTGTAGTATAAAAAAAATCACTCCTTCTTTATAAATTACTAGCGGCCCGCCCCGGCCTTGCACGGGTAGATATTGATATCAAATATTTTGTCTACCCGTGCAAAGCCGGGGCGGGCAGCTAGCCTATGTTACTCAGTGATAGTGTAGCTTTCTAACGGTGAAAGATTTTTGAGATCGGTTCAGTAGTTTCGGAGCCTATAGACATTTATCAAATATTTTGCCTACACGACGAAGCCGGGGCGGGAAGCTAGTATAATATATAGCCTATGTTACTCAGTGATGATGTAGCTTTCTAACGGTGAAAGAATTTTTTAATCGGTCCAGTTGTTTCGGAGCCTATTCAATATATACAAAAATACAAATATTATTTTCTTTATAATATTAGTATAGATAGCAATGCACACTGTATGAGCATTTCAAACATCTGCTTTATACCATTATTAAGATAGAACAACAAAACACGTTTCCAGAATAGAAGCTCCTTAATTTCTTATTTTTATTGTTAATTTTGTTTTGTTATAGCGGCCACAGAAATACACATTCTGTGAAAATTTCAACTACCTATTACGAATCATGAAGTACAACCCGCTGTCTCACAGACTGACGGACGGTCGGATGGGCGGACGGACGGACAGACGGACAGCAAAGTCTTGGTAATAGGATTCCGTTGGTAACCCTTCCGGTACAGAACCCTAAAAAGGATTAACTTATGAAATTATCGTATTGTGATCTTTCGGTACCTTTAGATTATGATGCAGTCACAATTCATATAAACAGTCAGAAATAACCTACTATGATATACGCTATCTCTAAACAAAAACCACACAGGCAAAAGTAGAACTACATAATCAAACATCACAAACTGATTAATACTCATTGAAAGCCGTTCGACGGCCTAAAATCGAATTAAAGCCACTCTGTTCCCAGTTTGGCCTATTTACCTTCGCTCAACGTTTGTGTTAGTGGAAGAAAGATTAAAACTAGCTGATTTGGTTTGCCAATGGCTCGGCTAGCGCTTTGATGTTTAGTTTGGTCTGTCGGTTCAAAGGTCGATAGTTATTACCTAGTTTGCGTTTACGTTACGTTTTGGATTTTCACGTAGCTTAAGTCCTGTTAAGGCTACCCCGGTTGGTAGCTTTCTTGTTTAGAGCTACTTTTTAAAAGCGACTCTATTAGTTAAGTGAATAAGTCAGAAATCCATTAATAGGCAGCAAATAAAACTAAATATGTCCTGTTGAGAAACACTTGTATTGTTGCTCGTTTTACAACCCGCTTAATTAATAAAACAAAAGACGAATGATATTTCAAATATCGCGGCATTATGCGTCTATGGTACGCACCTCTTTTTAAGACATATGTGTATGATACTGGCAGCCTAGACTCGATACACATCAATAAGTCAACATGTACCTTACATAAATGATAGCTTTTGCCCGTGACTTATAATGGTTGATTATATGTCATTCATGGATTTAACTTTAAAATTACGGATTTTCATACAAACGTTCGTACCCTATTTCAAAAACCCTGCCTTAGTGAATGCCTACGTCATAATCCATTTTCAGGGCTTAACAGCTGAACGGATCGTAGTATAATTTGACAAGGAGATAGATTATATCCTGGGGAAAACATGAGCAATTTTTTCTTTAAACAAATGCAGACAAATTCGCGGGTAACAGCTAGTAATTCATAAATGTTTTAAGCCTCAACTCTACTCAAAATTCTCGTACATGGAAAGCCCAAAATACGAACGGTCCCAATCTCCATTAATATAATTAGCCGAGACGTGCGCTATGACAGCGCGCTCCAGTTGTGGCGAACAATAAGGCCGTATTGCGGTTAGGATTGAGGCCTCTCGCCCTGCGCCACAGCCTATTTTTGTGTTCCCTGAGCTGGAATGGGAGACGGTAAATAACTTTTTGTTTGTTATTTCACTAATCAAAACACATACCTCTATTGAAAACTATCATGAAGGAGGCAAAGCGAATGAAGGCGTGAGGTTTTTTTTATTCCAGTTACCGTAGCCTATACCCGATAAAAATGCCAGGGATATCACTAACGACTTGCCAACCCTTTTGTTGAGGAGTGATGCTAGCAGCATTACTACTAGCGCAGCATAATATCCTCGTGGAGCACTGGCAACCTTACTCGCCGCAGAAACACAACAAACAAAATTTGGTCAACGAGACCATGTAATTTATTTAAAAAATAATAATAACGTACCTTCCTGCACCCTAAAAGAAACAATTTCAACTACGTATTCGAAAACGTAACTCGCTAAATGTAAAAATTTACATAGAAATGTTTAGTCCCACTTTTCACCGCCGTACCACTGTTCATAGTTCAATACAAAAAATAGTCGAAGGAGTGACTTTCTTGCCAATAGTCTGAGGCGATACGAAAACGTAGTCGCGATTTATTCATGCTCGGGCTACTGAACGAAATCAATAACTCGCAAACTAACAAGCTTTTATTTCATAAATCTCCAACCTTTTAAGTAAATCAGGTATAAGCTCTGCTTTGCTTAAATCTTATAACATTATGTATGTAGCAGCTACATAAGTAAGATGTAAGGCCGTTTAAGGCTTTATCGCTTGCCTTGCCGATAAGGCAAGAGTATAAAAATGGAAGCTTTCTGAAAAGGATAAAATTTTAAGACGTCTTTCTGCAAAAAAAAACCCTTTTAGAATTATTACTTTTAGATTTATCTCTTTATATTTGATATTTCTTGAGACATCTTATATATTCATTTGCCTTGACGTGGTTTTATATAGGAATAGATACCTGTATATTTTAAATTATTACTAACTTCAAGAAACTTAAAGCTTTATTTTCAAATTGGTGCCTGTATGTCTGTAGCCCTACTAATACTAACGGCAAAAAATTACATAAAAACACATATCAAACTTTTTTATAAATTTACATAACATGTATTAAATTTTTGTTATTTTCTATGAAACAGCATGCACAGGAACATTTTTTTTTTATTCGTCATCCGTCGAATTTCGCCGGCAATTTCCGAATTATTTTTTCTAAAATTACAACGGGATCATCTCAAGAGCTGCTACAGTTAAATCTTCGACTACGAAAAACCCCTGAAATAAATAAATACCATCAGCTTCAGATCGAGATCTATCAACTGCAAATAGAGGTTCCCTATCTTAAAAAATGTACTCGCGCTACTGTAGAATGCAACGCTGCCAATATTTTAACGTAACATAGGCTTTTTAATAATACTGTCGATATTAAAATACAGTATAATATATCTGCCATAGTTTCAACCTACTGCCCCTTAAGGTTGAAAAGACTTAATAAAGGGGTGATGTAAGACAATGAACGATAACCTAAACGCCTCCATTTTTAATCTAAAATGGCGGACTTCCAAAAATGGAGATTCATTGTTTCTAAATTAACCAGACCTTGATTAGCAAAACAGTCTTGTTTCCTTGATTTGTACACCTTTATTTATTTATTTACTAAAATCAAAATCAAAATGAATATCAAAATCTTTTTTTTTATATTAAAATATATTTTATAAGTTTATATTAAATATAACAGTTGTGATTAATAATAAAAAAACATTTATTCAGTTAAGGCCCTAATAAGTCACTTATGAAGGTCTAAATTACCACCTTTTTATTTCCTTTGCTTCTTCTACATTGAATTATCTGTAAATACATACTCTCCGGTACCGTGTACTCATTATCCTTCCATCAGTTTTAATAAAATAATATTATTATAAATCGTTCATGTTATATTTGCGTGTATCATCGAAAAAGCAACCGCAGGATCAGCGCAAATCCAATTTAATTAATGAAGCATTCGGTGATATATACCGCAATTAATTATTAGTTTGATTGGCAGTTCTGGGGCAAGGCTTTCATCTGGTCCTTTATACCATTGCGTTCGGCTATTACGAATAGATGTAGGAGCCATATTATATTACGGTTCTCATTTCGCCTATTGTGTTAGGTGTACGGCCAGTCGATGCTTGTCAACTGAAACCTGGAATGTCTTCATTGTGTCTGAGTTAATAACCTGGTCGATGTGACGAATTTTGGCCCTTGTAGAAGCTTTTGACCTGTAGTGCCGAATGCTCCTAATATTATAAATGCAATTTAGTTTGTGAGTATGGATGGATGGATGGATGTTTGTTACTCTTTCACGCAAAAACTAATCAACAGATTTGGATGAAATTTGGAACACAGATAATTTATAACCTGGATTAGCACATAGGATACTTTTTATCCCGGGAAAATTTTAGCTTCCTCTGAGATTCTAAGCTCAACGCGGAAGTAGTCGCGGGCAGAAGCTAGGCATCTATATAATGACGTAAATTGGTTTGTTCGTAAGTTTATTGGCCAAATACTGAAACGCCATTAAAATTTGATGCCACTTTGATTTGTTGGCTCCCCGATTTTACATGCGAATTGCATTTTGACGATGCTGAAAACAGTTTGGTGGGCCTTCAAACTTTAAATGTCGTTTAACTTTTCGACCGTATAGAGATTCTTACTTTAATCGAAATCAACACAGTCGGTGTATAATTACAATTTAAAAGCGGAATAGAGTGTGAATGGGTTCCCCCGTGGGGCATTACAGAAAACTGCAGTGAAATAACACTACTTTGATGTAGTGTTGTGTTGGTAAGTAAGGTTGCTAGTGCTCCACGAGGTACGCTGCGCTAGTAAAAATATCATCAGCAACAGGGTTAGCAAGCCGTTGGTGATTCCCTGGTATTGCTGGCGTCTATAGGCTACGATCACTGCTTACCATCAGACGAGCCGTACGCTTGCGACCCAAGTACAACAAAAAAAGATAAACAGGTAATTTCATTGAATCCTGAAGGCTGTACGCTTGTTTGCCACTAATTTAGTGCACATCTTCTCATCAAAAAGTTCCCTTTAAGAAACTCTTCAATCAAAACCTATAATAATTCTGAGTAGAATGTATCTATGATCCTAAAGCGGTGCTTATAACCTAAATGAGTTTCAATCTAGACGTCCATTGTTGGGCTTAAGAGCCTCGTAAAGTTAAGACTTTACGTCCGTGGACGGTTGAAAGGCTCCATTTATGGACGAGTCGCATCGTGCAATTGCAATTTTGAAGCTGATGGCTCTATCTTTGTGGTGCTGCCCGGATTTCTTCGAGGGGTACAGTTAACGTCACTGTAAATAAATGTAATATCAGGTGAACACATCCTAACCTCAGTGGTATAGTATTTATGTAGGAATAAATAACTTCAAAATCAGAAATTCATTTGTAATTTGTAAAGCATACCCCACGATACAGGCCGTGCCTAGTGTGGATATCATTAGATAATTTATTTTTATTATTAATTAACCTTCTGAATAAATTCTTGTACCTACAGCTTATGTTAACTTAGTTTAATTTACTTGTAAATATATGTCATTATGCAGCAAATAAATGATTTCTTTTCTATTTATTCAGTTTAGGCACGTAAGAAGGTCTAAATTACCACTGGTTCGGAAAAAAACGCCACCTGAGAACAACCGACAAGAAACTCAGTACACCATCCTTAATAGATCAGCTAACACAACAACTTTTTAATTCAGCATAAGTCTATTTATTTGTATTATCTGTGTCTATAAGAAATGTATTTTATGGTGTCAAATTTAATGTCCAAACTTCACATTGAATTCGAATTCGAAAATATTTAATGTCAGCTATATTGCCGAGCAATTTGTTGTATATTGCATCGTTTTGCCTGCAATACCAAGTGAAATAGAGCAGCCAAATAATGCCGGCAAAACGTGGCCCTTTTCGTAACATCACTACAGAGTATAAAACAAAGTCGCTTCCCGCTGTCTGTCTGTCCCTATTTAAGCTTAGATTTAAAACTACGTACCTAACTGATTTTGATGCTGTGTAATTTATTGTATTTTGTAGGTATTGGCTATAACTTCTATGGCTGCTGGCCGTGCGAAGCCGGGGTGGGTCGCTAGTTACAAATACATTACCTTAGGTCATGCTCATATTTGTTAGTTAAGATAAAGTACTTTGGTTAATCAGTACAGTTTATTAAGTCGCTCTCTTTTGTTCCAGGTGAAGTGGAGCGGCTTCTGCGCGAGTACAGACAGAACCAAGAGCTGGTGCGCAACATCGGCGCGCACTACTACCAGATCATATACCCCGTGCAACTGCGCCACCACGAGAAGATGGGCATATCCACGCGCGAGGTCAACACGCAGAAGGTCAGCTCAAAAATTATATGTACTGTGCAGGCGAAGGGCGTGAGCGCCGAGTTTTAACTATAAAGAAAACTGTTTGAAAATTTCGCGACTGTCTGTCGCCGAATACAATATTCGAGTCCCCAAAAACAAAATACAATCCTATGTTCCTAACAGATTTAAATGTAGATAATATTTATATAAACATATTTTTTAAATAATAATATTTATAATTCAATTCGAAAGAGGTTCAAGTATTACAGTACCTAGGCCAGAGATTCGCACTTTTTGTGTTCAAGGTAGAAAATAAAAAAAAAATGACGGAACACCATTAATGAAAATTTAAATTATAGATATTATTAATCAACATAACTTAATTGATAAGTGTCCAAAACGAAACAAAACACCTCGCTAGCGCACTCGCATGATTTTTAGTTCTTTAGGTGTTTTTCTTCAGTCCGTCTCTTGAGATCATAACTTTATGCGATAGTCTTATTTTGTCGAGGCACACCTTTACCAAAATTTGTGTCAAAATAGCGAAGCACAGAAATTTGGAATAGAAATTCCGTTCACAAAACTCCGTCCAAAATATAAAAATAGTAAAGGCCCGCCCTGGCTTCACACGGGTAGACATTTATCAAATATTTTGTCTACCCGTGCGAAGCTGGGGCGGGCAGATAGTATAATATATAGCCCATGTTACGCAGTGATAAGGTAACTTTCAAACGGTGAAAGATTTTTTTTAATCGGTCAAGTAGTTTCGGAGCCTATTTGAAAGAATATTAAATATTGCGTGGTTGTGGTAATTAAACGTATTTTAATTATAAAATTAGTTTATTGAAAGAAAACGGTTACGGTTACAAAACAGATAGAGAGAGAGAGCGACAGCGCCATCTGTACAAGAAAACGAAAAACTATCGGATGCGTTCCATTACACTAACACCCTCCCTTGGGACGCAGCCCCATCCTCTTTACACAATACAAATGCTTATCGGCAGTAATGCCCTTAGTTAAATTATCAGCAATCATTTCCTCACCCTTAACATAACTAAACATTATCTGTAAATTATTTACATGATCTTTGAGAAAATGATAGCGAATGTCAATGTGTCTTGACCTAGGTAAGTAGCAATAATTATTAGACAACTTAATGGCGCTTTGACTATCACTAAATATTACGAGCGGTTTGCTCTGTTCCTGTCCGAGTTCTGCATGCAGTTGTTGCAGCCACAGTGCCTCCTGTGCCGCCGAAGACATCGACATGTATTCAGCTTCAGCAGTGGACAATGCCACAGTCTGCTGCTTGTGTGACCGCCAAGATATTGCACCACCCTGCAACAGGAAAAGGTAGCCCGTGCACGACTTCCTATCGCGCACATCGCTCGCCCAATCAGCATCACAATATCCTGTGATCTTCTCATTACCATCCTTGGTGTATAGCAACTTCAAGTCTTTGGTACCCTGAAGATATCTAAAAATTCTTTTCACCGCAGTCCAGTGTGCAGTTGTAGGGTTCTTGTTAAACCTGCTTAGTGTGTTTACTGCAAATGATATATCAGGTCTTGTACCTTGAGCCACATACAGTAAAGAACCAATGGCTTGTTGATATGGACAGTCAGTAATTTTATCCTCTTCCACTTTATCACTAAATTTCATACCAACCTCAAAAGGTGTTTTCACCGGCTTACAATCTGACATTCTAAATCTTGCTAATATTTCAGTAATATATTTGGTTTGATCTAGCAACACTTTGTCCCCATCTCTGGTTATGTGAATACCAACACATTGACTTGCCCGTCCAATGTCCTTCATTTCAAAGTGCTCTTGTAGTTTCTGTTTGAAAATATTTTTTGTGTTTTCCTCTGCAGTAAATAGAAGTAAATCATCCACCCAGATAGCTATAAAAGTATTCTTCTGTGCATTATAATAGACACACGGATCTGTTTTTGATTGTGTCATTCCCAACTCATGTAGGACAGAGTTCAATTTCAAATTCCAGAGTCTGCTGGCCTGCTTTAGTCCATATATAGATTTATGTAACATGCATACCTGCGATCCATGCTTATACTCTTCTGGCTGCTGCATGTAAATGTCTCTGTCAATATCTCCTTGCAGAAAAGCAGATACAGCATCCATTTGATCTATCTCTAATCCATACCTGGCTGCTAAAGCAAATAAGTAGCGTATAGTTGTGTACCTGACAACTGGTGAGTATATTTCTTCATAATCTGTGCCCCATCTTTGAGCATAACCTTTTATAACAAGCTTCGCCTTGTATCTCTGCACATTCCCACTCTGGTCAGTCTTTGTTTTAAACACCCATTTATACGGAAGAGCCTTTTTTCCTGAAGGTAGATCAGTCAAAGTCCATGTTTTATTTTTCATCAGAGAAGTATATTCCTCGTCCATGGCCTTCTTCCATTCTGTACCTTGAGGCGACGTGAGTGCTTCCTGAACAGTCTGTGGGTCGGTAGAGTCAGTAAACAAACACAGAAGACCCTGCTTGTCAATTTGTGCCTCATTTTGTTTATTCCGTGATCGGGTTGACCTCAATGTTACATTACTACGGTAATCTGGTTTCAAACTGTTGTAATATAGATGCAAAACAATCATTTTATGTACTTGAGTTTTATTGAGAAAAACCCTGAGTGACACAACATTTCAAACTTGACATTGTAATTAAATTATAAGTAATAACTAGCAGTACGTTCTAGGAGGTTATACTACATTACCCCCTCCCTCGGGGATTAAGGAACAAAACGTGCTGGTGGCACATGGCGCCGCTGGGACCGCCGCGGTAGCTGCGTGTCATAAGCCGCGTCTTGTGCAGACTGCTCGTCATGCGCTGTCGGCAGTGATCCACCTGACTCCCCATCGGGGCCTGGGTCTTGGGCCGCTGTAGAAGGGCCAGGCTGCTCCAAATCCCTTTTGTAATAGCACGATCTATTTGTGATCCCGTTATTTTGTGTTATATCACGCCGAAGTCTCAACTGGTCGGTATGATGACGTTTAATGATACCGTCTCTTTCCATCCGTATTTTATAAGAATATAAACCCGTACGCTCCACCACCTGTCCCGGATCTGAGCCTTTTTCTGTGGGCTTGTTGACCCAAACTCTATCCCCTACCGCGTACTCCGCTGGTACTGTCTGTTTGGCAGAAGGACGTAACTCCTGCTCAAGTCGTGCTTTTTCACAAGATTCAGCTATATTCGGTTTCAGCAAATCAAATGTGGTGCGCATACATCTGCCAAATAGCACCTCATATGGTGATCGTCCTGTTGCGTGCCGTGGCGTGTGCCGGTTAGAATAGAGAAAACTGTAAAGGCGTTCAAAAATATCCACTCTCCGATCACTGGCAAGCATATGCTCCTTGAATGTTCGTACAGCGCGTTCTGCCAAGCCATTAGTGCGGGGATGATAAGGTGTCGTTTTGATGTGAGTTATTCCGACTCTCTTACAATACTGCTTAAACTCATCAGAAATAAACTGAGGTCCGTTATCGGTAACTATATATCTAGGGAGGCCAAATGTTGCGAAAACTCCTTTAAGTTTTAATATTGTGTTCTTGGCTGTTGTTGTTTTCATAGGAATGACTTCCAACCATTTAGAGTAGGCGTCGACAATTATGAGCCATGTATATCCCATAAAAGGCCCAGCGAAATCGATATGCAGTCTGTACCAAGGTTCCGGGGGTGTTCCCCACGAGTACACGGGTGGTGTAGCTGTGTTCTTTTTGGATTGTTGACAGAGCGTGCAACCTTTTGTGAACTCCATTATGTCTTTGTCAATGTTGGGCCAGTACACATGAAGGCGAGCCATTGATTGCATCGCGTTGATTCCACTGTGTCCGTCATGTAACATCTCTAGTATCGATCGACGCAGAGTGTTTGGTATGCAAAGCCTGCCATTCCACAACAGAATGCCATCTTCATACGACATTTCGTTTCGTTTCTCGAAAAATGTTTGTAAGTCATCATTAACATTCTTTTTTGCAGGCCAATGTGTCGTGACGTATCCTTTTACTTTATTCAATATCTCGTCTTTTAATGTCTCATGTTTGAGCACAAGCTTGGTGACTGGTATGCTACTCAGTCGAAGGTGTAATAAATGTGCAAACTTTGGCAACCCTGACCGTTCTTCTAAAGTGGTATCCGTACTTGGAAGCGGAAGACGAGATAGTGCATCTGCTGGGGAGTTGTCTTTAGCAGACTGATAGTAAATGGTGTATTCGTAGCTGTTTAAAATCATAGCCCATCGAAGTAAACGGTTGCTCGCTACTTTGGGAGTTTCTCTCTCTTGACTAAAAATTCTTTCCAGTGGTTTATGATCCGTTAATAATGTAAACTGGCGTCCATATAGGTATTGATGGAATTTTGTTACAGCGTATACAATGCCTAGGGCTTCTTTGTCTATAGTTGAGTATCGGCGTTCGGCATCACTCAGCGTCCTTGATGCGTAAGCTATAGGCCTCATAGAATCTTGAATCTTATGAAATAAAACAGCCCCGAGACCTTTGTCTGATGCGTCGCTACTCAGGTATAAGGGAAGTCTTTCATCGTAGTGAATTAATGTCTGGTTTGATGTTAGTGCGTTCTTTATATCGTTAATTGTGTTTGTATCATCAGACGTCCAGCACCATCTTTGATGTTTCTTTAGAAGTCTATATAATGGCGTGCAGTGAGCGTGTAGCGATGGAATAAAACGTCCATAGTACGAGATTGACCCGAGCAATGAACGTAACTCCGATACGTTATGAGGCATGGGCATATTGTTGATGGCCTCCACTCTCTGCTCTGTTGGATGTAAGCCATATTTATCAATCTTATGACCTAAGAAGGTTACGCTGTCCTGCAACCACAAACATTTAGTAATCTGACTCTTCACACCGGCTTCTTCAAGTCTGTGTAAAACTGTACGTACACGTTTCAAATGTTCTGTTGGGCTATTGGCCGTTACAAGGATATCGTCGAGATAACAGACAACTCCTTCGAGATCATGTAGTATTTGATGCATGGTTCTTTGGAAAAGTGCCGGGGCAAAAGATATTCCGAAAGGTAAACGTTTATAGCGAAAGTATCCCTTGTGAGTAGCAATAGTTAAATATTTTCTGGAGTCACTGTGAACTTTAAGTTGTAAATATGCGTCTTTTAAGTCTATTTTTGTGAATTGTTGTCCTCCTGCTAACTTTGACGTTATCTCTTCAAAGCGAGGTAGTGGGTAGTCATCGATTTGGACGTAGCGATTTATAGTTACCTTAAAATCGGCACAGATACGAATATTGCCATTAGCTTTAATTGCAATCACTATGGGTGAAGCCCATTCGATTGGTGTTTCCATTGTGTCCACTGGTTCAATTACGCCTTCTCGGGTTAGACGCTGCAGCTCTTGATTCACTTGCTCCCGAAGTGCTAGTGGAACGGGGCGAGGTCGAAAGGCTCTAGGTATAACATTTGATGGAATATGTATTTTGGCTTCGTATCCCTTTATTGTTCCTAATCTTCCATCAAACAGCATTTTGTAGTCATCTAAAATGCGTTTCACTTCTGCCTTGGAAGTATTGGTCGTGTTGTTGCTGTATTTCGGAAGTTTTATGTTGCGCAATTTGGCTCCTTCAGGCATCGGTAAGTTAAATTCGAAACACCAATCCAAACCAAATAATGGTATGTCGTTACGTTCTGTTACAAAAGCTTCGAGTGTATTTGTGGTATTAAAGGCATGTACTGATAGGTGACATATTCCAAGAGTCTTGATTTTCACTTCGGTGTAAGCAACAAGTTGTTCGCACACTCGTAGTTTTGGTCTTCCACAGAGAATCCAAAGATTTTTACCAATCACCGAGCGCGCCGCGCCTGGATCATAAAGCATGTCTACCTCTATGTTGTTAAGTTTCGCTGGTATCATGACCTTAGTTGTTGTTTGAAGTCGATTGATTGGAACAGTATCAGTATCAGTACTGCTGTTATCTGGTGACACAGCCCTTTGACTGTCATTCTGTGTTACAAATCTTGTTTTGAATTGTTTTATTGTGGCATTTTTACTAGTTATGCAAACATTAGCAAAATGGTTCTCTTTACCACAGGCTCGACATCTTTGGCCTTTCGCTGGACACTCATTTCTGTTAGAATGATAATCATTACCACAAAAGATACACTTATTTCTGTTTGCTTGTTTCAGCTTACGTTCGTTTTGTTTCGAAATAATTTTGTTAACTGAAGGTTCCCAATTGTGTTCAGAGTTGCTCTGACATAACCGCTTACTTTGTATCACGGCCTGTTCAAGTTTATTCGCAGTACTAATAACATCTGCGAGTGTAGCATTGTTATTGGGATGTTCCTTAATCAACTCTTGCTGCCAGTTACTGTTGTTTATTCCAATGACGAGCTGGTCACGCAATCGTTCGTTTAGGCTGTTCCCAAACTCGCAGAAACCAGCTATAGCTCGCAGTTGCAATATAAACTGAGATACCGTTTCACCCTCTTGTCTAAACCTGGTACCAAATGCTACTCTTTCTGAGAGCACGTATGTTTTCCGTCCAAAATGTTCATTCAGGACGACTAAGAGTTCGTCGAATGTTTTTGTTGTAACGTCCGCAGGACGGAAATAGTCAACCAGTACCTTAAAGCCTGCAGGTCCGACGCGAGAAAGAAGAATTGTTTTACGTTTATGTTTGTTTGTTTCGTCTCCTCCGTCGAGGCCGTGCAGTTGCAGTTCGATCTGGAACCGTTGTATATAATATTCCCATTCTTCTGTAGATGGGTTGAATCAGTCGAAACTAAATTTTTCGTACGACATTTTTACTCCTCGTCGCCAGCAAAATGTTGTAATATAGATGCAAAACAATCATTTTATGTACTTGAGTTTTATTGAGAAAAACCCTGAGTGACACAACATTTCAAACTTGACATTGTAATTAAATTATAAGTAATAACTAGCAGTACGTTCTAGGAGGTTATACTACACAAACGACATGGAGGATGGTAAGTTTCATTAAGTTCTTCTCTATCTGTGTCATACTCACTTGAGTCTTCAGCATTACCTTGTATATCTGAGTCTCTGTTGGACATCACAGGTGCAGATGTAGATGACTCCTGAGTGTGTACACTGTTTCTCTGACTGCCTGAGTTTGTATTTTTTAACTGGTCGGAACTCGCAGTACTTGATTGGCTCTCCTTTACTGGAACATAAAGTTTCACAATCTATTGGTCCACCATTGTCATTGTAATTTTCCATAAAAGAAACATCTCTACTTTTCAGAACTTTGTGTGATTTAGGGTCCATCAAACGATATCCCTTTGTGTTTTCACAATATCCAATAAATATCATTTTTACTGCCTTTTTGTCCCACTTTTGGCGTTTTTCCCTAGGTACTAAAACCATGGCTTCTGAGCCAAATATCCTCATGTGTGATAAATCAGGTTTCTTACCTTTCCACATTTCATATGGGGTTTTACCTTGTAACGACTTTGTCGGGGAACGGTTCACAACATATGCAGCAGTTGCCAGTGCTTCAGCCCAGTAGCTCTTCTCCAGGTTGGCATAGAACAACATGCACCTTGCTCGTTCAACTAAAGTCCTGTTCATTCTTTCAGCCATGCCGTTTTGCTGTGGAGTATATGGAGTAGAGGTCTGATGAATTATACCATGATTAGATAAGTACTTTTCAAAGTTATTATTGCAGTACTCTGTACCATTATCTGTGCGAATCTTTGTAATCTTATGCTGTAATTCATTCTCTACTTTCAACTTAAAATCTTTAAATGTATCAAGAATATTCAACTTATCTTTCAGAAAATACACATGGACCATTCGTGTAAAATCGTCAATGTAAGTAATAAAGTATTTCATACCTCCAAATGATGAATTTTCCATTGGGCCGCATAAGTCAGAATGTATAAGCTCTAGTGGTCTTGTTGCTCTAGAACCAAGATTATTGAATGACATTTTTGCTTGCTTACCTTCCATACAATGAGTGCATGTGACATTACTTTGATCCCGAGACAGAGTCACACCATTAGTATAATCAGGCAGCTTCTTTACATCTACAACATTCAAATGACCCATCCGAAGGTGCCATAGGTAAGTGCTATTATTCTGAGAACTTGAGGTTAAGTGTGCCACTTCATAATTGGTGTCCATGATGTATAGCTTGTTGTTTAATGTCGCTGTGCACACCACTTCATTTTTACCATTTTGTACTTCACATCCCTTGCTGGTAAAAGTAACCTTATGTCCATTTTGCACAATAGTGCTGACCGACAGTAGATTGGCAGCTAGACCCGGAACATGCAGAACATTTTTAACTTGTATTACATCATCTTGACTTAAGTGTATGTCAATACAGCCAACTCCCTTCACGGCTAATGGTTCTCTGTTAGCTACAGTAATATGCTTTATAGTTGGTTCGGTGACATTGTACATCCAATCACTTCTACATGTCATGTGCATGGATGCACCTGAGTCCAATAACCATTTCTCATTAATATTGTTTCCTTTGACCGTCGCTGAGAATGCTGCTACAAAACCGGAACTCTCTACTTTGTTTGCCAATTGTTTCTTAGGCAGCTTACAATATTTGGCAAAATGGCCATTCTTATTACAGTTGAAACATCTCGGTCCCTTAGACTTCACTGGTTGCACATTGTTTCTAGTTTTCTTAGTATTTGTGTGGAAAGCTGTTGACTTTGATATGTTTACCTCTTGTATGAGCTTAGACTTAACTGAGTCGGCACTAATTTTAAGCCCAGAACTCTCTAATCCCATGATCATAGGTTTGTATTCGTCCGGTAGACCAGCCAACATTAAAGTACCGAGCCACTCATCATTTACATCAAATCCAATATTCCGCAGTTTGTGTGCTGTGTTCATAATCTTACTCACATAGTCCTCAACACTATTGCTCGACTCCAGTGTAGTGTTTATTAGGTCTTTGAGCAGACCTACTCTTCTAGTCAAACCATTGTCATCAAAAGCCCTTTGTAAACTATCCCATACTTGTTTAGCAGTTTTGCATTCCTAAACATGCACATAGTTCTGTGGGTCCAACAACAATATCAGCTTTGACTTCGCCTTCACGTCTTTACTGGCATCTACAGGTTTGTCATCGGGACATTCGACGCAGCACCACAAGTCTTCGTGTTCCAAATATGTCTTCATACTGAATTTCCATGTTGCGAAGTTTTCTCTTCCGATCAATTTTTCCAGATTGAACATATTTTGACCCATCTTGCAATATTTTACCGAAATATGTATGTAATTCCCGGTATTTGCAAATTCCTTAACCTCAAATTCAAATCGCGCCGACAATTTTTCTGATTGAAGTTATTTTACTTTAATCCAACTGTACCACATCGGAACTACGCTCTGCTACCATGAAAGAATATTAAATATTGCGTGGTTGTGGTAATTAAACGTATTTTAATTATAAAATTAGTTTATTGAAAGAAAACGGTTACGGTTACAAAACAGATAGAGAGAGAGAGCGACAGCGCCATCTGTACAAGAAAACGAAAAACTATCGGATGCGTTCCATTACACTAACACTATTCAGTACAAACATACACACAAAAATACAAATCTTTCCTCTATATAATATTATTATTAGTATAGCGTATAGTTTGTAAAGTACAAACAATGGGATTTTCACTCTAACGGTGAATTTCCATCGGGTCTGTACCAATCGATAAGTCCCAGACTTAGCCTACAACAATTTTGTTAATCCTTACCAAGTTACTTTGAAATTCAAGAACAACTCCGTCTCAAACTTTTATTGTTAACTACCGAATGTTTATTGTTGAAAGTCGTATTATTGAGAACCACTACTGATTAAGGTAAGTCATTGAGGCCTATCTCAATTTACCTTGGTTTAATATCACACATATTTTAAGGGTTATTTACCAAAAGGAGAACTAACGGAACATTATTTCGAAGACTCCGCTGTATTGTATTGATGTCAATGTTTATATTCAAAACACAGCAATACAATACCAGCGATAGCACTTATTTCGTAAAAAGTGTTTATTTGCTTTATCAAATTGTAATATTTCACTTAGCTCTCAGATTTAATGTCAGTCATTGTTGGCGACAGCAAATACTTTTTGGAGTTTTCATTATAAACTTATATTCAAATTCAAAATTATTCGTGATATTCTGTTTTTTACATACTTTTGTTTTTTATATATTATTTTGTCTGTCTTCTACTAGTCGCTCAAGTGAGCAAGAAATTGTGCGCTGCAATAATCCCCTTTCCTTCAACATCATACCCCGTAGTCCTCGTACTCACTACCATTATCATCCTTTTCAGTCATGTTAAAAAAACAATGAAATAAAAATAGCTTAGGAAGAAAATTACGCATTGCAACGCATGCACAGTCAGTAAGAAATTAAAAACTTGTAAATCCAACCTTCCACACACTTAAGCATTTAGAACTTTCAACCGGAAGCCAATTTAACTTAGCTCGAAAACTTCTCAAAGATTGTTCCATCGACTCCGTACTACCTTTAAAAGGTACAGCAAGTAATTATGCAAACATTCGTCCGAAAGGGAGTTTTACATAATAATGACGGAAATTTTGTAATCATGGGTCATGGAAATGAAATTATCCGGGAAAAGTAGCCCTTCCCCCTAAGGGTGTAGGAAGTTTCTTCAATTTTAATCTGACGTAAGCTCGCTTGATACCTTTGAGATACAAAAGTTTTATTCGATTTACTGAGATCTAGAAGAAAAGAAAGAATGGCGGGACAGTGGGGAGGCCTATACCCAACAGTGGGTGAACGTGGCCCGAAGAAGAAGAAGTGGAATCTGTTAGTTGCTTGGCTGAGAGTCTGGCACAATATCGATTGATTTATTTTGTACGTCCACCTTACAGAAGACCGCAGTGTAATAACACTACTTGATGTAGTGTTGTGTTTCTGCGGTAAGTAAGGTTGCCAGTGCTCCATGAGGATACGCCGGGCTAGTAGTAATGCTGCTAGCACAGTGAGTCCTCATCAATAACATAGTTGACAACCCGTTACTAATACCCCTGGTATTGCTAGCGGCTATAGGCTACGGTTACTGATTACCATCAGGTGGGCCGTATGCTAGTGTGCCATTTGTGCTATAAAATTAGGTGTGGCACTCGGAGACTGCCGCGGTAAAGCTATTCCATAGCATTTTTTATCAACTTATGCAATTATAATTATTTATTTATTTTATTAATGCAGTATTTTTTTATATACCTATATACTTTCTCACAAACAGCTGATTACGGTAGATTTCCAATACAACCAATGCCACCTAAAGGCGAGTTGCTGAACTAAAGAGACAAGCGTGATATTTCAAAAAGTCATTAAAAGTTCTGGTATTTATCGATAGATGGAACTAAAAAGTATCACCGCTGTGCCGGTCGGAGTGGGCGGTGTTAGGTTTTTTTCGTTACAGAATTTCTGGATTCGGTCCCCACGCTCAAGGCCCGCGATAAAAGCTATGCAATAGCTTAAAAAAAATATCGGTAGCTGATGGACCTGGGTGGAAGTTGGATGGGCCAATAGAATTTGTGTAATGAATAATACTATTGAAATACACTCGGCTGCTAGACAACGCAGCGGCGCAGAATGAAGGCGATAAAGATTCGTTTTCTATAGCGTTAAAGATTATAATAGATAGTAAACATGGCTACAGGCACAGTCCCCTCCCTGCCTCGGAGACTAAGTTGTTCAGTTGTCGTCAATTAAAATTGAACTTTATATACATTCAAATATTACTTAATTTAGCTATGGCTGAAGCTAGGTGAGGGTCTATCTGTGTGCCAAATTTGATTAAAACTAATTTGCTGCTTTGCCAACTAAAAAACAAACCAAATTTTCAAACGTTTTAATTTATTATTTTAGTTTAATTTGTAGGATATTATATAAAATTAGAATATTAGGATAAGCATAGATAAGCCCGTAATGATGATGAATGACCCTAATGGCTAAAACTTAAATCTTGATTGAATGCATTATATTCAAGTGATTGCTCAAACTTTATAATCTTCCATTAGCGAACACCTACATTAATGCCAGTACCTAACATTAAACGTTCTACAGTTTTAACGGAGTTTAAGACCCAAAGTTTTGTCAAAATTGAAATAGTCCGATGTAACACAAAGCTTGTTGGTCAGCCACAGGAGTTCGGCTTTAAACTGAACTAACTTTGAAGCGAGCTATTTTGATTAAAATGTAGTAAATACAAGCACATATCCCTTAGTAAGGTTATATTCATCGTTTTAATATAAGAATAAGTTCCTTTTAATGAACCTTTATTTTAGTGGTGAAACAAGTTGACGCCTACGCCTACGCAGGCATCGCGCGTTCTAAAGCAAAAAAAAATTAAGTATAAGCTTTGCTTAGTTTGGGCTCAGGGTCGATAGTGGTGCCAATTCTGTTGTTCAAAATGACTAAACTTAACTAATTTGACAGGGCTAAAAATATTGCCATCCTTATTTATCCCCGCACATGTGAAAGGGATAGCAACACTTTTAGACCTGTCAAATTAGTTAAGTTTAGTAATTTTTAACAAAAGAATCGACACCATTATACTGCTTAGTTTAGGATTATAGAACTCTTCTATTCATAGCTGTTCATCAATTCTTTTATATACCACTAATGTGGCACACAAGCATACGACCCATCTGATGGTAATACCAGGGATATCACTTTCAAGTTGTCATCCATGTTGTTGATGAGGAGCCACTGTGATAGCAGCATTACTACTAGCCCAGCGATCTTCGTGGAGCACTGGCAACCTTACTTACCGCAGAAACACAACACTACATCAAGTAGTGTTATTTCACCGCGGTCTTCTGTAAGGTGGAGGTACAGTCCCTAGTCGTGCGGCTCCAATATTAGTGGGAAATCCCACGGGAGATCCAAATTCACCCTACCTCTCTTAGAATGTCTCTTTGTATGCTTAGGTCCTTAAAACTACTTTGATACGGTTTTTAAATTAGATAGAGTGATTCTAGAGGAAGGTTTATAAGTATAATTAATTTATGTTTTGTAGGTTTTTAACTTACATGGCTAACGCTGGCCGTGCGAAGCCGGGACGGGTCGCTAGTTCTATTATTTGTTTTTTTTTTATATTCCCGTCCACGAAAAACCCTCCACGTGTGACTAGTGTCAAAATATATTTGGAAACATAAAAGGGAAGTTTAGTAGCTACTATGCGTGCTTTTGACAATTCGCTTCCGTTTGATACAAAGGTATCATGCGAGACGGATATTACAGAATCGGTCTTTTGATGTTAGAAAAAGGTGAACAAGGGTACCGGGACCTCGCGTTTGATGTACACTTGTAATATTTTACAAATGAATTGTTGAATTGTGGGGTTGGATGTATAAAGAATATTCAAATGAATTAATGGAAAAAAATGCGAACTAAGTATATACCTACATATCGTCACGGCGATTTCTTTTCGCTTTTTCCTGACATAAGCAATGAAGTCAAGAACTGTGTCTTAGTTACTTAGCGGTTAATGAGTTGTACCCCATTGTACCCCTTAAAATAATGATTTATTTCAAGGGGCGTCCGGGACCACGCTCCTGGTCCCAATGTCCCACTGAAAAATATTTATTAAACGTAAGGTGGCTTTCCCAAAAGCCCCTCGACTCTTAAACAAAAAGAAGAGTTTCACTCGTGACATGCACACATTTTCCCTTCTTTTACTTTTATCAATCTCTTCATACATGCTCACCAAGTCCGGTGCGTACTCCTATACTTAAGTATTGATGGAAATATAGTATGTGTATCAAATTGTTGCTCCTGGTCTGCATCTAAAAAGCACAATATTTTATTTTAATTATTTATACAAAATCAACAGCTTAGAATTATTAATAGCTCTTATTATACTTATCGAAATATTTTACGTAACTTCGTAGAATATTATTATGCGACCCATTTTACTTTACATACATTTTATACGAAATCTACGCGGACGAAGTCGCGGGCGCAAGCTACATCAATGTATGATTGATCAGTAATTGCGACTAGGAAGTCACGGAGCACGGTTATTGTTCGCAAGGGAATCCATGGTTATTCCATATTAATCTATTCTATGAATACTTAATACTCAGGCGCAGCCAAGTGCCAGCGGAAAATCAAATATAAAATTATTATCCCAACCATGAAACTCTATCAAAAATATTACGTTAACCTTTGCTATTTGATCGAACAAAACATGACATAGCTACAAAAAAACAGCAGTCATGTGAACTACCGACAAAAGGGGCTTTGACGCGGTCACATTAGCCCTAATAAGGCCTACGAAAGTCTAAATCAGCATGTCGGGTCGGCAGCGCGTGACTGATACACCTGGTATTGTAAGCGTCCATAGGCTACGGTAACCGCTTACCATCAGGCGGGATATATGTTTGTTTGCCACCTCAAAAAATTCAGTAACGCGAGCCCCTAGAGTTTGTCCCAACTATAAATTGCAGCTTCAAATATCTAGTTACTACTTGGTCGACACAAAAACTCAGTTGGTGTAAATAAGGGATTTCGGCCCACTGGGCCCTGTCGTAAGGGCCCGATAATTACACGCGCTAAATAAACAAGCCGCGACGAGATTCGTTTGCCGGCTACTAATTTTGTTTACTTAAATGTCTGGGATTGCTAATGCGTCGATTCTTTTTCTTTTGGTCCAAGTTTTCAGTGGAAACCAGCCAGCCACAAAGTTTTTTTTTAACAAAACCCAAATCTTATTCTTGTGTTGTTTATAAAGAAACACGCTGACATTAGATTTTCTTGGCTACATTAAACCTTCCGTCTAACAGGAGAAGGTCGATTAATGTGTGCAACCTGTCATGCGCTCGGTTTTGATAGCCAGTCCTATAGCTAAAGCTTTAAAAGCCGTGGTGGCCTTCTGGTTGAAGCAATGGCCTGTAGTCTAATGCTTCCAGGTTCAAACCCCAGCCTGTACCAATGATTTTTCCTAAGCTTAAGTACAGTGATTAATCACACCATTAGCTCAAAAAAGAGAGGTAGGGAAATTGGGATCGCCCGTGGTGTTTCCCATTAATACTGGAGCCGCCCGACTGGGGACTGTCCCTCCACCTTACAGAAAACTGCTGTGAAATAACACTACTTTCATGTAGTGTTTTTGCGGTAAGTAAGGTTGCCAGTGCTCCACGAGGATACCCTGGGCTAGTAGTAATGCTGCTAGCACAGTGAGTCCTCATCAACAACAGGGTTGGCAACTCGTTAGTGATATACCTGGTATTTCTAGCGGCTGAAGGCTAAGGTAACTGCTTACCAATAGTTGGGCCGCATGCCTGTTTCCCACTTTAGTGGTATAAAATATAATATTATGTAAATATATATATATATAAATATATATATATATGTATATATTTATTATGTTGATGCAAGTATACAAATTCGTAAATGAATCGCTTTAGGCTTTAAATTGTACCAATATAACACTCAAAGGACGAATAAATTGCGTCTCCGAGGACAATTTCGGTGGATTTACAATCGTTACTTGTTCTAACACAAAAAGAGACTTGTTTTCAAACTTTACATGAGAAGTGCTGCTTCTCAAAACACTTTTCTAGAATAAAATGATGAATTCAATTATTGTATCAGAGTTTTTGTATGTTTTTAACAAATTGTGTAGTGAAACGGTAACAGATTACTCAGGGCTATTTTTGTTTGTTAAAAGAGTTATAAATATGTTTTACTTTAACTAGACTAACTTTTCTTAACTAGTGAGAGAGTGAGTAATCCCAATTTTAGTGAGGACTCACTGTGCAGCATAGCGGCATTACTACTAGCGCAGCGTATCCTCGTGGAGCACTGGCAACCTTACTCACCGCAGAAACACAACACTACATCAAAGTAGTGTTATTTGACTGCGGTCTTCTGTAAGGTGGACGTATAGTCCCCAGTCAGGCGGCACCAATTTTAATGGAAAAACCCAAGGAAAATCCCAATTCGCCCTTCCTCTCTTTTTCAATTGCATGCAATGCGATTCTGATAAATATGGATAACACCAAAAACTTCCCCACAAGGCACACGGTATCTTTAGTTAACCCTCAACCTAATTTTGATAAGCAACAGGAAAGCTATGCAAGAAGAAATTTCATTATTTTCAAACGATTGACACTTATTAGACCCATCTCAAAACTTTGAATGTTTTGTTTACTACCGGAGTTAAATTCGCGACGGTTATAGTCATACCAAAGGGGTAGTTAAAGTTTAACACGATCGTAACCTGACTTCATGAAGTCTTACAATTTAACTTTTCTTTTATAGTTTATTAAATAACGTTTTTTTACTACTAGACCAGCGTATCCTCGGGGAGCACTGGCAACATTACTTACCGCAGAAACACAACACTATATCAAGTAGTGTTTTTTACCGCGGTCTTCTGTAAGGTGGAGGTACAGTCCCCAGTCGGGCGGCTCCAATTTAAAAGGGATAACCCATGGGAAATCCCAAATCGCACTGCGTGTCTTTTTAAAAACTCATGGTGTAATTTATCACTGTACTTAAGCTTATAAAAAGTCATTGATACAGGCCGGGGTTTAAACCTGGGCCCATCAGGTGACAGCCCGTTGCTTCAACTACAAGGCCACCACGGCTTTGGATGTGTATAACGTGGATAAGTTTTTTTTATTTTTCTTGTTACATATCGTAAGGAAATAATATTTCAAAAGTGGCTTTACTAATACGTAGAAGTTACATCAAAAGGGATTGTTAACAAAACAAGTTTCAAAGAAGGCGATTGTTGACTGTACATGATACATGAACACTATAAGGAAAATCTCTGTTTGTGATCTTATATAAAAGCCTTCTCTTGTACTTAAAAATCAGTAAGGATACTTATAGTTATTTTTATTGGCACAGTTTTGCTAACAATAGTATCGATAACTATCAGTTGTGAGTGGCGGACGAATAATACGGAAATTTTTGAATTAATTCTTGTTTTTTTTTTACTCTATCAACCTAAAACACAAATCTCTTACTAATCCATCTATATAGGTACAAAATTATACAATATTTACAGCTAGCATTCAGTACTATTACTTAAATAGTCTACTACTAAAAGTGTAGAATTAACTTGGCAATAAAATGATCTGTGATGATAAAGTAATCTTTCCCATGTGTGATCTTAAGGCGAACCCCATAGTCTGTATAATAGTACTCGGCTGAAATTACGGGTTATTTATTTTCTTCCCCATAACTGGGGGTTAACAACCTGTCTCTGTGCTACTAGCAATGTATATAGGGCGGACGTGAGCGGCAGTGTCGGCAAGGGCAAAATATCCACTACCGCATATTGGAATATATTGTATAAAAACACGGAATGAAAATGCCATTCACTATGAAATAATTACATTTAAATAACACCGAAACAGCTATTATTTCTTTACATACGTAGACAATGGTGTCGATTCAGGTCTAAACCTGTCAAATTAGTTAAGTTTTTTTTTTTGAGAAATAAAAATAATAATAATCTATAAACCTAATTTTGAACAACAGAATTGGCATCAATAACATACCAACATTGGCATAGGACAAGATGACGCTGTTATAAGATGCGTTTGTATAGAGGCTTAGTTTGCATTCACTGTACTTCTCGTTCAGGTTGTTTATGACGGCAGATGACAGCTTGTAGTACCTTCAACTATAGAGAAGAGCGGTCGATTCATCACATAAATGTTTGCCCTGCGGCAGAGTTCGTATCGGCGATACCTGCCTTAGCAATCAGGTTTACAAATTTAAAAAAACGTTTCTTAGCAAATTCCATCCACTTTACTTGAAATTATAGTTAAGTACATATTAGTAATATTTTTTTTATACCACTAAAGTGGCAAACAAGCACACGGCTCGCCTGATAGCAAACGGTTACCGTAGCCTATGGACGCTTGTAACACCAGGGATATCAGTTGCGCGTTGCCGATCCCTGAACGATGATATATATTAATCACATCAGTAACTTTTTAACTTAATATAAGCGATCCGCATCGCGGCATCACTCGCGTAATTTAATCCACATTTCCGCAATTTCATATAGCGTTTCCAAAAAAAGTATTTTTGCAAATCTTGTCTTGACAATTACGAACACATCAAAAAGAAGAAAACATAAGTTTCGCTTTGCAAAAATCACAAAAAAGTATCATTTTTTATTTCGAAACTATACCTTGTAAACTTTGAAAGATATTGCAATTTCAAACGTGAGGTACTTAGTTTTGAACGCCAGAGAAGTGTGAAAACACTCTTAATACATTACCCACCCAATAACTTAATAACCCACTTAGCTTAACAATAGAGTTGTCAACCTTACCACCTTACCACCTTACCACTAAACCAAAGTGACATATCAACGCCACGCCGGCTGCACAAAAGTAATTCAAACACCAAGTTTAATTTAAGTATGACTTAAGTAACACGTTAATTGAAATAGAGTTAGTTCGCGGTCACACGCGGCTTAAACGGTAATGGTACCGGGGACAAACTTTGGGACTTGTTATTTGTTTGAACCTTGTCACGGTCGGGTGTTGAAGGCTTTGTTTTGCCAACTATTTCGCTGTAGGTGGGGTTACGTAGTAGCCGGAAAATTAAGGAGATTTGTGAGTGATTTGAAACATTGAGATTGGAAGGTCATTTATGTTATACTAATACTATAAAGAGGAAAGATTTGTATTTTTGTGTGTATGTTTGTATTGAATAGGCTCCGAAACTACTAGATCGTATGCAAAAAATATTTCACCGTTAGAAAGCTACATTATCGCTGAGTAACATAGGCTATATATTATATTAGCTGCCCGCCCCGGCGTCGCACAGACAAAATATTTGGTAAATGTCTACCCGTTCGTAGCCGGGACGGGCCGCTAGTAAATAATACTGTAGTTAAAAAGTGCCACTTTATCCAAAGATTTTTCGAATTCTCAGTACTTTGTCACAATCACTATACAATGATTTTTATACATAACGAAACGGGCGTCCGCCTGATGGTAAGCGTCACATCAGACCATGCAAACACATGCTATTTTGTTATACCACTAAAGTAGCACACAGACATATGGTACGCCGAATGGTAAGCGGTTACCGCAGCCTATAGAGGCTTGCAACACCATGGGTATCACTCGCGCGTAGCCGACCATGCACATCTCTTCACACCCTTTTTGAAGAACCCCATACTGTACTGTCCCCTTAGGAAAACTACGGCGGGGAGCTCATTCCACAGTTTGCTTGTGGGAGTCCTAGAACTTTTTGTTGTAATGGCACTGCATTAGACATTTCTAGCTACAGTGCCTACCAATAACGCAGTAATCCATGTTCTGGTTTTCTAAGCAGCAGTGCTTCCAGTATATGACACTGTGGTGGTGTAGTATCCACCTTGAGCTCTTGCTATAAGGGATACTATTACGTTACAGCCTGCTGTAGTTTATTTTTTATCTTGTTACAGGGTCGTGGGTATGACTACCAACAGGGAACGAGATCACGCGCCAGGGTAAGTACCACTACCCTAGGTGGCTTTTTTCGCACCGGTCGTAATTTACACCTGCATAAGTGCCGTATTAGGGCCTAAACTGAATAAATGATTTTGATTTTGATAAGAAGGTACGGTAAGTTTTATTTTTAAATTGTTTTATAGTAACGAATAATTACCTATTTTTTTATTATATCACCTTCAAGTTATTACATAAATATCAAGCACGATTTACAGCGGTTGATCGACCTTCAAGAGTGTTAAGCCTCTTGTGATTTATCATAACTTTATATACTTACTAGAACACGAAATGGGGCAAATTTGTGCAATAAAATTCCACCCCAGCAATTATAATGTTAAATTATTGCTAATAAAACATACCGCGTGTAGGTAATAAAATTCATTAACGTAAGCCAAGTGGACGGAAAAGTAGGTATGTTGAATAACAAATGGAATTTCGGCGAAAAGTATGCTTCATGTGTTCCATTCTCATTTCAATATTTAACAGCATTTCGAAGAACCCATTTGTTCAGTTAATTATTGAACATTTACGTAAATTAAAATAACATTCAAATTATATGTAATTTTTATTTTATTATTAGTTGTTAAAGTAACAGAGTCCCTACCTATAAAGAGATAGGGCACAACGATATCTGCGTTTCAAATTTAGAGCTACGCTATTGGTTTAATACCTCCCCTTATAAAAAATCACATACAAAAATAATTTGAGTGTTGTGTTCCTTTAATTTCAAACGCGTATTTTATACAGTTACTGAAATGTTTTACTTATCAGTATAGAAGAAATATGAATATCAAGTTAAATCACAATTTAACTGGGTAGATGATGACAGCCTTGGTGGCCGTGTGGTATGAAGCGTTGTCTGCTATTCTAGCAGCGCAAATTCGAATCCCACCGGTCTGTACCAATGAGGTTTTCAAACTTAAGTGCAGGTATTGGTGTTACCAAACACACCATGAGCTTTACGGTGGAGGAAAACATCGTGGGGAAAGGGAGAGAGAAGAAATTGAATGACGTATGTAGTGCCTAAGAGACGGCAACGGACTCACCATCTGTCACATGAGCATCATGTTATCTTCGGTGAAAAGTAGGTGTTGTAACACCTATGCCTACCCCTTCGGGGACCCTTGTGGGAAGGCGTGAATATAAGTATAAATTGTGATTTTTTTATGAAATAGCCCCAAAACGAAATCCCCAGTCGGCACGTCACTTCGTCTTTAATAATGATGCATACAACATAAACATGAAGATGTCGTCAGGTGCAATTTGTGGTTGTACCACAAATTGCACCTGACGACATCTTAACACGTGCGCGCGCTTACATACTTAATTCGGTACCATTACACTCAGAACTGCAATCCGTAATAAACGAATCTTAGCTTTAAACCTTTCAGGATAGAGTTTGGAATACAAGATTCAATTCAATTTAATTTATTCCGGCGCTACGGAACATCATTTCATTATGTAGAAATATGTGTATGTATATTCAACAAGATTAAACGATATCGAATTTGTTAAGGCTATGTTTATGATAAAGGAGCGAGCGGGGCTACTCCTATTATTTTTTTGCTTTCTTTACTCTTCAACTTCTTACGCATTCCCCTTATAGGATCACTTTTTTGTCCGTCTGTCTCTCTGTCTGTCTGTCTGTCAGTCAAGATTTTTTATCTATAGAACGCGTGGAGCTATCAAATTTAAATTAATATGAAATACCCGGGTCTGTGGTCTCTTTCGGCTGTAAAATAATCAAACCTGTAAGTCAATATAAAGAAAAGATATTACCGTTTATGTCGCAAAATTTCGCATATTTTGCGATTTCACAAGGGAATAAAAACCTACAGAGTACTTCCAGTTGACCTAGAACCATGATATTTGACAGGAAGCAGTGTCTTACAGCACAAGTCAAGGCAAAAATCTGAAATCCGTAAATATGTAGTTTTTGAATGCGAATTTACTAAAACATCTTCCTGTTAGGCGCTGTCATTTGAAGTTCTCCTACTTTTAACCTTACCTAAGTCTTACGTTCAAGTATGAACGGAACCCTCGGTGCGCGAGTCCGACTCGCACTTGGCCGGTTTTTTTCTTATGGTATGCGAAATTCTAAATGTTTTAAATGTGACACCAAATGGGCCACCCACAAAAGTCCAGGTCGCAGGTCGAGTATAGCTGCGCAAACCGATTGAGAATCACTTCGGAAAATCCTTTTTAAATTGTATTTTAACAAGTGTATTACTACTTTTTAACACTTATCATTGATAAATTATTTACTATTACAATAATATATGTATACCATTCCTGTTTTCATAAAATACGTGGCTAATTACTTTCGTTGTAACTATTTTTAAGGCAGAAGAAGTAGAAACTATAAATATTTAGTATTAGGTACGTATCAAGAACACCAACAGAATTCAAACATTTATCGAAGTCATGTTTCAAATGCGTATCTACGTAAAAGTTGGAAAACATTACCGTGTGTAGAATAATTTCCCAGAGCTACTATAGAACGGACGCAGTGTTTAATCACTCTCGTCGTTCTCTTGTCGGTATGTGATTAATGTAACGGCACAAGGATTTGTGTGTCGACACCGTGTGGCATTTGGATTAGTGCGATCCGTCGAGCTGGCGTTCGTATGAATACGATAAATTTATCCTCGATCAAATGTATGTGCATTAGAAATATATCTTTGTCTGTTTGTTTGTAAGTTTTTTGATCTCGCAGCTTCTTCTTCGATCACGGTTTTGTTAGATTATTTGTACTAATATGGGTTTCTAACAAAAATCAGCCAAGGGTTCCGCACTAAAAACAAACCAGGTTAAATGATGAACTTAACTTTGCCGTTCGATCTCTAGACACGGCTATTGCCGAAGCCGTGGTGGCCTTGCAACGGCCTGTCATTTAATGGCCCCAGGCTCTAGTCCCAGCCTGTACTAATGAGTTTTCTAAGCATAAGTACAGTGCCTAATTAACCATGAGCTAAAAAGAGAGGTAGGGTGAATTGGGATATCCCGTGGGTTTTCCCATTAATATTGGAGCCGCCCGACTGGGGACTATACCATCACCTTACAGAAGACCGCAGTGAAATAACACTTTGATGAAGTGTCGTGTTTACGCGGTTAGTAAGGTTGCCAGTGCTCCACGGTGATACGCTGGGATAGTTTTGATATTAGCACATTAAGTCGTCATCAACAACAGTGATGGCAACTCGTCGACAAAAACCATCAAGTGGGTCATCGTATACTTGTGTGCCACCTTAGTGACATAAAAAAATGTTGCACCAACCGCAGATAAGTTTGTTGTAGTATATTAGCTCTTATTTACATCCTTGAAGAAATCCATACTATACATATATACTATATATTTGTACTCCCTTGGAGAAATGTATTTGTTTTTTCCTAAACTTAACGCCAACCCAATCCACTGTATTCTTACCCTGAACTGCTTAGTATTCTCAGAAGCAGCGGACGGTTAAGCCTGTTTCTAACACCCGGCCAGTGGAAGCAATTTCAAAATACTACATACTTCACCCTTACGTACACTATATTATGAGAAACTAGCTGTGCCCGCAAATTCGTACGCGTGAAACTAATTGTATTCAAAAGTTCATAGGTTTTTACGTGTTACCTTAAGTTACGCTCAGTAAAATCAGCTATCTGCCAGTGAAAGCCCCGTTAAAATATATCCAGCAGTTTCGGAGATTATCCCAAACAAACAGTCTGACATACATTTTTAGCTATAGCCGCTATCGCCTATCGCTATCGCTATAGCCTATAGCCGCTATCAATACTAGGGGTATCACTAACGGATTGCCAACCATGTTGTTGATGAGGACATACTGTGCTAGCAGCATTACTACTAGCTCAGCGTATCCTCGTGGAGCACTGGCAACCTTACTTACCGCAAAAACACAACACCACATTAAGTAGCGTTATTTCACTGCGGTTTTCTGTAAGGTGGAAGTAAATTCCCTAGTCGGGCGGCTCCAATTTAAATTGGAAAACCCACGGGAAATCCTAAATCGCCCTACCTCTCAACAAAAACCCTACATCTTTCTACAGGTTTTGTCGTTGTATCGTGTTCCTTTCATATGCATTTAGTTAAAAATAAGACACTTAAATTTGATTTATTTGTATAGAGAGACAAGCAGGTATGAATTTCAGGCCTTGAAACATGACACTTTAGGCTGGCAGCACCGCGTTATTCGTTGAATACCCTGCGCTCTGATAACATCCATAATACCCGTTTGTCCCGATAATTTGGTCCGTCCCTCATTAATATAGCCTTTTATCAGAAGATTAATGTATTATCTTGTCTATGAGAAAATCTTGCGGGATTTTAACGATATTGGCTTTTGCATTTATGTTTATACTATCTACTAGCGGCCCGCCCCGGCTTCGCACGGGTAGACATTTATCCAAAAAAAAATCTACGAAGCCGGGGCGGGCAGCTAGTATAATATATTTATTATACTAGCTGTATGTAGTAGGCTATTGCCTATGTTACTCAATGATAATGTAGCTTTCTAACGGAGAAAGAATTTTTGAAATCGGTCCTGTACTTTCGGAGCCTATTCAATACAAACCCACAAAAATACAAATCTTTCCTCTTTATAATATTAGTATAGAAGTATAGATATAGATAAGTATAGATTGCCCGCGCCTTCCCCCGCGTGGTTCTAGATAAAGATAGCGTATCTCTTACCCCAGGCTATAATCTATATTATTGCCAAAATTCATTGCCGTGAAAATGTAGCGCACAAACAAACAAACAGAGATATTTTTGCATTTATAATATAAGTATGGTTCATAGTTTCGCACGAGGTAGGAAGAGAGCAGAACGCCATTACGCTCCTTGACTTGGACGCCCGTTTTGCTTCTTTAACATCCACCAATATCTTCATACATACAATCTCTCATATCTCGCCGGCTTCCAGTACAAATGTCCTTTCTATCATTGAGTACTTTTGTCATTTTATTTAGAAAGTAAGACCTTGGCTAACTAACCTAATACTCCTTTATTTTAGCTCCGTAGGCCTCAGAAACAAAAGCACAGCTAAAGGAAAATGATCCCGCACCCCCTTAATTACGCCTCCCTTCACGTGATTGGGGGCAAACCCCCTTCGTAATTATTTCCCTCCTTGCGTTTTCCCTGAAAAAAGGGGATTCAATCATAGATTCTCTATGACGTGAGCAATACCAAAGAAGACTTACGATGTATAGCGTTATTTATACATGACTTGGATATTTTAAGTAAGAAGTATTATTCTTGTAGTTATTATTATCGGCTTACGATTGGATTATGGTTAAGAGACTAAAAAAATGTCCGCTATGTATTTATTTCGTTGTTTCAAAAACCTATTGCTGCTAGCGTTTATAGCCTAGCTACGGTGACTGCTTAGCATCAGATGGTCTTAGGGTCTGCAACGCGCGAGTGATACCCCTGGTGTTGCAAGCGCCCATTGGCTTCGATGACTGCCTACCATCAGGTGGGCCGTACGCTTGTGTGCGTCAGTGGTATAAAAATAAAATAAAAAAACTTTTATTTTGCTTATACTATCTTCCCTTTTATTTAGTTTTCACCGTCACGAAAGCACTACAAAAGCAGGGTAGTTGCAAATTATAGCAAGAATATTAAGAGTCGAACAAAAGGAAAATGCCTTTACGATATCAGTTGTTTTGAACCTTATCCACGAGGCTGTTAGATTGAAATCGACTTTGCTTCTGTCGCTTTCAATACGTCCTCTTGGATTAAAATTGTTGGGACAAATTGAAATGAAAACTTGTATAACGTAACTAGAGATTGTCTAATGAAAATGTTAGGTTCCTCTGGGATTTTAAGATCAACGCGGACGATGTCGCGGGCAGAAGCTAGTGACATAATATTATTGTATTGTACACATTTCTATAACTGTACGGTATTAATCGTTCATAATACTTACAAACAAATAATTCCTACATTGCGCTATATGAGCTTACTATTTGTTATCTGTCACGCCATAAGATAAACAGCGTTTGTCATTTGCTCGGACATTACACTTGAGGACATTGAAAGCGGCCCACCAAATGAAGCGCGGCGCGCGCTCCGTTAGCTCGTGTAATTGACGGTATTAGTGAACACGACTGTACACGGCTTGATTCCACTGAGCCCTTTTTTGTGCATTGATTTTTAAGCGTGAAATCACGTAGGGCTTTAGAATAATGTTTTTCTAACGTAAAAACGATTATAGTGCTTAATTTAATTATAAACCGGTTTAGCTTTTTCGTGGTCCAGACTGGGTTCTAAACAATAATAATAATAAAGCTTGGGCACTGTCACACAGCGCAATCTGGCCTCAAACTAAGCAAAGATTGTATTATGGAAACCAGAAGCTGATATTATACGCATACATATTTTTAATACATACCTACCAAACACTCAGACTCTAGGCAAGCATGTTGTCATTTGTCATAAATTTTCGCCTTGGTGGAAATCGAACCCGTCACTCCACGCGTAGCAGTCAGGTATACTAACCGCCAGACCACCGATCTCGTCAAAACTTTGTAAGGATTTAAAATTTTCACTGCCAGGGGACAAACAAGCGAAACAAAAACTCCTCGGTAATTTTTTATCCAATAAAATTTCCTTATAAATCAAAAATCTTTCCCAATTTTCTCCATATCCACAAACAACCCCGATTATTCGGCTGTTCCTTCAGGCTTACGTAGCGTGTCCGTAGCGTGGATTGCCCACCTCCAATTAGTATCGCGTCATCCCTTTGTCACTGTGCCTAAGCTCCTTATTGACATGGCAGATTTTGAGGTGAAACTACATAGATAGATAGACGAGACCGCTGGTCTAGTGGTTAGTGTACCTGACTGCTGCGCTAAGGGTCGCGGGTTCGATTCCCGCCGGGGCAAACATTTATGTGACAAACATGTTTGCCATGCGTCTGGGTGTTTGGTATGTATTATAAGTATGTATTTACCAAAAAAAAAAAAAAAGTATAAGTATTATATCAGCTACTGGTTCTCATAGTATAAGCTTTGCTTAGTTTGGGGCCAGATGACGCTGTGTGATAATGTCCAAACATTATTATTATTATTATTATTATTATGTAAAAGATATTTCTTTGGTCTCGACTCGGGGTCGGATGTTTTGAACCAGGCACGGGCTTATACCAAGTGAACTGGTTCATTTGTGTCAGAGTGTTCAGAGTTAGGAATGAACTGTGTGGTGTGTGTCTGTCTGTGTGTTATGGGATGTCCGATCTGTGTGGTGCGTGTCTGGGTTTTGTAGCATGAGTGAGGTTGGGTTTAGGAAACGGCGTACTATAGAGCAGGTGTCTATTACTATTGATTTTTGTAGGGGTATGTATGTTTTTTCGTGCAGGTCTAAGATTTTTAAGGCGACATTGAGGTTTTTGGGTATTATTTCGGTTGAGGAGATAACTATTGGAATGATTTTTACGAATTCCTGGTGCCACATTTGTTTAATTTCATCAGCTAGAGGTATGTATTTTTGAATTTTTTCTGTGTGTTTCTGTTTTAGGTTGTGTGTATTGGGTACGGCGATGTCTATCAGGTACGTGGTCTTGGTTGATTTTAAGGTGAGTGTGATATCAGGTCTGTTACTAAGGATAGTGCGGTCGGTGATTATATCTCGGTTCCAGTATAGTTTTGCTCTAGTATTTTCTAAAACATTCTTCGGTTTGTATTTGTAGTATGGTGTGTACGTCCAGTTGTTTATGTTTGAGAGCGAGTTGTTGGTGGATGTGTTTTGCGACGTTGTCATGGCGGTGTGTGTATTCCTTGTTGGCGAGTGAGCTGCATCCTCCTGTGATATGGTCAATTGTTTCTGTGTATTGATGACATAATCTACATTTATCTGTTTCGATTGGTTATTTCAATATATATTTAGAGTAGTTACGTGTTTTAATTACCTGATCCTGAATTGCTACTAGGAAGCCTTCTGTCTCACCAAATATGTTGCCCCGTGTGAGCCAGCTACATGATGCGGTCCGGTCTATATGGTCTTGTTCCAGTTGGTGTGGGTATTTGCCGTGTAGTGCTTTATTCTTCCAGTTTTCTATTTTTTGGTTGTCTCTAAGGATTTTCGTGTTTGGATCGAATTGGTCATTATTTAACTGCAGAGGAGTTCCGGGATTTTGTAGATTTACTATTGCTTTGTGTATAGTACTATCGCAGGCTTTTTGTATGAAATATGTTCGGAGATTATCTATTTGGGTGTAGTGCAGGTTTTTAATATCTATAAATCCACGGCCTCCTAGTTTTCGTTTTAGTGTGAATCTTTGTACTGCTGAATGTATGTGATGGATGTTGTGTTTATTGCTGGTTGTTCTAGTCATTGTATTGAGAGCGTCTAGTTCAGTATCAGACCATTTAACAACTCCGAAGGAGTACGTTAGGATGGGAATGGCGTATGTGTTAATAGCTTTAACTTTGTTTCTGGCAGATAATTGTGTGCTGAGTATTTTGTGGAGTCCCTGTTTATATTTAGTTTTAAGTGTGTTTTTTATTTCTGTGTGATTGATCGACGTGCTCTGCTGGTATCCCAGATATTTGTATGTTTCTTTGGGTTCCATGCTGTCTATTTTGCCCCCTTGTAGTTCCAGTTCAAATGTGTCTGTCCTGCTATGTTGGCCTTTAGCAATGCTGTTAATTTTACATTTATTTGTTCCGAAACTCATTTTTATGTCAGTGCTGAATTCTTCTGTTAATTTGAGTAGGTGTTCAAGTTGTTGTTTGTTAGCTGCATATAATTTTATGTCGTCCATATATAGCAGGTGTGTAATTTTTGTATGGCTATCACTGTCAATGGTGTATCCGTAGGGCGTGTTATTCAGGATTCTAGAGAGGGGATTAAGAGCAAGGCAGAACCATAGATGGCTGAGTGAATCACCTTGGAAAATACCGCGAGCAATTTTGATCGGTGTTGTATTGAGTGTTGTGTTGTCAGTTCTTAAGATTAGTTTGGTCGTCCATGTTGTCATTGTGTGTTGTAGGAATTGTATTAATGTATTGTCTATTTTATAGATCTTCAGAACATGCAGGAGCCATGCATGGGGTACGCTATCAAAAGCTTTTTGATAGTCAATATATGAGTAATGTAAATTTCTGTGTTTTCGTTTGACCTGATTGTGTATTTCGGCGTCTATTATTAGTTGTTCTTTACAACCCCTTGAACCTTTACTACAGCCTTTCTGTTCCTCTGGTATAATTTTGTTTGTAGTGATGTGTACGTTGATTTTATGTGAGATTATGGATGTCAGTAGTTTTTAGAGAGTGGGCAGGCAAGTGATGGGTCTAAATTTAGATGCGTTTGTTGTATCGCTATCTTTGGGTTTCAGATAGGTGATACCTTGTGTTAGGAAAGTGGGTATGTCTTGTGGGTTTTGGATTAGATTGTTCAGTGCGTGTGCGATGTATGTATGTGTTGAAGTTAGATATTTAATCCAGTAGTTTTGAATTTTGTCAGGGCCAGGGGCTTTCCAGTTTACAGTTCTTCGTATTGCTTGTTTTACATCTTCTGTATCTATTGTTATTTCTGGCATAGGGCTGACATTTTCCAATTATTATTATTATTATTAGATAAATAGCTTTAAACATCAATAGCACAGAAACACATAATATACTAGCTTTTACCAGCGGCTTCGCCCGCATGGTTTTAGAGAGAAAAAACGTAATTATGTAAGAAGAGCACTCTGACTGAGCTGATTAAGTTGGTATCGTATCATGAGCATTACAGTATTTGGTACTTCCCCAGGTTAATATCTATCTCACTGCCAAAGAAAATCCATGTTTCATAGAGATCTGGTCCAAATCTAAAAGTGCCGGCCAAAGCATTTTTTTTTTTGTATATTCAACTAGAGCTTGTCCGTCTGAGCATTTATACTGTGACACCAAAGTTGGACATTACAGGACATTTCACTTGTTTTGGTTATTTTTAATTCCTATTTTCAACAAGAATGAATGAAATTCAGATTTTTTTATTAAATCAACTACAATGGTCCTACAGGTCCTACAGGTCCAGCCAACGCATTTTTTGTATAATCTGTTAGGAAACATAATATATAAAAAAATGTGTTGGCCGGCACTTTAAGATTTGGACCAAAATGGATGATGTCTTTCATTACGATCCGTTCAGCAATTTAGTCCCGAAAATGTAGCAAACGAACAAACAGTTACTTTCACAAAAATCTCGTTCACAAAAAGATTCACAAAAAATAACAAAACGTATTTTTTCGGAACTGGTTCCGTAACTGCAACCAAAGACCAAAGGGAAGCCGAATTATAATATCCGTGTTGGTTTTTGTTGGTGATAATGTTTCGGCATTCTAACGCACTTACACCATCACAATAGCACTATTATAATCGGGGATCACAAAGGGCCAGTTACCGAGTTATTTATGTGGGCTGATGAAGTGCTCGCTGACCCGGTTGTCGGTTGTCATCGCGGTCTATGACGAATTGGTCGGTAGGGTCGTGTGACTAATGTTTGTTTATCATTCAAGTCTTTAAATTTTAGGTGATATCTATATGTTATCCTCTATATACATACATTAAAAAAAAAATGATATTTGTATTATTGTCGCGCCTCCTGGCGGCTTGAAGGATTGTTGTTGATGTGTAGTGGACTGCTGTATATAATAGGGCTGGATAACTCGCTATTGTCTTAATAAAGTCTTGTAATCAGCAGCACACGTCTGGTTTATTCGGATGTTGGCGGGAGACACCGAGGGTTACCAGGACATAAATTAACATTTCTACTATTTTAGTGTTGCAAGGAACAATTATATAATATGTACCTATACATAAAACTCCGCCAAGTCCCTCACGGGATGATTTACACACCTCGGTTAGCATACAAACAATTGAACACATGGCTTTATAATTTTTGTATACAATGTTACCAAAATCCCGGTCCCTGATTGCCGCACGCTTAAAAACATGCCTAGAGATAATATCTCGTCATCGGTCAATAGTAAACAGTGCCAGATCGAACACGGAGGAAAATATTCCATTACGATTCCAGCTCCGTAAATGTTATTGTTTATCTGTCCCGGGCCGATGGACAGACGGCCTGTTCTGAGTGATCCCAGTGATTAATAATAATAATATATATTATTCTTCTTTATTATGACGGCGCGGGGTTGCGATGGTGATTGAGATGTTAAGGATATTGTGATTGTGATAGAGCTGGGAATTATTGGGGTTAAGAGAACGGATTACGTAACATTTGCGTCACGTTTGTAAGTAAAACCGATTGGAATCGGACAACGTAAAACGTTGTGGTTATGCGTAATACGCTTAATTATAAGGACTACATTTATATAACCAAAATACCGCTACTTGCACTACAATTTTAATTTCAATGTCTACTAGCTAAAGTACATTTTTAATCGGCTTACGTCATACACAGTGTCAAACTCAAATCTTCATTTTCTTCAAGATCTTTATTTGACTAAACTTTACAGCCAAGCACTTTCAAATCGTCAGTATCTACCACCGGATTCGGTAGGTCGATATTGCTCAGAAGAATCCGGCAAGAAACTCAGCAATTACTCTTTTAAAAACCAAAAGAATTACATAAAGTTTACATTTCAAATACTAACTTAACATGGATACCAATTGCTCAAAATAATATATAAAAACAATTGATGACACTAAAAAAACATATTAATATAATTAAGCCTGGGAATACTTAGTAGGTAGGTGTTATTATTCTAGGGCTTAAAACTGTGAACATGCCGTGGAACATTAACCTCCAAAGGTCAAATCAGGAATCTTGTGCTTTCTTATTTCTAATCAACAAGCGTTCTAAACAGCGCAGCATTTATCGGCCAGCTCTAAATTATGGTCCGTCCGACGAGGCGCCCCGATGATTTGTGTACGATGCTGATAATTTTTCATCTACCCTGCCACCGCTAAATCATGCCGGCAGGTCCAACCAAGTATCGAAACACTCAACCACCCGATATTCAACCTAATATTCAATGAAATAAAGTAGATTTTGTTTACTGCTGCAAATTCCTTAGTAAGTTTAAAGAAAATTTAATCTTGTGCTGCAGAAAGTAGGGTTAGTTATTGTTAGTAGGCTTTGTAGTGAAGGTTCAGAGTCGATAAGTTCATATATATTATTTGGTTACAGATGTGTCATAAAAATACGCTTCAATTTATAGCGTTTTGTTTGCCTATTTTATCTCTTTATATAGAATACAGTTAGTAGTTAGTACAAGAACATATCACCAAGAAAATGTTGACCCTCAGAGTGGACATCCGCCATATTGGATTAAAAATGGCAGCATTTAAGCAATTGTGCATTGTTAACGCTGGGAAGTGAGCCAAATTTAACTTGCAAGATTTGATTACACATAAAAACACAAGCCTGTAAAAAAATACTTTACTTCGGTACCAAAGCTGTGTTTGCTTCTTCTAACAAGTTATTTTTTTAAATCTCTCTGTATTTTCTCTGCGATTTTATTTATTCAAACAATAAATATCTACCTATGACCGTACCAAAATATTAAAAGCAACACGGGAAATCAAATGGATATAAAATAAACAAGGAAGTTTTGTAGGAAATACAAATAAACAAACACAAAACTGTGTTCAATAAAACATGGGATTCCATTCGCTTGAAGTCACCGCTGTGATATTTTACTACATTCCAAATATGATGCAATACTAATGCGATGAAATAGAATTTAAAGAAATATAAGTTCAAGATAATGAACTATTACTAACAATTTAGGCACGCCTTCAATATTTATAGTTAAATGCTTGATAAAGAGGAGAAGGAAATATGATATACATAAAGTATAAGATATTTGCTTTGACTATTATTTTTCGCACGCTACTTTTGCATCCTGCGCCATTTAGCTCTAGAATACGTAATTAGAAAGCAAAAAACTCGTTGCATCACTCTAAGACACCTTAAATACCTAACTAAATATTGAATTTGGACAAATTTAATAGAGGTAGGGCGAATTAGGATCTCCCGTGGGTTTTCCCATTAATATTGGATCCGCCCGAGTGGGGACTGTACCTCCACCTTACAGAAGACCGCAGTGAAAGAATACTACTTTCATGTAGTTTTGTGTTTCTGCGGTAAGTATAGATGCCATGTCAGTGCTCCACAAGGATACGCTGAGCTAGTAGTAATGCTGCTAGCACAGTGACTCCTCATCAACAACAGGGATGGCAACTCGTTAGTCATATCCCTGGTATTGCTAGCGACTGCAAGATACGGTAACTGTTTACCATCAGGTGGGCCGTATGCCTGTGTGCCACCTTAGTAGTATAAAAAACGGTAAGAATTTAAGTTTCGCAGCGCATGGAAGTTGTGTACGGATGCAATTTGTAGGAATTCCTTTTACGTGAAAATAGATGACCTATTTTTACGGAAGATACTTAATATGTAGTTGCATTATATTGTATGCAAACAGTAAAACCTGGTCAGGTGAATTATATTTAATTAAATATGTGATTTTATACAGATAGTTAGTTAATGTAACGTGGGCGTTTAAGTTACTAATGTCATAAGTGGGAAAGTTTGGGTGTGTGTACGGAACTTAATTACGCAAATGCGGATCACGTAATGAAATTTGGCATTTTGATAGAAACATGACCTGGTGGTCAAACATAGAGTTCTTATATCCCGAAAAATCCAAGATCTCAAATTCGTTACGCTAAATATACTGTATTTTTTTCGAAAAAGCCCAATACTTCACAAACATAATAACAGAAATATTCGTTAGAACAATTCTCCGAAACCTGCCAGTCACAATCGCGGAAACGCAGTAACAAAATGCATTTCAAATTGAGGTACTGCACGTCAATTTACTTTGCGCTCAAACCTTGTTAGAATATATACTACGCAACGCTTTTCTAGTTTGTTTCCACAATAAATATGCGACAGGATTTGTACGAGATATATTTTTAGTGTAACTTAATTTTGTATACAGACACGAGTTATTCGTTGTTGTATCGAGTACGCGTGCAATACCACTGTCTAAAATATACCTATATACTATATGAATAAACTCAAAAACAACTGGACCGATTTGAAAAAATCCTTCACTGGAATGCTTTATTATCAATGAGTAACATTGGCTATATATTATGTTGCTATACGGACGAAGTCACGAGGAAAAAGTAGTTATTTATAAAATATATTAGTTCACTACCGATTTTTTTATTCGAGACAAAATACTCAGCTTTTGAAACCCTCTTTTGCGTAAAACCACAGATTCTTCCGGGATAAAAGTGCCTCTCTGGAAAAAACTCTACCTGTCAGTTAAAGTTGCGTTAAAACCGTTTAGTTTCAACTATGCACCATTTCAGTTCAATTTCTAATTGGATAGAACTCCCAGATAGTCTAGTCTCAAGATATATTTGCTTTTGCGCAGTTGCATAAGTGAGCATAGAGAACGTACCTACATTATTTCCCGTTCAAGTTGTCGGAACTTCGCGTATGCGTATCCAAGCTCAAACTAACTGCGAAGGAACTTCGGGATAGTATTTTTTTTTTTTACTAATGGCAGTTTAGCTCGTACGAGGAATCTGGGACGTACGGACGTAGCTATAAGTAGTGTTAATAGAAGTTTTTTTTTAATTAGTACCTTTTTTAATTTTGGTTCAAATATCCATTACTTCTGGCAAAGTTATTTATGGCATATTTTTAGGTAGTTATATATCTTGCTTGATTATGGGCCAAAAACTGAAACGCCATTCAAATTTGATGCCACGTTAATTTTAACTGGCCTCCGATTTTATGTACGAAATTGTATTTTGACGAAGCTTCAAATAGTCACATGGGCCTTCCAACTATGAATGTCGTTTCGGTATTCAGCCATATATTGTGTAAAATTGGTCAAGTATAGCTTAAAATTCAATGCGCGTCATTGACAAGCATCTATCTATCTATTCTATACACTGGCGACCGCTTACTGTCATTACCTTACACTAGCTTGCCAACTAAATATTATAAAAAAATCAAAAAGACCAATTTCAATGGAACCTATGTCCTTCTTCCGTAGGACGGTTGCGAACATTATGACGTCAGTTTATAAAAAAAAGAAAACATTTTGACATAACAAACTCTTTTGAGAGATAAAAAAATATTTTTCTTTCTTTTATTTTGTAACTCCTACGTAAAAATGTCGTCAGAATGTTCGCAACCCACACACGGATTAAGCCTACTGTAAACTGAATACTACTAGAAATGTAAATATTCTTAATGTTCCAACTGACCTGCCATATTAGCTAAAGATGTTCAAATGACCGTAAAATGTATGGTCTCCGAGACACGAAGAGGGACGCTCTGAAACTCATCACGCACTTGCGTCCATATCAGCAGACCCCACATTATTTACGGCCTGCAGCCACAACGGTACCCTTCCGTAAACCAACAGGTAGCGTACGTCACGCCCATCGATTGTCGCTTGCCAGTTACGATGTTTGCCGGTCCTCTCCAAATAGCGGCATGTACACAGTAAATATGCCTTTATGACGTGCCTGACATAAGCCCCTGTGAATAAAACTTGGTCTCCTTTCCATATATTTTAATGTCGCTTCGAAATCTCGTCACTATTTATGTGGTTGCAGTTTGGTAACTATTTACGAAATGTGGCGATTTTATTGCAATGCTTATTAGTTTTTAAGCTAGTTCTTTCCGCGATTTCGGCCGCGTAGGTAAAGGATTAAGTGAGGTACGGCGAAATAGGGGCTCCCGTGGGTTTTCCCATATATTTGGAGCCGCCCGGCTGGGGAGTATACATCCACCTTTCAGAAGACCGCAGTCAAATATTACTACTTTGATGTAGAATTATGTTTCTGGGGTGATTGAATTTGCCAGAGCTCTACGAGGATCTATGTTGGCAGTAACGATATACTGGTAGCACAGTGAGCCCTCAATAAGAATAGCGTTGGCAGCGCGTCAGTGATATCTCTGGTATTGCTAGCGGCAATCGGCTACGGTGACTGCTTACCATCAGATGGGCCGTAGGTACGTTTGAATGCTAGCTAGCTAAGTAGAACAAAGAAAATAGTACAACAAATTGAATATAAAATTATAAGATAATTTCAGTAGTTCCAGAGTTCACCATACATTCAAATCTTTATGTTTACACGATGTCTGTTCGCTTAGATCTTTTAAACTACTTCTTCCTACCTACTACTGCCTCATGCTTCACACTCATCCATAGACTACGGTGACTACCTACGGCATACACACTTGCCATTTTCTGTACCTATAGAAATTAAATGCAACGAAATCAAGCCACACCGTATATAAACGAAAATCCAATTATTCAGCCAGTAAAGGCTACAGAATACAATAGTTGCGAGAGCTCATCTAATTTATTTATTTCCGTTGTAGGCACAAGTGTACGAGTCGCGGGGCGCGCCACCCTTTCCTACCGAATAAGCACGTTACTTCGAGACGAAGTCCATGTATTTTTCCAATAAGGCAGCGTGCATCCGAGCGAATACGAACAACGAATGCTCGGCTGAACACCGTGTTGCGACACACCTGTGTGTATCTGTCTTTTTTCATTCCACTATCATGATGGAAGCCATGTTTTATCTCCGACTGCGAGAGTTTCATTTTGATTGACAATGCGCTGGATATAATTTGCTCAAGTTCAGTCCTTTGATGTGTATGAGGTTGGGAAAGAGGGGAGGAAAAGAATGAATTGTTCTTTTTATTTTTCTACGTTTTGTTCCTACATTATGTGGATTGTTCGATGGTACGTTTGAACTCAGTACTTGGCGATTTCAGTTACTTTGTTATTTAATGTTAGTCATTTAAATTTAGTTTTCATATTGCAATATCGTTGTCTCGCTAGCACGGTCTAGTGAATTTCGCGTCAGAAAACAGAAAATCACTATTTTCCAAGGTAAGCCGCATGACTTCCAAGTCTTGAAGAGCCCTTGTAGGTTCTCTGATCAAATACGACTCAGATAATTAGGTTACCAAAGTAGCGCAAGCATGAATAATTTTCGAGAACGTTTTCGTGTCGCCTTCGACTATTTTTGTATTGAAAAATGAACAGCGAAAATTTGTATGACAATTTTGACATTTTGCGAGTCACGTTTTCGAATACGTAGTCGAAAAATGTTCCTGCTACCAGCACTGTATTATACACGAAATACGTCGCAGCTGCTAGGAAGTAAGCGGATGTACCAAGCGGGCCCTGTTCTTGAGCCCCTATTTAATCTCGACTCTAAAATATTGTAGTTAATAATCCATTTCGCGTAAGCTGTGAATTTCTGGGAATTTTGGGTTAAATTGCACAGTTATTACAAAATTTCACCGTACGCTCGAGTGTAACTTAATATTATAACTAAAAGTGTTTTAATCAACAATATTGTATTTTATAGATTATTTACAGATCTTAGAAAGATATAAAGGTTCATACTATGTTAATTAAAATTGGTGTTTCGGTTGAAGCCAAAAGAATATTTACATGAATTCTTGGAAATTAATGCTTCGGAATTTTTGGAAATTCCAGCCCTAAGGAGGTTAAATAAAGAACTAAACTTTGGATCAAACGTTTGGAGCCACACTTTTTTTACATTACTTTAAAACTATAAAATTTACCACATACATGTTAATGCTCAGTAAAAGTGAATATTTTTTCAACAGAAGGCACTCAAGTTTAACCCAGCTCACTTGTATCGCGAACTAAATTATTCTCTTGTTTTTGGTTCTGTAATGTTTTGATTTTTACATATATCACTTATCACAGGAGACATATAATTAAATCCTACCTTCCTTGACCACGTATCCAATTCTTACACAGTTAAGAACACAAAAATATCATGGTGTCTTCCCGTAATGTGTGGATGTACCTTTACATAACTCTTAATAAGACAGAAGAATTGAATTAAGCTAGGAGGTCTCACGACTATTGGTTGAGGCCTCCGGTGACAAGAAGGCTGGAACATATTTTGCGCAAAGGATCAGCATTGCCATACAGCGGGGCAATGCTGCCAGCCTCCTTGGCACCCTCCCGCGTGACAACAATTTGGGACAAGTGTTTTCTTTATTTGAATTTTTGTATTTTTTTATATTAGGTTATTTTTTATATATATAAATCCCTTATTTAGCATTCGTAAAAAGTTAATTTAATATCAATTTAAATGTGCTATTATTTTCGCGGCAATCTGGCGACCAGACCGCGGCGACCACAAGTTAATGAATTTAAAATTAATTCAATGTTAATTTAATTCTGGTTTCCTCGCTGCACAGTTAAAATGCTATCAATATTGATATTGGAATATTTTTAACTCATTGTTTAAAGCAAGACTATTTCTACAAACTGTTATCACTTAACGACTGATATCGTGTCCATCCTTTAGTGGTTATGAAGCTAAGCATTCATAGAAACGGAACCACCAAAGCGTCTGGATAACGTACTAATAAATTGGGTTAAAAACGCTAAGAAATATAATAATGGTAACTTAAAAACATAGGCGCCAATTATTTGATAACAAAGCAAGTGACAATCCTCGTACCGTATCTACAAAAACATAAAAGGAAGGATCGACTCGATCAAACTATTCGATTCGAAAGAAGAGCATCCTTATTCCCTAAATCGCAAGCAATCAGACGAACGAACTATCCTTGCGGAGGACAGAACGATACGGGCCAATAAACGTTCTCGATAGGAACGCCAAGAAAATCGAATGTTTACAATTCGAATCGCGCTAAATAACAGTTTAGAACTGAATGGTTTTTGAGAGGCAAGGTTTTACGCAGTATGGTGTTCTGTATGATGATCTGGACATGAACCTATGAATTTACGAAATTAAAGACATTTCCTTACTTGTCACCGAGTTAAAATCGCTTGCGAGAGCTAAATAATATAATAAACATATGTTATTTACAAGTTTGTATGCACTAAGATATGTTTATATATACTAAATAGTACAAGTATACTGGTCGATTCAAAAAGATTTGACAAATTGAAGACCTATACTATCCTTGAGTTACAATTATTTTGATAAAAAAAATTCTAAGTAGCACGTGCACACAGCAATATAAAGTTCAACCTTATCAATATGACTATTTTTATTCATCGAAAACGATACATTCCTTGTTGTAACAAAGCAATAACCGGTTGACATATACAAACCGTAAATATCCTGAATTGCCGGCCAACGTTATACTTTGTACGATAATATTTGAATGTTTATCCGGGACATAAACTAGGGCTTTACGTATATAATCCATTTTGTTACCAGCCTTTATCTCATCGGAAATAGCGATAGCAAATGTTTATCTAGCTTCTTATACACATCTCAATCGTGAGTGATGTTACTTATTGTAACTCAATCGGTTGACAAGAAGTGTAGTGTTGTGTTTCTGCGGTGAGTAACGTTGCCAGTACTCCTCGAGGATACGCTGGGCTAGTAGTAATGTTGCTAGCACAGTGACTCCTCAACGAGGATACGCTGTGCGCTATACAATTCAATACGATACTTATACTCTTTATTGCTCACCACAAAGAAAATACAAATAAGAATAAACAGATACAGTGTGGTGCAGTCTTATCGCTTTAGCGATGTATTTAATTTATACTGCAATGGAAACATACGGCCCGCTTATGTTAAGTGGTTATCGTATCATAGTTGCTGACTACAAAACAAATCGTTTATTATTAAACTAGGTCACAACAAACCTCTGGCTTAAATCTTATAACACCGTAACAACCTGTAATGAGACTTAATTACCTTACAATAGGTATAAATTCAAAGGACTGTACCCAAGAGTCCTTAAAACCTCAAAAGGATCAAAAGAAAGAAATAAAACAATCAGAATTGTGGGTACAAAATAACAATATGAAAAAGCAAGCGCCCCCTTGGGGTACATTACGGTAGACCCTTCCAGAATCTCACCCTGGGCGGGCATCGAAACCATTTGCTTGAAAACTGGTAAACACTTCGCTCACTCGACGCCGTGAAATGTATCTCCAGCTAGATATTGTAGCCTACATTTCACGTTATAAGGCTGTTCGAACGTTGAGAAAATATATGGTTTTGTCACGAAGAAATGAAATTCTCGTGGAAGTCGTATTTTATTTTTAGACGAGACCACTGGTCTAGTGCGTCGATTAATTTGCAAACATTTTTGCCTAGTATGTGTTTACATAAAAGTATATAAGTATTCTATCAGCTGATGGTTCCCATAGTACAAGCTTTACTAAGTTTGAGGCCAGATGGCGCTGCGTGATAATGTCCTAGCATTATTTTATTTAGCATTCGCTTTGAGAAATATACTATTTAATAACACATAAACTTTAGATAAAATTAGATCCTTACTCAGTAATGTGTTGGTTTTCATTAATGGTTTTAATAAAATCCGTAGTCTATAATATTACTCTTTATAAAATCCGTAGTCTATAATATTACTCTTTATAAAATCCGTAGTCTATAATATTTTAAAGAGTACTTTATAATATTAGTTATAGACAATTTCTCGTCTACATTTCACCTAGCTATTCTTAGCCTTTTTGGAGTCGGCATTAGGCCTAACCTTACGTGGATGATTACAAAATTTTTCACTGACGTAGTGCCTTCGCAACCTATATTACAGAGAAAATCGGTCACATAACTATATTGAAGTATCTGCTTCTGACAAACGTCTTCTCAACGGCCAAAGATATTCCATTGACGAAAAATAATTTCTGATCATTTTAAATTGCCATATTTTTTTTGGCAATCTGCAAAAAAATAGAGTTAAGCTGTCTGATAGGTAATAAACACATATATTACTACGAGTATGTCGTGTCATCTGACATATTTTGTCACACTCTTGAGAAACTATCGTTTTATTGTTTCCTCACGTCAGAAACTGGTGATTTATGAGTAGCGTGGAAATTGCAATTTAGTTTATGTACTTATGTTAGTACTTTATCCTATAAAAATAATGGTACTATATCCTATCAAAAATAAATAAACTTGTATTAGTAGGTAAAACTTTTATAGTGCCGTGAAAGTTTTCATTATTAGTACCAATGATATTTTATGTTTAAAAAAGGCGATTTGTAAGGCGAGTTACACCTTCCCACCGTTGATTTCTTAATGATGCTTGAACATCAACAATGGAACAAAATGACGTATTAACATTAAATATCTCCCCATAATAGCAAAAAGGTAAGTCGACATCACAGGAGACCGAAGAGCTGGCAGCTACCTCGGACAAAGATTTAGTCTTGCTATTCAGGGGAACGCTGCCAGTATCTTCGGAACCTTGCCCACAGGGACTCCTTTTAATAATATATTTTATTATTTATATTATATTTTTAAGGTTTTTAGTTTTAGGTATAGTTTTTAATTTAAATAAATTACCATTTTAAAACAATAAATATATCTCCCCTAAAAGTAAATATGAACATTTGACTGCGCTAAGGTCATGCTAATTTATACATTTAAACTTTGACTTTTTTTTATACCACTAAGGTGGCACACAAGCATACCCCACCTGATGGTAAGCAGTCACCGTAGCCTATAGCCGCTAGCAATACCAGGGGTATCACTTACGGGGTGCCAACCATGTTGTTGATGAGGACTCACTGTGCTAGCAGCAATACCAGCGTATCCTCGTAGAGCACTGGCAACCTTACTTACCGCAGAAACAACACTACATCAAGTAGTGTTATTTCACTGCGGTCTTCTGTAAGGCGGACGTACAGTCCCCAGTCGGGCGGCTCCAATTTAAATGGGATAACCCACGGAAAATCTCAAATCGCCCTACCTCTCTTTTTAAAAGCTCTTGGTGTGATTAATCACTGTACTTAAGGCTTAGAAAAACTCATTGCTACAGGCCGGGATTCGAACCTGGGCCCATCAGATTACAGGCCGTTGCTTCAACCATAAGGCCACCACGGCTCGACTTATTGAAAAACAAATGAGAATCCATTATTGTTACCACTATAGCCCTGGGGCTATAGTGGTAACAATAATGGATTTTCCTCTGTGTAACGTATTAGTGGAGGCACTAATACGTTACACAGAGGAAACTACATTCAAACCATGTATCAAAACCACCCCATAAACTTAACACCACACCATCGACCAACCTATTTTTATAGACCCTTGTTCGTCCCGAGAATAACGGCCGAAGGCTGATACATGGTACCTCATTCCCTAATTAAAAAGGTACGAACCCTGAAACCAGTATGGCTACTGAATTGATTGTACCCTCTGAAACCTTACAAGTCTTAAAGTTTTCCTTCTATACATACACTAGCTTTTTACCCGCGATTTCACCCGCGTAGTCATATAATATATGAGTTTATGTAGCCTAAATCCTTACTCGATAAATGGACTATCACACACATTTTTTTTAATTCCAACCTGTAGTTCCTGATATTAGCGCGTTTAAGCAAACAAACAAACAAACAATTCTAGATTAGTTTTTAACATGTCCAAATCGTGACACTCGGCATTTATTTTTGCACTAACACAGTTTATTAATTTATATAGAAAATTGTTAGTAGGAACTTAGTCTCAATTCTTATTTCTACAAGTCTTACTTCTAAGGATGAAAATACTACGTAACGGTCATTAATTTTAAACTCATTAGTCATAATAGGCTAGCATATTTATTCAGAAACTAGCACCTACCCGCAACTTTGTCCGCTGCCTGGATTAATATGTTAATCCAGGTTATAAACTACACGTGTACCAAATTCCATACAAATCCGTTGAGCCGTTTTTACGTGATTGAGCAACATCCATACATCCATTCTTGAAAACCTTCACATCTACAACATTAACTAGGATGTTATTAAATCAAGAAACCTAATATACAAAACACAATTTAAACTGAGGCGATCCATTCTCGATATTATAATTAGAAATGCCAGACTTTCTGTTTGTTCAAGGATCGAACCCTAGACCTTTAAATCTCGACACACATTTAGTTACTAAACAAACACGCCCTTTATAATAACCGGCGCTCAACTTGTCTGATATTGAAATAACTTTTAACTTAGATATAACGTGGAGTGTAATTAATTTACAGGGAGCTGGTTATAGTGAAATTATTACTGTAATTTCTGTTAACCTTCATTTGTGTGTGTTTAGTGGATTTACAAGTATGTGACATGGTAATACCAGAACACTTCGTGTAGTTTATTGAAACATTAGATTTAACAGTTTGGTGACTTTATCTAAACTAATACTTTGATTATGTACTAGTATTATAAAGATATCTTAAGAACTACCAGTTGTATTTGAATTTTTTTTTTGTATTGGATAGTCTATTTATACAGGAAGGCTTTGGAGGGAAATTATGAGGGTTCCACGCAATAATCAGTCACCATAGCCTATAGCCGCTAGAAATACCAAGGATGTCCGTAATAAGTTGCCAACCCTGTTGTTGATGAGGAGTCACTGTGCTAGCAGCATTACTACTGACTGGTCCAGCGGATCTTCGTCTAGCACTGAAAGAAAGAAAGTTTTATTTACCACTCAAACACGACATAATTAAAAAAAAAACTGGCAACTTACCGCAGAAACACAACACTACATCAAAGTAATGTTATTTCACTGCGGTCTCCTGTAAGGTGATGGTAGAGTCTCCCAGTCGGGCGGCTCGAATATTAATGGGAAAACCCACGGGAGATCCCAATTCGCCCTACTATTTATATTTGTCATGATTGACACTGTAAGGTACAACACTATTCAATAATTTATAATATGTAGGACCAGTAAACATAAGTACACAACAAACATTGAAAACTATTCACCAAAAATATCACGCGTATCCCTTTAGCCGCGGTTGTTTGCACCCGGCACCCGAGTGGCAAAGTGATACAACCCAAGATGGATACCGTCCAATCCCTGCCATTATTTACCTACGCCTACTTTAAATGCGCCTTTACCATCGCCCTAAAACGTCCCTTCACACACAAATAGACCGGGAGTGGACGTGGAAAGAAATCATTAAAGATACAGATTTTCGGGTTGTGATCTCCTTCGGTTGGGAGAATGTTTATGCGCGTAAATAAAGCGGTGTTTGGGGCTTGAGTAAGTTAAAATAGTTTGGAATATTTACTCAGGCATTTTTCTTAAAAGCAGGTTATATCAGAAGCCTGGACCAGTTTGCGAGATTGCAATTCTACTACTTCTGTTTTTATGTGTGGATATAGTAGTAAAATATCAGCATGGATTTGGACAGCAGCAACCAAATTTCACTCACCTATCCTATATCACTATAGTACACTAGTAGCTTACTTACTAGCTACCTGCGAATTTGTCTGCTTTTTCTAACAGTCATTAAAAGACAGCTTATGTCTTTCCTCAGGATATTATCTATCTCCTTGTCAAATTTTGTTATGATCCGTTCAGCCGTTTAGTCCTAAAAATGTAGCAAGCAAATAAACAGAGCTATTTTCTCATTTATTATTCCAGTATAGTATGGATGAATCCCTATTTCGTTTGGCCATGGAATCACGCGTGAATGGCTAGACAGATCAGACAGATCACACATTTAATATTTTACACACCTGTAATAAAGGCCAAAAATTATGTGTTTTGGAGGGTTTAGAAATAATCAAACATATAAATAATGAATCATTGAATGAACAAACCGACGTTACACATTCCCCTCTATTACGTATGTTTACACGATAAAATACGATGTGACACGACATACGAGTTCCACCACCACTCTACTACTATAAAAGGACGGGACGCAACGCTAAACAGTCACTCATTGCTGCGGCGCTGCTCCAGCATCCAGACCTCGATGTGACATCACGCTGCTCGACCAACGCGGCGGCACCCTGATGATGGGACGTGGAAGTCCTGAAACACGTGTCGGAAGAAACCACGGCTGAGCTCACCTGGGTTCAGGCCGTTCGACCGTATCACACTCATTAAGCGGACAAAGCAAATTATAATATATTTTGTATTCTATAAATCTTTAATATTTGTGTTTGCTCTTGTCAGAAGGTTTTTATGAAAGAAAAAATAAGTTTATGCGCAGAATATAAAATTCATAAAACTGTGGACAAAATCCGATTAAACGCGTACGAAATTGCGGGCACAGCTTCCTCGTCATAAATGTATCCTGAAAATTATGCAACTTTTTATCGTTAAAAATATTTAACGCTGTAAATATTCCTGTAAATGCGAGCTAAATTCCCGTAGCCGAGGTCACAGGGCTGCATCGAATTATTGAAGCCTGAAGGCTGTTGAAATTTAATAATCCACCGCTGCAGGCGTTCCAGCTTACCAACACGTCAATATATCCGCTTCAAATACACACAGCTGTATTTTGCAAAGTAATATCGCTACGGAATCCGTAGTAATATTATAAATGCGAAAGTTACTCTGTTTGTTTGTTTGCTTTTCAGGGCTAAACGGCTGAACGGATCGTAATACAATTTTACAAGGAGATAGATTATATCCTGGCGAAGGAAATAAGCTATATTTTCTCTTTAAATATATGCACCCGAAGTTTTCATAAGATATTCTAGACTATTTGAAAATAGACCCGAAGTAGAAACACAGCTTGAACCCGGCCTAAGGACCGCAATGTGAAACCGCGCCGAGCGTAGCACTCAGCGATATTAAATCTTATCAGTATAGCTATAAAACATAAATTTCCAGAACCCACAACAGTCGTTAAGCCACGTATAATCAATTTACTAATCAATCAGTGGTCTCATCGTAGCGGCGACACGATAATTAAGGTGGAACTAATTGTTTATCAAATTAGAAACCCTTGTCCACACTGGGCTATAAAATTCGAAGTGACAGCCCGCTCGTGGATTTAACAACCTTTTGTAATAAGTTTCCGTGACGACGGTCCTCGTATCGAAGTGGTTTCAGCCGGCTTAATGTGGATATGCATGGATTATTGACACGAGTATATTTGGTAGTCGATATCATAAGGTTTAAGCCTAATAACCTAACCTCAATAGCTCTAAGGGATTTGGATTTATCTAGAACTATGATATTGGGTATACATTTTTTAAAGTTATTACCCGAGTGTGCTAGAAAGAGGGCATGTTTTTTAATGGAAGCATTTTGAAACTGGTTTTAATTAAATACAGTTTTCTTTTTTGCTCACAAGATGTCGCCACTAGTAAAAGTAGAGGGCACTATGGTTTCGTTCCTATGTTATTTAAATAGATTTAAAGGAGTTGTTTTTCGTCAGTACGGTGTGGTACGGTGCAGTGCTAACAGTAGGTTAGGTATGTATGTTTGTGTATTATTATTTTATTTCCTTATCACGCTCCGCAGCCCAATAATCATGATGAATTTTGATCATAAGATACTTCTAAGGTGTCGAAGATGACTTTTTACAGGATGCATGGCTACTGGCTATATTGGGCATTGGCCCACAGAGATAAGAAATTTTATCTTTTTTAAATTTAAAATTAACGATTTTAATTTCTTTGAATAGAAATCTTCTATATACAATAATTTCAAGGTATAAATTGAAGCACCTAGCAAAAAACATACCTTATCTTAAACAGGCCCGGACGTATTCAACAATGAACTACAATAATTGCTAAAACTTGAACAAGTTATCGAAGTTGGAACGCCGATATCTCGCCTTTGTGTGAAAACACGGTAACTGGAGAGTTTTAAGTAACTACGAGTACTTCCGCGCTGTCGGGTAACTTTGAATTTACATCGTTCTTGTATGCAGTTTGTTAGATGCGTGAGTTTATATGTTTTCTTAAGATTGTTTAGGCCCAGTTGGAAATTGTTACATTGATGTTCTCTGAGATCAAGCACAGGTATCTACTTACACAGGGATTACGTAACTTATTACGCGCGCACTAAAAAGAAATCGCGTCACGAAATATTTAAAAACCTATCCGTTGTTTATTGTGAGTCGTGTGTCGGGACTCATTTTTAGAACACCACATGGGGGTAGACGGTAGATATAAATATTCGTTCTACCCGCGAATCTAGAAGAAGGGTGCGTACACGTAGTCAGTCAGCTCGCGACCACGGCCGAGGCAACACGGTCGAAACGTCGAGGTAAACAATTAGTTTAATATAGTATGTAAGATCCGTTATTATTCAAATTATGTGTTTTGATCGCGAAAATTTGAAATATAGTGACAGTTCGCTAATCCGTCGGGGTCCAGGTTTCCTGTTATTCAATATGTCAGAAACACGAAGTATGTAAGTCATACAAGTGATTTAACCTAGATAACCTATTTTATTTGCCAAAATTAGTTGTCATGTTCAGATAACAGCCGCTCTGTCTAAATCTCCTGATACTAAAAGAAAAATCAATAATGCTAATAAAATACTACCAGTACCTAGTACCAAGAATCAGAAGCGCATTTTTAAAATTTTATCGTACATAAATCAAACAAAACGAGTCTATATACCAAACTCCGTGAATATCAAAACACGGTCCAGTCAATTCAAGGGAAATTCAATCACTGAGTCAACATTACATAAATTACGTTTGCTTTTCTCTCTGATAGAAATAAATACGGCTCAATGGTTCGTCATCACTTTCCTTTCTAACAGACCAGTGTTTTCACACCTTTTTTTTTTGCTACACTACTTACTGTACTGTTTTGTTACACTGTCTACGAATTCACCCGCGTAGAAATAGACTTTTTTGTAATTGTATATTGACTCGATCTTGTTTTGTGAAGAGGTCTAATCATCGTCCTGGCCCTTATCCCAATTATTCTAAAGAGGTTAAATCACTTCGAATCTCGCAATTCGCTTATTATTTTCACTCTGTACGTCCTTTTGATACCGAGGTGAGGGTAATTTTATATTCTCACAAACGAGTTACATTTGAAATACCAAACAATCAGACTTTGCAATTTTGCATGTGAGCTGTACAGAATTTCACGGCTGACTGATGTATCTGTGTGCCAATTTTGCATGCAATATATTCCTTTTTTTTGTGTGACTCATTAAAAAAAACTTAATTCAAAGATTTGAATTAAGTTTTTAAATTACTAGAAGTATAGAAGATATAGATATATGCAAATTGTTTAAATTACTAGAAGTAACATTTTCTGCTCTCCTCACACACAACGCGAAGGCTATACACACACGGTACTAATATACAAGACAAAGACATATCTTCTATATTCGAATAGGAACAAAAAATAAATTCGCTTAGTAACAAATAAAACTAGTATATGTAACTAAGCAAAAAAGATAATCCATAGTATTTTCAGCGCTAAAGCAGTTGACGCTATTTTCAAAATATTGTTAAATTGTTTTCTAGTGTTATTTAGTGTGCGCCAGTGTTATTTTGTACAGGAAAGTTTATTTAGCGATAAGTTTATATTATGCCATTTATGGTATTACCTCTTTGGACTCTAAAAACACTATGATTCAAAGTACCTCTACCGCGCCCGTCCTATAATGTAGCTTTATTAAAAAACGAGGCCAGTTTCTAAGAGCTATTTTGTGACGTATACGACCCTTATCAGGCGGGCCCATTAGCAGGTTGTAATGCAGGCTTTTGTTTGTGGATTTGGGACCAAGGATTTATGAACGTGTGGCGATTCTATGGAACCCTTTAAGGACCTCTGACCCTCGTTACGTTGGGCTTAATTGGGCGTTAATGATTGATACTTGATATCATTGTAAACAGGTGATAATAATGGCTATCTTGTTATGTTCAATGTTAATGATTAACAACAATAAAAGAATGCACGATAAAGTACGAATCATCGTCTAGAATTGATTCAAAGCCAAACTTATCTTAGACGGCTTTTAAATAGCCAAAAGCCAATTACTACATCCAGTTGTTATTTTTGGTATCCAAACCTGGGTTTTGAAGTTATTAACGATAACTTATAATAAACTAGCGGCCCACCCCGGCTTCGCACGGGTAGACATTTATCAAATATTTTGTCTACCCGTGCGAAGCCGGGGCGGGCAGCTAGTATCATATATATATAGCCTTTGTTACTCACCTTTTTGAAATCAGTCCAGTAGTTTCGGACGCTATTCAATAAAAACATACACACAAAAATACAAACATTTCCTCTTTATAATATTAGTGTAGATTGTACTATTTAGCGGTACGGACCTACGGCGATACCTGATTTGACACTAATTTAGAAATATCAGTAACATAAATTCTCCTGAAAATTGCCTTAGTGCGATCGTCAATAATGAAAATCAAGGGGAGGCTAACATAAAACGCTAAATGTAAAAGGTTTAAATTGCTTTAGACTCAAAAGTTTAAAAGGTGTATCTTGATTTATAGAATTAACCAATAGCTATTGTCATTGTTTAAACTTACGGAGGATAAATTCAATTCTTATTTTTTTATGCTGCGCTAAAAATAATTTTTTTCGCCAGGAATTTGCAGTTTTTTTCTTCTATTCTACTGGCAGGTTTAAATTTGTAAAATGAAATCGGCGAAAAAAAGCTTTCGGTTAAAAAACATTCATGTATAATTTTATTTTAAGTTAATAAAAAGTTATTTGGTTTATGTTTTTAATTGTGAACGTACCTACTTTGTCATTACACATAAATTAAAGTGAAGCCTTTCAAAAGACTGCGTACGATCGATGTTCAATAGAGTATGATAGTTAAAGGCCTATAGAATTTAATGTGAGTATATGTTTGTTTCAGACCGGAAAACACTTTCATCGGACATCCCTTCTCATCAAAGCTTTCAATCACAAGTTCAGGCTAGACCTAGAGCTTAACACGTGAGTACTATTTCTTATATACATTTCAAAGATTTTTTTTTAACAATAATTCGTAATTTTCTAACGTAAACCCGTAAACTAATTTATAATTTTGGTCACAATCTTGGAATATTAAGTTTTAGTTATTTTTTATTAATAAGTTTAGGTATCACGAGGGAGTGAAGAAAGCGCTTACATCAGCGCCATCCTAAATTAATTGATTAGACGGGAAATACAAAACATTGTCGATAAAAAAGAAAATAAACAGCTACTTACTAGAACACGTTTATTATAAAAAACATTGTTGTGGTCTCGAGGTTTCTCACGTTATTTTAATTAAACGTTGTATTCCTCAGAATCCACCGACAAATCATGATTTAAACATGCGCAAAGAAAAGTTCGAATAATCCCAAACAGAAAAAGATCGGTAATAATATCTCGAGAACTTAAACCGTCTCTTTCTAACAGTGTTTACATGAATATCTATCTCGCTCTCGATCAACTTGTTCCCTGGCCTTTTATATTTTATTTATAGTGTAACCTCAGAACAAGTAGAAAGGTGGATGGAACTTCGCGAACAACTAAGATAGGCGGTATTTTAGACATGTAGTAACGTTGTATTCGTTGTAGGTGGGCGCGTGTATTTGTTTTTTATATATCTTTTTTGGCACACAAGCATACGGCCCACCTGATGGTAAGCAGTTACCGTAGCCTATAGCCACTAGCAATACCAGGGGTATCACTAACGGGTTGCCAACCATGTTGTTGATGAGGACTCACTGTGCTAGCAGCATTACTACTAGCCCAGCGTATCCTCGCTGAGCGCTGGCAACCTTACTTACCGCAGAAACACAACACCACACCAGGTAGTGTTATTTCACTGCGGTCTTCTGTAAGGTGGAGATACAGTCCCCAGTCGGGGGGGCTACAATTTAAATGGGAAATCCCAAATCGCCCTACCGCTCAAGTTATATTTGTACTGTGTATATGAACACTGCTAGGCGTAGTTTAAACCGGCGTCACTTTGTTGTTCGTAAAGTTCCATCTATCCTTTTTATTTAATTTGAGGGTGTACCCAAAAACCGTTTAGAAAGTTTTAGCAGAAGTAGATTTGTTTGCTCCGGTGTCCCAATTGTGATGGCTCAGGGACTTGGATTTACCTATGAGATAAAGAGGGTTGTTTTTGCCCTCTTCAAGTATAAAGGTCACCTCTTCAACGATTTATTGAGCGGTTATTAAATTTGCCGAGTTTTGACTCGGTTCATTGACCTTGTTCAGTATTCCAGAATGTTAACGTAATTAGGTGGCTATTTTATGTGTGTGAAAAAAAAAATTCGATTAAAGGAAGAAAATGTAGGTATTTCAAAGATATTGTTTTTAAACTACATACGCATACCTCCACGCTGAGTCACTTTCAAAGTGAAATTACAATCTTGTATGCTTTTAATAGTTATAAGATAAAAATGTATGATCCTCAGCGAGCTGCGGCAACCGTGTGGCGTGAAACGTTGCCTGCTATTCTAGCGACACAAATCCTTAGAAAATCAACTTTCAACAGCGTATTCCTATCGCTTTCAACTATTATTGTATGGGAAAATGACCAGCGTCGCGCCGGCGAGAAATTTGAAACAAAAAATCGCATGTTTTTTTTTACATTTTGAGAATTTTTCTTGCTGAAGATATCAAATTTCCGCGTACCATTATACTGTACCAGTTAGTATTGTTTTGACGTTTTTAAAAGTGTATTTACTGCTATACATTGAATACGTCACATCCGCAGGATGTTTACTGACTTCCGCAGGAAATCACTAAAGTCTCGACAGAAGTAGTTATTACACAATATTCAATTTTATTCCGAATCCAGGAAGGACTGCGATACGGGATATCCTTTTATTGGACAAATTGTACTTAAATTATTCAAGGATTATTCGATATACCGTTCCTTTACATAGTAACTTAATTTTACATGTTTCAATAATGTTATGGTTATCTGATTTATTTATTTTGACTTTATACACATAATATACTCCGTTTTAGTTCGTTGTGATTTAATTTTGAATTAATGGCCAAGATTTTGACGTCATTATAAAAAGTTACATTTATACCCCCGAAATTCGTCAGTTTTCATATTTCTATATAATAAGTAAGCAGTTGATGAATGAGAAACATCTATACGACTAATTGGAACACGAAAACTGCTTAAAGTTATATGAATACACCTTTACAACCTGAAGAAAATTAAGTTGAAATATGTCACCAGCACGCAAATTACTTTCCACGTTTATAGTCCAGCGCAATGGAACAGCCCGCCGCAGAATTAATAAACCCGAATGCTGAATATGAGAAACGGCCTCAATACGAAACCGCGACACACAATGACGACTGAAAACAATCGCAGTGACAACATAACGCCCGTGTAAAAAGTTGAGGATCCGGGGCAAAGAAACGAGTGTGATTGTTGAAAAATACGCATCTGAGAGAACTTTAATCGTGAGCCGAAAAACATGTACGTTTTAATTTGGACTAGCTGTGCCCGGGACTTCGTATGCGTGGAATGTATTTTTGACGTTGACAGCTAATTAATCGTTTGATTTCTCAACGTGTATAACTTTTTTATTTATAATTTTATTGAACTATATAACACTATATATAAATTGAAGTCTACCACAATTCAGTAGTGAAAACCGCAACCAAATCACTTAGGCCGCTGCTGAGATTATCGCGCACAAACGCACAGTTAAACAGACAAAAATCTAACTATCGAATCGAAGTTTCAGGTTCTCTTGCGGATCACCGCAAAAAGCCTTTATCAAAAGGCTACCAATAATATCTTTCTCATAATATATATAATATATAATATATCTACCATTTACAGAGTACAGACACCGAACACTTACATGTTTATTATTAGTAGGTATACATATACCTACTAATTTTTATATACTACATTTTAATACTATACATAATCAATATACATATATTGATTCGTCAGTATTAAAATATATAAATATTAAGGCGCCTTCAATGGCACTTCTTCTAACATCCACTATATTACTTTTTTCGTAAAAGATCCCTTTTCTGTCTACAATTAAAATTAAGTGAGACATCGTTTACATGGTATCGCATTTTTATTGGAACAAAAGCTTGGATATTTACTTGGGTGCGGAGCAAGCGTTTGTTTGCGCTGCTTTTAATGAAGTTTTCGCCAAGCGGGCTGTAGCGAGAGTGTGCTGTGGTGTAAAGGACACGATTTAAGCGGAAATATAGTACAGGTCAAAAACCAATAGAAAAGATAGTACACCAGTAAGAAAGCCAACAAAGGATAGCGTTAGCAAGTCTATCATCTTTTAAGCAAAGAAGAAAAGATACATACTGACGATCCTAGAACCTCCTCCTTTTTCAAGTCGGTTAAAATGAATTTTGCCCAGACACACAAAATGTGATTTAGAGGTGCAGTTTGAAAGCAGGCCTTCATGAGCTATAAACAAGGAACTTTAATTAAACCAAACGCGATGCGTAATCCATGCGGATTGTTTTTGGCAAAAATGGTTATTTGTGTCGTGTTTTTTTAGACTTTAATTACTCTTCAGAGAGTTATTCAGGGTACGTTTCCCGGAAATCCCGGAAAAATGTTTCCCCACAGTACTTAAAACAAATGTGTTAAAAAGATTTTTAATACGAACTTTTATTCGTTCATTAGCCCTTTCATATGATACTAGCTGCCCGCCCCGGCTTCGCAAGGGTAGACATTAGTTTCGGAGCAAAGACATTTATCAAATAATTTGTCCACCCGTGCGTAGCCGGGGCGCCAGCTAGTATAATATAGCCTATGTTACTCAGTGATAATGTAGCTTTAAACGGTGAAAGAATTTTTGAAATCGGTCCAGTAGTTTCGGAGCCTATTTAATACAAACCCACAAATATACAAAAATACAAACATACATACAAATCTTTCCTCTTTATAATATTAAGTGTAGCTGTTGCTATTAGTGTAGATGTCATAAGGGTCACTTAGGAAATTATAAATGTCTGTTCTGTTACCGTAAAATGACAGCATTGATGAACATAAACCAAACGCATATGCCAAATTACTAAATCTAGGAATTGGGTCAAATTTAACTTGCAAGATTTAATTACACACAGCGGACAGTTAAAACTAAATTTTATCTTGTAAAAAGTATTTTTGTCCCAAATGCAAGCAAAAATATTTATGGACAAAACTAGTCCTTAATATAACACTTAGCAAAACCACAGGTTCAGTGACCCTCTTTTGTTTGAACCAGCCCCTAACTCGGGCGAGAGTCTAGTGCAGTAGGTGGCAGCGAACTGAAGGGCTTAGAATTTGAGCTTCCAATTGGAAAATGACGGGAAGCTTGTTACTGACACAATGGATTGGGGCCCACTATTCAACTATAAATTACCTAGCTACTGAAGTCTCGGTAATCTACTCACAAAGGAAGTTCAGAAAATCAAAGGCAAACTTCTACACTATGATCAAATGTATCTTGGCATTGTCATCTAATTTATGAGAACACCGTTGGTCTGGTGGTTTGTAAAACTAAACTAGGTGTAGCGGATTCGATTCCCGTCAACGGAAGTATTTATGTGATCAATATTTCGGTTTGCCTTGAGTGTTTGTTCGTATTTACGAATAAATAGTATTTTAGATTTAAAAATCAAAACCATAAAAATCGTTTATTCAGTTTAGGCCCTAATAAGGCACTTATGAAGGTCTAAATTACCACCGGTTCGGAAAAAAGCCACCTGAGAAGAATTTCTATCTGTTCTGGTACCCATAGTACAAGCTTTGCTTAGTTTGGTAGCACGACTAAATTTTATTAAATAAAAGACTTTATATAAGTAAATATTAATATAATAATAACAAAATAACCATTTTAAGGAAGCCTTGATCCCAGATGAGGCCGTATTAAAGTCAACAGGTACTAAATGATTATCTTCTTACATACACTTAGGTTCTTTAGGAAGGGTTTGAAGATGCCTGGTCGGCAACGAGGGGTGGGCATTTACGTGTTGCATTATGGCACGATCATCACTATTCGGCTGTCCATTAGCTTGTTTGCCATCTTACTGGTATAATAAATATGTAATTACATATATGAATTTAAAAGTCCTAAGACCACAATAAAACAAAACTAGTAATGTGCTAATGACGAATCTGAAGGGAAAATTATAAAGATGAGATTATTCTGTTAAGAGCTGTCATAATAAAATGCCAGAGTGCAGTTTTGAACCTTAACCCGTAACGCTTAAAGTCACAACTTAATCCCAGAAAAATGTATAATCCGGCTCTTTCTGCGATGCTCGCGTAAAGGGATGTGACATAATTTATTCCTAAAGAACGTTTGGTAGGGTTATTTACTGTCATCCGGGGTGGAGACGTCTGAAATACATAGTGCGGGGGAGACACTTTACGCGTTAAGGAAATAATAAATAAACCCCGTGAAATGTTATCACCGGTTGCCCTGGAATTATTTTTCCACTGGTCGGGATATTTTTGGCATTTTTGCCGTTGAAGTGTTGGCTGGTAACCAAAATTTATTGGCTTAGAAAGTATCACCTCTATGAAATTATTCATAATTGTAAATATATTGTGGGTTAGCTTCTCGCATAATATCAAACTACCTGATCAAAATCATTCGGGTTCGTTTGTGACTGTTATAAAACAGTAAAACAGATTATGTCCACATTAAATTTTTAAATGCAAAAAAAGACAGAGCACTGAGTTTCTTGCCGGTTCTTCTCAGGTGGCTTTTTTTCCGAACCGGTGGTAATTTAGACCTTCATAAGAGCCTTATTAGGGCCTAAACTGAATAAATGATTTTTGATTTTGATTAGCTTAGTGAACCTTATACTCTTAACGAACGAACAGATATATGTCAATAGAAGTTATTAATAATAATGATAATGTTTGGACATTATCACACAACGCCATCTGGCCCCAACATAAGCAAAGCTTATACTATTGGAACGAGCAGCTGATATAATACTTATATACTTTTTTTTGTAAATACATACTTATAATACATACCAAACACCCACACGCAAGGCAAATATATTTTTCACATAAATGTTTGCCCCGGCGGGAATCGAACCCACGACGACTAGGTCTCGTCTCGCGTAGCAGTCAGATGTACTAACCACTGAATCCCGAGGTCCCAAATATTTATATCAGTTATTTAAAGATCTATATTCCTCAGGATAGTTCTCTTGTATGTTTTCCATCATCATATTTTTTTATAAACCTAACCCTATATAATTGAATGCTTACTACAATTTCCCCTAAACCCCGGACTAGGGCTTGTTTACCAACAATACGACGTTTCCCCAGCCATTTCCATTTCTAAGCAAAATACTTATAATCCTTACCCTCTAAGAGATAAGAGGTTAACATTAATTTGGATTCATCTCATTACGGCGACCCGAGAAGCACTCGCACAAAATAAATTATGAACGTTGCCACTCAAGGCAAATGCTTTATTATTATAAATATTCAAGTATTTTTTCCCTTTTTACATTTGCTGGATCTTATTCTTGACACTGAAGTCCACATTTAGTGGCTATCAGTTGTATTTTTAATTATTAAATTTATGAGTGTCTTATTCTAGGCACGTTGTTTACCTGTCGTCCAGTTTAACTTATGTAGTGATATAAAGCTTCGTTATTTCCCGTGGGCTTTCCAATTTAAATTGGAGCCGTCTGACTGGGGACTGTACCTCCACCTTACAGAAGACCGCAGTGAAATAACACTACTTGATTTAGTGTTGTGTTTCTGCTGTAAGTAAGGTTCCCAGTGCTCCACGAGGATACGCTGAGCTCGTTACTACTGGCTACCTTACCTACCTACTAACTAGCATAGTAATGCTGCTAGCAACACGTTAGTGATACCACTAGTATTAAAAGCGGCTATAGGCTACCGTGACTTTTTACCATCAGGAGGGCCGTGTGCTTGTGTGCCACCTTCGTGATATAAAAAATATTGTTTTTTATTTGATACTCATTTACTAAGAAAGAGTCTAGTGATTCCTCTGATATCCGAAGGGTATATAGGCTGCTACGGTGGCACCTTACCTCCAAGCAGCCATTAAGCTTGCAATCTCTGTGCTATAAAAAAATACAATTACAATTGTTACGAGATTTCAGACAGTTCATTGGATAACACATCTCAGGGTGACTGTTAAAGCTAACTAGCAAAATAAAACCGGCTTAGATATAAAATAAACCTTAAAACCGAATAGCAAATTAAAGAGTCATCGCTCCACGTCGACAATGCACTTTGTAATTGTCAGTGAGATAATTGAACGAGTGAATGGATGAATGAAACGGGCACCAGAACAGTTGAAATAAAATACAATCGGGATTTTGAGGTAGGTTGTATAGTTCGTTAACAGAGACTATATAGATATATAGTCTGGTACTGTAGGTATGGATTACATTCCCGAAAGAGCGAATGGTTTTCTAAAAGGAGTTCAGCATGGGGTGCTTGAAGAAGGGTGTGAAGAGATTTTTGGAGGGTCGGCCACGCGCAAGTTATAGGTGTTGCAAGCGTCCATAGGCTACGGTAAACGCTTTCCATCAGGCGGATTGTATGCTTGTTTGACACCTAAGTGGTATAAAAAATATCAGAAAAACATTTTGTGTTTTTAAGACTGTGTAATCAATATAATTACACGATTGAACACATCTAAGTACAGATAGTTTGTATTTGGGTAGGCAGTACATATTCTGGAGAAGTTTTTAGAATTATCTTATATACTCATAATAAATTACAAGACTCACTTTATGGAGACTTTTGTCTTACAGTAGCTTGGAAAATAATTTTAGAGTACGATGAGACCAACCCGATGAAAGCAACTAGTATTTTATTACGTACTAGCGGCCCGCCCCGGCTTCGCACGGGTAGACATTGATATCAAATATTTTGTCTATCCGTGCAAAGCCGGGGCGGGCAGCTAGCCTATGTTACTCATTGATAGTGTAGCTTTCTAACGGTTTTTTTAAATCGGTTCAGTAGTTTCGGAGCCTATAGACATTTATCAAATATTTTGTCTACCCGAGCGAAGCCGGGGCGGGCAGCTAGTATAATATATAGCCTATGTTACTCAGTGATGATGTAGCTTTCTAATGAAAAAAAAAATTATAATCGGTCCAGTACTTTTTGAGTTTATTCGTTACGTACAAAAATACAAATCTTTCCTCTTAATATTATTTATTACGTATAATGTCTGTTTTGTCGCAAAATTGCATTCGAATGCAACCAGTCATTAATATTTAATGTACCGACGCTGCGATGACATTGCATTCATTTTTCATGATTAATAATTTTACGGACTAGGTGTATTTGAGCCATTCATTTTATTTGTCTAATTGTTTAAATGGTGGCATTTTATATAGTACTAGCGGCTCGCCCCGGATCCGCACCGGTAGACATTTGTCAAATATTTTGTCTACCCGTGCGAAGCCGGGGTGGGCAGCTAGTATAATTTATAGCCTATGATACTGAGTGATAATGTGGCTTTCTAACGGTGAATTAATGTTTGAAAACGGTCCAGTAGTTTCGGAGCCTATTCAATACAAACCCACTATAATACAAATCTTTCCTCTTTATAAAATTAGTATAGAAGTATAGATATAGACTGTGCCCGCGACTTCGTACGCGTGGATTCAGATTTTTGTGCGGAGCCATGATTATTTTTACAAAAAGAATCGTAAGAGTTTTTTTGATGTTCTATGATTATTGAATGAATATGAACGAGTCAATGAGTCTTCAAAAGTATATTCAAGATTCTGTCAAAAACGGCTTCGTATGAAATCTAAATATATAATTATTTTAATTTATATTCATATTTAATGGGTTTTCAAACATAATATATCAAATAGGGATTAAAAAAGTATGTACTTTAATTATATCGTCATAATGTATCTGATTTGGGGAAAAAAGCAGCTACTTCGACACCACAATACAATGAAATATCTACCTCAGTCAAACGATGTCAAACGTTTCAAGCATATTACACCAAAAATCGGCAACGTACGAGCAATTATGCAAATTTTCCTCGATAAAAGCGATACTATCGGTTGTCGTGCGATTGAAACGTCCGATTTTATCGATGCAAAAGTGGAAAATTAAATTAATGGCTGCATTTAAATTTAAGGGCATGTACTCGGCAGATTCAATGATTTGTGATCCGCGCCGGTTGTTCACCACAACGTTACCTTTCATGACGGTAAGTGATCGCACAGAAAGCTTGTGCCGCGTGGATATAGGTCAAAATAACCGGGAATTCTCTCTTAAAGTATCAGCAGTTGAAAACAAAGTTGTCATTCGGACAGTAATTTTTATATTCGGACTAGCTATCCCGACAGTCGGTGCCTTATATTAGCTACTAGCTTCCCCACGACGAGGCAGAGGTGTTCCAACACCCACTTTCCACCGAAGATAATTTGGTGCCAACGTGACAGATGGTGGTGGAAAGGCACTATATGCGTTTTTAAATTTCTTCTCAGACGTATACAGGTTTCCTCACGATGTTTTCCTTCACCGTTAAGCTCGTGGTGCGACTTATCACTGAACTTAGAAAAACTCATTGGTACAGATCGGTGGGATTGGAACTTACGGCGCTAGAATAAGCAGGCAACGCTTCATACCACAAGGCCACCACGGCTCTTACAAGTACTAACATTCTTAAAAAAACCTCGTAAATAATATGAGTGCTTTGACTTAACAGAATAATTTTAAATTGTACTCGAATACGATGTGCTCGTAACGTATGTACTTAATATCGATTTAATGAGAGATTCGGTTATAAAACACATATACCTGATAAACTCCAATAAAAATGAATTATGAAACAAAGCACTCATATAATCGAAAGGATCTTATTCGATTTATGTACTTCCCATTAATACACATTGTACGGCGGATTAACGATAAATCGAATTACATTGCCGTAATAATCGATTCGGTATCCAATAATCGGTTTTGTAGCGTTTGTATTTCGTTTCTTATTTATATGAATAATAGCTTTTGGCCGAGACTTCGCCAGCATAGTATTCAAAATTTAAATCAAAAACACATCTATTCGGTTTAGGCCCTAGTAAGATTCTTATTAAGGTCTAAACTATCACCGGTTCGGAAAAAAGGCCACCTGAGAAGAACCAGCAAGAATGTCAGTGCTCTGTCTTTTTATTACGATTGTAGTCTAAGGACAGTGTAACTTTTCATTAGCGAGGTGTGACAAATTATGGCACGACCGGCTCTTCAGTTCGCACTAAGAGTTTGCCCACCGGCTCATTTTCATCAAATCAGTGTTCTGCAAAATTTTGAGGGACGATCATATTTTTTTTTAAACATTATTGCTCAACAGTTTTGCTGCAGTTTTTCGTTTTGACTGTACTTTCATGGCGTTGAAGATAAAAACTGTGTCTTAATTTGTGGTTCTATTATACCCCTCAGAATAATGGTTAATAATAACGGGAACCTTTGGAACCGGGACTGCGGTCCCAAAAGCTCTTACATTTTTTATACCACTAAGGTGGCACACGAGCATACGGCCCACATGATGGTAAGTAGTCACCGTAGCCTATAGGCGCTAGCAAAACCAAGGAGATCACTAACGAGTTACCAACACTTGTTGAGAAGTCACTGTGCTAGCAGCATTAAAACTAGCGCAGCGTATCCTCGTGGAGTACTGGAAACCTTACTTACCGCCGAAATACAACACTACATATACGAGTAAGTAGTGTTGTTTCACTGCGGTCTGTAAGGTGCAGATACTTCTCTTTTGCGTGTTCTATACATTTTATTCATCAATATTGCATTCGTACCCGCCAGTCCGAGTACCTACCTTTTACCTTTCCATCATTGTTAATTTGATCAACAAAGTTAAACTTCTATATCTAACTTTAAGTTGCTAATAATAAAGTTCAGTTTCCTCCAATCAATTTCCTGCTTATTTCGCCCCGGAAGTAAAACCTCCTACACCCTCCATCTACATATATGTAGGTATGAGGTTCATAATTTAGAATATTCCATTTTCCGCTGTAATTGGCTTATCAAAAGTTGTTCCACAGTTTACAATTATTGACCTCAATACACACTGGAGTTTTGTCCGTCTCTTTCTAACCTACTGCAATGTTTACGGACCCTCTGTCGGGATCAGACGGACAAAAGTTTAATTGCGTGTTTAAAATTATTTGAGGCAAATATTAATGTGTTCGAGCATTATGTTTGACGTTATGAGATTACTTACTTTTCCCGCGGCTTTGTCCGCCTGGTTCTAGATGGAGATAATACCTAAGTCATTCTCCAGGTTATAATCTATCTCATTACGATGCGTCCAGCCGTTTAGTCGTGAAAAGGTAGCGAACTAACAAAAACAAAAAGAGGTACTTGCGCTTTTTTAATATAATTAGTATGAATTTTACATGTACCTTATATGAGATATCTCGTATTTTTTTTCTTACAAATGAGTATCAATGTAGGTAATGAGGTCAATGTATAAACTGTTATGGATTTGGTTATAACCACTTGTTAACGGTTTGAAAAAACGCACCCCAGTTTTGACCTCAGATACCCGCGCTCCAGTCTATTCTGTATACAATTTCCAGCGCGTTTCAATCACAATGACGTCATTTTTAGATCAAAATGAAATTGGTTGCCAAAACGGGATTTGTTAAATGTGTTTTTTTATGCTAATACGTAGGAGTAAGGCGGTGTGGATAAACTAACGAATGAGAGCTTTATTTGAAACTAGCTGTTTCCCCACGACTTCGCCCGCGTATCAATACAATATATAGCCTATGTTACTCAGTGATAATTTAGCTTTCTAACGGTGAAAGAATTTTTGAAATCGGTCCAGTAGTCTCGGAGCCTATTCAATACAAACCCACAAAAATACAAATCTTTCCTCTTTATAATATTAGTGTAGATTAAGAAAAAAACATTTGATTCACTTGAAATAAAAACTGCTTGATAATATGTGTTTTCTTTTTCTGAGTGGCCAGTTACTTATTAATTTATTTTAACATGTGGTTTTCATACCGAGAAACCACAGAACGAGCAAAACCAACACGGTGGTGTAAAAAAGCTATATTTTATCCAATGTTATTGTCACAGATTTCAACCAAGCGTTCAACGTCGGTTGACCTAATTTTATGGGCTTAATGCACATCCACGCTCTGAGCGATTAGGCCGATCATTGTTGACCAAGCACTAAGCTTTGGAACCACTTTACGTTTTGGTTTATCCCATATTTGAGGAGCTGGTTTAAAATTACCACATGTTCATAATTGTATGCCCCAGTAAGTATCATTTAGGCCGTAAGCTAAGGATAATTTATATACAGCATGATCAACATTCCTAACCAACCCTATTATAAAGATTTAGCTGTCTGTAAATAGTTTGCATTGCTATATTTTCTAAATAAAAAAAGCAAATGTACTTTTACAAACTTAATATTTGCGGGTGGTGCAATAACCATGTCAAGGGATCGAACGGCAAAGTTAAGCTTGTCGTTTAACTTAGTTTGTTTTTATTACGAAACCCTCGGCGTGCAAGTCCAATTCGCACTTGTCCATTTCTTTTTATTTTTATCTCCTAATATTGATCACAATAACATTTACTTCATGCAGTCTCAGTAGTAAGTATACCAATCAGGGTATTCTGTTTATTTTATGCCTACAGACAAATTTAAACTGTGGTAAAGTAGACCTTCATAAGTGCGTTATAAGGGCCTAAACTGAATAAATGATTTCTGATATTAATTTTGAAAAATTTAAATGGAAAATTATGATATGAAGTAATTTATTTGCAGATCGGTATATGTAGCCTGTTGAACAAAGCAAATACATTGTATAAGAGTTGTTTTCCCTACAATTCCTTAAGATATTAAAACATTAGAAGCATTCCTTAGGGGAATATTTTGAGTAAGATTTTACACTCGACTCAATAATAACTCGACAAGGAAAATCCTTAAAATCACCCGCCTTATTAACCCAATGTTTTTCGAGAGTGAAGTTACGACGAAGTTTCCAAAAGTTTATTTGATGTAAGAAAATAAAGGAAAGTTTGATGCGCAACTTCGGATTCAGAAACGGGAGCTGTTTTTTTAATAAATGTATTCAGTGATTGATGGCCCCTGTGTCGCATGGGATCAACATTCTGTATGAATTTGATAGAAAGACTAAACCTAATCTGCGGACGAAAAAAAATAAACAAGGTAGACATTTCTTTATTCATTTTATATTCTATTATTCTATAGCCGTGGTGGCCTTGTGGTTGAAGCAAAAGCATATGATGGGTCCAGGTTCAAACCTCTGTAGTACGAGTATCAATGAGTTTTTCTAAGCTTAAGTACAGTGATTAATCGCACCATGAGCTTCAAAAGAGAGGTAGGGCGAATTGGGATCTCCCGTGGATTTTCTCATTGTAATTGGTGCTTTACAGAAGACCGCAGTGAAATAATACTACTTTGATGTAGACTGTAGTGTTGTGTTTCTGCGGTAAGTAAGGTTGCCAGTGCTCCACGAGGATACGCTAGTAGTAATGCTAGTAGTAATGCTGTTCTCATACTCGTCAACTTTTTAGTGATATCACCGGTATTGCTAGCGACTTTAAGCTACGGTGACTGCTTACCATCAGATGGACCGTATACTTGTGTAACTTTACCTTTGAGGTATAAAAAAAAGGGGGATTGTCAGATGTTACTCCTCTGCCTACCCCTTCGGTGACTTCCAATAAGGGATGAAGACTAAAAAGGGATTTAGGCTTATTATCTCCTTTCCATAAATATTAACAGCACCCTTAAAGTACGCTTATCAACGACAAACAATATATTTGAAATATGTGACGCCATAAGTGGAATTTTGATATAAGCCGTTCCGTCTGAGTTGGCCCCACGGTGGGCGCCAAATAACGTTAAGTGCGGCTCACGCATTCTCGAATGGTTTGATTCAATTTGCCTCTTAAAGAATTTACCTCAATCTGCCTTTGGGGACATCGTCATTTTGTATTTAAAATGGGGTGTTGAATATTTTGCTAGGAATGAGCTAAAGATTTTTTTCCGCAGTTAGTTTATTGTCACAATCTAGTTTATATACATTTATAATATGACATAAATTGAAATTTATGTGCCGCCATAAGAAACTAAACGAGGCTATAAAAAGTTTGGACATTAATCAAACTGAGTGCCAAACTTTCAATTGATTTGTAACAAATTTGAATGAAAATAAACACTTTTTAAATATCACGGTTATCATTCTTTTTCCGGGAGATCACAAAAAGGCCAAACCGTGGTAAAGCAGATTTATTAGTAGATATATAATTTGATTTTTTGATGAATAGGTATGATATTAAAGCAATTTATCTAAAGGATAGAAGATAGAATCAGAATTGCTATCCAGCGTGGCAATACTGCCAGCATTCTTGGCACGCTTCCGCATTATTCTGGTTTGGGGCAGATCTTTTATCTATAAGTAGGTAGGTTAAGTTCTGCTTTTGTATATAGCTTAATCTGTTTTGAATAAATGTATATATAATAATAATAATAATGTTTGTACATTATCACACAGCGCCATCTGGCCCCAAACTAAGCAAAGCTTGTACTATGGGAACCAGTAGCCGATATAATACTTGTATACTTTTTTTTTGTCGTAAATACATTCTTATAATACATACCAAACGCCCAGACGCAAGACAAACATATTTGTCACATAAATGTTTGCCCCGGCGGGAATCGAACCCGCGACCTCTAGCGTAGCAGTCAGATGTACTAACCACTAGACCAGCGGTCTCGTCGTATATATCTACCATATATTATTAGTATGATATTATTATGATAAGTAACATATAAGTTGGAATATCTGACGTCCACTGTTGAAGGTAATACATTAGTCCGCTTTAATTAACCCAATATATAGATCTGTATATTCCGTAATAATCATTTAATGTGTTGTCAGTAGCTGTTTTGTTTTGTTGGTCATTAATTATTTTTGTTTTCTTTCTTAAATGGGACGAATAAAAGTTTCAATGTCATGATATTACGCTCTCAGCCGACTCAGCCAAGTTTGTAAGAAACAGTTTCAAAAATAATGTTTCTCATTTATCCCTACTGAGAGTTTATTGTTGTGTGAATTTTTATATTTTGAATATCACAAATTATCTCCATTATGATAAGTAGAATACTTTTGAATAGTTTATTCATGTATTTTATTTTAATTTATTATTAATATTAATTATTTAACAGCTAACTTAGTTTAATTTATAATCGTAAAACAAGGTGTTATTAATTGATATATTTCTATTTTGTATTTTTTGACAGTGAAGGTTACTTCAAGGTGTTAACCTTAAGTGATATTGAATATTAGTCTGCCCGAGTCTACAACTGAATATTTTAACCATTATTATATATTTAATGTTTATTACTTAATTGCCGTCATTTTAGACATATAAGCGAATCAATTTACTCAAACTGCACACGTACCACACACAACAAAAATATCACACACGCATCAGTGGGCTAATTGCATATGAGGGTTGCACGACGGTAAGATTCTGAAGATATTTTAGAAAAAACGAGCAAAATGAATTTACATTTGTAGCCAAAACCACCATTTGTATTTTTTTGCAACTGTCATACAGAATAGGGAAAGGCTGACTAGTGAGCGTAACGTAACAAATAGCAATATGGTTCAAACTAAAATAATTAGCGAGGTTGACAAGTTTGGCATGTCGTAGTCGGGAGGGTAACAAGCTAATTTATGTGGAGACTGTGTAAACGGTTGAGAAGCACCTTGTTTCAAACGCGACTCCATTTATTAAGGCGTTTATACCAGTTTACCGCAGTATAAACCGGCGTGAACCGGCTCCGGCCGGATAAGTTTGGCTCAGTGTGTATTGGGGCTCATGTTGGGGAGATAATATTATCCTTTGAAAGTCCATGAATAGCATTCCAATTATATAAACCACAGTTTGTGTCAATAAGCAGGTACCTGCCTGATATTAAATTCACGTCACACGTAGTTAGTGCCGGCGTTACCCCCTCCCCCTAACGGGGGGGTAGTGGGGGCGCCAAAAGAAAAATCAAAAATACAAACTAATTAAGATGAGCTCTAAAACTTTCTAGCCCCGTGTCGTTGGCAGTGGTACAAAAATTTGAATTCCACAATTTTTTAAACTTAAATCCCTTCCTGTCCTACTTATATAAAAAAAATAGTTTGTAAGAATGGATGTTTGTTGCTCAATCACATAAAAACGGCTCAACGAATTTGTATGAAATTTACCACAAGTATATTTTATAATCTAGATTAACACATGGAATACTTTTAATTCAGGGAAAATGTTACATTCTAAGCTCAACGCGGACGAAGTCACGGGCAGAAGCTAGTGTATAATAAAAACGTAATTTGAGATAAAAATGAAACAGCAATATGCTCTACATATAAAATCAGGACTGACAGCAGCAGGCCCGAAAGATGTGGAACATACATCACGCAAGGCGTAGCGTAGCCTGATTTCGTTGTTACCTAGCACGTATTTCATGCGTTATTTTAAATATTGTACGATATGAGACGGGAGGATTGAACATGCGGGTGAAGGTATTATGTTTTGAAAGAAAATCCGGATTTCCTCGAGGTTCTGGAATATTTAAATTATATTTAATGTTGTTACTCAAAAGTATGGTCTATTTAACACAGATAAGTTTGTTATTAGTTTGAGACTATATTCTAACCATACAAAAATGTAAATTGAAGTGACATTATTCTCGTTAGTCAATTTATAAAGTCATATTTTTATTCAATCAAAAATTACTTACCTTTTATCATATGATAAAAATATTTGAATATTTATTGTTGGATGCTATTTACGTAGCCAATATTTGTAACAATTTAGTAGATATCTAGGTAGAGTATAATCTATGGATGCTTTTATCTGTCAAACACTCACCTGTCACAGAATCTTTGCAACTTTGACTGCGTTTTAATTAATCCAAAGGGTACTTATGTATGAAAATTGCTGTGGTTTTTATTCAAATCTATTTCTTTTTATTGAAACAGTCTGTACAAGTTGAACCGGCGCGCAAAATTATTTCCCCGCAAACGTCATCTGAAATAACCACTCCAGTAAGATAGTGATAATAACCGTGTACACCGGTTATGTGAACCGGAACAATTACGGTAATAGGTACGTGCTAATCGTAAATAACGTTACCGTAACCGACAACCGTTACCGATTGCCGTGATGTCTCGGTGAGTTATAGCGTGGGCTGGGGTGAAATGTATACGTCATAAAATGTAAATTATGGGATTTTTCGAATTCCCTGTAATCGAAAGCTTTAGGATGGGCGTGATTTTACCACCAACTTTATTGGTGTTTACTTGCTGTTACGTTTATTGTTGAGTACGCAACGTTGCTCTGTGCCGGTAGCAGGAACATTGTCGACAACGTTTTCGTATCGCCTTCGACTATTTTTGTATTGGATAATGAACAGCGCTGCGGCGGTGAAAAGTGGAACTAAAAATTAGTATGACAATTTTGACATTTCGCGAGTTACGTTTTCGAATACGTTGTCGACAATGTTCCTGCTACCGGCACTGATATAGGTTACAGGTTTGGTCATTTAATTACAAATTATAATAATATTACTTCACGCCGCCCCACACCCACTTCCACTGAAGATAATTTGGTGCAAACGTAACAGATGGTGAGTCCGTCGCCATCTCTTAGGCACTACATACGTCCTTGAGTTTCTTCTCAAACGTATGCAGGTTTTCACACGATATTTTCGCTCAAAGTAAGGCTTGTGGTGTGACTAATCACTTCAGTTAAGTTGGTGCTCATTGGTACAGACCGGTGGGATTCGAATTAGCGTCGCTGGAATAACAGACAAGGATTAATTTCTTTGTATATAACACAGTCATGGCCATCACAACTCTTAACTCTTTTATAATCATCATCGAGAACTGTACCTATGTATGATGTAGCCCGGGATTGTAATATGTTCCTATGTCTTTGTGACACAAAATATCTTCTATGAGAAGTGCTTAATGACAGATGTCACATTACCTTGCACCATTTTTTTGTAGCCGCGAAGGTTTTTTATATTTTGTTACTTTTTATTTTATTTGAATTCACTACCATTATTTGACAGCGTGCCTGAATAATTAAGAGACCACTCTAATACAAACATTATTGAATATTAAAAAGATTAAAACCATTCACAGAAGTGCTATCGAGCGCAGAATACTGTCAGTAGACTTGTGAGTTTTTGTTAATTTACTTAACACAAATTAATTTATCATGTTTTCATTAACCAATCAGTTTAATGTGAAGCTTTTAAGGATTATTTTAATCTATTAGTATGGTCTCTGTTTTCACTAGGCTTTTGTTTTTATTTCTCATTATATTTCTCCACAATAGGTACCTACCTTTTTCTTTTATTTTAGCTTGATGCAAGATTTATCGAATTTTATGTTTTTGCTTCAAGCAGACCATAATTTAAAAATTATAATATTTGACTACAATTTTATTTTCCACTGACGCCATCGCTGACAAATTGACATGTGACACGAGGGCGATAAACGAATTTTCTTCTAGAATGCCATGTATCTCTTCATTAAACTTCATCAATACTAATACAGTATAATGGTAGCCGTGAATAAATTACATTTAAACAGACGGTCTATCATCAGGTCATAATAGGAATTAATAATTTCATTTTTTATGAACGCGCGATTGATACCCCTGGTGCTACTAGCGTCCATAGGCTACAGTGACCGCTTACCATCAGACTGGCCATATGCTTGTTTAAAACGTATCGTATAAAAAAAAATACTTTCCTTCCATTGCCTGATTCGGATCCTTTGTGATAATCTCACCATGACATAATTTCAGAAATCAGTGAAGAGTATAATTCTCTGCAATACGTTGTGCTTATTTGAACTTCTACTCACAAATTAATTAACAAACCAAAAAACAAAAATAAAAAAACCTTACAAACCTCTGCAAAGCAGAACGTTCTAAATTCAAACGCCTATTGTTTTATTTTCAAACTTTTCTTTGCCGCAAGCACAAATCCCGCTTTTTAGTTTGCGGTAAACATTATTAAACGGAATGGAACAAGGTCCTTTTGCTGGTTTAGACATGGGTATATATTTTTTTGGTTTACTGAACGTTGTGTGATCAGGAAGATGTTTTTCATAAGTATATTGTAAAAAACGTAGGCAAAAATAAAGTACTCATGATTTTATACCAAATAATCAATCCTTAAATATAAAAGGCTTTGTCCTGAATGATTGACGGATCAACGCACAGCCTACACCGCTGATTGTAGAGACCTGAAACTTGGAGAGTGTGTTCTTTGTATAACGTAGCCTACGATAAGAAATTTTCGAAATTCTACCCCTAAGGTGGTGAAAAAGGGGGGCAATGTTTGTATAGGACGACGTGATTCCACTTGTGACTTGGTCCAATCTAATTACTTAAAAGTTTAACAGAATTGATCGTAGTATTTTATTGAAATTCATCCCCTAACAGGGTTAAAAAGGGGTAGAAAGTAAATCTTGCCGGTGATTTGCTTCGAAGTTGATATCAATACAAATAAATCAAAATCACTAAGGAGTATTTGGCAGGAAAAGGAATTAAGGCAATTCGACCGCTAAGGGGGGGGTAAAATAAGGGATGAAAGTTTGTTTGAAAATCCACCATTTTTAAAGTTAAGCCGATGAAAATAGTTGCGGGTAACAGCTATTATTTAATATAGATACATGTTGATTAATTCACTTTGCTATGCGTGCGAAGCCGCGGGCAAGAGCTAGTCTATACTAATATTATAAAGAGGAAAGATTTGTACTTTTGTGTGTGGGTATGTTTGTATTGAATAGGCTCCGAAACTATTGGAGCGATTTCAAAAAATCTTTCAGCGTACAAAAGTTACACTATCACTGAGTAGCATAGGCCATATATTATATTGCTACGCGGGCGAAGTCGCGGGCAAAAGCTGGTATAATATAAAATAATTTTCCTAATTCCGCTCCAATAAATAAATTACTAATAAGGAAAATTTCCGAGCGGAATATAGCAAATTAAATCATACTTCATAAAAATGAGTTTCCCCAAAGTAACGCCTGATTTTAATCAATGTAATTATTTACACGTGCGTAACGGCCACTGTTACTTCAGATGATAATACCAGAAACATCAAACTTGAATATTCCTATTCCTTCTTTTAATAATGTCAAAAGAGATAAGCTTACGCACAGCCCTTTCTGTCTTTGCGTGTACAACAAAAAACATTCATTCTAATTTGAGATATTTCTTTTACCAAGTATTTTTTCTCGTTGTTTTGATTTACGATGTAGGATATCAAAGTGTAGGATTATGATTAATCGATTCTGTGGCTTTGTTTCAGCAGACAATGGACTAATAGATTCTTGGACAATCTCGGGTATGATGGGTGGAGGGCTCTCGGAGCACTTTGGATATTTGAGTGTTTTTTCCATTTCTATTCGTGCTTCTAGCTTTGAATTAGTGGTTGAATGACGAATTCTGACGTTGTTAGAGCGGCAACCCCTCGCGAGCTTTGTTGTTCATTGAACGTATTATATCGTACGACAAAAGAAAATAAATATTCTTTATTCAAAATAAGGGATAATAAATTGGAACATTTATCGAACGTCGTTTTTATAAGATAAAGATCACCACTTCCAAATTCAAATATGACAGAAGATGAAACTGAAATTAACCAGTAAGTATATTTACTCTGTGGTAGGTAGCTCCGATCATTCGAATTTGGTCGATTACGAAAATACTGGGTTTTTTGGCGGGAATCAGGCAGATTCCCGCCAAAAAACTGGCTGGTTGGGATTATTTTCAGTGACAACATACTATTGAGAAACTTGATAGTTCTCAAACATTCGACACTGGTAAAAATTGTCCTTGAAGAGGATTGATTGCCATAAATAGGAAGAAGGAGATAACTACACATATCCTATCCTTATAACATAACATCTGGCCTTGGTTAGTCTGTCTAATCCGATAGTGCATTTACTTTCAGTCGGTTTGACCTCAAAGCCCGGTTGTCATGGCGACGTGTATTTAATTCGAGCGTGAATAATGCCGTCTCGGATCGTGTTGAAGTGTTGATATAGATGAGATAGGCTTCAGTGACGGTAGCAGGAATATTTTTCGATTACGTATTCGAATACGTAACTCGCGAAATGTCAAAGTTGTCATACTTAATTTTTAGTTCCACTTTTCACCGCCGCAGCGCTGTTCATTTTCCAATACAAAAATAGTCGAAGGCGATACGAAAACGCTGTTGACAATGTTCCTGCTACCGGCAATGATAACAGGAACATCTTTTAACTACGTACTTGAAAATTCGAAAAAAATGCAGTGTTCGTAGGCATTTTTAGTTCCACTTTTCGCCACCACGTAAGTGAAGTCAAACATGTAAATATGATAATATTTAAGTTGAATTTACCAGTTGCCACATTTAGATAATAATTAAAAAAAATATTTTATGACGTTTAAAACTCAGTGCAAGTACTTAGCCGCGTCGTCTCGATTAGCGAAGCTTTTGCAATATACCGTATATACCGTAAATTAAACGCGGTAGCGACCGCTTTGTTTACATATATAAATACGGTTAGCAGCGAGCATGGAGCGCCATTTCACTCTTGACTTGCACAACTCTATGTAAGTCGTGGTGGCCTTGTGGTTGAAGCAACGGCCTGTCATCAGATGCGCCCAGGTTCAAATCCCGGCCTGTACCAATGAGTTTTTCTGAGTTTAATTACAGTGATTAATCACACCATGAGCTAAAAAAAGAGTGGTAGGGTGTTATTGGGATCTCCCGTGGGTTTTCCCAGTAATATTGGAGCCGCCGGACTGGGAACTGTACATCTGCCTTACAGAATACCGCAGTGAAATAACACTACTTTGATTTAGTGTTGTGTTTCTGCGGTAAGTAATGTTGCCAGTGCTCCTCGACGATACGCTGGGCTAGTAATAATGCTGCCAGCAAAGTTAGTCCTCATCAACAACCTGGTTGGCAACTCATTTGGTGATCCCTGGTATTGCTAGCGGCTATAGGCTACAACGGCTATAGGTGGCTGCCGTATGCTTGTGTGCCACCTTAGTGGTATGAAAAATATACAGGCCTTAAATTTTGAATATTATTTAAAAATAACCAGTAATTCCAGCCCGTCTGATAGTCTCTGTAACCTATAGACGCCTACAATGTCAGCGCCGCGATAACATTATCACTAGCGCCTTGCTATGAATTAAGCTACCAGGGCAGCAAATCGTCAAGGAGCACTGGAGACCACACAACTAGTGAAACTACATCAGTACCAATTTGACTGCGATCTTCTGTACGGTAGAAGTACTGTCTCCAGACGGACGGCTCCAATTTTTACGCTTTACGGTCTATAAATCAGTGATGCTCGCAAGTAGTGGTGTAAGATTAATGTGTTCAGTAAATGCAAGCTCGGTTGTTTAGCAAATGCGAGCGCCGGTAAATATATTGTTCCTAGCCGTCCGCAGGTTTTCTGCTGTTGGCAAATTTGTAAAAAGCTGTTAGCTAGCGGCTTTAGTGAGTGGGCGATATGAGCTGCTTGTTTGTTTTTGTTACTAGTTTATGGAAATAAATTTTGTTAATGTTAAATGTTAATAAGCTATTTCGAACTGTCATCGATATACCTACCCCTTCACTTTTCACTTGTTTTCCAACCGACTCGATTTTGCATATTTCATATTTAGAGTTCTCTATATTGGTAGCCAAATCTTTTATTATTAGGAATATGTAAGGGTTCTGAGTTTGTTGGTAGGAAGTAATCTTTTGAATTACTGAACCGATTTTAAATTTTGTTACACCGATAGAAAGGTACAATATTCCTGAGTCACATAAACACTAATTATCTTGTTACACAAGCGAAATCGCGGTGAAAAACCTGGTTAATAATTTCACAAGCGTTGTTTTAATAATTCCCTGTATTTTCGTGATATCTATATTATCATCTGTTACTGTCAACCTTGGCTGTTATATGATTCCGAGCCTCTAGCGAAAATTCCAAATGTAGCTTTAACTAACTTTTAGAATTAACTCTTTGCAGATAAGACGACGTTCTGTTGTAAGTTTGTTCGTCAGCTTTTGATAATGTGCTCTGTTTTGTTTAAATTACCTGCGTAAGCATAGGTTAATTTTATGTATAACTAATGTGTCCCAATAAACCATGGTGTCAAATATTGGTGTCGATTCTGTTGTTCAAAATTCAGAGAACTGTGAAATTAGTTAAGTTTAGTAAATTGAACAACAGAATTGGCCAAACTGTATGTCCATAATCGATTTAGACGCATTGAGAGAAAAATGCGGGCAGCAAGTGGTCCTAAAGCGCTATCATTCGCTAGTTGTCAATCCTTGAACAGCTCTGTCACTTTCTCTCATTACTTACAATACGTACCAAACCAGATACATAGCAAGTACAAACATTCATCACTTTTTTTTGTCCTGGTGGCAATCAAATTCTTAAACCTAGCGTAGCAGCCAGGCTTACTAGCCACTAGACCTGTTTTGTCAAAAATACTCATTCATGTCGTCTATGTAAATTTTATTCCACTTCGTCTCTTAACGGCAATTTGTAAACCTCTTGAATCCAACATACGTCGTTACGGCACCCTAACTCGTAATGCAAGTTTACAAGTGTAAAAGTGACGTGAACCTCGCTAGATCCTTTACTTAATACTTCTTGTTTAATAAACAACATATTATGCGTGTTTATGAGCTATATGTCTTAGTAAGAAACTGCTGCTAGAGTTTTAAGAGCACTTAATAATGTGGTTGCAAGTAACCTAAAATCAGTTCAGTGCAAAAGGCTTATAGAGTGGTTTAAAAATAAGGACGTATATATGTCGGAACGCAGGTGCGGCGGGGGTATGACATCAGAACTGAAACGAGGGTTATAGCTAATACTTTAAACTCAAAATGATCTTTATTTGACTAGACAAGTACTTTCAAAACGTCAGAATCTACCACCGGTTCGGAAGGTTGTTTTTGCTGAGAAGAATCCGGCAAGAAACTCGGCAATTACTCTTTTAGGACCGAAAGGTCATAACCGATACAAAATAGCAATGTAACGTTAATTAAACATTAGCGATTTACACAATAAGAGGAAACCTCTCTCTAACTGATTATCTACTCGCGTAAACATCAGTGAAAGAAGCCAGTGACAGTTACCGTACTAGACAGTGGTCCGTGCACCGAGACGCAATCATTGGAAATGCGTGCCGATACAATAGCGCAGGCCTTTTTATAGGCGTCAGTAGGAAGGGGAACTCGGTAACGGAAAAGTACCGTCCGACGAAGCACGATGACGCTCGGTCCACGGGCCATTAGTGCCGCTTCGATGCTTTCTGCCATAACTATCACTGCCTGCGACATATATATATATTTATATATATATTTATACCACTAAGGTGGCAAACATGCATATGGCCCGCCTGATGGTAAGCGGTTACCGCAGCCTATGGACGCTTGCAACACTCGCGCGTTGCCGCCTTCAAAAATCTCTTCACACCCTTCTTGAAGAACCCCATGCTGTAATCCTTTGGGAAAACGGTAATATTGTCGGATGTTAAACTTTCAGGCAGTTTTCTTATGCTGCCTTATTGCACAAGATAAGGATAAAAAGGTTCCATAGTCAAGATTGATTATAAGGTTTTGAGTTTATTTTACAGTACCTGTGTAAAGTGTACATAGTTTGTGATTTATTACATTTTACGTCGCATTTTTATTTTCAACTTGTTGAAAAATATACCCATTACCATACACGTGCAAAAAATCTTAATCTAAAAAATTACCTACGACACTTACTTTTCTACCCCCAGCAAGTAAGGGAGTCGACATTTTTTTTTTACCACTAAATTGATACAGACCTACACGGCTCGGCTCACGGTTAGAGAGGTACGGATATTTGGGATTTCCTGTTAGTTTTCCCATCAAGATTTGAGCCGCCCGAGTGGGGACTGTACCTCCACTTTACAGAAGACCGCAGTCAAATAACACAAATTTTATGTAGTGTTGTGTTTATGCGGTAAGTAAGATACGCTGCGCTAGTAGTAATGCTGCTAGCACAATGAGCCCTCAACAACATGGATGGCAACCCGTTAGTGATACCCCTGGTATTGCTAGCGGCTAAAGGCTACGGTGGTTACTTACCTTCAGGTGGGCTTATGCTTGTGTGCCACTTTAGTAGTATAAAATAAAAAATGGTAAGCGGTTACCGTAAACCTTTTTACTATGCTTGGAAACAAAGGATATCACTGGCACCCCACATCTAATAAACCATGTTGCACTAAACGAGGTCATGGGAATATAAATATAGCCTAAACGAAACTCGAACCGCCGGAACGGACGGAAGCAAAGCTATAACTTTTAAAAAATAACCCCTCGCTATTTACATTCGGCGAGAAGTCGGCAGTCGGCCATTACCTAGCGTCGGGGCACGTGAAATATACGCGAGAAATAGTCACAAATGGTAAGCTTAAGCGGGAGCTGGCATCGAAGTACATTAATTCGTTTAACAAATATTTTTTTATCACTTTTTTGTATGATTTCAAATATTACAAATTGTAGCGGAGCGAAGCTACGTGGGATTTTTTAAATTCAATATATTTGTGTACGCAGTGAAACAGGAAACCATTGTATACATATAGTTCGTAAATAATATAATGGGAATTAAGACCTCTTAAGCGCAAATTATTCCGTATGTTTGTCTTGTATTGCCACCTTAGTGGTAAAGAAAATGAGCAAGCGCACGGGTCTAGAAAAAACTTCATACGCTGACATTCCGATTTAAATGCCGCTCACAAATCGCTTAATTTCATAACTTAACCCACCAATAGTCGATACGTATATTCCGTTATGCTGCAAAAGAATTTCGTTTGGTATTGTTTACCATGCTTGGCGTCGACTTTTAAAGCAGATAGTTCGAAAATATTGTATTCTGTCTTGGTATGACATGTCTTCCAATACATAGCATGACATTGTTCCCTGTATTTGTTATTCCTAGAATACATTCTCCATTTATGTACATAATAGCGGCCCGCCCGGCTTTGCACGGGTAGACATTTATCAAATATTTTGTCTACCCGTTTTTAGACGTTTCAGGCATTTTTTTATTTTTTTCTCTCCGTAAGAACCATCCTCGTACTTCAAGGAATATTCTAAAAAAAATATTAGCAAAATCGGTTCAGCTGCTCTCGAGATTTGCGCTTCGCATTTAGCGCATTTTTATATTATATATAGTGGAAGTTACTATTGCTAAATATGCCTTATGAACTTGATAAGGCTGCCTTACTTGACAAACTGAATGTTGTAAATAAATTATATAATTAATTAAATGGTAGTCCTTCGTGGTAGTATGTGACCGGCTACTCGTGTTCACGTAGCAGTGCTGGTAGTCAGAACATTTTTGGGCTACGTACTCCAAAACGTAACTCTCGAAATTGTCATACAAATTTTTAGTTCAACTGTTCACCGCCGCAGCGCTGTTCATTTTTCAATACAAAAATAGTCGAAGGCGATACGAAAACACTGTCGCAAATTATTTATGCTCGCACTACAGGTCTCCTTCCTTCATGGCTTTTCAAACCACTCGTGAAATAAAGAATGCCTTACTCACTCACTAATGAAACTCAAAACCACCTCCTTTATGACTTCTAAACAAGATCTTATATTATAAACTGCAAATATGAAAATCTAATCCAAAAAATATACCTGCAAGTTTGCGGGAGCGAGGTATGTTTACGGATCGCAACATTTGAAATAAGCTATCAGGAGTCACGACATGTTGACTCATCGATTCGTGCAGAGATGCAGTTTACGCTCCAGCACTTATGGCTCGATATACCGCAGATAGGTAATTGAGCACTAGATGTCGATGTGGTAGAATAATATCGCACTACTTTGGCCCTTGCAAGAATAAATGCGACTACGTATTCGTAAACGTAACTTACGAAATGTTAAAATTTTCATATGGATTTTAAGTTCCACTTTTCATCGGCGCAGCGCTATTCATTTTCACAAACCTACAATAATAGTCGAAGGCGATACGAATACGTAGGGCAACTGTTTCGTTTAACTTATTAATATTAATAGTATACGTAAAACAAAAGGTCGTTTTTGCTGAGAAGAATTCGGCAAGAAATTTAGCAATTTCATACGTCATAAAAACTTAAATATTTAGAAGAGTACAACTTAAGTATTAAGTGGTTCGGGACATTTATTTTACGTTTAGGTTAGTTTTGTACTTCTTAGTTTAGTTTATTTTAAGTTTTTAATTTAAGTTAATGTAATTATTTATTTCCTTAAATGATATATTGATTGATTAAATAAAAAAATTGAATATCTTTAGGATTGAAAAAAAAAAAAAAAAAAAAAAAAAAAAGAGTAGAACTTGTAATAGATTAGGATTATACGGAAGGATTTTCTAAAAAGTCTTTCTTCCGGATCGGTGACGAACAATTTCTATTGTCATTTTCATATTGAAGACCTATCCATATCTAAGCCATGACACGGAATCTTTGCCGAATTCTAAGGTAATTGTTTAATACCGCCAATGGCGCCTTTATTATTTACCTTTTCTGTAACTGGGAAAGAAAGTTGGACTAGAAATATAGAAAACAAAAAACCAACCCACCTATTTGCCAAGTAAACTGGCAATAAAAGACCGAAAATTGCCAGGCGAAAAGCAAAAGTTTCGTCTACAGAAGCAACAAATTATAACAGAACTGTTTGCGAGCAAATTAAAGCAATCAGCTAACTTGGGAGTAGAAAATCGCCCAAAAGTAATTTTCGAACGCCAAGTCGTGATTTAATACACTTTTGTTTTGCCTATATATTTATTGTTTACAATGACTTTTTGTTGTTTTAATAAGTCCCCAAAGGCCTTAGGATATAGAGCTATAAATATTATTGTTAAAACTAGAAATTTATTTTCTCCAAATTTAATGTTTTTGGTAATTTCATTTTTTAATCAATCATAAAAGTAACCTTAGTTGTTTCTTATTTTATCAAATATGTGTCAGTGGTAGTCCCGTCAAAATCGGTCAATCCGCTTAAGAGATTTACCGGTACAACAGACAGACGGAAACACAAAAATTTTAAAAGTTCGTGTTATTGTTTTAAGTACCGTATAGTGTGTATTTTTATATTTATTAACTAAATGCTGTTATTATACATTATAAAGACACTTCAATTTATTAATATCAGCAGCGCATCCTGACGAAAATCGGTGTCTGATTCGCTATAAAACTTCTGATGCATCACGTCAATCTAAAGCGAGAAAAAGTCGAGATTGCAAACTCCAATTTTGATGGGAATTCCCACGGGAGATCCCGGTTCGCCCTACCTCTTTTTGATTCCTATGTTTCCGTTGTCCACAGGCAACTGCTAGCGCCGAACCTAAAGCAGACACAGCATCTTGCCAATGGAGTTGAGAGTGACGTAAGAACTGTAAGTACAGTTGGTTTGTTGTACATTTGCCACAAAGTAAACTTTGCCACTTCTTGTAAACCCCATACATTGAAAAAAAATTCGTAACATGCATTAAAAATATGTGTCAATTCGTCACAAGTAGTTTCACATATTTTTTGCTTAAAGTAGTGTGTGCAAGCAAAGTTATTCGTTTTTAGCGCTCGAAATATAACATACATGTACCTACTACTGCACAAGGATTTATTTAAACTTTTAACATAAGGATAAATCAATCTATTGCAATAAGTATTATATAGGTGGTTTTTACATAGATTATACTGTAGTAGGTTGTAGGCAAATCAGTCACATTAGATTTTTTTTACCAAAATATTTACCATTGAATCATAAAACAACGCTTACAATATGAATGAAGAAAGCAGGCGACTTTTCATACTATTCTAAGGTTTGATTTGCGATTAGTGGTTCTGAATTCGTTCGATAGATGTCGCTTATAACAGGTCTTACAAATCGAAAGTTAACGTAAATTGGCATTTACATTTTATGGTTTAATAAATGAAATTGAATTTCGAACGGAGCAAAATAAAGGTCCATGCCACTGAATCTCACTAATATTTTAAGTGCGAAAGTTTGTGAGTATGAGAGTATGAGAGAGATGGATGTTTGTTACTCTTTCACGCAAAAACTACTGAACGGACTTGTATGAAATTTGGCACACATATAGTTTATAACCTTGATTGAGACATAGGGTACATTTTATCCCCTGAAAATGTTAGGTTCCTCTGAAATTTTAAGCTCAACTCGGACGAAGTCGTAGGTAGAAGCTAGTGTTTCATACAACGTAATAATGATCAAGTAACTTTTTCAATTTACACCTTCCAAAGGACCTCCAATACAGCAATACACAGAGCTACCAATTTGCACATCGCATTTTGATTTCAACCAAACAACCAGAGCCGAATATTTTGTTCAAATGAAATTCCTAAAACGTTGCGCGCAAATTCCGATGTATGCGGGCACTGCACTGCACTCTTGGTATTCCTATCCTTTGCCAGCAGTGGCTCTTAGTTTTTTTGGTCAACGATTCCCGAATTCTCTTTTCGCGCTTGATTTTTGCAACGACGACCGACGTGACACGAGTTAGGAGGGTATTCGGAATTTTTCAAGCGATTTTAAGTCCCACTCAGGCTTATTGACTGAAGGTTGTCTTAGATTTTAAGTCCCACGCAGACTTATTGAGTGAAAGTTGTTTAAGACTTACTTTATATAAAATATCTTACATTCATCCTTACTTACATAGGAATTAAGTCATAAATCGATATTTGATTGATTGAAAGCAGAGATTAAAAGTTATTTAACGCCTCTTCGTCAAATGTTTCTTCCTATTCATTCATTAATTTCATTGTTTGAATAAAATATAAGAAACTATCTTTTGCCCGTGACTTCTATACTTAAAATTATATAGCCTATAGGTATTACTCAGGGATGCTACAGCTTTTCACTAATGAAAGAAACTTAAAACTTTTAAATTCTGTTCTGTACTTTTGAAGGAACTCCGTATGACTTCTTTATAATAAACCCTACTAATATTTGTATCGGTATTGCATATTAGTTCACGAGTAGACAAAATATTTGATAAATGTCTTCCCGTGCGAAGCCGGGGCGGGCCGCTAGTATTGTAATAATCTTATCCAGATATAAAAGGATCAGCGTGCACGGCAGCGCTACTCGGTTTATTCATAAACTTTTAAATACTCTTTGGCGATTTGCAGACACTTGTAGAAATGGAACGAATTTACCTCCCCTTGTAAAGTTGGTAGAAAACTGCACTTAGTGTAGAACAAAGAAGACAGCAATAAATTGCTTGCCTGAATGTAGAATAAACTAGTTTTATCGCTTTGTGGTTGCTTCTGCGTTTATGTAATAAGTTGGAGGACGTTTATGTTAAAAACTAGCTGTGCCCGCGACTTCGTACGCGTGGAATTAATTTTGTTGACAATTTCATGGTTTTAATTTTGGTTGCACCGTACCATAATTATTTATCCAAAATAAATTATACCTAAGTTACGCTTATAGCATCAGCTACCTTTAAGTGAAAGTCCTGTTCAAATAAGTCTCGCCGTTCGGATGATGTTCTGTAATGTTATGGGTTCTTTATTAGTTGAGCGTAACTATTTTATAAAAAAAAAGTAGTCTATGTTATTTCCAGTAAAATTAGCTATCTGCCAGTAAAATTCCATTCAAATCGGTCCAGCAGTTACCCCAAACAAACAGACCGCCAGACAAAAAATATATGTTTTTTGTATTAGTACAATGTTTTCTTTCATATTCATTTAGTAAAGAGCTGTTAGTTTGACATTACAAACAGACGCTTCCATTTTATTGATGTGTATAGATGAACATATCTATACCTATTTTTCTTTTTATTACCTTAGTAACAATTCCTAAGTTTTTTTTTATACCACTAAGGTGGCACACAAGCATACAGCCCACCTGATGGTAAGCAGTCACCGTAACCTATAGCCGCTAGCAATACCAGGGCAGAGGTATCACTATCGGGGTGCCAACCATGTGGTTGATGAGGACTCACTGTGCTAGCAGCAATACTACTAGCCCAGCGTATCCTCGTGGAGCACTGGCAACCTTACTTACCGCAGAAACACAACACTACATCAAGTAGTGTTATTTCACTGCGGTCTTCTGTAAGGCGGAGGTACAGTCCAGTTGGGCGGCTCCAATTTAAATGGGATGACCCACGGGAAACCCCAAATCGCCCTACCTCTCTTTAATCGCATAATAGTTAAGTAGTTAGTAATTAAGTAATGTATCGATGTACAAATAGTCGAAAAGAAAATACACGACTTTTTCTTATCAACTCGCAATACCATAAAGATATGTTGCAGCATTTAAAGAACCCATATTAGTAGTTATCACGCCTTCCCACAAGGGTCCCCGAAGGGGTAGATAAATGTGTTACAACACCCATTTTCCACTTAAGATAATTTGGTGCTAACGTAGCAGATGGTGAGTGCGTCACCGTCTTTAAGGCACTACATACGTCCTAGAATTTCTTCTCAAACGTATGCAGGTTTCCTCACGATGTTTTCCTTTATTGTAATGCTGGTAGTGTTATTAATCACTGCACTTAAGTTAGAAAAACTCATTGGTATAGACCGGTGGGATTGGAACTTACGTCAATAGAATAGCAGGCAACGCTTCATACCACAAATAAACCACGGTTCTAGAATTTACGGTATCAATAAAAGTGTCCTGTACAATTGAAGTAAGACGTCCTACCATTCTGATACCTAAGCCAGCCCTAAATTTTAATAAGGCGCGAAGAAAGACTTATCTGTCAATGTTTAAGTCAGAAAGAGACGAACGACCTACACCCTACAAGGTGAGGACTACGGAGGGAGAATTTTAAATAGGTATCAATCGACTGCTCGGTGATTGTGGATCCGGGTGTCAATAAAAACCCCATTTGCAGCAATGTATCTTACTTAAGTTTTTAATTGACTTTTCTGGTGTAAAGTTAGACTGATACGTGAAGGAAAACAACGTCGGCTACATTACATGTACGTGATACGTTAAGTTGATGAATCATCACGGATGTATTGACATTACCTGACAGACCTATTTTTCCCAAATATACCTTCCGTAAATCCTACAAATATTATAAATGTAAAAGTTTGTGGGAATGGATGTATGTTTGTTGCTCAATCACGTAAAACGGCCCAACGGATTTGCATAAAATTTCGAACACAGATAGTTTATAACCTGGATTAACACGCACACTTTTTATCCTGGTATCTTTTGTTCCTCTGGTATTCTTAAATCGACGCAGATGAAGTCTCGGGAAGGAGCTAGTAAATAAATAAATGTCCGACTAGTTTATTTAATCGAACAAAAGATGGCCATTTTTAATTTTCACATTAACCTCTATGATATGGGTATGCCATTAAAAGCTTGATGACTAAATAAAACCTTGTTTTTTCAAAATGTCTGTTCATTACACCCAGCCTCCCTTCAAGTACTACCTTATAGTAGTTCGGTAAGCGAATAAATGAAATCAATCTGCTAATACCGATGTCAATTTGACATACTCTTACGTTCAGGGTCGGCTCGCGCGAGTAATACCCTGGTGTTGCAAGCGTCCATAGGCTACGGTAACCGCTTACCATCAGGCGGGCCGTATGCTTGTTTACCACCTTAGTGGTATAAAAAAGACACACCACATTCTTAAAAACGTTCAGTACAAAATATCTAATATAAGAAAAATTAATTCAGTTGGCAAAGGCATTAAATTTCTCTTTAGAAATAAACCTAAGCTATTAGAATGAGCAAAAGTCGATATTTAAAATGTTTGTAAAGATTTATCTATGCGATTGCATTTCTCTTGAAACCTTTTCTCACTACTAAGGTATACATTTAATTAAAATGAAGTAAGTTAAGCAGTCGGGTAATATTAAATATTCATAGTGCACGCAAAAATATAAATTATCAGTAGGCACAAAAGGTTGAATATAGATTAGACATTACGTCTGAAGGTGTCCTTTGAATTGTGGGACCGCGAAAGAAATTCACTTCGTTATAATGCGATGTTATTGAATATTTGATCAGTGACTAGTATTATATTATTCAGGCTCTTTTAATTCGATATTGTGAATCTGTAGCCGAATCTCCTTTACATAATGATACGCTTTATTTTCTAGTAGGACTTTTTTTATTAGATGGAATAAGAAATAATATATTTTTTGATAGTTCATACAATTTTATAGATAATTATTGTGAACTTATTAGAATTTGTAGGTTAGTTAAAAATCTAAATCAATATATGGATCGATGAATGTAACAGAAGTGAAAGAGGTGTGTAAGTCGACAGTGAAATGGCGCTCTATACTATCTGCCTACCGCTTGATGGACATGGCATGATTTAGTTTCAAGTTAGGCATTATTAAATTTAAGACCTAATAAGTCCCTTATGAAAGTCGACTTTCATTTGAGAAGAACTGGCGAAATATTTAGTGATATGTTTTCGCATTTCCGTACTTACATACAACTATTTACAATCTCAACAGCTTGAAAATTAGTAAGATTATGAATCTAAAGGACATTTGAACGAATCCTACCTAAAACTGTAGTAAGTCTAGAGTTTTTGTTTACAAAACTAGAACAAAAAAGATCATAGAGCAAAAACGGAATCAATTCCTCGACAACGTTTTCCGAAATAAGTACAGAACGGGGCTCTTTAAGAAGGGTGTGAAGAGATTTCTGCAGCTTCGGCATTGCGCGAGTGATACCCCTGGTGTCGCAAGTGACCGCTTACCCTCAGGCGGGCCATATGCTTGTTTGCCATCTTAGCGGTATAAAAAAATATAATTGAGCAAAACTGAAAGGAACTATAAAAGCAGTTCAATTCTAAAGTGGTACTTCATGGACGGATAGACAGACAAACAGATCGCGAATTGTTTTTGCTAAGAGCCCAGCTAAGCCGCAGTCACTCCGGTCTGTTTGCTGTAATGAGTCTAATTCGCGACCAATAACGTTCAATATCTATTACAATTTGCTGATGGATTAAGTATTCACCATTTTTGCGGGTTGTTTGTTCTGGGTCTTGTTTACCATTGTGAAGGGCATTTTGTTCATGGGTAGGTACTTCATTCGGTATCTTCAATGTACTTCTCCTATTATTTGACAACAGTGCCGGTAGCAGGAACATTTTGCGACAACGTATTCGAAAACGTAACTCGTGAAATGTCAAAGTTGAGACACTAAATTTTAGTTCCATTTTTCACCGCCGCAGAGCTGTTCATTTTTCAATACAAAAATAGCCGAAGGCGATACGATAACGTTGACGCAATTATTCATGCTTGCGCTACTGATATTAATTGGTTATGGCATACATCTGACTCCGAAGTCAGAAATACCGATCGCGCTATTGATATAATTAGCACACATGCGACGCACGTCAGACCAGAGCCAAGTCAGACCTTAGGTTTCAATATAAATATTATCCTAAGTTATATTGTTATAAATTTCAGGACTGACCATTGAACTTGGCACCCATTTAGATCTCACTTTTTTTGTCGTTAAACTCAACAACCAAGGCATATATCAGAACCAATGTTCTGATATATGCCTTGGTTGTTGAGTTGAAAACATAAATGTGAAATGACAGCCAAGTGCAATCACTTGGCTGTCATTTCACATTTATGTTTTGATGGGATATTGACTGTTAACACCACCTGTCATGTGCGTTGTAGAATGCAAACAGTGACATCTAGTGCCAGCAAAGTGAAACCTGAACACATACATTTTATGGCACTCATATCTCAACAGACTAACTTGGCAGATCGAGCAACTAGACATCTGACCTGCCTGGAAATAGATAGGCAAAGGTTCTTAGAACTTGCCCTATTCGTCATTCGAACAATTGGAGTGCTGAGATGATTTTAATTGAGTTTCACGAAAATAACTTTGTAAAGCCTGACAGATTAAGATTAAAGCGCTCTCGGGCCCGTCAATTGTTTTTCGATAATTTCAAGGAAAACGCTTAAGGATATTCCGACGTTTAATCACAAAATTTGAAGTTCGACCTGTCTGTGAAATGTTTTGATTAGACCAAAGTATTTGAACTATTTCGTCGATGAAAATAAATAAGCCTAATAATTAATTAAAATCACCTGTAGGCTTAGCCATTTTTACTATCTATAATCGTTAACGCTACAGAAAACGAAAGAAATGTATGGAAATTAAAAACTTGACCACTGACAAGCTGTTTCCCCACGACTTCGCCCGCGTATCAATATAATATATAGCCGATGTTACTCCGTGATAATGTAGCTTTCTAACGGTGAAAGAATTTTTGAAATCAGCGCATCAGTTTCGGAGCCTATTCAATACAAACATACACACAAAAATACAAATCTTTCCTCGTTATAATATTAGTATAGATGTATAAGGTAGTCCATCGTAGTTATCGTACCTATGCTTGTTTGACCTTAGTAGTATATAAAAAAGTTACATTTTGTCAGTTTGTTTGTATACACGTCGTTTATATTGCAGGCAGGTTCAATAGGGAAAGCTCTCACTTGAATCGCTATTCAAAAAAATCTAAGATAATTTATTCAGTTTAGGCACTTATGAAGGTCTAAATTACCACCGTTTCGGAAAAAAAGCCATCTGAGACGATTAACACATATTGAATTTCATTGAGAAAATATACGTATAAATAATGCTTGGATACATACACATCATCAAGCCTAGTCCCTCACCGTGTAGGCAGAGAGGATAGAGCGCTAATTTCCTTCTTGACTTCTTCAAACATGAAAATGATCAGCTATTACTGTACCGAGATTCAATGTTTGAAGGCGCTCGTAACTGCGTGAAGCGTCGTTATCGAGATACAATTTCGCATGTGAAATCAGAGGCCACTCAAATTAATGTGGCATCAAATTTGAGTGGTGTTCCAGTATTGGGCCAATAAATGCAATCTACTATCGTAGCTTAAAACATATATAATAATAGCCACCACACCATATTACTATTTCAGTCTAATATACTCTTGCCTTTTATCTAAAGGAAATCGTCAAAAACTTCCAGCCGATAAGATCCGCTGTGAAGATACAAATTGGTACCTAAGGGTTGGAATCGATTCGTCCAGGTCAGGGCAGGGCTGGATTAATTAAGTCGGGGCTAAGCTACTCGCACTAGTAAATTGCTTGCCACCTGTTTGCACCAATTGTACAATGTATTCAGATTGGATTGGCTTTTGTACAGTTTCGTTGTTAAATTTATTCAGTTTTGTTTACTGGTCAATTTCTACAGGTTTTGTGTAGGAATTAACTTCTTCCCCAACTACGGCTAATGGTTATGATTTTAGCAGTCTATGTGTATATGTTTGTGTATAAACTATTCAATTGATTTTGATAAATAAGATGTCAATCGATTCGTTATTATGGCCCAGGTGACATAGGCTACATTTTGACCTACTTCAACAATAGGAGTCGATTAAAACTCGTAAGGCCCGATTTAAAACGATTTCATTCCTCAATAATCTTATCTCAAATGAAAGTTATAAATTTAATTCAAATCAAATCATTCACGATAGATTTTGATTAAAATTTTACAAGATTGCAATGAAATACTTCCTCCTTTTCCCTTGTTATATTAGGTCCTTACATATGAAATTGGCGTTTTTCGTACTGGCCACTTTAATCACGAATTTCTCCTCTTTGGTAAGGAATTCCAAATTCAAATTTGTACAGCTATAGACTCATGTATTTGTGCTTCGATGATCGTCATTCATTTGTTTTTTTTCTTCTGTTTTTTTCTGTTTGCGTCACTCATTTTACAAAATGGAAAACCTTAAATATCGCATTATTTACGAGTACGAGTTCCGCCGTGGCACTAGTGCTGCGGAAACAACTCGAAGGGTGAATGATGTGTATGGCGGTCGTGTTGCAAAAGAAAACACAGTTCGTTTTTGGTTCCAACGTTTTCGTTCTGGAAATTTCGACCTGCAGAACAAGCCCCGTGGACGGCCTGAGACTCAAGTTGATAATGAAGAGTTGAAGGCTATTGTGGAAGCGGATCCATCGCAAACCACGTCCGAGTTAGCTGCAGGCTGCAATGTTAGTGATAAAACTGTTTTAATTCACTTGAAGCAAATTGGGAAGATTAAAAAGCTTGAAAGGTGGGTACCTCACGAATTGACTGAAACAAACCGGCAAACGCGCGTCGACTGCTGCGTTACATTACTAAACCGGCACAATAATGAAGGTATTTTAAACCGAATCATTACCTGTGATGAAAAATGGGTTCTTTACGATAATCGGAAGCGCTCAGCGCAATGGTTAGATCCTGGCCAGCCAGCCAAATCCTGCCCCAAGCGAAAATTAACCCCAAAAAAGTTACTTGTAAGCGTTTGGTGGACTAGTGCCGGTATTGTTCATTACAGTTTTTTCAAATCTGGCCAGACTATTACGGCTGATGTCTATTGTCAGGAATTGCAAACCATGATGGAAAAGCTAGCGGCTAAACAACCTAGGCTGGTCAATCGCTCCACGCCACTGCTGCTTCACGACAACGCTAGACCACACACTGCGCTACAGACGGCTACTAAATTAGAAGAGCTTCAATTGGAAAGTCTAAGACATCCTCCGTACTCCCCGGACCTTGCTCCAACAGATTACCATTTTTTTCGAAATTTGGATAACTTCTTGCAAGGGAAAAAATTCAACTCCGATGGGGCAGTCCAAATCGCCTTCAAAGATTTTATTGATTCCCGTCCGACTGGTTTTTTTAGTAAAGGGATCAATGAACTACCTATGAGATGGCAAAAGTGCATAGAAAATAATGGTTCATACTTTGATTAATTAAATATATTATATTAAAAAATATTCGACTTTTTGTTCCTCCCATACAAAACGCCAATTTCATATGTAAGGACCTAATATTTATTGTATGTCAACTGTATAAAATGTTTTCTTTTTCATACATGCCATACTAAACAATACATTGCAATAATAAATTGATGTGCTCAAATTGTTAACACGTACTTATTCTGCATATACTGTGGTGTGTCAGGCAGGGGGACCAGGTAAGTTGATGAAACAAGCCACTGGAGCTGGTTGTAGTAATGGCTACATGATAAACCGTGCCAATACTTCATATAGATTAGTTTATATACTTAGTACTACGTGTTAGTACAAGGTCTATGAATATGGAAGTACTTCGTCCCAAATCGTTTTACCAACGTCTTGTAATCGAATATAAAGCCGTAATATTGCCATAAAATTTAACTACACTGCGCAGATTTTACCTTCTTTACCTTTGAAGTTTTATAAATATATTTCTATTAGACTTCACTGTCAGACGATGAAGTCTGCACAGGCCATTATGCGATTGTCATAAAACTGTATCTCAGTGGCTTGCGCGTTCTATCGCTTGGAAATTATAGCGCACTTTGGCGTATTAAAGGTATTATATCGCTTACTATGGGGTTTAAAGGTAGTGCCGCGTTGAATTGAATACAAACGTAGCAGCCATTTAATTGCAAGTTCAAAGTAAAACGGTGATGGTAAGCCTCTTTGCAGTAGTCCGACTGAGTAGGTACTGTAACGCTTTTCTTGTTATATGAGAAAGAAAGAAAAGAAAGAAAGAAAAAGACTGTTTATTTCCATAAAAAAGATCTTAGTTGTAAGTTTAAAAATGTAACTCTCTAATCTTATTATCAATGAAGATTTTATTGAATTAATAGGTTTCCTATTATGTGATTAATTTAAGTATTATGTGAAAAAATACGTTTGATTATTTTTATTTTTTCAAGTTCATCGACTATCATATGGCTTTTGGTAGTTTGTTCAGAGTTTTGAGCAGAATGCATTTCCAAATTCTGCCACCATATTCGTTGTTACTCTTGGGTAATTCATACATTGGAAGGTTCGCTAGGTTGCGTTATTTATTTGGTCCCAATTTTGGCTGTAGCGGGCTGGTCAGTCTGTGACGGCAACACCACACTAGAAATTTAAAAGTGGGAGAGTATGTATAGCATGCCGTTAGGCCGTCATCGAAATAATATTGCAAAACCTTATGCCGCGCATTATTTGTAATCCTTTCTTCGTGCTTCGGGGTCTGCCCTTTCCATCATCAAGGTGACGTCACTTCACGGTCAATTTTATACGGAATGAACAAAAAAGCCTTTAACAAAATCTGAGCTATATTTTATCCTGTGCAATATTTATCATCTATTAAAGAAAGTTATATCATCATTCTCCTGCCCGTATCCCATATTATTTGGGGTCAGCGCAATATGTATTTCTCTTCCATCCTTCTCTATCAGGCGTGATATCTGTATTCACTTCCTTTTTCGCCATGTCATCTTTCACACAATCCATCTATCTTTTCTTAGGTCTACCTTGACCCCTGAACCCGTCCACATTAATACATAAAACCTTTCTTACCATCTTATCTTCATTCCTCCACATAACATGCCCATACCAAATGCTTGCTCCTCAACTTTTCTGTCACTGGAGCTACTTTCAAACTTCCTCTAATAAACTCATCTAAGAAAGTTATATATTGGAAGGTAAAGTATTGCAGACTTCACACAAAGGAGTAGTGCTCATAAACTAGGATTTTCTGTCACTAGTCAGATATATCGGGCGCTCACTACATTTATCCGGTCTCAATTGTGATTTATAAGGCCGATTGCGTATTGTGTTTATTTATGGAGCTAAATTCTAGAAGGATAGGGCTATTTCATTCGACTCCGCAGCTTTTGGCTATTTTTAGGCTCTTGTTGGCGTTCGTGGGCACATTCTTTCTGTGAAGCCCGCACAGAGAGTGCTGCTGTCAAAGCACAGAGAAGCATCACTATGGCAGAGAGATTGATAGTTCTAATAAGGTATCTAAAAATTAAAATTAAAACCATTTAGTAAGACGAAACACCAAAATACTTTTCGCCGTTTCGGTAAAAGTTTTTCTAGTAACAGCTTTAAATTGAGACCTATGTGTCCTGAGTGTTATTGTGTAATACTAAAACTATTAAAGTTATAACATTGTAATGTCTAAATGTAGCATTTTCCGAAGGGCGTTGACATCTACGACACAGTCTTAATACTCCAGTGAATGTCATCGTTTTTCAATTTGTTTCTATATAGTTTTGCCATACATTTCTTGATTTACTAAATAAATATTTTCATTTTCTATTTTACGGGGATATTTAGCTCCCATTAATACCAAAATATTAATAGATTTAGATACCGCATGCTCGGTCTTTCACTCATAAATCAGATAGCAAAGTGTTGTTCACAATAGCATTGTTTATACTGTCCACGAGTATGAAGCTCTCCAATTGAAAGCCAACACGGATTGACATGCAGATCGGGGAATGTAGGGCGACTGTACTGCCATGACGCTTGAGACTTTTAAAGGATTTTTGGAATATTAAGTTTTTTTTAACTATTCCTTTGAGATTTATTTCGAAAATAACTAATTCATATAAATATTATAAATGCGAAAGTAACTCTGTTTGTTTGTTTGTTATCTGGACTAAGCGGCTGATCGGATTGTAATAGAAATTGACAAGGAGATTGATTTTAACCTAGGGAAGAACATAGGCTACGTTTTTCTTTAAGCAAATGCAGATTAGGTCGCCCGTAGTAGCTATAGTTACTTTATATAAATTAAAATGAAACAGTAATTATGGTCTGAGTATTTATTGCTTGGAAGTAACATGAAAATCAAACATAATTTGGGGGTTGTAACGTAATTTAATTAGTTTTATTTGTAAAAAAAAATCGTTATTGACAAAATTTATGACGTACAAACCACTTTATAATTATTTATAAAATATTATACACGTTGCTATACTAAATAAGTATGCTAAATAAACCAAAAGTTCACCGTTGTACCTTTTTTTCTTCGTTAAAATATACTACCATCAAAAAACAGTTCGGGCTTAAAATGTTCAAATATTATCGCTAGGGGATTACGTGCTTGAGAAAAATCACGTACTCAATAAACTTAACTCAGGACACTTACTTCATATCCTTTACTAGCGTCAAAACGTCAAAAACACATGGTTACCCTAATCGGGTGAGAAATAAATTGCTTGGATAGAAACCATTGCCGGGTGACGGGCGACGGGGGCCCGAAGGGGCATAAAGGGGCCTGAAGGGGGTTCGGGGGCAAAGCAAGAGGAAATTCAAATTGGATTGAGGCAACTTTAGATTGGATTGAATCTTCGCACCACCTTGTTTAAGCTAGTATGGCTGACGCGTCGGATGTCTCAGAGAAAAATTTAAGATTGCTTTCCACGGCTCATCAGGTGACCGTGGCTGACATCGATTAATTTCAACCGTTTTTTTATTTTAATTAAGTGACGTTAATGACGCCTGAAGATAAAGGGATTTTATAAAAAAACGTGCAGAATCATGAGTTGATTATTTTTCGGTTAATGTTGAATATTACTAAAATTTAAATTAAATTAATTCCGTTTTCAATCTTTATTATTTGATACAGTTATCTCAACAAACTTACACTCGTTCACTAATATCAAAAATAATAAAAACAATTGAACACTTTGTGATGAACATTTATGACCGGTACCACGGTCCGGACGCTAACTTGAGACGACTATTGGGTTCAGGACTGTGGCCCGAATGTCACTTTGAAATTTATAATTGTTTTGGGGTACATTGGATTTTCACATAACAATTATGTTTAAACAAAAAAACTCAAAATTCCTATAAATGATCCTGTCCATTTGCTAAGTGTTGAATTAATTTGAAAGCGAAACGCAATTCTTTTAATTTAGCACCCATTGAGTTTCCAGTTACCTGAAAGGTTGTAACACTAAATTCTCATAACACGGTATAGAGCAGGGCACCCTAATCACTTCTGTCAAAAAAATCCTTTATATTTTCATGTCTTGAGTTCGTTCTGCTACCTACTTTTCTTGAGCACATTTTCTTATATTGGATTTGAGTGGTCGGTAATTGGTTGGTTTATTGCGGCAGGTTACGGGGTCGATGAACCGGGCTATTGACGTATTTTGTTTTGAGACATAAGCAGATAAGGTATGTTTGATGAGCTTTTTACTAAAGTTTTTCGGTATATAAGTGGATATCTTTAGGGTTCCGTACCTTATAAGTAAAAAAGGAACCCTTATAGGATCACTTTGTTGTCCGTCTGTCTGTCAAGAACTTTATCTCAAGAACGTGTGGAGTTATCAAATTGAAATTTCAATTTGATAACTTTACGCGTTCTAAAATATAACCCGGTTTCCTCACATAAAATAAATAAATATTTTTTATTAGGCTTTATTATAACAACGTAAAATATATCTTTACGTGTTACCCACAAGGGTATACACATATACATTCCACCGAAGGTAATTTAGTGCCAACGTGACAGATGGTGAGTCCGTCGCCGTCTCTTAGGCACTACAAACTTCTTTTGAATTTCTGCTTTGACTTATCACTGCACTTCAGTTAGAAAAACTCATTAGTACAGACCGGTTGGATTCGAACTTGCGTCGCTAGAATATCAGGCAACGTTTGAAACCACAAGGCCATCACTACGACGACTGCTATGTAAATTAAGTACGGGGTATATATTATGTAGGTGGCGTTAGGGGCAATGTTACCTTCCCTCCTACAGGCTCATGGGTTGCATGAAACAAAATTAATCATAGTGAGAAGTGCCCCTGCCACCCTTGTTCTTGCGTCTACGGAAATCTTGTTATAAATGAATTAAGAGTATAATATCAAATTACAAATTAATTTGCGTTCACGGGGGTTGTGTACGTTTAATCATGTTATTTTCGTGAAAAAATTTAAACCCTAGGACCAATTAAATGCCTCTAATACCTGCAACTAATAGAAAGGAGCTGATGATCTTATAACGGCTGGAAAGTTTTTCTTTAATTATGGCTAAGAATACTCGATCATGACACATTTCAAAAATCGAATCTTAACCAAGTATTCTAAAGAAAATTAATCTAATTTGTTTCATCCGCTTAGGAGCTACGATGGCACATACAGACACACTACACATTTTTAACACCCCTCGTTGTTGCGTCACTGGATTTCTTGACTTTCATAAGTGCCTTATTAGGGCCTACACTGAAAAAATGTTTTTTATTGATATTGATTTTGATGCAATCATAGTGTCAATGCAATGATTATGTCAATAGTTTCATTAGTGCCTTAATTTTTGGTGAGCAATAAATAAAATATATTTCATTTTACAGACGTGCAAAATCGAATTATAGAATATTATATATAAATTCAATCTAAAATTTACTATAAAGAAGTAAGATTTGTATGTAATTAATAAACTCTGGACCAATTTTAAAAATTCTTTCATCGGCAGAATGCTGTCATATCGCTGAGTATCATAGGCTATATATTATACTTACTATTAGGCTTTATATTACTGAGTTTCTTGCCGGTTCTTTTCAGGTGGCTTTTAACCGGTGGTAATTTAGACCTTCATAGGTGCCTTATTTGGGGCCTGAACTGAATAAATGATTTTGATTTTGATACTATTCAACGCAGGCAAAGTCATTACTAAGAACACTCTCCATTAAATCACCTAAGTAACAAAAAATACTAAACGAATAACGGTTCATTCGTTTAGGACTTACGATGACACAGACAGACACAGATACGCACATTTAACAATGAGTCCCTTTTTTGCGTCGGGGGCGGGGGTTAAAAGTTCAACTAAGTACCACCTTTCTACTCTATTAAGAAATTGGTACTTAACTTATAGATTATAATTTCTATTCACATAAAGTCGCCTAAAATATTCTTTTCACTCTGCACCTCTGAAATTAATCGATGACTTTACGAATAACATTGTCCTGAGGGAAAAAAGGTAATAAATTTCAGTGTTAATTTCAGTGAGGACGCCTAATTTATCGAGCTTGTTAGTGACAGGGTGAAAATGTGTTAGGTTTTGCTCAGCAAGCCCTTTTCGAGGTAATAAATATACTTAACGTATTATTTAGGTTATAAAGCAACTAGCGGCCCGCCCCGGCTCCGCACGGGTACAGCCAAAGCCAAAGCCGGGGCGGGCAGCTTGTATAATATATACCCTATTCTACTCAGTGATAATGTAACTTTCTAACGGTGAAAGAATTTTTGAAATCGGTCCAGTAGTTTCGGAGCCTATTCAACAAAAACACAACACACAAAAGTACGACAATACAAACCTTACCTCTTTATAATATTAGTATAGATAAAGATAGGCAAGCAAGGTTTGCTTTTTTTTGAGTAAACTGCCTTTCTTGGTGTAACGTTTTTGTTCAGCTATTTAGTCTCGAGTTAGTTCAGTGTGAGTTACATTGGCGAGACCGCTGGTCTAATGGTTAGTATACCTGACTGCTAAGCAAGAGGTCGTGGGTTTTATTCCCGCCTTGCCAAACATTTATGTGACAAACATGCTCGGTGTTTGGTATTTATTATAAGTATGTATTTACAAAAATAGTCTTAAATTTTTCGTTTTCCATAGGTAAGCAACGCCACAGTGTTTTTACATAATAATTACAAGACGATGAATTATTACCAACGTCCGCAGCACGATTCTTTGCATTTTTCATCAACCAGTAAACAGGAATACAAAATTGTGTTATCAATTTATTGTTGTCGTGTTTTCCATTATGTCGCTTCTTCTTAGTCGGGGGTCGTGACCATTGCCATGAATCACCATCTCGTTCATAATGCCACGTCATATATTTTTGTCGCAGACTGTACATTTATTTCCATTCCGCATTATGCGTTTCTCACGCCATGTATCGTAGAGACAAAAAAATGTCTGTGGTTGAGAGAAAGTACGCAAATTACAGAATGAATTATATTATACTTGCTGAGATTTCACGATGACTGAGTGAGTATTGCTTTCTAATATTACATTTAATATCCACATCAATATACGTTTCAATATTTCTTCTTCTTTTTATACCCTACTTAAGAGAAACAAACCTCTTGCCAGGGCTGTATAATTTCGAAGATTTCGGGTCTGAGTAAGCGAGTCAATGCTATTTGCCTTTTATAAGACATATATTTAGGGTCGTTATTTCTTTCCCAGCCGTCACAGGCACACAGGGACCTTCATAACCGCACGGATCCCAAGAGAATTGTTATCCCTGTATATTTGGAGACGTATCCATATTTCTTGTGTGAGGTTGGTAATATAACACGGTTGGGACCGATCGCGTCCCAAATGTTATGTAAAGATGTAAACATTGATGTTGAACGAATAAAGTATATTGGCGTAGATTTTTAGGGAATAAAGCTGGCATATTTTCTGTGATTTAGTTTGCGATTGGATTACTATTGTATCGACGTTCGTTCAAAAGAATATCTTTTTTATATACCACTAATGCACACAAGCATACGGCCAAGCTAATGGTAAGCAGTTACCGTTGCCTATAGCCGCTAGCAATACCAGGGGTATCACTAACGAGCTACCAACTCGGAAACCCACGGGAGATCCCAATTCGCCCTAACTCTCTTTTTTACTTCATGGTGTGATTAATCACTGTACTTAAGCTCAGAAAAACCATTGGTACAGGCCGGGATTTTAACCTGGGCCTATCAGATATCAGGCCGTTGTTGCAACCCCAAAGCCACCACGGCTTTTATGGTATGATAATTCACGGTGCCGTGATAATTAACATTCAATTTAAGCCGTGGTGGCTTTGTTACTGAAGCAAGGGCCTGTCAACTGACTTGCCCAGGGTTCAAACCCCGGCCTGTACCAATGAGCTTTTCTAAGCTCTTCTTAATCACACCATGTGCTTAAAAAGAGAGTTAAGCCAAAATAGGAACTCCCGTGAGTATTCCCACTAAAATTGGACCCGCTCGGCTGGGGACTGTACCTCCACTTTACAGAAAACAGTCAAATAACACTAGAATACAAAATATGAATTTCCGCAAAGTAAAACCTGAATCAATTCAATACAAATAACACTACTTTGACGTAGATTTGTGTTACCAGTGCTCCACAAGGACACCAAAGGACACATTATTTGTAGTATGATGGGTATTCATAAAAAGCATCCCATGCAATAAATCACACCATTTTGTTGTGATTAGGTACCATGTAATACAAGGAAAATGTCCCTTTTAGAAGGAATTAATGAAAACCTTTCCGATTTCTTGCAACCTGCGGCTTCCATTCGTTTCATTCGCAACCACGCAAAAAAGTACGACCTAATTGCAACCAAGGCTTTTAGGAACGGGCTTTGGAATGCGCGATTTCTTTTTAAATATTTTTTGAATATTATTTGCGCATAAAGCCAGTGCGCTTTCTGAATTATTATGAATAAAATGCAATCATTCCATAGTACAAAGAAAATGTTAAATTGTTAAGAAATATTATTAACTTTATTTAGAAAGTATTAAATACTTCTTAGTTAATTAAATTATCATTATTAGTTTCCAAGAATATAAAGGGTTTTGTGAATCGACGTACATTTCAGATTTTATATCTAAACATATTCATCTTTGTAACTAGTACAATTTGAGCTTTATACCTACTATAAAAATAAGAGTTTAATTATTTAAGCAAAGAGTTTTATAAAATATTTTTGAGAGGTACGTGATTTGGGATTTCCCATTAAAATTGGAGCCGCCCGTCTGGGGACTGTACCTCCAACTTACAGAAGACCACATTCGTATAACACTACTTTGATGTAGTGTTGTCTTTCTGCAGTAAGTAAGGTTGCCAGTACTCCACGAGGATACGTTGCGCTAGTAGTACTGCTGCTAGCACAATGAGTCCTCATGGTTGGCACCTCGTTAGTGATACCCCTGGTATTGCTAGCGGCTATAGGCTACAGTGACTGCTTATAGCATCAGGCGGGCCGTATGCTTGTGTTCCACCTTAGTGGTAAAAAAAAAACACTTTTAATACCAACACAAACTCCGATGATCGAAGACCACAAATATAAACATTATTAGTTATCGCTCGCGATTTTTCTCCGTAGGAATAAAAACCTTTAGCCCTCAGAGATAAGGACACTTACTATACTTTTACTAATGGTATAAAATATTGTATGCGCCGCTGAAATGGTGGGACTTGGTTGGCGCATTACCGCAAGCAGTCAGTAAAATCGCACATTCCCTGGCTGCACACGGACATCGCAACTTCCCTCCCTTCTGTTAAAGGACGATACTCGTGAATGACAAATTAGAAGTTCTTTCCGAGCACAAAATTGCGGGCACCGAAAATTTTATTAAATTTACCTTTTTAGGGTTCCGTACCTTTAAAAGAAAAAAGGTACCTTTATTGCGCACTTTGTTGCGCGTCTGTCTGTCAAGACCTTCTTTCTCAAGAACAAATGAAGTTATCAGGTTGAAATTAATATCAAATACCCGGGTCGATGGTCTCTTTCAGCTGTGAAAATATCAAATCTGTAAGGCAACGTGAAGAAAAGATATGACCGTTTATGTCGCAAATTTTCGAATACTTTGTGATTTCACAGGGAATCAAAATAGTAAACTTCTCGTTGACCTAGAATCATGAAATTTGACAAGAAGCAGTGTCTTGCAGCACATATAAAAATCTGAAAACAGTTAATATTAGGTTAAAATAAAAACAAAATGTCTCCGACGAATAAGGACCTGATTTAGTGTTCTACAGTAATGATTACATTTTGAAGTCAATCGGTTGGTATTCAGATCGTATCAGATTCGGGGTCCTCGATAGGATAAGATATGAACGTATATACTTTGATACCTTGCCTATAAGTGTGTACGGTAACATGGAGCGCCAGTGCGACTCGCACTTAGTCGGATTTTTTCTTTTCCTCCCCGTATTTTTATCATTCGTATTATTAAATAATATAACCGCTTGCTTATAAAAAGTGAAAGAAGCGTTAAGGCTTTCAATATTCAGGTTTTTTATTGCAATTTCGGATGTCTTTTTGTGCTTAATATTCTGTCGAATGATTAAAAGTGTAAGCCTCCAATGAGAACGTTCTATTGCTACAGTATTGAGTCTTTTGAAGTCTGGATCGATACGCTTATACGATGCGATAACCTGTCCACTATTACATTTTAATGAAAACAATATTTACATACGGGAGTCTGCTAATTCGATTCCACAAAAGTTATAGAAAATGATAATGAAATATGTAAATAAAATAGTTTCACGCCTTCCCGCTAGGATCCCCGAATAGGTAGGCAGAGGTGTCACAACACCTTCTTTGCATAGAATATAATTTGATGCCAACGTGACAGATGGTGAATCCGTCGACTTTTAGGCACTACATACGTCCTTAAATTTCTTCTCAAACGTATGCAGGTTTCCTCAGGATGTTCTACTTCACCGTAAAGCCAGTGTCTAATCACTGCATATACCGGTGGGATTCGAACTTGCTCGCTAGAATAGCAGGTAACGCTTTATTCCACGAGGCCTCTGCTATAAAAAAAAGTGGTTTTTATTATTTTACTATTTTATTTGTTATTGGGTCAATAAACATGTTTCTTTCTTAATTTGAGATAACTTTCTTGATTACAGGAGATCGAGCATTGCTACTACCACGGTACCGTGAAAGACTACCCGGGTGCTTCTGCCGCCTTCCACACGTGCAACGGAGTCTCCGGGGTCATTCACATCGGCAACGAAACCTTCGTCATACACCCCTTCTACGGCGGGGATCTGTCGGTCAGTGTCGCATGCCTGTTTATACTCTAATATCTGTATATATCTCAAACATATTGAGTCTACTTTTAATGGTCTTCCAAAGGTGACATTAAGACCGTATTTTACCAGATTGGTAACTTTTGGTAGAAATAAAACGATTGTTTTTTTTTATATTGGAACTGACAATAAAATGATGATCGATGATAGCAGAATCAAAGCTCCCGATACTTCACGTGTCTAAATGATAATGAAATTAAGTAAAAAAGCTTTAAAAAAAATGAAGCTAAAACATTATTTATTTAATTCGATAAATTTTGACGCTACATAAATTTATGCTCCATGTCTAAAGTTCACCAGTAAATTTTGCCTTCAAAAATAATAGTAGTTATCTGTGGCCCATTACGTACATATGACGTCACAATTCTATGTTATGTAGAAAACGTGCGTTAAGCGTCACCTTTGATAAGGCTGGAAAGCGGTTACCGTAGCCCCGGAACTTTTACACAGTCACAGTTATTAACTTATAACATATTGCTTTTAAGCATTTTATTAAAATATATATCCTAAAAGCTACGTATTTTAACACCCTCACAGTTGAGGAACTCGTAACGTTCCAAACAAAAATTACTGTGTAAATACGAGCGGAAAGCATTCCAAAATATTTGAGAAAATCCTTTTTGTTTATAATCCTTCCTGTCGGAAGTAAATTAAAAAGCTTTAGAATTCACTTAGCTCTTCGTCTTTTGCGAACATTTCATTTATTTATAATGCGTTCTCAACAGTTTGTCAAAATCTGGCTGCATACTTGAAGAAGTAAGTTCGTATACTTTACAAGTCACGAATGACAAAGTGAAAATATAAATTGCAAGTGCTTTTTCTTCATACAGTTATGGAGAAAAAATGAAGTAATACCCTTTTGTATGTCAAATTCGGAAGGCTCTTAAGATATTAAGTCAAAAGAGCCATTATTTACATGAACCTGCCGAGCCGATTTGGTACGACTAAAGTTCTCTCTTTAGTCGCTGTATGTTCGATAAAAAATGTTTCACATTTGTAAGCTTCAACGTACGACTGTTGTTTGGTGTAAACCATAAGCGACAGCAGTTCAAATTTTATCGCATATTTTATTATGCCACACATTTTCTTTTTTCAATTGGTGCACACTGCACACATGCGACGCACTCTAAAACAAAATAAACCACTTGTAAAAATTAAATAAAATAAATTGACAATTTTAAATCGTTACGTCGAAAACGCCTATCTCGCACTAGTACGTACCGCTAAGGCTTAACCTTAGAATAGATAATATACTTTAACCGAAGCACATATCATACTATACAATATTGATATAAGATAACTCTAATATTGAAATTAGTTATAATTAATCATATTTGGTCAATGCCATCCTGTAATTTACTGCAGCGCGCTGGATACCTCTAGATATGTAATTTCACGAGATTAACACATACTTATATATTAAGCAAACTGATACCGAAAAAATATCTATATGTAATACTATTTTAAAATTAGTAGAGGTCAACTACCTGGTATGTAATATTTTGGTATAAAAAAATATATAAATATTATTGCCAAGTTTTCGTATTTTTTGCTCAGTTTGAGACTTAGACTAAACCCAATTTTGTCGACAAGTTTAGTATGACCTTTTCATAAAGTTGGTAAAGAGCAAAATATGTTTTTACTCTTTTTATGTAGGTTACGTTTGATACGTTGCGATAATAAAATTTGTAATTGCTGAGACCGAAACTTTTTCTATTAGTCGTTTATTTGGAATGCCCAACTTTATATGAAAACTAGCTTCTGCCCGCGGTCCTATAGGATTTTTAACGTTATTAAATTAGTAACATAATTATAAATTAGTATGTTTTAATGTTTGAATACTTATAAAATATAAACATCTTTATTATAGTGATTTAAAGGTTAAAGAAACATGAAAATATAAAAAAATAGTGATTATAAAGCTCGGCCTTTAATCTGGTGAAAGTTTCACAGGGGTGTTATCTTTTACAACGAAATCGAAATACTACACACACTTATCGGATGCCTACGTCATACACAGAACACACCGCTCAAGTTTCAGGTGTCTACGATCGGCGGTTTCGGCTTTGCGTTGATCCGTCAGTTAGTCATTCAGGACAAAGCCTTTTATTTTACATGTGTGAATATGAATATGACTGGTACAAAATCAAGTAAATTCAGGATGTTCTTCAGTTACCCCGGTAGTCTTTTTTTACTGAAACCCTAATGTATTTTCTAAAATAAAGTAAGGTTAAATTACTCCTAATAATATCAGCTATATGCCAGTTAAAATTCGGCCAAAATCGGTTTAGCCGCTTTGGTGATTAGCCGTAACGAACAGACGGTACACACAGGGTTTTTTAAGAACCTGGTGCAGTATCATAAGGTATTTAATTTAAATTAAAGCAGTTATTGTGACGTTACAAACAGACTGGTATTCATTTAAATTCTAAATCTCCTAATACCGAAAATCTAAGCTAAATTTAAAACAATCACTCTTCAAAGTTCAGCAGACAGACACCCAGACTAATTTATCACGCTATCAAGCGTCCTTATCAAATACAGGTTCACTGAAATAGTCTACACAATGGTCTTATCTTAAGAAGTTGGACAAAGCCTTTGATTCTTCAAATGTGTTATGTACTCCTGTACATAATGATTTATATACTAGTTGACGACATCGTTAGACACGATAGTAAGTCCATAACAATAATTAATTTAAGAAATTGTAATGATAAAGGCGTTGTATGAAGCGTTGCCTGCTATTCTAGCGATGCAAGTTCGAATCCCACCGGTCTGCGCCACTAACTTAAGTGCAGTGACTAGTCACACCACGAGCTTTACTTTACTTTCAACATCAAGATGAAACCTGCATACGTCTGAGAAGAAATTCAAGGACGTATATAGTGCCTAAGAGACGGCGACGGACTCACCACCTGTCACGTTGCACCAAATTATCTTCGGTGAAAAGTGGGTGTTGTAACTTGGGGACTCTTGTGGGAAGACGCGATGACAAATAATTATAATGATAATAATAATTATTATTATAATGGTTCCATACTAAGCATTATATACTATGGGTACCACTGATAGAAAACTTTTTATACCATACCAAACACAAATATTCTTTACATAAATATTTTCCTTGATGCGGGAGTCGAACCCAAGACACCTAACACTGCATTGCAGGCAGGCTTACTAATCACTAGACCGTCAGAATCGCGTCATATACCTGAATCATTTCACTGAAATTTCATGTTCAGCTTTTCGAGTTCCACCTTTAAAAGCCACAAATTCATAATATCAAGCTAAAATAGCACATTAATATTCGCAGTTAAAGCATATTTTGTGTTAGCAGCACCACGGCAATGATTTACATTATACCAAGCGAAGAAAATAAGGGCGGGCTCACATTAATCATTAGTTGAAGAAACTCAGCGGATGACTGTTCGTTTTAACAACTTTCCAATGTGTTGTACTCCAATGTGTGTTCTACGGTGACGACGCGGTTTACTTACTTGTTATTGCATTTTATTCTGAGAATATATTGGAGTTTTTAATTGGGGTGAAGTGTTTTATGAGGGTGGGAATTAGGAAAGAAAAATACAAAATATATTATAATTTGCGGACAAAGCAAATTATATTATGTATTTATATTTAATTTTGTATTCTATAAATATGAATTTCCGCAAAGTAACACCTGAATCAATTCAATATAGGAAAGAAAAAAATATTTTTAATTGTTTTTTTTGACATGTTTTATACCACTAAGGTGGAAAACAAGCATACGGCCCGCCTGATGGTAAGCGGTTACCGTAGCCTATGGACGCTTGCAACACCAGGGGTGTCATTCGCGCGTTGCTGACTCCTCAATGATGGTTACGTAAAGAGTACTCGGAATCGGCGGACGTGTATTAAAAAAATGAATGAATGGAAAAGAAGCAAAATATGTGTGCACGTCAAAAGTGTAACAGTGTTCTATACTCATTGCCAACCCTTCAGGGACTTGGCGTGATTTGTAGGTATGAATTAGAAACCACAATTTCCGACGTATCTTGTATGGTAGGTAGGAATTTAAAAAGGTTACAACCTCAGAATCTAAGCCAGTGCCTACTAATGTATATTTTAATAGCAACATAAATTAATACATACTAAAAAACCGTTGTGGTTCGTGATTTGTGCGATTGTAGTTCATGTAAGTTTAGAATTTTGTTTTAAAGGTAAAATAAAAAAAGCTATTCGCTCAGCATGGAAAACCAAGTCTGTGAATATTATGAGAATAAAGACCCTACAATTTACAGGACAGCGACCTTCAAAGTGAAGCTTTGGTACCGAGGTAGTAACCGCGAGTCTGTGGAAGTTACTGTCATGCCGAGACATTTGTCGTGGACGAGATAATCCGGACCCTTATCGTGAGAGACGTCACCGCATAAATTTACATTCAAAACTCTTACAACTAGTTTTTCAGAGTATCTGACAAAATTTTATATAATAAGTAATATTCACTCATTTCTGTAGATTACTGTACTTCACAATTTAAATTAGCTATATCAAATTGTCAAAATCTATCGCTAAACTTCGGGTTGCAAGAACAATAGCCCATTAGAAAATAGAATGAATTCTTACATTGGATAGGGTTATTCCACTTTTCCCTATTGACTTTCCCCACTGATGGGGACTCGGTTCAAAGGCGCGCTATAAGAATTGTCGACGATCCCAAGCTCTCAAGCGGCTTAGAACCACTAAGTCTTAGGAGAGATTTTGCCTCCCTATGTGTGTTCTACCGCTTGTATAACGGACAGTGTTCCGAGGAATTGTTTGACATGATGCCCACGGCAACGTTTTACCATCGCACTTCTCGCCACCGGCGGGGAATTCATCCCCACACGTTGGAACCAAAATGGTCCCGAACTGCGCGGTTCCAAAAGAGCTTCCTCCCGCGCACAATTAAACTGTGGAATGAACTCCCCGCCGTGGTTTTCCCAAAGGATTACATCATGGGGTTCTTCAAGAAGGGTGTGAAGAGATTTTTGAAGGGTCGGCAACGCGCGAGTGATACCCCCGGTGTTGCAAGCGTCCATAGGCTGCGGTAACCGCTTACCATCAGGCGGGCCGTATGCTTGTTTGCCACCTAAGTGGTATAAAAAAAAAAAAAAAAATGTGGACAAAAAAAATATATCGTATCAGACATATTCAACAATAAACATTGCTCTGTATTGCCAGGAAAGCGCATCCAAATGGAGCCTTACCGTTGAAGCTACACTACAATTAACCGTTAAGTCTAATCTTTGCTTTAATACCAGATTAAATTGCAAGCAAACATTTAGTCAGTAAGATTTTTATTTACAGGCGTTCAATATTTAAATTAAAATCTATTTTAATCTAAAGTAAATTAAATAAAAAAAGTACTCCAATGAGAGTTAAAATTCTGCACGAAAATATTTCCCACCATGTTCGACTTCGAGTTAAAAATGGATTCAATTAAAAAAATACGTTATTTCATCTAGAAATTTGAATCTGTATTAGAATGGCAATAGACAAATAATTTATATTTTTTTACCCGCCGCTTCGCCCGTATTAATCTACTATGCTTTGAGAAATAAAAAAAATCCAGGAAAAAATATTCTATATGTTAATCCGGCTTAAAAGCTACCTCCATTCCATATTTCATACAAACCCATTCAGCCGTTGAGGCGTGAAGAGAGTATAAACACACACACACAAACTTTCGCACATATAATTTTCGTCTGATTTAAGACGTATAGTTTTAAAGCTTCTAGAATTAGTTTTGAAAATGCAGCTTTTAAAGGAGCAACATTTAAATTAAACGGTAAGAAACTAGGAATTTTCATTGAAGCTAAAGCCTTTACAAACGGTACGGGAACCGTGCTCGATTAGCACGAATTCCCTTTGAGCTACAAATTGCTGATCGATGGCTACATTTTTATCTGACGTCATCAATAGTTGAGTCAGGTTCAGAGCAATTGGCATAATTTTTTTCTATACCTCTGAGGAGGTACAAAAGCTTGCGCCCACCTGATGGTAAGCAATCACCGTAGCCTATAGCCGCTAGAAATCTACAAATTGTAAAACACTCTTCAACTATATTTTTCTTACAAACACATTAACTTTGTTTGTCCGACATTTTAGTGTCGATATTAAGTAGGTACGTTCACGTTGAATAATAAAAACAAAAATTAAAAGTAAAATAGCAGTTCCACAATATTCTGTGTAAACATTTTTAACGGTTGAACTCCATGACAATAAAAGCTACATAGCTCTACTTTGGTACTCCGGCGCCATTTTGTCTGCCCGGCTATTCATGGAATGGCGACATGGTATTCGCGCGAGGTTAATGATTCAAAAGTAAGATCATGCGTTATAAATTTGCTTTTACTCATATAACAATGTAGACACAATCTTTCTTTTCGAACGTATTATGATGTCTGCGACAACTTAGCGACAAGCAACAGACTTTTTCAGTTCAATTGCTGCTTAACGATATTTTGTAATTAATAATAATATAAATCTTCACGCCTTCCTACAAGGGTCCCCGAAGGGGTAGGCAGAGGTGTTACAACATCCACTTTCCACGTCCTTGAATGTCTCAGACGAATGAAGGTTTCCTCACTATGTTTTAATTCACCGTAAAACTCGTGGTGCAACTAATTTCTAGATGTAATTAAATAAGAAATTATGTTTTTCATGAAAAATCGCTTTTAAATTTAGTTATCCTGGTTTTCAAATTACACTTACGGCTTTAAATCAGTGGTAAAATCTAGCGAAATTGTAAATTACACAGACAATAATATTTACGATTCGACAAATAACATTTCTATCGAAATATGAGCGATAAATCTTAATTTTTACAATTCATTCAATACCATATTTCGTCAGTATAATCTCGCTTCATTTATGATAAAGTAACGGTGATCACTATAAAAAATGTTCACAATATTTAATTTTATAAGATTCTTTCCACCTATCGGTGAATCATTGTTCACCTTTCTAACAACACCAAAAGAATGACCTTGATGAAACTTACTACAGATTCAAAGTAGATAAATCATTAACCGTTTCTCGCCATTGCAATCGTTGTGTTCGGTTGTCGCTGTTGTAAAAGCAATGCTGTCGCGATTGTCGCATTACTTTAATGTCGTTATGATGTATTTACTCACCGCCTTAATTCATAAATGAAGGCAAAGCCACGCAAATTACAGGCAATTATAGTTATTAAAAGCGCATTGTAATTTTGTACTAAACCTACTTATGCATAATGCCTTTTAAACAGCGTACGTATAAATTGTATAATGGTAGCGTTAAATGGCCAGCTTATTTGAAACTGAAGGACGTATGCTTGTTTGCCACCTTAGTAGTATAAAAACCAAGCTAGGTATCATTTTCTCGGAAAAGATTATATATTTACAGCCATTACAGTTTGTTAAAATGTTTCAAGTAGAATATATTATATATTAATTAATATAATATTTTCAATAAAATTAATAATTAGAAAATGTGAACAAAAAAGCAATTTTTTTGGGTAGTTGACTGTGGCCACTAAGCAAGGGTCATGTCATGGCAGGTAGAGACAGAAAACTTGTAGGTATAATATTTAGTATCCTGTGTAAATACCTGGCTATCTATGTCAATGTTTCTAGACTGTCTCTACCAAATTTGATTAATTAACATATGAACCAACTTTCATGCCGGTAGAGAGCTCGCTGTGAAATTCTCCCAAGTAAATCCTTTCATCTGTTCACAAGCCAGCAGATACAGCAAACATTGCGGCGGTAATATAATTACGCCGTTGGCGTCACCTGGCAGCACTTGACCTGTCTAACACGTCACGTCACGTGAAGATATTCGTCACGCGCGGCGTTAAATTCACGTAATTTACGACATTTAAAATACGTTCCATTTTATCAGACGAATCAATTTAAAAATGTATGATTTTGAATTTAAATTAAGAATAGTTAAAACAATTATTTCGGTTCAAATAATCTAAATTTAAATAAAGAAGAACAATCATATTAACAACTTAACCGAAAATCATATCGAGCGGTCTCTACACTGAGGTTAAGCCTTTAACATGAAACCAAGGAGGTTAGTTCGAAATACAAATCACTTAGCAAATTCTCACCTTAAAACATATATGCTGCTATATACTATATACGCTAAAGAGTTCATATAAAGGCTCAAACTGAATTTATAAAGCTGCTTTTGTTTGGAGTTAATTTAACTACTACTGAATGTCTTCTTACTATAAAATAAGAACGAAATCTTCACAGCACAAAGCTCATAAAATTCTCCACTTAAAGATAATCGCAGAGAAACTAGTTTCATAAATGCGGGTTCGTTAATCTTCTTAAATGCTCTAATCTGGTAGCGTACGAAACTCATGGACAAGATATTTCTCTAAATCTCCGTTCTCCATTCGAGTTTTGCTTTGAGACAACATTATCACTACCCTCGTAGCGTAGAAACAAAGGACGGTTTATACAAAAGGTGTTTTCTTGTCTTTCATAGTAACGTTTTTAAAATAAACGAATTTAGAATGTTAAATCACGAGTTAACGTTTACGCTATTATTATAAAAAAAGCGAGATTTGAAAGTACGTTTTTGTCCAGTTTGGCCAAAAAGTTTGCATAGAATAGAATAAGGCTATTTTTGTATGAATATGAGTAAAGGGATGACACCATGACAATCTACCAATAGGTCTTCTTCTTTTTCTTCATAACTATTGCAATCAATCCTCTTCAAGTAATCTTTTTCCTAGTGTCGAGTGTTAGAGAATTATCAAAATTCTAAATGTTTCGTGTTTGTTGCATTAAAATGCCTCGTGTCATGCATTGTAAGGTTCACATGTCAGATCTTAACAGGCCTTTAGGTCTGAGGTATCCGAATCCGGTGGTAGATTCTGTCGATTTGAAAGTGCTTGTCTGTAAAGTCAAGTAAAATAAAGATCTTTTTGAGTTTGAGTCAGAGTTTGAGTGCGGCAAATAATTTAAATACTGCCTGGTTGTATCGATACTGGTGCCAATTCTGTTGTTCAAAATTACTAAACTTAACAAATTTGACAGGTCTAAAAATATTGCCATCCTTATTTAACCCCGCACATGAGAAAGGGATAGCAAGACTTTTAGACCTGTCAAATAAGTTAAGTTTAGTAATTTTGAACAACAGAATCGACACCACTATCGAACTTACAATAATAACTAACAAAGTAATACGAATTGTGCTGTATTGCTATGAGGCTCTATAAGCCAGGGGTCACCTATTTAGTGCGGACCTTATTATCACAGTACAATCTAACAGAAACGTTATCTTCTTAGATTCAGATTCGATTATAAATTAACTCGTATTAGTCGGCGTTTCATTTCACTACAAGCTTAGTATTTATGTCATCACACAGTAAATACACATACGATGATGACGTATGGGGCGCACCTTATATGATTGGACTACCCCTGATCGTCTGCCAAACAGACCGCGGCAGCACATAATCTTCAGAAACGGACCCCATATAAAAATAATTGACGATCCCTGCTATAAGCTAATAAAACTGCTATAAGTAAGAAATTGCAACTATAGCACATGTATTACTGTAAAGTGTAACACGTGTTCTTGTCACGGGCCTCACATTTGTCAGCGGAGCGATAATCTCTCCGTCCACTCCGCTCGCTTCGCTTGTTTCGCTCATTTCGCTCAGAATTATACGGTTCACGCGCCCGCTATGCTTTTTCTGCTTTGTGTGTCGAAATTAGATTTTTATCTTTGTCAGTTGGAATTAGGAAATGGGAATGTGGCACACACTATGATATTGGTGTTAGCGAACTAAATTATATCATATGCTCATATAATAAAGTCTGTTTCAAAAAACTGGCAGACTTGTATGAAGAGATTGATGAAGTGTTGATGAATGTAGAAGTGAATAAGGTGCAAGTCAAGAATGAAATGGCACTCTATACTTTCTGCCTACTCCGAAAGGGACTTGGCGACATTATATTATCTATGTGTTTTGTCACTATTCTTATCATCTGTATAGACTTTTATAAGATTGGTAGCAACTACATGATGATGATTTTTTTTTTATATTCGGACATTTATCACACCGCGCCTTCTAGCCCCAAACTAAGCAAAGCTTTTAATATGGGAACCAGCAACTGATACAATACTTATATACTTTGTTCTTTACATATATACTTATAATACATACCAACCACCCAGCCGCAAGGCAAATATTTTTGTCACATAAATGTTTGCCCCGGCGGGAATCGAACCCGCGACCCCTAGCGTTGCAGTCAGGTATACTAACCACTAGGACAGAGGTCTCGTCATATAATATTAGGTCCTTACATATGAAATTGGCGTTTTTCGTACTGGCCACTTTAATCACGAATTTCTCCTCTTTGGTAAGGAATTCCAAATTCAAATTTGTACAGCTATAGACTCATGTATTTGTGCTTCGATGATCGTCATTCAATTGTTTTTTTTTTCTGTTTTTTTCTGTTTGCATCACTCATTTTACAAAATGGAAAACCTTAAATATCGCATTATTAACGAGTACGAGTTCCGCCGTGGCACTAGTGCTGCGGAAACAACTCGAAGGGTGAATGATGTGTATGGCGGTCGTGTTGCAAAAGAAAACACAGTTCGTTTTTGGTTCCAACGTTTTCGTTCTGGAAATTTCGACCTGCAGAACAAGCCCCGTGGACGGCCTGAGACTCAAGTTGATAATGAAGAGTTGAAGGCTATTGTGGAAGCGGATCCATCGCAAACCACGTCCGAGTTAGCTGCAGGCTGCAATGTTAGTGATAAAACTGTTTTAATTCACTTGAAGCAAATTGGGAAGATTAAAAAGCTTGAAAGGTGGGTACCTCACGAATTGACTGAAACAAACCGGCAAACGCGCGTCGACTGCTGCGTTACATTACTAAACCGGCACAATAATGAAGGTATTTTAAACCGAATCATTACCTGTGATGAAAAATGGGTTCTTTACGATAATCGGAAGCGCTCAGCGCAATGGTTAGATCCTGGCCAGCCAGCCAAATCCTGCCCCAAGCGAAAATTAACCCCAAAAAAGTTACTTGTAAGCGTTTGGTGGACTAGTGCCGGTATTGTTCATTACAGTTTTTTCAAATCTGGCCAGACTATTACGGCTGATGTCTATTGTCAGGAATTGCAAACCATGATGGAAAAGCTAGCGGCTAAACAACCTAGGCTGGTCAATCGCTCCACGCCACTGCTGCTTCACGACAACGCTAGACCACACACTGCGCTACAGACGGCTACTAAATTAGAAGAGCTTCAATTGGAAAGTCTAAGACATCCTCCGTACTCCCCGGACCTTGCTCCAACAGGTTACCATTTTTTTCGAAATTTGGATAACTTCTTGCAAGGGAAAAAATTCAACTCCGATGGGGCAGTCCAAATCGCCTTCAAAGATTTTATTGATTCCCGTCCGACTGGTTTTTTTAGTAAAGGGATCAATGAACTACCTATGAGATGGCAAAAGTGCATAGAAAATAATGGTTCATACTTTGATTAATTAAATATATTATATTAAAAAATATTCGACTTTTTGTTCCTCCCATACAAAACGCCAATTTCATATGTAAGGACCTAATATATAGTCTCGGAGCCCGTACTTGTAAGTTTTCATATGGGTCTGTTTGCAATGCAAACTGCATTATCTCTGGCCCGGCCTGAGTGCATCTCTGAGCCACTCGTTAGCGTCCCCGTCACGCGGTCGTTAAGTAATGGGGTCTTATTCTAATTGGGAATCAGTTCAAACGTTGTTAGAAGACATATAGGTTACAACCAGCTTTATCCGCGGCTTCACTTGTGTGGTTGCAAATCAATACCACTAACTATCTTTCATATTGACTTACAGGTTTGATTATTTTACAGCCGAAACAGACCATAGACCCGGGTATGTCATATTTATTTCAATTTGATAACTCCACGCGTTCTTCAGATAAAAAATCTTGACAGACAGACAGACTGACGGACAACAAAGTGATCCTATAAGGGTTTATTTTTTTCCTTTTAAGGATGATGAGAACCTAATAATACTTTATTACAAAGACGACCTTAATGAATTTAAATTAAGCTAATTTTAGTATTATCTTCCTTTTCATAGTGCTAGTAGTGATTACTGAGTGGTAGTATTTAACAGAACAAAAAAACTGTTTTTTTTAAATAATAAATTTAATATGAATCCCAAACAAGTTCTTTTCAATTTTAAATACACTTATAAGCATTTCAGAAGCAAACAATTGAGCCAAGACATTAGAAAGAAAGGTGCTTCTATAAATTGTCTCTTAAAATAAAATACTTTCAAAGCTTTTCGCTAACATCAATAGATAGAATCAATCCAATCAAGACTACGCCGTAGCACGGTAGTGTTGTAGCGGCGTAGCACCGTAGCACCGTAGCGCCCTGCTAATGAATAGCTGCTCTTGTGACCAATCGATGCCCTTTGATAGCAGGAAGGTGCGATAATTCAATTCTGGGTTAGTGGCAATCGAACTGCATTCGTGCAAATAACAAGATATATCCACTTTATTAGCTTACATTGCTTTATTGAATCAAGCTATTATAAGAACTTTCTGATGCTTCGTGTGATGGACAATAGATAATTTATTAAGAAAAAAAATTGGGGAAACTAACGTCATCTGTGTATTAAAAAAAATTTTTTTTAACAATCTTTTGTGGCCTATCAAGCGCTTTCATTTGATAACCATATTATAGGGGTTAATGTGGAGATTTTAAATTGTCATCTCGCAGTGGCCGCCATATTCGATTTGGAATAACGTCAATTTACTTATTGCATTTCGCTCATCATATCCTTTCATTTGATAAACATAAAGGCTACTGTGGAAATGCTAAATTGCCACTATGTGACGTGCGCCATATTGGATTTAAAATGGCGGCATTTAGGTAATTATACATTACCACGGGCAGCAAACATGTTTGCCTAATTTAATTACAAACACACTGGACAGGTAAACAAAAGGTTGTACTATACAGTATAAATACATTGTGATTACCATTTTAACTAACGATATTAGTTCTAAACTAGGTACCTTAACGAATCACAGCTCGTTCCCAGACTTCCTTAAGCTATCAATTATCCGGATCGACGATAGCTACCGATGACCAGTCCACTATGACCTCGAAACATCCGTGCGTCCTCAAACGTTCCTAACATTTGATGAACTTTCGGAGCTCAGGGTACAGTGGTCCTGTACCATCCTTTCTTTGTTAACGAGTGGAGTTTCTTTGTTAGATAAAGCTTTGTCCTCGGACCTTTGTTTCAAGAACTGATTTGTGAGGCTTGATAAGCCGACTGACAGTGTATTTTCAATTGATTTTAATTAAATTACAGTTTAAGGAATGGAGGATTGAATTGAGCCGATGTATTATACGCTTTGAGGGAGATGCTTTTGAGACGCTAATAGGATTTATGAGAAGTAGGGCGCGGCGGGATTTACCGCGCAAACATGGCATGCCTCACTGGGGACGTACCTGTACCTTAAAACACCTAGGCCTTAAATACCTACTACTTGTACGTAGTATACTATCTACTCTGAGCTACTACTATGATTTTCAAGGGAGACAGAGTCGCTCGGTTTGCGTACCTATTTTGAATAGCTGTTTTGAATTTCGAGCTTTCTTAATAAGGTTTTTTTGTTAATTCTCTGTACCTACCGTGGAGTTTGTTAATCTTCTGAGACCAATAACTATTTTGAATTTCGAACTATATTTATCCAGTTGTCAAATCAAAGTGCTAATTCTTGGTACCGTGTGAGTTTGATCCAAGAGGAGTGGTCCGCCCATAATACGGTCCCAGTCGAATAGCCTCTACTTGTAATAGGAAATCTGAGTGGTTCATTATCTCCTAAGAAGCTCGGAAAACGCTACTTATAGGAACACAACACTACATGAGACTATTCATTCGTTCTTGTGTAGTACATATCGTTGTATAATTTTTCTTTTTTCTGAAAACGGTAAACAAGCCTTTGAGAGTAGTCCAAATCAACCCATCAGATCGATGGGCGATCCGCACCGTGGTCCGAATCGAGCCAGTACCTAAACAACCGTGGTCGATTCACACCACGGTCCGAAAGATCCAATTTAATAAAAGCAGTTGGGCGATTCACACCGTGGTCTGAACCGTGCGTGGTGTGAAACGCCCCAGTACCCAATTTAACGAAGTCTACGCTAAACATGAAGTGAATTGTGAAGCTGTTAAATAATACACATAACCAAAAATAATAAGGTTAAATTTCGGTCTACATAATAATAATAATAATAATGCTCGGACATTACCACAGCGCCATCTGGCCCCAAACTAAGCAAAGCTTGTACTATGGGAACCAGCAGCTGATACAGTACTTATAAACTTTGTTTTTGTACATACATACTTATAATGCATACCAAACACCCAGACTCAAGGCAAACTTGTTCGTCACATAAAATCTTTGCCCGGCGTGAATCGAACCCTCGACCCCTAGCGTAGCAGTCAGATATATAAGCCACTAGACTAGCGGTCTCGTCATAATAATATTAATAATTTTGGGTCGGGAACGCGCGAGTGATACCCCTGGTGTTGCAAGCGTCCATCGGCTGCGGTAACCGCTTACCATCAGGCGGGGCGTATGCTTGTTTGCCACCTTAGTGGTATATAAATTACGTTCCCACCATAAACACTGTAATTAATATTCACACAATCTGTTATTTACAGACGTGATATAGGATCTTTTAGCTTTACCGGATCCTTAAAATACGCAATACGATTTGAGGAATCATTTTATTTTCGTTGTCAATAAAAACCGATGTGAATGAACGATTGATTGCTACCGTGGGGAGTAAGTATTTAGTCCATAGAGACAGAGTAAATGAGGCTCTGAGTTAAGTAAACCTCTCTGGAATGTACATAAAATAAATGGATATGAATAAAAATATGGTAACTGCTACGTTTTATTTGAGGTAGGATACATTTTTTTTATACTAAGGTGGCACACAAGCATACGGCCCACCTGATGGTAAGTAGTCACCGTGGCCTATAGCCGCTAGCAATAGGGTATCACTAATGAGTTGCCAATCCTGTTGTTGATGAGGACTCACCGTGCTGCTAGCACTATTACTATTAGCGCAGTGTATCCCAGTGGAGTACTGGCAATCTTACTCACCGCAGAAACACAACACTACATCAAAGTAGTATTATTTGACTGCGGTCTTCTGTATGGTGGTGGTACAGTTCCCAGTCGGGCGGCCCCAATTTTAATGTTCGCCCTACCTCTTTTTAAATTTCATGGTGTGATTAATCACTGTTTTACGACCTAAGCTTTAATTATTTTCACAAATTACGCTCAATAAGTATATCATTCTCATTAGTTTCTGAACGGCTCTCGTATACCAAGTATTTTGAATTCTCAAATCAATTTGAAGTACGTTCTATCCAGCAGATTTGTTTAAAAGATATGAGACTTTTTTTCGAGCAATCCGACAGACTCGCACGTTCTTTGTACTGATCTAGACTCGATTTTTCCTGACTGAGAGAATTGATTGCCAAAGTTAGGAAGAAAAGGAAGATGTGTGTCTATTAGATCTAAACATGAGGCTATCACATTAAAAAATATGATAATGGATTAACTTTTTTACTTATAATTATATAAAAATGTTTTAGAACAATTTCAACAGTATCAATTACAGTGGATGGTTCGTAAAACTTTATAATTTGACCAGTTCCCCGCCCTTACCGAGTGAACAAAAAAGGGATTTGAACTTTTAGGAGGTTGGCCTTTTTGTCGGAGTCGAAGCAAGCCTTATTATTTTATCAGCATTATATCAACCAATATCGCTAATTACCTGAACACAAGTCTACGTACCTTTAGGATCGAGTACGTATTTAAATATGCTTAGAATAGGGTCCCAAATTTGATAACTATACAGAAAGCAATACAAAACTGAGGAATTTTTCAATATTATTCTACAAGATTCTATAGGGTGAGCCTGAATAGATTTTTGAAGGCTTCGCAACGAGCTCCTGTAGTTACAAACAACTATGAGGCTACGGTAACTTACCATCAGGCGGGCCGAATGATTGTTTTCCAACTTACATGCGAATACTATCAAAACGACATATAAAGATTAAAGTCCCTATGTATTTGAGGTGTCGTCAAAATAAAATTACGCATGTAGAAACTATAAGTGAAGGCTACTGAAAATTTATGTGGCTTCAGATTTAACCGGTGCTTAATTATTCGGTTGTTACTGGTAAAAAAAAAATACCACTGATTACCACCATCGGATACTTCGGTGAAATGAGTGTAATTATTCGAATTAATTGTTCTCGATTTAGCCAAACATCCTAATCGGAACCTTCTCGATTGTCGCCGAACGGCAGAAGGATCGAATACGTATTTCTCATGTCATCAAATCCATAAAATAGGGATGTAATTCGGGGATAAATCGGAGGCACCGATCTAATTTCTAGAGGTTAAGAGTTCAACCGTTGGGTGGTATTACGGACATTGATCGTCTTACAGCGGTTGTCAGCGATTTTACCTTCTGAAATAAGTATTTTTGGATATAGTAATATACTAGCGACCTGCACTATCTTCGCACGGCTGGCATAACATATACACAATTTTTTTTTAACAAGTTATATACGCGTGGCTGTATTTTTTCCGACATCCTCAATAATCATCATCATATTTCGGAAAATTTACACAAAAACTCAAATAATTATACATATTTAAAACCTTCCTCATGGAACACACGGAGTGTTAGTATGCTAATGATGAAAACTATATGAAAATCAATTCAGTCGTTTTTGACTTTATCGTGTTCAGACAGATAATGCGGCGGAGAGATTCAATTTTACAATATTTAAAGTTACCGCATGCCTTCGACCCTTGATATATATACGTCAAACAAGTTTACTAATTCAACCGGATAGTGGACGGCTGTACTTATTCATCAAACAAAGTGCTGTCGTGTCTTATAAATTTGTGTAATGTCTCAAATGGACTGATTACTTCTTGTGTCTTCTGGAGCACCGGCGCCGACGTAAGGAGGTGTACAAGCCATGAAGCTTGTTCATATGATAAATAATATTCTTCTGGTGCCAGTCGATGGTATGACAATAAAACCCGACAAGCACTTTTATCAAAATATACCTATTTTATACATTTTATACCTCTTCCAATTCAATATCAATAAATGTGGAAAAAAGACAAAAGACAATCGTTCCAAAAATTCAAATACAATCCAAATGTTTATTATATTTGTAATGCGGCTAGTTCTTATTTTGAATAGTATTATAAAGAGATCGTCCTACTAAATATTTGGACAGCAAGTATTGTTTTCTACAAAACAAATGAGGTTATGTATTATTTCATGTCTTCGAGTGCTCAGTACTATTCGAAAATGTAACTAGTTATTCATTAGCTGATAATATATAATTATATAAACGATAATTTAGAAAACTGACTTAGTATAAAATCTGATTTATTTAACCGAACATTCTAGCCCCATTATAATAATTAACTACATTACTTCTTATAAAATTATCTTATCTTAGTTGTGTTATCACTAAGGCCGCAAAATATTAGATTTACTGGCGAAATTTTCGCCAGTAATCGTAGCACTGCCCGAAAATGCACTCATTTAGCAGCCGTCAATCCTACAGGGACACACGAAAGGCGTTTTATAAAAAAATAATATACGGCAAAACCCGCAACTTTTTAAATGAAAAGTCAACTGAACGAATTTGCAAAAATTGCTACGGGACCGTGGGGCCTTGTGCCGCTGGCAGTCCCTTCGCGAAAATACATACATTTGGTAAATTGATCCGACATATTCGTACGTGTTTAATTTATGTACGACTCGTACGAGGCATTTGTTGTAAGAATAACCAGATGATCAGATACGAAGTGGGCTTACGCGATTGTATATGTATGTATGTATATTTCATCTCACGACGCTCCGCCATACTCTTTCGTATATCTCAAGTGTGCGTTATATTGTCATTATGTGAGTCTAGTTATAATAATGCGGATTGGCCAAGCGCAGCACAACACGGAGGCAACTGTAAAGAAGGGAGAGAGGCCTTTGCCCAGCAGTGGGCCAGCAACGGCTAGATACAATAGAATAGAATAGAGTTTAGTAATAATAATGAAATAAATTAAAAATAAATGTGGGCCCCCCTACTAGAGACGTGTTTTTTCGAGTTTATTTATGCTGTACTTAATAATGGCAACAATTAGACGCTTGAAATTCTCATAGTACATTTTCTAACAAAAATTGCGTATTTCCTTTTACAACCTTATTACTTGCGGTTGGTGCAATAGCTACGTACTAAATTAGGCAGTCTGAAGACAGAGCCGCTGCATGCTGACTTCGTCCTTCTATCCGTTAGTGCACTTCAATCACTAATGCGTTGTACATGATTTCCCAGATTTTCTTTCGTATTCATCCGAGAATTCCATAGCATTCGTTCGACTAGGTAGTTGACGTATCCCTAGAGGGATTAAGATGTAGGTTCTAGTGCAAATAGAAATTCAATACCATACATCTGACTTGTCAAATTGAACAAAAAGTATTTATTACATGATCGTCGATATAGCATTTCTTTTTTTGAGAGAGAAATAGTGTAATGTTTAACGGAAGATGTTGTTGATGATGACTCACTGTGCTAGCGGCATTACTATTAGCGCAGCGTGTCATAGTTGATCACTGGCAGCCTTACTCGCCGCAACAACAATACTACATCAAAGTAGTGTTATTTCACTGCGGTCTTCTGTAAGGTGGAGGTACAGTCCCCAGTCGGACGGCTCTAAAATTTCCCAATTCGCACTATCTCTCTTTTTTTAAGCTGATTGTGTGATTAGTCATTGGTACTTTGAATCTGGGCCCATCAGATGACAGGTTGTTGCTTCAACCACAAGACCACGACGGCTTAAAATAACTTATCTGCCACCGAACAAATATCATACTCGTATTATTATGATACGGTGAAACTGTTATCGTGACATATTCAAACATTTCCTTAGAGGGAAATGTGTGTGTAAAACCGCGTATATTTACGGTAGGTAGCGTTAATCTAATTCGCAGTATCCCGGCGTTTAGATCAAATGGGAAGTTACATACGGCCATACGCTACGGAATGTTTGATTTGAATTACTCCTGTGGGATGTCATGTGCGGGATGGCAGACGGTTTCTTGTTTGCTGTGATATCTGGAATACATGAATTGCTCATAACTATATGATTAAATTGGATGAAAATCTCAAAGGAGTACATCATGTGGTTCTTAAAGAAGGGTGAAGATTACTGAAGGGTCGGCAACCGCTTACCATCTTACCTTATGCTTGTTTGCTACTTTAGTGGTATAAAAAAATCTTTTTTTGTGATTTTTTGTTTTTTTTTGGATCCAAATCAATTTATGTAAATAAAAAAAACTTTTATACGAGTGAAATCTAGATGTAGTTATTTCTACTCCTTATACCAATCGATTGGATTCTAATTGAATTTGGCACAAAAGTACAAAGATATAGGAGGGTTGTTGTACATTCGTCACGAAAAAAAGTATGTGATATAATGGTAAAATTATGTGTGAAAACTGCGGGTGAGGCCATAGTGTCGTTATCAATACCCGAGTGTTTTAATGATTTTGTAAATGAAGTATTGTCTTGTCTTAGCTTTATGCATTCATATTTCAAGTACAATATAGAGAAAAGGAGTTGCAGTTTATCCTAAAATTAAAAATGAACCCGTTTTGTTTTTAACAAGGAAAATAGTGTTTTTTTTCTTTGAAATTAACCTACTGTTAATATATTCACCCAATGTAGGTATATATCTAGTATATATCTAGTAGTAGTAGGTAGATATCTGATTTTTAATTATAAATGTAATAATTACAACTTTACTAAACCGAACTTTCTCACATAAAGATTTAGACTTGAAAATTTATGTGGATTCCACGAACGCCGGCCCAACCCTCCGAGCGCGCGAGCTGATTCAAATTCCGAACCGCAACTGTAAAGTCCCAAAATCAAAAACAAATGAGCGAAACAGTCAGCAATTGGTGCAAAAAATTAAACGCTTCGTTAACCCTCACGTCGCCAGAAGTTGGCACTTTTGGCCCAAACGATTCCGCTGGCGGGTAATCAGGAGTTTTGGAAGTTGACGACGTGCCCGCCGTGACAGGTAAACTCGTAATCTGCTTTCAATCACACGCTAACTAATCGCGAAGTAAAATTTATATATAACGTGTCATGCATGTCATGGTGACGTTTTAGGATCGGCAAAGTTGTGGTGCAAGCGTCCATAGGCTACAGTAATCGGTTATCATCCAGGCGAGCCGTATGCTTTTGTTTGTCAACTTAGCGGTATAAAAAAAAATTTCACATTAACAAAAACCTGACTAATAAGCGAACTATAATATACATTTATACAGAAAAATAAAAAGTTTACACAAACAATTTTAATTAAGTTTAAATTTACTTCTCCAATATTCCAAATATGCTGAATAAAACTATTAAAAAACACAGAAAAATTATAAATATTTCAATATGATTTAAAAAAAAAACTAAGTGGCCAGTGTCTTATATCAAAATATAAAGTTGGATGATTTTATGTGTTTTTGAATTTGGAACCGCTTTAAAGAATTAATTGTACATAAACAATGAATTCTGTAAATTTACATTGGAATGTTATCGAATTCACAACGCTATTAAGTAAACACATAACAGCGATACAAATACACAACCCCATTATGAGTCAGATAACCGCCTATCGGTGGGCCCCCATTAGACCCATTTCGGGGCCCTAAACCTCCGCGGCCCACTTCAATACGTTCCTACAAGTAATTGCTTTGCGGTATCTCTTATATACGTTTTCAGGGTTCTTTTCAAATTTATGTGCAGAGATAGTAAGGTGGGACAGGTCATCTTGAAGGATAATAAATTGTTTTTGCCAAGTTGTTGATTAAAAAAGTTCGCGCGAGGTGGAGTGCGGTGATGTATTGAAAACTTTATTCTATGGTCATAAGGTGTGATTATCGATGTGGGAGATTGGTTTTGCGGAACGAGGTTTAGGTCATGTCTGAAAGAACGCTTTTCGTTTAGGCGACTTAATTTTTTGTAAATATGACATCAAAGTAATGTTCAGTTATTTTTTTTTTGTTTTTAAAATGGCTCTGAATTTATTAGAAGTGTTCAGTTAGTATACGAAGCATTAACAAATCTAAATTTTCCAACACAGCTTTTCATACATCAAAATTCAATTTGTAATTCTGTTACAGTATAACTCGAAAGGAAATCATCTTGATGTAATACATGTACGATTGTATTGAATTTAACAGTAATCTATCTATTTCCTATTTAAAAAAACCTATCTCCCTTGGTCACGGCAGCAACGGCTAGACCGATTTCGCAAATTCTTTTTTTTATGTTAGTTATTATCAGCAGAAGGTTCAGATAAAAAGAAAAAATGAAGAAAAATAGACCGTATTTTTATTTCTGGATAATCAGAATTATAGGTCCTTTTTTCTGTGGTGTATTTCACATATTGATTCACAGGAGAACGTCTCACGGGACAGCTAGATAGAAATTTATTTAATCATGTTAAGAAAATCCTCACTGAGTTTCCTGCGGGTTCTTCTCAAAAGACTCACAACCGGTGTTAAAATGCGACATTTATAAGTGCATTATTCGGGCGAAAACAGCATAAGCAATGGTAATTCTCATAGTCGTAACGTTAAAGTTGTATGACACACGGACAGACAATTACCTATTCCCGTCGCGTAGTGGAATAGAGGAGCTATTCGCGGACAGCCAACAGACGAACTAAACTAATTTGCATTAGTTCTGTCCACGGAATTGTTAACAAATACTGCTGCGCACGAATGGCGGTCGCAAAGTTGATAATATGACCGGGTGCATCATAATGCCGTTTATATTAGAAGTTTTCATCAAGGCATGTTAGTCTACACTAATATTATAAAGAGGAAAGATTTGTATGTTTGTATGTAACGAATAAACTCAAAAAGTACTGGACCGATTTTAATAATTCTTTCACCGTTAGAAAGCTACATTTTCACTGAGTAACATAGGCTATATATTATGCTAGCTGCCCGCCCCGGCTTCGCTCGGGTCTACAAAATATTTGATAAATGTCTATAGGCTCCGAAACTACTGAACCGATTTCAAAAATTCTTTCACCGTTACAAAGCTAAACTATCACTGAGTAACATAGGCTAGCTGCCCGCCCCGACTTTGCACGGGTAGACAAAATATTAGATCTAAATGTCTACCCGTGCGAAGCCGGGGCGGGCCGCTAGTGCTTAATAAAGATGATTATTATTAATAATAATAATAAACTATCGTGTGGGTGGATCTGATCAAATAAAAAGGGTTGATGGAACTTCGCGAGCAACGATGTGACGCCGGTTAAAACCACGCCTTGCAATGTACTTACACTATAGCTGTTACCCGCTATTACGTCTGATTTTTTTCAAGACAAATGTAGTCAATGTCCTTCCCCACGATAAAAGCTTATTACGAGCCGCTCAGCCGCTTAGTCCTGAACAGGTAGCAAACAAACCGAGCTACTTTCGCATTTATAATATTAGTACGGAATACACGCACACCTTCAACGAATACAAAGGAACTACGCCTTGTCGACGCACTACGTGTTTTAAAAACCAGCGACCGACTTAGCTAATTTGGTTTTAAAATATTTGTTCAAATCCAGGGCGGGTTTAAATGGTGAGGAAATATGGAAAAATTGCGAGAGGACATTATAAAAATAACAATCTTAATTTTCTATACAAACAGCTCATCCCACGTATTGTTCCTACATCGATGTTGGTTCCGTCGGTATGGAGAACAGGGGTCCCTTCAAATTAAACAACGTATTCAATAAGCGTTTTTGAATAATGAATTTCTTCTCAGATGTATGCAGTTTTCCTCACGATGTTTTCCTTCACCGTAACGCTCGTGGTGTGACTAATCACTGCACTTAAGTTACAAAAACTTATTGGTACAGACCTATGGGTATCCAATTATAACCCAATTCGGATTATCGGTAATACGCAATCTCATAACCCTTTATTTTAATTCTTGGGCGCAGCCGTCTGACGGTGTCTTGCTCGTTTAGATATAAATGGTCTGGCATTAGTGACGTCATTGCTTATTGTGTTCTATATTCATATATATACAAATAAATCCCTATTTCCCTGGGTCACGGCATCACGCGTGATCGGCTGGACTGATTTCGCTAATTCATCGTTCAGTTGTTTATGCGTGAATGAGTAACAAACATCACGCCATACATCCATACTCACAAACGTTCGTATTTAGAATAGTAGGACTATTTTATTATACTCAAGACGCCTCTATTTAATCTCAATGAATAACTAATCTTATCATACTATCAGTCCTTATTTTAACGCTTAAGAGTTCGATTACAAACAAATTAAAAAGTTTTCAACAAGATTGGAAAAAATCTAATCTCATTAAGGTAATGGAATTAATTAAAATGTGATTCCAAGAAAAGTACAGTCAACAAAATCTCAAGTTACACAGCTCAAACTTGTGTACAGTTAGCGTGAAAAGTTTGCCAGTTAAATTTTATCTATCGCCCGGTCTCCGCCGGACGGATGTTTGCGAGGCAATAAATAAAATTTCGAGAAAATAATGTTTGAAATTTTGACGTAAATATTTGTAGGGTTCACTTGTGGCGTCTCGTGGTTAATGTACCGGCTAAATGCTGCGGGTACTTCACTTGAGCAGACGGTGCTAAGGGACGTAATCCTATCGTAACATTTTATGAGTTACTAAGCTTTTGCTCGCGACTTCTCACGCATCGTAAAGTAAATTAGTCAACATACAATTTTATCCTCTTAGGCGTGGAAAAATCTCAGGGTTTCTAATCCTGAAATGTGTAGACTTTTTTTAACTGAAAGGTCAAATGAATACCAATTATCATGTGTTTAACTTCGAAAATGACAGATTTTCGTACAAACTCTCAACCCCTATTTTACGCCCTATTTCCAAAAACCCTTCCTTAGTTACTGTCATAATTTCTTAGTCATATCAGAATCTATTAATATCAAAAAACCAAAACAGGTGTAAGTGAAATAGCGCTCTGTATTCTCTGCCTACCATGTGAGGTACGTGACGATACGTATGTATCTATAGTTGTAAAACTGATGGATTATTGGCAAAAGTTAAGATTGGGATAAATATCTTCACATCATATTTCTTTATTTTTTTATTATTTCTAACACGTCGCAGGTCGAGAGAGAAGAGAGCAAGTGACCACAGAGTATAAAACACATTGACATATTATATTAGACGAAGCTGTCTAAAATGACAGCTGTCAATCATGACAGATTACAATAAAGCGATGTTTGCATAGACTCACAGATAAACCAACAGAAACTACTTCGTCAATAGTAGCACAATAAACATGCGAACGTGACGAGGTATATTCTATTAAGTGACTTACCGAGATGAGATGTATCATTCGACCCAGAAATGATCTCGCAAGGGTCCGTATTAATTCAACCCGTTCATGGCCCAAGGGAATTTATTGAGGAAATGAGGACACCGGTCTCCCAGGCAGATGTTTTAATATGTTTTACGACAATAATGTCGGTTTATATTCAGAATACTCAGAGTAGATAATATGTAATACTTTATTTTGTTTTGTAATTGAATTGTATTGCGTTGATTCTTTGTTTGAATTATTTGAATAACTAGCTTCTGCCCGAGGCTTCGTCTACGTTGAGCTAAAAATCGCAGAGGAACCTAAATTTTTCTCGAGATGAAAAAAAAACAGGGATAAAAAGTATTCCTTATTAATCCAGGTTATAAACTATACGTGTACCAAATTTCATACAAATCCGTTAAGCCGTTAAGTGATTAAGCAACAAACATATTTATAAAACACAGTAGGATAATCAACTAACTACAGAAACTTATTTCACTCTGAATAAAAATATCAACAAATTATAAAAATATCTATGTGGGTATTGTGGGTATCTATTTATAGAATTAAAAAAGAAGAATATCTGTGATAATAATAGATTAATATGAGAATCCAAATGATTGTTTTTTTCAAACGTGATACGTAACATTTTATAAGACCAGTTTTCCCCCTAAAACTGGTCGAAGTTTTAATATGTACTTCACTTTAAAATTATTAAAAACTACCGAGGTGTAAAATGCTAGACCTTCTTTCTTAGTTTCTTGAAAAAGGTGCAGCATATTTTTTTTTATTTGTTTCCATAATGAATTAAACTACAGACGAAATAAAAATTAGGTGTGGCACTCGGAGACTGCCGCGGTAAAGCTATTGCATAGCATTTTTTATCAACTTATGTAATTATAATTATTTATTTATTTTATTAATGCAGTATTTTTTATATACCTATATACTTTCTCACAAACAGCTGATTACGGTAGTTTTCCAATACAACCAATGCCACCTAAAGGCGGGTTGCTGAACTAAAGAGACAAGCGTGATATTTCAAAAAGTCATTAAAAGTTCTGGTATTTATCGATAGATGGAAAAACTAAAAAGTATCACCGCTGTGCCGGTCGGAGTGGGGTGGAGTTAGGTTTTTTCGTTACGGAATTTCTGGATTCGGTCCCCACGCTCAAGGCCCGCGATAAAAGCTATGCAATAGCTTAAAAAAATATGGTGTATAGAATATAATTGTTCAATTCAATAAAAACAATAGTATTTTTTAAGCTTAATACACCCATTTTAAAGTACTTTTGAAAGGAATCTATTTTTTCCAACATCTGTGCCATAATAATACAAATCTAGACCAACATTAGATCTTGTTAGGGCATATCGTTCAACGAGACCCTTAGGACCGACTAACGCCAATATATGGATTGTTTCATTATGCAGTGATTAGTCGGCGGTATTAGTTTTGAACTCCTGACGGCGTCGTCAATTCCCATTTGAGCACGTAGCTCCATAATAAATTAACTAGTTGATTCAGAATTGCTTAGGTCATCGTACTAGATTGCTTCTAGATTTATATTGGAATAGAACACTTTTGAAGTGATTATAATATGACTGCATAAGACTTTAAACTTCATCATTGTGCCAGAAGACTTCATATTAAATAAATCTATTTCATTAGTTACCTAATCCGTTCTTCTGTTAACATTTTTTACCGAACTGGTGGTAATTTAGACCTTCATACCTGCCTAATTAGGGCCTAAGCTGCATAAATGATTGTTTAGATTTTCATTTTCATTTTTTACCTCAATGTTTTCTAACTTGTTTTTCTAAGTTTGAAAACTTTAAAGCCAAACGTACCTACATCCAAAACTGTTGTTCCATTTTTAAAGTTCAAACTTTTATATTTCGAACGAATACAGAGCTCGTAGAAATCATAACACGATAAATAAATAGTCGACAGGGCACGTGTGACTTATGGCCGTGTGGCGAGGAACAAATTATTGCCGTGTTCGCGCCCTTATGAAGTGGGGTCATAAATACCAGCGTTTCGGGTTAACCCGCACGTTACTGAGATGTTAGATAGCTGGGATGGATTGGTGGTATTTTTTTAGATATTTTTGTGTACACAAACTACATGGAACTATGATTGTTATATGACACAAACTGCGTGTACGTTCTTTTGCTACGAACAAAACGTCAACTATAGCTGCTTAGGTAGTGCACTCACTATAATATTGTTGGCATTACTTTTTAATTTAATTTCAATTTAAATAAATAAAAATAAGCAGTTTTTATATCTTTTCTTCGCCTGCCAGGAGTATATTTGTATAACCGTACCTTTAAAAACTACATTTATTTTAAATGCACTGTGAATTCCAATATTTTAAATTTTGGTAAATTTAGGTAAATCAAATCATTAATAATATTTTTTTACATTTGAATTCAAAATATTAGGTACCTAATTGTGTAAAAAAACTTATCGAGCCCGGTGGCCAGTGGTAGCTACGGAATAGGAATTTAAATATGGAACGAATAAAATGCGTTAACTAAACTAATACCCAAATTTGTTGGACTATACCTCAGAACAATAACTAAAGCTCGTTAGATTATACCATGCGTTCAATTAGATAACATTGTCTTAAATTACGAAGTCTGTCAGTTAGTCTATAAAACGTCAAGTGCACTAAGGAGGACTTAAAGCCACAAGTGACAAGCGTAGTTTGAGTGACAAGTGACTTGACTCATGAGTCATGGTAGATTCTAACTTCGGAGAGCACGCTAAGCCGTTGATCTTAGTACGCGTTTAGACATGAGGTGTAATGGAAAGCTGTTCAAGGAACATTTAATAACTAGATTTAGAGGCTCACTAAGTAAACATTGATAGAGATAATAATCTGAAAAATATTTTTTTTTTGTTTACCAACATTAAAGGCTGAATTAGGCGTTAAGTATAACAACAATTGGAATTAGACAAGGCGACCCTTTTTCAGTTAAGGTAGCAATCGGTTATTTCATAACTTGCTTTGATGCAGCAGAAGCGCTCGCGCATTTTCGTTATGGTACCCGTTGACCGAGTGCTTGACGGGGTGGGTTGAGAGTATCATTTCACTCTAGACCCGCATATCTTTTTTCTTGAAGATATTATACATTTGTTTTTCATTAGTCGGCATATTTATATTAGAAAATAATATAAATTACATTATTTATACAAACAAACATTTTATTTACGACATATTTACACTGTGGTAATATTAACATTATTCATTTTTAATTTTACTCACCTAACTCGGCCTCTCGTCACTTGCACCATACGGATTAACAACTACCATGACAGTTTGAAATATTGTCATTGTCTGTTGGCAGTCGGTGTGACTTGTGGGACTCGTGCGTTCGATACTTGCATCAGTGTTGGAGATGTACGATAATTCAGGTCTAGTGGTTTGTTGACTACTTATTATTATGTTCGCAAGGACTTCATTTAGTAGACGATGCTTTACAATCTCTGTTTTTCAATCAAATTTGATTTTTATTTCGACTATAAGTAATGGTTTAAATGAGCGTTATCGAGATTTAGTTATTATTCTGAGGTTTAAATAATGTTTCGTAATTAAATGGATTTGTCGTTCCTAATTTGTTCTCAATTTAAATTTTAAAAGAGGTCATTCATCGCTTTTTATTCTACTTCAGCTGTCGTGATTCAAACTCATTTTATTTTTATTTAGTGTTCGTAATTTGAAACACTTTTTCGTTTTTTTTTCTTTACATTCGTCTTCTGATAAATGCTGTAATATGTTATTAGCGCCAGCTGATACAACGACTGGACTGGGTTGAAAAATACGCGCTATGCCGGGACATCCACTATTTATCGGGCCATACTTCAAGTAAATGGACCTCTTAGCGCGCCGTTAGAGGTGGCCCGTTTGGATTGTTTTTTTTATAATACAACCTTTTTTGTACAGATCTTTTCAGAAACATTTGGAGTGTTTTTTTTGTATAAAATTTTGGATGATTGAAGTTCGGCAAATGTTACCGTTTACATCAGACGGCGCTAATCCTACTAATATTATAAATGCGAAAATTTGTAAGGATGGATGTTTGTTGCTCAACCACATAAAAACAGCTAAACGGATTTGATGGAAACGGAAATTTCGCACACGTAAATAATAGTTTACAAACTGGACGAAGTCGCGGGCTGAAGCCAGTGCTTTCATAATCTAATGTAAAAGAGTGAGTGTATATAAATAAGGTATATTAGAAAAACAGCAATAAATTAAACTTTCTATTTTAAGTGAAGAACAAAGCAAACTCTAAGCTAGGAAATCCTTTGTCATAAGTTGCTCAAGTCAGCCCAACTTGGGACAGCCGGCCGGCGGCTAATCCGCACATCTCCTTAACATGAATGAACTTAGATCATCTGAATTATAAAACTTTGAAGAGGTCCCTTGAGTTTTAAAGGTCATAGTACCAGTTAAATAAAAAATAGTTATACCCTCACCTCGTACGAGATAATGAAACTACAGGTTAGGATGTGGTAGGTACGTGGCTTTACAATTTGTACGGTATATTGGTGAGGATTTGGTAGGTACGTGGCTCTACAATCTGTACGTCATCGAAAAATGCAATGCAGTTAGCAAAATAAAATCTAATTAAAAAAGAAGAGCCGTGGTGGGCGTGTGGTATGAAGCGTTGCCTGCTACTCTAGCGACGCTAGTTCGGATCTCGCCGGTCTATACCGATGAGCTTTTTTAACTTAAGTGCAGTGGCTAGTCACACCACGAGCTTTACGGTGAAGGAAAACATCGTGACGAAATGCATACGTCTGAAAATAAATTCAATGGTTTGTGTTAAGAGACGGTGATGGACTCACCATCCATCACGTTGGCACCAAATTGTTTTCAGTGGAAAGTGGGTGTTGTAGCACTTCTGCCTGCCTTGTTGGGGACCCTCGTGGGGAGACGTGGAGATATTACTAACTAACAAAAAATATTTTTTAAATAAAATAATTACGATTTAAATATCTATTATGTATAGTTTAGCTATATATAATGAAGAGACGAGTTCTAAATATAATAATATGTGCCTCATTTTATTTAGTGTTGAGAAGCCCTAGAATAAAGATGCACACAAAAATATACAGACGAACATATAACCTGCTCCTTTTTTGAAGTCGGTTTAAAATTCTTCAAACAGCAAAAAATCTGTTTATTGTGTAAATTAAGCATTAGATGCACTTAAATTCTTCTAACATCTTTTTTTTTCAAAATTAAATAAAGAACAAAGAAGCATCTAATTTTGCTACTAATAAATATATCAAACGTCTTAATACGGCTTGACATATTTGACCAAACATTTGTCAAAGTCACATTGGGCTTTCGAAGGTCCACAGCTAAGTTACGCCTTACAAAGCACAAATATTTGGGTGCCAGATTCACACACAACAGAATCACACGTGATTTATCGTGGCCAAAGATTGTGCCGCTGGTCGTGTGAATACGTCTTAATACGTCTTTTGTGCCTCTAGGGATTAACCCTTCAAGGCGATGGTCGATTGATATTGTACATTGTGTGTTCAATGGCCTTTTAGACCCCGCGATTTTTATTACAGCCCGTAATTGACAGATCGTTTCTAATGGCCTGTAATGGTAGGTTTATTGAACGGTGCTTTTGAAATATTTTTTGTTGTCGAAAAAAAAATTGGTCCTGTATAATTAACATAAACATTTGATACAAATAATATAGTGTTCTGATTGTTTCTTTTTTATTTCAACTGTTAAAATAAAATGGAAGTATGTAGAAGTAATTATCGATTGTAAAAAAAAAATCTTTTGTTAACAATTTTGTTATAATTGTATTCTCGTGAATAATAAATAAATGTATTATGTTTTTTAAGAGTATACTCCTAGCTTTTTTTGCTATTAGCGAAAAATACTGAAGGTGTCTCGACATTGACATGGTAAGAGAAGCCTTTTTTTGTATATCGCTCATATATTTTTGTAGGATTAATAAAAAACGGTCATTTTTTTCTTTTTATTTCTTCTTTACATATAAATTCTGTTAATATAATATCGAAATGAACAATAAACATTTTCGCTTTAATGTGTGTAACACATTTATGTTAAACATGATCAATATTTTACTATCTCCCTGTCAGCAATATATCAATGCAGTCCCATAAATAAAGGTGAAACACGACTGCTAATTTAGCTATCAAATAAATTTTGGTGCGCACCGCGGACGAATTGTTGGCGCTTTAATCAAACGGATAGCCATCGACGTTTCACTGTTGAAATTTTAGGACCGTGGCCGTTTTAGGGTTGCGTTTCGGGCTATAAATGAAGAGAAATAAATGCCTTCAGTACTTGATGGAAAGATTGAAACTAAAATTTAAACTGTTTTTGTTAGAAAAAGCAACCCCTTTGTTTTTTAAACCACTAAGGTGTTACCAATCGCGTACCTAATTCCATAGGGTACTCGCCTAGCCTCAAAATTAATGAAATTTGAAATTCGTCTATTCATAGCCTGAGATCTAATAAAAAAAGGTAAGTGGAATATCACGAACAACAAAGTCACGCCGCTTAAAACTACGCCTTGCTGTGTACTTACATACACAATTACACGCACACACCTACAACGAAACGCCTTGCAAAAAGATGTTTACAAATCTGGCGACACTTTCACCAAGTTCCATCTACCTTTTATATTTGATCAGAGTACGTAGCTTACAATTGCTTGCAAGTTGCACCACTAGGGTTGCCACTTGCATGTACGTAAAATATTGTTAGACTACCTCAACCTCAGAATAAGGACTCCAGCTGTCGCTTACCGAAGCGAAGTCCTTATTCTAAGACCTCAACTATCAATGAGGTTTCCACAGATATAGAAGTAGCTTATTTTTCGGTTCGAACGGTTTAGCAAACACAACAAATCTGTTCGGGAGAACCGTCAGGAATAAAGTCCTTACAAATAAGTTTTAACTTAATTTTCGCGCGTTTAGTTGTGAGGCTATATACCACCGGCCGCATTTTCGTGACGATATCTACCAGTTAAGTCTAACTGCGTTATGAAACTTCGTCACAATAATATTCCATGCTTTAAATACGTAACACATATAGAACTACCGCCATGTTACAATTTAAGAACTCATCAATAATTTCAAGTGATAAATACATCTGGCATCATTATTAATAGCGGAACACGCTACATTTTGCATTAATTTAACGCAAATTAGTGTAACTAGCGCGTAGGTACCCCGTTCAAAATTAATCGCGGTACATATCGTGCAGCAACCATTTTGATTTACTGTTAACTCGCGCAATTGAAGGGTTAAGTTTGCTTATTGGTGAAAATTGAATTTTGAATTTCGAAGCTTCCGTATTTGTGTTATGTTTGACATTTGTGTTTGGCCAGGATCTCAGAGTAGATGATCGGTGCTAATTCTGTTGTACACATTTTTGTTGAAAATAGGAATTCAAACTAACCAAAACAAATGAAATGTCCTGTAATGTCCAACTTTGGTGCCATAGTAATAAATGCTCAGACGGAGACGGACAAGCTCTAACAGAATATGCAAAAAAATGCGTTGGCCGCCACTTTTAGATTTGGACCAAATCTCTAAAAAAACATGGATGATGTCCTTTCAAGTAAAGTACCTAACTTAATCTATCTGAAAGTAATATTAAAATACCTTAATTGAATAATATATCCTATTTCCTTAGCTCGAAAACAGACGATCAGGTTTAATCAGAAGATAATTTAGTTTAGTATGACCTAATTCTAGATATAATTCCCAGAAAAAATGCTTAATTAAGTAAATGAGAAGAGCAAAATGTACCTTCATGGAAAAGACGTGTTCATTTTAGTTAGAAATAGATTATTAATAGCGTCTTATTCGGTGACTTTATTAGGTTCATATTATGGTTTAATTATATGGAACTGCGTTGACACGAAAATGTCTAATCGTTTGATATTATACCCTATAAAAAACAGCACACAGTCGATATTTCGGTTAATATCGTAGCTAGGAACACTGTCAGAGAATTATATTGATTTCTAAGCACTGAACAATCAATTTAAAACACTATGCCATAAGGTACAATCTTATTTTTGTGACTGACTGACACGGCGTCCGTGTAAAGCCGTATACACACTTACAAACAAATTTGTTGTGTTGCATGAATAAGCAACAACGATGTTCGCACGTGGGTACCTCTAACAAACATCGAACACTGTTCACAATCAAAAAACCAAAATCAAAAATCATTTATTCAGTTTATGCCCTAATAAGGCACTTACAAAGGTCTAATTTCACCTGAGAAGAACCGGCAAGAAACTCAGTGCTCTGTGTTTTTTTTCATGTAACAATCATGATATACCAATGTTTATTCAAATTCTTCTAGACATAAGTAGGTATTTGCATTTTTTCTGAATGAAAGCTCAATAATGTTTGTTTGGACAAGTTGGTTTTGTCACTGCTTTCTTGGCATGAATATTTAAACTAATACAATTTACCAGAAGCCGGGAGTTCGTCAAACATGTTCGCGGCGCTCTTACTATTATGCTTTGTATGGACGGTGTTGTAAGTCTTTCCGCTACTTCACAATCGACCACTTCCAACGCAGCCATAGATAGACTACACGACCGTTGCGCGAACTCGATTCGAACTACGTTCGCGTTCGCGTTCGAATATGCCGTCTATACGCATCAAAATAACGTTCAATTTTGATAAGCAGACCGTAAATAGGTAGGTAAATAACAATCGTAATATATTTTCATTTTTAATTTAATTCCCAAAGGGACAGCCTACGTTAAGGACGGGAAGACTCGAGCGGCAGGAAAGTTTATTAATACCAATATAAACACGTAACATTTTACCTCAGTAATAAGGCTGCTTTAATTACAAGCGACATGTGATATCCCTAAGGGCCCATGAATCTTCACAAATCTGATTATATGGCCCAGTAATTCGGCCCCGTTTACCTAATTTTACGAGTATGGTGCCATTAATAAATATTACGGCTTACGCTTTGAAAAATACAATATAATTAAATCGTAATACTATATTAATTAATTCGATTAGTATTAACAAAAACAGTGAAGTATATCATTAATAATTACATTAAAAAGGTAAAACATAAAGTGGGTAATGAACGTCAGAATTTAAGCATAAAGAAAAGCTGTCTTCATTCAACTACGGACTCATTCTGCTAACAAAAAGCGCTGGCTCTATGTATTTAGTTGCACAAGTAGTTCTTGCCTACGTTAAGGATTAGCTAACGGACACTGCTGACTAAACAGAAGCTCGGCTGGCCAATGAATGTGTACTTGTAGACAAGCGACTTGTATAAAGCTCGGTAACGTAGGTACGAAAAAGGTTCGAATTATAAAAAAAACAGTGTTAAAGTTTGCATGGTGCAAAAGACTCGTATCAAAGGTACAAAAATATAAGAAAAAATATTACTCGCGGAACTGGCACAATTTCACACACTATGATAATCTCTCATTTTTAAAGTTAAATCCATGATAATCGTGCAAATTCCGTTGTCAGGTCAGGTCTAAAAGTCTTGCTATCCCTTTCTCATATCCGAGGTTAAATAAGGATGCCATGACATTAAGACCTATCAAATTAGTTAATTTAAGTAATTTTGAACAACAGAATCGACACCCTCAGTTACTTATATTATAAGCAAAAGCTATCATTTATATGTAGGTACATGTACTGCACTTATTCACTTTACCACGCGTGCGAAGCCGCGCGCAAATACTAGTAATTGGAAAAATTGTTTCTATTTTAAATAAAATTGGTATCTTAGAATTGGTATCTCCCGAGGGTTTTCCCATTAAATTTGGAGCCGCCCCACTGGGGACAGTACCTCCACCTTACAGAAGACCGCAGTCAAATAACACTATTTTGATGTAGTGTTGTGTTTCTGCGGTAAGTAAGGTTGCCAGTGCTCTACGAGGATATGCTGCGCTAGAAGTAATACAGCTAGCTCAGCGTGTCCTCATTGTTTGTGTGCCAACTTAGTGGTATAAAATTGCGTGTTCATTTCTACATTTCTATCCCCACGTTTTATCTTTGACCAAAGTTTGAGCTAGCATTCATTACACTACGGAACTAAACTAATTTGCGCTAAGCACCACTGACACGAGGCGAATAATTCCCAGCGTGCGTTTATTAAACGTATAATTGAATTCCTTCCTTCTAACTTGCATCAGGCTTAACTTACTTTTCGTACAGAATAAACAGCCTGCTGCCAGCCAATTGCAACCTAGATGCTAATATACAAATTGGATATTCGCTAAGTACATGAAGTTTTGTTGATTTGTGGTTGCCGTGTAGTAAACGTTGCGTAAAAACATGCAAGTTTTATACCACTACGGTGGCACACAAGCATACGGCCCACTTGATGGTAAGCAGTCACCGTAGCCTATAGCCGCTAGCAATACCAGGGATATCACTAACGCGTTGCCAACCCTGTTGATGAGGACTCACTGTGCTAGCAGCATTACTACCAGCGCAGCGTATCCTCGTAGAGCACTGGCAACCTTACTGCCTCAGAAACACAAGACTACATCAAAGTTGTGTTATTTGACAGCGATCTTCTGTAAGGTCCCCAGGTAGATAGCTCCAATTTTAATGCTATAACCCACGGGAGATCCCAATTCGCCTCTCTTTTTATAATTTATGACAAAGTACATTGTAAGTGTTGATGCGAACAAAAATGTTTCCACTGTTAAAAGCTATTACACTCGTTACATAAACGCAGTGACACCAATAATAGTGCGCTCCAATTGAAATATCGCAAAATGTCGGTAAAGTCACAGAGTGACTAACGCAAACTTCAACTTTGCTACCGTAAAAACCGGTTAAATGCGACCGAAATTTAATCCATTAAGGTCTAACTTTAGAGTGCGGAATTCAAGAGATCAGGCGATCTTCTGGTGGCGAAAATATCATTGGCTAAAGTGCCAAACTTACAGTTTAAAGGATTTATTAGTTTTGGATAGAGTTGGAGTTCGGCCACGAGTGCCGGCTACCACGTAACATGATTCATTGGTATTTGACTCCATTTTGAAATTTATTGCGGTTAACAATGTGCTACATTTTATTGGCGCAGCGATAAGTGGAGCACAGTTGTGGGTTGTATCATATTAATGCACTATTTGTGATTTCGTAGTGATTCTAATAATACGAGAACCTTATAAAAGAGTTATGTTATATTTGTTATATAAAACCGGGATCACCGTCGTTACCCAAACAGCCGCAAAACTAAAGTGGGATTGGGCTGACCACGTCTGCCGGATGCCAGACCACTTCTGTGCTAAAACTACCACATTCTGGTCCCCACCTATCGGACGCCGCGGTCGTGGTAGGCTGAAGCGCAGGTGGCGAGACGGTCTGGACATTTTCAATGCGGATTGGCCAAGCGCAGCACAACACCGAGGCAACTGGAAAGTGCGGAGAGAGGCCTTTGCCCAGCAGTGGGAAAACAACGGCTAGATAGAATAGAATAGAATATACTTGTTCAAACTCTTATCATCGCAATAGTATATACACTTATGTACTACTTAAACTCATTCACGTGCATACTGTATATATGTAAATATACCGTATAAGTTTTTTTACTTAACTATATTCGTTAAGTGCCTTTAAAAAATAGACGATTTATTTTTTATGGTTTACAGTGAAAATATCAGCAAGTCTACTATGCCGAACGAATGGTAGATTCTGGGACCAGGCAAAACTCCAAAGCTTAATAAATAATACCCTTATATAAATAAATAATAATAAATGCCGAATACCTTGTCTTTGGTTTATGTGGTGTAACCAATCCTGCTTTATAAAATCTCATACGTCTAATCATATTATCTACAAAAAGTAATTTTCCGGCACTCTAACAAAACAAATAATATATATTACGTTCCACAAATGAAAAAAAATAGCAGCTCCGAGAGGCACGACTGTGGTAACTCTCAAAATGAAAACTTTTCACCCAAATTCTTAGTTCCACTCAGTTCACTCCCCATATAATTTCCATACTAGAGGCCTATTTAAGGAATTAGTTTGTTAAGGAGTAAACTGCAAAAACGACTGGTCAACTGACAAGCAAGCATACGAGTCGCCTCGGAAACAAAATTTCAATTTGGTCAAATTAATCACTAGGTCTAATTAAAACATGCAGGTTTTCATCCCGTTGTCCCCCAATACTTCGACCCCTCTGGGGTTGTTTTCCCCAAAGAGGACAACGTGAGTTCCTATCTCCAGTAAAACGTTGCTTCCCACGAAACAATTTTTAATGCGGTTTTCACTAATTCCTTGTGGATGTCTTATGTATAATTCTTTTAGGCTTCATACAGTACATGCACATTATGACCCGAGTACCACCCGTTCGAAGCCGAGGTGGGTTGCTCGTGTATTGTAAAGTCGGTCACTTCAACTACCACCGCGGCTACAACTTTATTATTTCACCATCATGAACAAGATCTTCTAGACGGTTTTGAGGAAGACCAGGCTTTAAACAAATTAAATCTTATCTGCGCAGCGTCAACCAAGAACTACTCAACCGGCAGCAAGTTTGAAAGTCAAAGTAAAGAGTAAATGAGAGGGGAGCCGTGCCCGTAATACTAACTCCGGCCAGAAGTTGTACGATTGCGCTGCAAAATATTTTAACGGTAACTTGGTAGGCATTTCACAGATTAAATCTTGAGAGATTTACGGAGAAGAGGGTAGATGACTTTTTGTTTTTAATATTGGAATTTGGTTTCAAGTTCGGGAAAATCACAAGTAAAAGACGTTAATTTCTAACCATAAACTAGCGATTTAACCCCTAAGTTAAACTATACAGAGTCGTTATTTGGGTAAATCAAATAATACTAGCATCGTAGCGTCGACAAAGCTACGAAGTTATAGTTTTCATAGCACTTAACTATCAACTTAATTAAATTAGTCTAAGAGTTCAACTTAATTAATTGCGCGCTACGATTTCGGCACCGTTCTCATTCGTATAAACATACTTCATTGTATGTTACGTTGTGTAATAAAACGATTATAATATTGAAAGCATGATGAATATCTTCACGCCTTCCCAAACGACCCCGAAGAGGTAGGCAGAGGTGTTACTACATCCAGTACATCCACTTTTCATCGAAGATAATTTGTGGCCAACATGACAGATGGTGAGACCGTCGCCGTCTCTTAGCCACCACATACGTCCTTGAATTTCTTCTCAGACGTATGCAGGTTTCCACATAATTTATTTATTTTCCTTCACCGTAAAGCTCGTGGTGACTAATCACTGCACTTCAGTAAGAAAAACTCTTTGGTGAGACCGGTGGGATTTGAACTCGCTAGAATAGCAGGCAACGCTTGATACCTCCACGGCTTATAATAAAACAATTTTCAATGCCGTACCGTAAACACCGAATATTTAAATTCGTAAAACTACCTTTTTTTATAACACTAAGGTGGCACACAAGCATACGGCCCACACGATGGTAAGCAGTCATCGTAGCCTATAGCTGCTAGCAATACTAGGGGTATCACTAACGCATTGCCAACCCTGTTGTTGATGAGGCGTCACTGTGCTAGCAGTATCGTGGAGCACTGGCAACCTTACTTACCGCAGAAACACGACACTACATGAAAGTAGTGTTATTTCTGCGGTCTTCTGTAAGGTGGAGGTACAGTCCCCAGTCGGACGGCTCCAATTTAAAACTGAAGACCCACGGGAGATCCCAATTCGCCCTATCTCTCTTTAAACTATATGTTCGCTTATAATAATTACATATAATTCCTAAAGGCACCAAACTGTTTTATATCACGGCATTGTCTTTACGAGTCTCCTATCAGCTTTTAAAATGAAAGTACAATTTTAGGAAAAATAAATAAGGTTAATGTCGGAAAATGACGAGCACATTTTTACGAGTAAAATAAACCGTAAAATACTTGTTAAAATATTGAGTAAACTTCCCGTTAAGGTACCCTCAGCGTTAAAGGATTTAAAAAGTACGAGAAAAATTGAGAGCCATTTCGTTTTATTAAAGGAAATATGAATATGAAGTGGTTCACAGTACACGGTTTATTTACATAGCTTATCAAGAAAATCCATACTAATATTATGAATGCGAAAGTAACTCTGTTTGTTTGTTTGTTTCCTACCTTTTCACTATTGAACGGGTCGTAATGAAATTTGGTAATGATGTAGATATTAACCTGAACATTTCAAAGAGGTAGGGCTAATTGGGATCTGCCGTGGGTTTTCCCATTAATATTGGAGCTGCAACTTGAAATTTTGACAGTAGGTACCTTTTATGACGTAGGCGTCCACTAAGGAACGGTTTTTGGAAATTCCACCCATTAGGGCGTAAAAAAGGGGATGAATGTTTTGTATGAAAATCCGTCATTTTAATTTAAATCCATAAAAATAGATAACACTAGCAGAAGCTATCATTTAAAATTGTAAATATAGGTGCATGTTGAATTATTCACATTACCATGCGAGCGATGCCGCGGGCAAAAGCTAGTCTCTTATAGAACTAGAGGCCGATGTCTAATGCTATAATATATTCTGGCCGGTCGGTCCACTGAACCGAGCGGGGTCGAAACTAATTTGCATCCAGTCAATCCTCGCCGCGGCAACAGATTGTGTTTCATCAGATTGTGTTGCGTGGCAACCACGCACTTTGATTTAATGGAACCACATTCACCGAAACGAGAAAATGTATCGTAATAACGAATAGAAATAAATACATCACTTGATTGATTATTTCGAAGGAATTGGGTGAAGATATTACGTCACAGTTGACACCTATCCTCTATTTTAAATCTACTTCTCCTATTTTAAAAGTATAATCTATAGCGCTTTTTTTCTTTTTATCTTAAAAATTTAATGTATATTCTATAGCGTTGTCATTATTAAAATCTACGTCATATGTATTTTACTGAAATGTCAAGCCGTGGTGGCCTTGTGATTGAAGCAACGGCTTGTCATCTGATGGGCCCAGGTTCAAACCCCGGTCTGTACCAATTAGTTTTTCTAAGCATAATTAGTATAGTGATGAATCAAACCAAGCTTAAAAACAGAGGCAGGGCGCATTAGAATTTCCCGTGGGGTTTCGCATTAAAATTGAAGCCACCAGACTGGGGACTCTTATATATCTATATCTCCACCTTACAGAAGACCGCAGTGAAATAACACTACTATGATGTAGTGTCAGCTTACAGCTTAGAATACATATCTTATAAGCTTTGCCATCTGTTCCGTAGCAATACGTTTCCGATTTCAATACAACAAAAATTATCAAAACATGCGGGGCGAACATAAAAATCTCCCAATAAGTACCGGGATAGGCCACATCTGATTAGGCGGCACATTACCATACGCCCAGGGATGGTATCGGAGCCCTGCGGATCCCTCGATCCTTACAATTTGCCGTGCTTATGTAAAGGAACCTTGGGACCAAACCTTTTATAAAACATCCCGCAATAGTTTGAGGACGAAACCTGAAACCAAACAGTTGATTTCTTGCGAAAGAAACGTAACACTAAGTAAATTGTGTCACGGCTGGTGTCCCCAGGTGGCCATATTTTAAAATGTACAGATTTAAAAATGCACTTTTAAGTAATTTAATTTACAACAAATCCTACAAATCAAATGATAAGATATAATCATGGATTTTTTTATACCACTAAGGTGGCAAGTAATCGTATGGCCCACCAGATGGTAAGCGGTCACCGTAGCCCATGGACGCTTGCAACACGCTTGCAAATCTTTTCACACCCATCTTAAAGAACCCCATGCTGTACTCCTTTGAGAGAACCTCGGCGGGGAGTTCACTCCACTTTTTTTTATTTTTTTTTATCTTCTGTACTCTCTGTATCTGTATTTTAAACAATATTTCCCCGTCCGAAACCCCAAATCATCAAAGCTAACTATTATAACGGCCACTGAGGTTGAAATGGCCCCTTGAACTATAAATCGTTGTGAATATCTAAAACTATTCGCAATCACTACCCTTGCCCCATAAAATACGATGATATGGCTCAAGCAAGAATTACAACGAATTTATTGCGGTCGTGGCGCGTTTGCAAGCGGGGATTTGCGATCGCGTCGCTTTTAAGGCAGAGAGTAGACAAGCACAGCTGACACTTTTTTTTTATGAACAAATTAAAAAAAAATACCATTTGCTGCACTTGCGGTAAGGCGAATTGGGATCTCCCTGGGTTTTCCCATTAAAATTGGAGCCGCCCGGCTGGAAACGGTACATACACCTTACAGAAGACCGCAGTGAAATAACACTAACTTGATGTAGTGCTGAGATTCTGCGGTGACTAAGGTTGCCAGTGCTTCACTAGGAAACGTTGCCCTAGTAGTAATGCTGCTAGCGCAGTGAGTCCTCATCGACAACATGGTTGGCAACGCGTTACTGATACCCCTGGTGTTGCTAGTGGCTATAGGGTACGGTGACTGGTGGTAATTTAGACCTTCATAAGTGCCTTATTGGGGCCTAAACTGAATAAATTATTTTTGATTTTGATTTTGATTTTGACTGCTTACCAACAGCTGGTGAGCCGTATGCTTTTGTGCCACCTTAGTGGTATAAAAAATACCAAAAAAACCCAGCAATTTCACTGTTGCATAAAAACTTTATAACTGAATTAAAATAAATAAATTTTAAAACGGACATTAATACGAATCTTGGAAACCTCTTAGTCGGGGATATTTAGCATATCGGGAACAAGAAAAATACGTAATTAATATAGAATTTGAGGTGATTTAAAAGCATAATAAAACAAATATTCCATAGCTTAGAATCCCAGAGGATATAAACATTTTCCGAGGATAAAACATATCCTATGTGTTAATCCAGGTTATAAACTATACGTGTGCCAGATTTCATACAAATCCGTTGAGCCGTTTTTACGTGATTGAACAAACATACATTCACACATCCATTCATACAAACTTCCACATTTATAATATGTATTAGTAGGATAAACTTAATCAATCTCTTGCAAACAGACCCGAGAAGGAGCACCTTAAAATCGAGGAGGCCCCTTTTCCCAGCGTCCGGAGTCCGGACCAAATGAGACTAATTCGTCATAGTGACAAGGACAAAAAGGGGATGGAATTACCGATGGGACATGAGTACGGGCCGAGCTATGAAATAGGTGGATTTAAATGTATTTAAGATAGCCAGTTTGGTTCACCTGCTTTCTATGCCGATGGAAGAAAGTTCACCTTGAGAGTGTACTTACTCAAATACTCTACAAAATATGTTTTGATTGAATAACATATAATATAGCGGCCCGCCCCGGCTTCGCAAGGGTAGACATTTATTAAATATTTTGTTTACCCGTGCAAAGCTGGGGCGCGCAGCTAGTATATTATAATATATATAACCTATGTTACTCAGTGATAATGTGGCTTTCTAACGGTGAAAGAATTTTTGAAATCGGTCCAGTAGTTTCTGAGCTACACATACAAAAATACATTTTTTTTCTTTTCATAATATTAGTATAGACAATTTTTTTTAAATATACATATCTACAAATCTCCACCTCCTCACTCATTCATCTCTTCATTTTAATATTTATACAAATCCACTTCAATATAATATGAGTATATACAAGCTACAACCTCTGTTCCGGAAGCCAGCCAAATGGAAACCTTTGTTCGGTCATTTGATATTGAGACACCGCTGTTTGCATAATTGTATAACGTATATCTGCGAAAGGTTCAGCTTCGCTATATCTGAAAATAATGTTTAGTATAGCAACTATCAAATTGTAATTGTTATATTTTAACATGACGTTTTTTATTTACATCATAAATCATAAATTGTTATTGCAATAAGTGTACAGAATTTTACAAGCTTTTCAACTTATACTAATACACGACTAAAGGGCTAATACATTTTAGGGTCGGCAACGCGCGAGTGATACCCCTGGTGTTGCAAGCGTCCATATGCTGCGGTAACCGCTTACCATCAGGCGGGCCGTATGCTGGTTTGCCACCTTAGTGGTATAAAAAAAAAACACTCCCTGTTTATAATGCACAGTAATTTTGACAGTGAGAGAGCAATTATTTATTTATATAATCTATAATAATTGCACTTTATCATATGCATGATCAGCGCCAGCCCTAGTCGATGGTGAGGGTAGAGCGAGATTGTCTTCCGTCGCCCTTTAGTCGATGCTCAAATAACTCTTTTCCTCATTTTATATTGATTATATTTTTTAACTTTATACCACAATATACATGTTACCTTTTTTAAACTTTACGCATGCCGTGACACCTTCAAGTTTTATGCTTTTGATTATTAATTTTAGTACCACTTAATTAATTTAATGTAATTACCACTGGCGCCCTTGTCACCTAGAGCGACCGCTCCTCTCGCCCTGCCCTAGGGCCGGCGCGGCATTGAGGGATGGTGAGAATTATTTTGACGTGTCCACTGCAATATTCATTAATTACAAATCTAGCTGATTTGCTACTTTAACAATATAAAAACAATAAAATAATAGCAAAATCTCCTCATACTTTCCTAACAAACAGTTCACCTGTACCAGCCATTAGATAAAACAGAGCGTTCGCAAATCGAATGCACCGTATCTAAAAAGCATTCAAATATATGTGATCCCAATATGTTCCGATAAAAGCACAGGAGACGATGTCGCAGTGGAAATAGAACACTGGTGTAACTTACTGGGTCGGACTGGGAATGACGAAAAATGGGCTACTTTCTAATTCGAAATTATAATTCCTTTTTTTTTCAAAATTAGGACACTTTTCTTTTCTATTATAAAGTGAAGTCGTATAATAAAATACATTACGATATTATTCATATAATTATTAAAATATCACTATCCAATTAGTATTATAATAGAAAATGAAATATATTTTTCAATGATAGCTAACATTTGCTAAGATCTAAATATTAATACGACTTGCTCCGAACGTGATAAATAACGTGACACAACGAAGAACATGATAAATATAATACAATTGTTTGGAAAATATCTACAATTCATTAATTCTCCAATTACACAGTACATGAACCCTTTTTATTAATATACTATCAGTATTATATACGTTATATGTGTAACATAATATGATTAATTGATAAACATTTACTAGCCCAATATCGTTCGCCTATCTCCATACAATTACATCAGTCTTCATAATTTATTAGTGTAATCTCGTAACATAAATTAAACAAAGATCTTGAAATAAACTATGAGAACTAATTTTAAAATAAATTTCGTTAATAGCTTAGTAAGTTCGGCTCTTAAATTTAACTTGGGAACGTTTTTCATAAATGTATATCCATGTATGTATGTATGTAGTATCTATTTGTATATAAACTATTTGTTTTTTGGCTACCTTAAGGCTGAACGGATCGTAATAAAATTTTAAAAGGAGAGTTTTGTTTTTTAACAAATACAGACGAACTCGCGCGTAACAGCTAGTATTTTTATGTTTATGGATTTATATCCTTAGTGTAATCCTGTATTTACTATATGGTAACAAATTTTTTGTCTACAAAGATACAAAAAGACTATTCATCTTAGAAGACAAGTACGCTAGAAATATCTTGAGAATCCTCAGTTCAAATCGCCAATTTTCCAACCCATCGAGCAATCCCAAGTACCGCCCTATCCAAAGACACAGCAAACGTAATTTAGAAGGAGGTTGATTTAAGAGGTGCATCCAGGTACACCTGTGGCTTATTTATTACCCCGGTTCTGTCTGCGATTTGCTTGAATAATGCACTTGTTACCTGCTGTTTCTCGTATTGAGAATACTCCAAAGAAATATTGAGGTCTCCGAACTCGGGAACTTGCTTGCAAATTTAGAGCGAGTGAATTTGAAACTTATGCCGACTGGAGAGAAACTGTTTTAGGAACTAAGCTCATATACTGTCCCCTGGCAAGGTTGAACGATGAGTTTTGTGAAAGTCGGCAGCCTATTTTGTTTTACAATGGATCTAGTCAAATCTTGTGTGAGAGTGGTGGGTGACCTCTGTTCATTTTAATAAGAACGATTATAGATAGTAAATATGGCTACGGAGACCTGTTCCTGTAGCATGAACTTTTTCGACAACATTTTCGTATCGCCTTCGACTATTTTTGTATTGAAAAATGAACAGCGCTGCGGCGGTGAAAAGTGGAACTAAACATTAGTATGACAATTTTGACATTTCGTGAGTTACGTTTTCGAATACATTGTCGACAATGTTCCTGCTACCGGCACTGAAGTGAGGTTTAAATGATACGACCGTTCACTTGAAGATGCCTTTAATGACTGTTGCTTTGTAATATACTGGGTAAAGGTGCGTCATACATCACACTGCGTTAATAAAAACAAATGTGGTCTTAATTTTTTTTAACACAGTATCTTTACCATATTAACTATCTATAAAATCGTTAACGCTTTATAAAACGTAAGAAATGTACGGGAATTAAAACTTTACCACGTGACCTAACCCATAAGTTTTTAATTGCCATACATTCCCTTCGTTATCTATTGCACTAACTAAAAAATAATAAAAAATCCCTAACCATTGGCAGTCACAGCTGACAAGCAAACAAAACGATTCCGGAATTTCTTTGGAGACATGTTTTTAAAGTAAATGGAGGGTACGAATATGGTTTTGAATGGCCAAACTGTAATATTATTAAAGTGCCTTCGGACCGTAACATTATCGTAAAATTAGCATATCTACGTTAAATTTAGTTCTGGAGTAGAGTAAATGAGGGCCTACGCGTAATATATGCCTACGGTTCCGTGTAGTGGTAAGGTTGGGTCACGGTAGAAATAACCCCACAAACATTAGACTTACAATTTTACTTATACTTAAACATTATGTGTATGTATGAACATTTATTAACTTATTTAACGACCTCCCGTTTTATAATTTCCGGTAATTGTTTAGAGATAGTTGGGATCTCCCCTGGGTTTTCTCAGGAATATTGGAGCCGCCCGACTGGAGACTATACCTCCACCTTACAGAAGACCGCAGTGAAATAACACTACTTTGATGTAGTGTTGTGTTTCTGCGGTGAGTAAGGTTGCCAGTGCTCCACGAGCTAAGCTGCGCTAGCAGTAATATTGCTAGCACAGTGAGTCCTCATCAAAAAAAGGGTTGGCAACGCGGTAGTGACATCCCTAGTATTGCTAGCGGCTATAGGCTACGGTAACTGCTTACCATCAGGTGGGCCGCATGCTTGTGTGCGTGTGCCATCATAGAGGTATAAAAATAAAGTTTATATTTTTCAACATAAACTGTATAGTACAATTTTAAATACTGATTCCGGCCGTTATGTGTCACCTTAGTGGTATAAAAATAACCCCAACTGTTAGAACGAAATCATCGAGCTAGAGTAACGCTTATTCGTTTGTATCGCAAGTTAGATAAATGTAAATACATCGTAACTAGCTCTGTTACACAAACGCTTCAAGGGAATCGGCTTTCAGTATTCCTAAGAGGTATAAAAAAAAGTCCTGTCAAATAAGTTTAGATTTTTATTATGCAGAAAAAAATAGTAGGTACGAAGTAAAATTATATAAAAACAGTATAGGGATGTCGTCAAAAAAACAAGCTGCAATGAAAAAATAATTACAATCATTATCTTTGCTAAGACTCACACTGCAACAATTAGTAAACTCGATGTCATACCTACTTGTTTTAATGAGAAAACTTCACAAATGAGATGCCGTCGCGGATCAAGTATTTTTCATTAACTATTTATCTTTCTTTTATCCTTAATGGATACTTTGATCAGAAGGCAAGGTCTTTTGTAAGGAGATAATTATTTATGAATTCTTTAGCCAAATTTCTCTTGGTTTTGTTATGAAGTGCGTGTAAAATATAGGTACATGCGAAATAATGTGCTTCACATCTTAGTCATTTTATGAGAGGTAGGTTGAATTGGGATCTCCCGTGGGTTTTTCATTAGACCTGGAGCCGCCTGGCTGGGCGGGTGGCTCCATATTTACATATACCAGCTTCTGGCCGCGACTTCGTCCGCGTTGAGCTTAGAATCGCAGAGGAACCTAAAATTTTACCCGGGATGAAAACATTTAAAAGTATCTTATGTGTTAATCCAGGCTATAAACTATCTGTGTTCCAAATTTAATCCAAATCCGTTGAGTAGTTTTTGCGTGAAAGAGTAACAAACATCCATCCATCCATAGTCACAAACCTAAGCATTTATAATATTAGTAGGATATATACAGCCAAAATATATATATCAGTTTATATCTTGCGGTAGTAGAGCAGTATTTCTATTCTACATAATAATACTATAAAGAGGAAAGATTTGTATTTTTGTGTGTATATTTGTATTGAATAGACTCCGGAACTACTGGTCCGATTTCAAAAATTCTTTCACCGTTAGAAAGCTACATTATCACTGAGTATCATAGGCTATATACTAGCTGCCCGCCCCGGCCTTGCATGGGCAGACAAAATATTTGATAAATGTCAACCCGTGCGAAGCCGGGGCGGGCCGCTACTATAAATTAATACAACGTGAAACTTGGCTCGTTCTCACCGATTCCTCACAAAGGCAATCACACGAGTAACTGGTTGCTACCAAACTAGTTCGCTACTCACTCAACGCTTGAAGCGTGCGCTATAGACTTACGGCAAATGAGTAAATGTACAATTAGTAACTGAAATTTAACTTTGTAAACGGGAGCCGAGAGTGAAATTTCGTGAGTACTTTGCAGATGTCTTGTTGATTCGACATTTGGGTAACTGATTTTGGTACATGTTAATTAATTGCCTCGTGTTTTTGTAAATGAAATTCTTACATTTTGTTTATCCAGTAATTTTGATGAAACAATGATGAATCTTCTACTTCTTGTCAATTTACTTTCTAAATAGTCAACGCATCAGAACAACGTTAATGTCATTTTCTGTCACCATAGAAATGTTTACTTTTAAAAGACGAATAGCTACTTCTTCCCAATTCAGAACATGGAATTAATAATTTTACCTCGTTCATTAACAAGAAATGCAATGGCGCGAAAATCTCTCCTCCAATTGCTTTCGGTTCGATCTTTTCCACGTCACTCAATAGCAACGCTCACTTCACGTTTGAAATTCTGCTTTCAACGTTAAATAATCCGCGTCCTTAGAGTTTGCACACTATTTCATATTATTTAAGTTTGTTTTCGTGGTGACTCCTCATCAAAAACAAGATTGGCAACTCGTTAGTGATATCTCTGGTATTGCAAGCGGCTACGATGACTGCTTACCATTAGGTGGGCCGTATGCTTGTATCTTCTTTGGAAAATTATTTTAAGCGCGATAGCTCTTTTTTATCTTCTACAGTGCTTAACCACTTCGCCAGTTTATTATGTAATATTGTTTTACGTTTACATTTATACGAAAAACGATTGAAGTGTTAATTTATTGTATTTTACTTTCCTGTTACACATTCATCTTTGTTTTTTCAACAGAGATGCTAACGTGTTTCATAAAAAACTAGAGCGGTGATGAACAAAAAACAAGAAAGCACACCGACAGCATTCAGTCTGTTTTCCTTTTATTACAAAAATCCGTGTAGCAACTTTGGAAGCATGAAATGAAAATGAAAAACGAAAACAGAAATGGTGAAAACATGTGAAACAACCCGCAGGAGGTTTAGACTGTGAGAAATATCCAATTTAGCCGCGTTTGCCCGGTAAATTGACGCCATTTTTCATTTAGACCACTGCTATGGGGCCCAGTGGCGCCGCCTCATTGAGATGCGGCTAGTGATGTTAAACTCAAACAAAGGAATGTAAATATTACTAAAGCTTGCGAAATATTTAGACATATGTAGATAATATATAAAGGCAACCGACACAGCTCAAACCATTGAACGAATTGCGCAAATAATTGGCACGCCCATTGTTTGATGGACATTGCTATTTTAGGTTTTTAACCAATAGAGGGCGCTTTATATAAATAAACCTATTATAGCGCGCGATGTTGAGAGTCTCCGTCGCTCTATATATCTCAGCGACGGAGTCTCATCTAGCACAACTCATCCTCGACCAAAAACTCACCTTCCGTGAGCATATAAAGACAGTGTTCAATCGCGCCGTTTTTGCCCTTGGACGACTCCATCACCTACTAAATGCACGCAGTAAATTGTCCCTCAAGTATAAGGTGCGAATCTACCTTGCGTGCATTCGCCCAATAATGACTTACGCCGGCGTGGTCTTCGCACACACGGCCAAGTCCCATATCCATAGATTGCAGGTGGTTCAAAACCGATTCTTGCGCAAGGCTACCGGTGCACCGTGGTACATGGCAATGGCAATAGCCAACTTCATGTGGATCTGAAACTGCCTACCATCAAGCAGTTTCTAAAACAGATGGCCAAACGTTTTTTCGACTCTGCCGAAAAACATTCCAACCCGCTGATAGCAGCGGCCGCCCGATATACATCATCTCGAATATCGAAACGTCGTCGACCAAGGCATGTCCTCTTCGATCCCGACGATGACACCACCCTACTCCAGGAAGCCACTAAACGCGCACAAACCGCAAACCGACCCCTGTACCGCCCTCGCCGGCGAGGAGCGTCGCACTCATCCCGTCTTCTTCGTCCCCAAAGCCAGTCTAGGCTCCGTAGCCCATCTCCCAGCAACGCCCTTAGTTCTGTTGCTTAGATTAAGTCCCCCTTCTGGCTGGAGGCCTTAAATGGCCTCGCCACTTTAGTTCGGTTAAGCAGTAAAAGTTCCCTCGAACTAACTGCGAGAGACCATATCCCAAAAAAAAAAACATCTAGCACAAAGCTAATAAACCGGAATACGATTAAAACCAACTAGTTTAATTAACCACCACTCACATCCAGATCCGCTGCTGTCTTCTTCCATTCCCAGGACCCAGTTTGGTGTCGTACACCCATAATTATTATGACGTAGCCATCCTCTAAGAAATGTTTTCAAACATTCACCCTCTAAGGCACTGCTCTAAGGTGATGAAACGGGGTCCATCCATACTTTCTATCCTATGGAGAAACAAGATTAGACACACTTTTTTATTTGTATTATTTGATTGTTTATTATTTATTTTATTTTATAGTATATCCCCACGCAAGCCTAGATAAAGGACCGGAGTCTCCGGCTTCGTGAATTTTAAGAGATTGGTACATACAATAATACAACATTTGACGAGACCTTAGGTCTAGTAGCTAGTATACCTGAGTGGGTTGTGGGTTCGATTCCCGCCGGGGAAAACATTTATGTGACAAATTTGTATGCCTTGCGTCTGGGTGTTTGGTATGTATTATAAGTAAGCATTTACAAAAAAAAAGTATATAAGTATTATATCAGCTACTGGTTCCCATAGTACAATCTTTGCTTAGTTTGGGGCCAGATGGCGCTGTGTGATAATGTCCAAACATTATATAATAATAATAGTATTTATTTCAGGTCAGGTTTACAAATTAATCTTAAATAGTGGCCAAGGCCCCTGCCTGTTAAAAGGCTGCATAATATAATATTACCTGTATATAATACTGCAATTCAAATATAATCCAATCCCACTTGAAATTAGATTAGGTTTCCGAAGCGTACTCTACAAATAGAGGGTACTTGCGAAACTTTTGCGCAATAAAAAGTGAAAGTAATTTTAGACTTAACGAAATACGATAATCTCCATCGAAGTGGTAATACAACGCCTAATGGGATTTCTTTTTTCATTTATCCCGCGACCATTGTGGGACGGGCGCTTCGTTCTTATTTATTAGTTTTGTTCGAGTGGGATGGCGAGAGAATTGACTACCTTCTGTTGCAGAGGATACTTTATAGGGTTCCGTAGCCAACAAGGAACCCTTATAGTTATAGTTCGCTATGTCCGTCCGTCTGTCTGTCTGTCCGCAGCTTAGCGCAGAGAATCTAAACACTAGAAAGCTGTAATTTGGCATGACACATATTATTAATTGAGACTCGGAGATAAAAGTAGGAAAAAATATATAAAATGAAACAAAATTATACTAACCATTCCCAATCTGCGTTAATATTTTTATTAGTACCAGTTATTTATCCTAAATCGTATCGTTTTGACCTAAACCTAAAAACTCCTTTCCAAATGCAACGACTAAACCCTTTGTAAATTCGCAACATTTTAAGTTCATCCAATAAATCTATTTGAAACGCCTTAAACCTTCCCGTTGAGCGTGATCGGGTGATTAATTCAATTTATTTAAAGTCTGCCAACACAGAACCACATTCATTCGTGTCCTCGACAGAACTGCCACCAGGTTGTGTTACATTTATAACGCGTGTACGAGCCTTTTGAAGCTTTGTAAAGTTCTTACATTTCAATTTGTTGCTGTAAAAGGTTTTCGGGATTTCGTGGGAAGGAATTTCTCTCAGCGACACTTTTCATGCAGGTACTGTGTCCCAGAAGCCTTAACCGAACTGTGGTATTGTCATCTGACAATAAATAATAAAAAAATGATTTATCTAAAGAAACCAGCTATCTAGCTGGTTTCCTCAGATAAATCATTTTTTTATAGCTCTTATGGCTCATAGGTAGCATGCTTGGCTTACGACATCGAGGTCATAGATACAAGTCTCAAGTTGGGCAAGAAAAGATTGATGACTTTTGTATTCTATTTTTAAGAATTAACAGCGCTGTGCCGGCGAAAATTGGAACTAAAAATTCGTATGAACATTTTGAGAGTTACGTTTTCGAATACGTAGTCAATAGTTGTTCGTGCTTTGGCGCCCATCCAACCAAATGCAGTTCCACCCAGAAATTTTATAAGTTAAGTAAAATCGTGTTAAGTCCCGAATGACACTGTACTGGTCACCTTGAGACCTTAGTTACTAGCCTTTTAATCTTGCTTCAGTCAAAATAAAAAATAATTTATTCAGTTTAGGTCCTTATAAGTCACTTATGAAGGTCTACTTTACCACGGTGCCATTCAAACTACACAGTTACACAATACTGTTTGACGGCAGAATATCTGACACAGTGGAGATACGCACCTTCTTGCAATAAAAACGTACCACGTAGAAGCAACATAACACGATATTCGAACAACACGTTCTATCGAGCCGTAGTGTTTTATTGGGACATTAAACTGGGCTACGTGTGTCGGCGCGTTTATCAGAACGGTCGGCACTTGACGATAAATTAAATTACCCTAAACCTTTTCGACGAACAGTCAGTTCATTTTAGTGTGGAAAGGATGGTCCTCCCCTATGAAGTAAAAAAACGTACCTTAGATTCTAAATCTGAATATATAGAGGGTTTTGAATACCACAGAGAACAAACAAACTTGTAGCAGTTTTCATTGCGCATGTCGATCTATCGGATAGGACGTAATGGCTCTTTTTTATACCACTAAGTTGGCAAACAAGCTTACGGCCCGCCTGGTAGTAAGCGGTTATCGTAGCCTATGGACACTAGCAACACCAGCGGTATCACTTGCCCGTTGCCTTGGTTTTGCTAGTGGCTATCGACTACGGTGACTTCTTACCATCAGGTGGGCCGTATGCTTGTGTGCCACCTGTGTCATAACAAAACTAAAACTATTTCGTTTACGATTGCAGATAGTAAACATGGCAACAGGTTAAGGTCAATAACGATGGCTTAAGTTGCACTTTCATAATAAACAATTGAAAGATAATCCGATAGTAAAACCTCTTCATGAAGTCGGCTAAAAAGTATATCTGGTACGGCGTATTAATAGCGGGCGAATAATCCGCTATAACCAAAAGTAATAATTAAAGAAATACCAATTTTGTTCTAAATAATTTTACATTTAACTTCGAGTAACTCCCAATCAAAACTAATTGAAAATACCAAATTGAAATGCGATACAATATTGTTAGTCTGAATTAATAAAAACACATCTGGAATAAAATATTGCTCAATGATCCTAATCCTATTTCAAACGAACCAAAACAACAATTCAGCTTTGGAAAATCTGATTTCTTTTTCGCTTTATTTTTAATTAAAAAGCGTACTTAATTGAGAGACTTCACGAGCCCTTATTCTTTTAGCTTTTATATTCTTATAATGCGACCGATTTCGGTCGACCACAATCCTCTTTAAACTAGAGTACTGTAAAGGTCGTCTAGAACTTGCCAAGGTTGCCCTCTACGGACGAAATAAGAAATATTCCGTTTCAAACCGTATTTACTGTATCGTAAAGTGTATAATACTTGAACAAGGCTATTTTATTTGAAATGGTTGTATATATTCGATTTCATTTATTTTTTACAATATTTCGCGCTCGAATCAACAGCTACTTTCACTTTTTTTTTTCGTACCTGTGTTTGAAGTTTTCGAAGTGTTTTTTTCATCTATAAATTGTAGGAATATAAGCAGTAATATGTATATAACTAGCTACTTCCCCGCGACTTTGCATGCTGCAATTTAATATTTAAGCCTTTGTTACTCAGTGATATTGTAGATTTCTAATGAAAATGAAATCTGGCCAGTACTTTTAAGTTTATTCGTTACATAGAAAAATAGGGGAATACAAATCTTTCCTCTTTACAATATTAGTGTGGATGTAAATATATTGAACGTTTAACACACGTTACATACTCGACAACATAATCAATAATCGATTATTGTTGCAGAGAGAGAGAGAGAGAATGTTTATACCCTGGTTGGTGATACCCTGGTGTAGTGTAAGCGTCCGTAGGCTACGCTAGCCGGTTACCATCGATAGACCGCATAACTATTTGCCACCTTAGTGGTATAAAAAAAGACCGTATAAGGTATATAGTTTTTCAGCCAACTTCAAGAAAAGAGTGTATTTCTTCGATGTATAGTTTCTTATGTGTTTACTTATGGCAACACTAGCTTTGCCCATGGATTTACCCGCGTAGTTTTAGATGAAGATAGCCTATGTCCATCCCCAGGTTATAATCTATTGCATTGCCAAATTTCGTTACGATCAGTGCCGTTAGCAGGAACATTGTCGACAACGTTATCGTATCGCCTTCGACTATTTTTGTATTGGAAAATTAACAGGGCTGCGGCGGTGAAAAGTGTAACTAAAAATTAGTATGACAATTTTGACATTTCGCGAGTTACGTTTTCGAATACGTTGTCGACAATGTTCCTGCTACCGGCACCGTTCAGGCGTTTAGTCGTGAAAAGGTAGCAAACAGAGTTTGTTCATTTATAATATTTGTATAGATATTAAATTAGTATAGATATATGCTTGTAAGTCTAAATTACAGAATCTAATAGGTACACGTTTGATCGGTTTGTTTCAGCAGAAGCACCCTCATGTGATATTCGAGGCGCGAACCAAGGCGAACAAGGGGTGTGCCAACAAGCTAGAATACCGGGCGAAAAACAGAAGAACGAAGCACGTTTCCTTCATCACTGAGGCGCTTGGTGATGACCCTGAGAGCATGTGAGTACCCAGTTATATTTTTAATACGATTAAGTCTTGGGCACATATGCGTCACGCCTTCCCACAAGAGAGGGTTCGTGATGAGCAAGGAAGAGGTGTTATAACACCCACTATATACGAAGATAATTTGTCGTCACTGTATGAGATTCCGGTAACAAAATAATATTTCCATAAACTGGACAACATTAGCGTGGAACAGCCAGTCTTAGCCCATCAGTGGGATGTACCAGGATAGCAGTAACACCTACAGTATTATTATTTTTCATGTAGTCTAATCACAAACGTGTCGAATTATCGGCGAAAAGTGGAACTAAAAATTTATGTAGAAATTTTGAGAGTTAAGTTTTCGAAAACGTAGTCGGATTATGTTCTTGCTACCAGTACTGCTCCTATTCAAATTACTATGCAGAAGAATTTAAGTTTTTATACCTAATTTCATTCAGTCCAAAATGAAATGCGGTTATGTCCAGCTAAGGCAGTTTGAAGGACCAACTTTTAAATTATTTCCTCACGTTAACTCAAATAGAATTCATAAAGAAACTTTACATTGTGTACTTTGAGTTACAGTCGGGAGCTAAAACTTAAAAACAAAATGGCGACCAACTTCAAACTATGCTACATTATTCACTACCTCTCCGAAGTTAGACAGACACTAGTGATTAATAAAAAGCTGAGTTCTATCTCACTTTTTGTAGTTATAAAATAGTGAATAAGTTCTTCGAATGAGACTGAAAGAAAAAGCCGGAAAATACTAAGTTTTTACCAATGTACGTTACAAATACAAAAGTAAGAAATTGCATTTATTATCATTATGTCACGAAGATCATCCAACTCTCTCTATCAAGTTACTATGTGATAATATCCGTCTCGCTCAACCGCAAGTCACTCCAATAACAGAGCGGACACAGCAGCACGGTTCGTTAACTCTGTTACGATGAAGTCAATTATTGACGGCCACGATCGCATCGATGGACATTGCATGTGTGTTTACATAACGGTTTACTGAACGTGATGCGAACACCCAGCTTACACTATTGTAAACAGGAGTGCAATCACAATCGATTCTAGAAACACATATCTGGGTATAGGAGTGTAACATTTATGGAGGGATTCATAAATGGTAAAGAAACAAAAGATGCAAGTCAAGAGTGAAATAGCACTCTATACTCTCTGTGGTAGACAGATTATTCTATTCGATATTATATTCGCTATTTCGTGAGGGAATTAATGTGATGAATTCATTCATATGTAATTACTATAGTGCAGTAGAACAATTTTAAACCTGCATGGAAAACGGGCTACGTACACTTGAAATATCTTATGTAGACGATCCTATAAGTCTTCTTAAAGAACCCAGTGAAAAACCATATACAATAAAAAAAGACAATTAATCTGCCAACCTGCACAAAAAGAAATAAATAAGTATCAGTCTTTTTCCTTTTTGTTCAGTTTGCACGACTATGTTATGCAAATAAAGATGCAAACTGTATGCGACTGTAGGACCTGTATCCATGGCATAAAAACCTTTTTTTTATTTGACCTTCATAACTCGAATGCTACTCTAGTGGTATAAAAAAAAACTTGCCAAAGCGAGAACTTAAAAAATCGTACGACTAACGTTGTAAAAAACTAATATTTGTACGCAGTATAGTATGTGCTTTAAGCTAATATGATTTAATATAAAAACATCGCATATACCTACCCAGAGATATGCAGAAGGGCGTAATTTTTCCTTTTAGCTAGCATATTAAGTAAGGTAATCTTGACGGCTCTTTGAATGTCTATTCAATATCTCTCCAACTCTGAAGGGTAGGAAGAGAAATGGCTAGGCATTTCCCAACCAATTGGCAAACAAATGGGCCTTTCACGCCATCTACCGTCCCAACAACCAACCCTCACGTATCCAATCCAACAGTTTTGTTATTCAAAACAGACAATGTCCTTCGCAGAAAAAATCTTGCAGATTATTTACGATACAGCTTGGATCATTACGCAGAGTACTCGCGATCTCCCTACTTATGGTACATAAATCATTCAGTCGAACCCAATTTGTTGGTGCCGACTGATGAAAAGGGCAGGCGTTAATATTCGGTGTGGATTCTCTAACGCATGTGGGATTTTATTTCATCGACAGGGTTGCTTACTTACATGCGGTGACGTAATTGATTGCCCAGGCACGTGGTGTAGGCATGCAAAGCAGAAAGAGAGGGGCTTATGTAGTTATGTTGTTTTAGAACGGGCCGACGATAGGAGTTGTGAAGTAATTTGAAAGTAAATGTAGTTACTTTTAATTGAATTAATATTCATCGTAAATTAATTAATTATGTTGGAGGATAATAACGAAAGCGTAATTAATAGAAGTTTGACGGTAATTGTGTATTATTATTTAAATAGTTTTACTATTAAAAGTTCAAACACTCTATTAGGGCTTAAACTGTTTGATTTTGAAAATCTATTTGTTCAGCGCTCTTGCGTCACTGTAAATTATACCAAAACTCCGTAAAACATTACCATCAAACTTCACTCCGAGACATCCGAATCCTTTTAATTCATCACCTTTAGTCGGATGTCCTCAGCGAAATGTTCAGATAGAAACCTGGATATAACCAATTCTGCTTTGAAAGATAACCGTGATCTTTCATTCATTTCATTTGACTTTGATATCTCTCGTGGATATTTTAAAGATTCCTTTTGACATTTTCAAACTGGCATTTAAGGAGATCATTAGATTTCTCTTCAGTCGCAGACGGGTCGTCTCAACTCATCCTAATTTTATTTACATCTGCGCCACTGCTAGTTATTGTTGCTTTATTTGTGGTTGAACAGTTTTTGTTTCAGCTTAGTTATTAATTCGTTGAAGGATTGACACTATTATTAAAAAACTTTGGGAATAGGTAAAAATCGTCGGTATTTCTGATGCATAAAATAGGATAGGATGTAGTTGAAGTTCTTCGTTGTATATTAAGGTATTCTAATAAAACATTATTTCTTTACTTATGTCATCATACTGGGTCCTGGTAGAGGCAGTTAACTACGTATCTTGATATGGTGGTGGCGGTAAAAGAATACTTCTTCAAGTGAAGCGTACACCGATTTATTGGATTTTGCTCAACGAGTCACCGTCGCTAAGATTTAAACCGCAAACAATTTGTCTGTTTACATAAAGCGCCCTCTATGAATGGAAATCAAAAACACCAATGTCCGTTAAACACTTTATGTTATTTGCCGGCAAAAATTACAGCTTCAAAATTTCTACGCCTAGACTTTAGCTTGATCTAAATAAATATGTGTCTGAACAGACAACTCAAAGCTGAATATATGTGAGAATTTAAAATCAGCATCGTGTATGACGACAATCAGCCTTCAGTCCTGAGTATAACTCATCCCAGCTGAAAATTGTATAATATTTCAATCTGACCCGACTAGGAGGCGTGGCGTAACTAACAGACATCAATTATCAGCCGTGTTTACCCCGGCTAAACAAACCAAACGTTAGACTGTTTATCAAGACATTTCGTACCGAAACGGAATGCCTCGTTTTGCTCTGATAAATAACCTTCAGGCACGCATTTACACCCTCCTCCTTTCCCACTTCAGTAGGGAAGGAAAATCCTCTAAAGAATTAATTCCTCAAGTTAAATTATCTAGGAGTTCGCTTTTTGTCAACTTATTTGTCCGGAATAAATTTTATTCGAAATTGCACGCCTTTGCGATGCCCCAGCTCGTGGCGTTTTTACGTCACGTGATCCTTGGGTCTAGACATGTTTATAGCTTTGCTTTATTAAGATCACGCGAGTTTGGAAAGAGCTAGCCGTGATGCTAGATCAATTCAGATTGTTGAACCGCTTTGTCTACACTAATATTATCAATAAGATCTTTAAGACTATTGTGAATAGACTACTAACGGACAAACGAGCAAATCTTAACTTACCATCAGGTGAGTTGTGGTCAACCGCCGACCCATCTATCTATACAAGTTAATCCCTATTTCCCTTGGTCACGGCATCACGCGCGAGCGACTGGACCGATTTTGCGGATTCTTTTGTTATATGATAGATAGATAGATAGATAACTCTTTATTGTACACCTTAAAACTATAATACAGAATCAGAATTTATTATACATATCGGTACAAATGGCGGTACAAATATGTTTGGTATTGTCAGGAGAAGGTTCATATATTCAAAAAAAAATCGGAAGGATTTAAATTTCGGGATTAACTAAAGGTCTTCTTTTCTATGGTGTATTTGAATAGCTAAGACAGGAAATGGCCAGTCGGGTCTGCTACTGCTTAGTAAAAAAAATGACTACTTATTTATTCTTTAAGTTTGGGGAAAGTCAAGTATAACACCGGCTATTCTTGATTTTCCCCAAACTTAGAGGATATAAATAAATAAATAATTCAATTCATCCACCTCAATCGGATGTCCGAAGTACCTCAGCATGTTGTTATTCAAGACCCTGAAAGGTCGCAAGACAAACTTGATTAGAGCTAAATTAAGGGGTAATTGATAAAAAGACCTTGTCCCAAGCTTAATAGGCTTAAAGACGGGTCCAATGGGTTCAAAGATCCCAAAATATCCTCTGACGCAATGCGAATTCCCGACGTAACGATTCGTTTGATCAATTTCCCTGTAAATGCCTGATTTATTGCTAAGCTTGAAGATTTCACGATTGGATGGAATATAACTCTACACAGACCTCTCTTAAACCCTCGAAGTCTAATCCTTTCTAAAATGAACAGTGTTTAGTGAATAATTTCACGATGTTTAGTAACATTCAATGCCGGATATTTTTATACCACTAAGGTGGCACACAAGCATACGGCCCACCTGATAGTAAGCAGTTACCGTAGCCTATAGTCATAACAGGGGTATCACTAACGCGTTGCTAACCCAATCATACTCGTAGTTGTCAAACTATATCTGCCTTTTTATCGAACTGTCGTCTCAAATTGATTATCTAAACGAATAATATATTAGAAAGAGGTTTATTGGTTGTTTGTTTGTATGTTGTGTAATCTTTCTGTATTATGAACTGATTTTAAACATGATGAAATGGTGAAAATAGTAAAATAGTCGTAGTTTTTATACCCTACTGCTTCGCGGACGAAGTCGCGGGTTTTTTTTTATATAGCATTAAGGTGGCACACAATCATACGGTCCACCTGATGGTAAGCGGTTGCCGTAGCCTAAGGACGCTTGCAACACCAGGGGTATGACTCGCGCGTTGCCGACACTTCAAAAATATTTTCACAATCTTTCACACATGAAGTGTTCACCATGCTGTACTCCTTTGGGAAAGTTCTTGATATTTGTAAAGTAAGCATTCCTACTTTTAACTCTTATGTTTGTTCATACTAGGTTTGTTATAAAACACCACTTATTCAAACTTTTTATTCTACCCCGGGTAAATAGAGAATTTAATACTGTCACTTCCCACTTGGTTACTCACTCCATACGTAGATCTCCATTACGCAATCTCTTCGTACATGCAAGAGAGTAATGTAGTATTCTACACAGTAATAAAGTTGTAGCGATGCGAAAAATTCATTTTACATTTTATATTGTATAGAAAAAAATACTGTTTCGGCTTTTGTAAGCGATATTGAAGGCAAAATGACGGTTTTTAGAAATTTGTGTCAGTAGGTATGCTACACCTACTGTGGGATTTTGTTTGTGATTTTTTAATTTTATGTAACTATCAAATCAATAATGAAAATTATCTATATTTGACTAGACTAACTTAAAAGAAGTGCGTATTTTGCAAAAAAAATATATAAATACTAGCGGACCGCCCCGGCTTCGCACGGATATACATTTAGCCTACCCGTTTATAGACTATTTCAGGCAATTTTTAAAATTTTTCTATCTAAGATTAATCTTCGTACTTCAAGGAATTCTAAAAAATAATTAGTGAAATCGGTTCAGCCGCTCTCGAGATTTGCTCTTAGCAACACATTCAGCGATTCATTTTTATATTATGGATTATATCAGCAATTGGTTACCGTAGAACAAGCTTGCTTACTTAGGGGCAGATGCCGCTGTGTGATAATGACCAAGCATTACATTATTTTATTTCGTTTCTTCCTACATAGTACTTCTTCCTAAAGGTGCATCGTAGACAACAGCTAGTGCTATAAATACGCTTTCTTCCTCAGGGACACTTCGAGTAAAGAGGAGCGTGCGTGGCGATGGTGGCAGGACGCTGGGCTTCGTGCACTAAACCGGCGCAGGCGCGACGTGCGTGAGACAACCAAGTACATAGAAACAGCCTTGGTCATAGATAAGGCCATGTTTGACAGAAGAAACGGCAGCACCAGGGCTGAAGTGGTCCACGACGCGATACAAGTCGCTAATATTGCTGACCTGGTGAGTTATATTTTAATTGTGTACTTGGTTATAACATTTTTTATACCACTAAGGTAGCTTTTATACACAAGCTTACGGCCCATCTGTTGGTAAGCAGTCACCGTAGCCTATAGCCGCTAGCAATACCATCACTAACGAGTTGCTAATCCTGCTATTAATGAAGACTCACTGTGCTAGCAGTATTACTGTGCACCGTATTCTCATGGAGCATTGGCAACCTTACTTACAGCAGAAACACAACACTAAATCAAAGTAGTGGGATTTGACTGCGGATTTGAAGATACAGTCCCCAGTCAGTAAATGCCACGTTCATCTGAATAAGTAGATTAGTTGACTTAAAGCCTTAAACATACAGTTAAGAAAAACACTAATTTAGAAGAATATTTGCCCAACGCTTAAATACTTATAAAAACTGTCACAAATATTTTTTTATTAGTAATATACAAATAAATAAACCAGATTTTTCTGTCTTTGAAATAAAAGCTTTTTCCTAAGCTCATGTGATAATTATATTTAACATGTTACTGTCAAGCTGTTTGTCTACGCTAATTTCCTAACCAGCCCAACAGATTTGATGGATCTTTAATGTCAGATAGGTAGTTCTTCAAGCAGTAATCAATACTAAGTTATTTTTCACCCTGAGCTATCTTAAAATTCCATGCCATCGTAATCTTGGCCTTAGCTCATATGGAAAAAGGGCAGAAAGATCAATACAATGAAATGTAATTATGCTATTAACCAGAGTGTAATATAAAAACACTACTATTGCAAGTAATCTGAACAGTGCATAATAGTAAAACCGCGGTTGGCCCTGCAATCGTAAAAAGCAGAAATTAAACACGCTAATAGCATTACGGCCGACACTCGACCAAAGCCGGGATTAGCGGGAACAGCCCTCTAATTCCTTTGACATACGCTGTATGTGATTATGCGCGAGTCCTTGTAATTACGAGGGATAAATACGTATTATTATAATTCATAATGAGCCATGGAACGGAGGCACATACCTATCACATGTCTATATATACAGTTTGTTGGACTGTAGTGGCATAATCGTAAGGATTCATGATGTCTTGTGTGCAAGTTCGAATCCCACCGGTCTGTAGCTACTAATGAGTTTTCTAAAAGCTTAGGTTACGTTATTAGTCACACAAGGAGCTTTAAGGTGAGGAAAACATCGTGAGGAACCTGCATATGTCTGAGAAGAAATCCAAAACCGTATGTAGTACATGAGAGCAAGAGACGGCAACAGACTCACCATTTCACTAATCTTCGGTAAAAAGTGGGTGCTGTAACACCTCTGCCTAACTCTTCGGGGACCCTTGTGGGAATACGCCCTGGTGCGGGGGTCGAACCCGAGACACCTGTAGTAGCAGTCAGGTTTATTAACCACTAGACCAGTGGCCGTCTTTATTTTTTTTTACATTTTTTATTAATTAGGCACAACAAACAGCTACATATTTACACAGGTAATTCTTATAGGATAACTAAGCAGCCAACTACGCGTATCACAGATTAAATATTTATAAATTTATAAGTACATACCTTTGTTTATCTTGATTTATGAGTTTGAATATTATTATATTATACTATATTGCGTTATCAGCTATTTTTGACAACCGATATTCGTAACCGTTGCCGAATATCGGTATCGAAGCGAGTTTTCAATTACCCAATACCTACACGCGCATCGTTTTCATTTGTAGTCGATAGCCAGACTGTTCATTATCGTTTGACCTAATAAAGCTTATTAAAGTTAAACCTTAGCCTAATAGAAATAAGGCTGTCTTTGGTTTATAATTTGTATCAATATTCGTGAAAGGTGCTATATTGGCGCTTAGATCGTTTTGCGGCTAAGTTCTAAGTCATCCACGTGGAACGTGTTCAAAACTTGGAGCTTTATCTACTATCTAAGATACCTAGCTGCCGAGTAATGTACTAGAAGTTCTCTGCTGAGTTTCACACGTGATATCACGACTGTGCGACGTGATGTGATTTGCAGCTGTGATTCGGGAGGTACTCGTGATAAAACGTGATTCAGCAAGAATATTGATGTTTGAATTGTGATTGTACCGAATCTACTCTTAACTGCTACGTGGCAATTCTAAATGTTAATTTTAACTTTTCTTGTTAGACCGATTAAATAGGAATTATTTTATTTTATTATTTTTTTTCATTGAAATAATAAATAATCTCGTGGTGTGATTAATAACTGTACATAAGCTTAGAAAATATTAATTGGTACAGGCCGGGGTTTGAACCTAGGCCCATCAGATAACAGACTTAGCTTCAACCACAAAGCCCCCACTTCGAAAAATACCAGATAACTTAACAATGCAGATCAATGATGCTAAAATCAAATTGCGGCGGTCGTTTTGATACGCGTTATTTTCCGATCATTATACGGCGATCCACGGAGAGGTTTACGAGCACTCAATGCTCGTTCACTCGTTATGCGTGGTTTACACCCCTCGTCATACTCGTATACGGGACATTGTGGTCGGACATTCCACCCGTTGAATCAGATTCCAACATATAATTAATTAATTCATTGCCGACGACTGTACTTGGAAATTAAATATCATGTAATTAAAATGTATAGCACCAGGGTACCAGGAGCGCAAAGATACGCTGTAACGGCACCTCTCCTAAGACGTGCAGTTGTGTATGACACACTCACGCACACAAATATACAAACACGCACACACAGACACACACACTAATGATTAAAATAATATATCAGATAATTAAAATACCGTTGTATTAAGTTCTACTTATTTAGCTCTACTTATAGTATTGTGTAAGTTAGATAAGGAAGAGCGGAGTACCTACTCTGTCACAGGTGTGTCATGAAGGGTGCTCCGACAACTTGTTGGTAACATTTGGCTTTTTACACAATACAATATTTTCTCTTTCTATTCTTTCTTTCGCAGTATTTCCGTACGCTGAACACTCGGGTGTCGCTGGTGTACATAGAGTCGTGGCAGAGCGCGGACCAGGCGGACATAGATCGCAAGCAGGACATCACCCGCGCCATCCACAAGTTCACAGACTACACCGCACGCAAGTTGTTCAAGATCGAGAAGGACACCACTCAGTTGCTCACGTAAGTATTTTGGAGGAACACCGACTGACATGTCTACACTGTGTTTTGATGGGTGATGTCAAAATTACTATGTCTCTATACGTTTGGGGATTTATTCCGCATTCGCCCCACGAAGTTTCGGCCCACATTACAAATTCCGTATTCGTCTTACATTTTATTCCGTTTTCGCCCCAAATATGTTATTATTTATTTTGAATTTAATATTTTAATCCTGTTTCGTCCCATTATTCGTTACTTATATGGGCTGTATGAATAAGATCCATATACATAAAACTTTTCTAACCACGTTATGTTCCTCCGCATAACATGCCCAGTAAAATACCAGTAAATGATTTTAATTGATTATCTTATAATGTCAAATATGAAAACATTTAAAACACGTTAGAACAATTGCTGACTTTAGTTTTGTTTTAGCTATCAAATAAAAGGAATAATATTCTGTAATCCCCAGATTCTCGGTTATCTTACTTACACTACTCAGTTAAGAAAACTGACTTGAACATTTTAAACGAAGCATCAGCAGCATTTATGTAAATTTGTATCTTTCATTTTATAAGCGTTCTAGTGACAAGCGCAGGATCTGTTTAAAGCTTAATTTTCAACTTAGCTCGGTAAAATCGTGGTCAGATACGAACTGTGTAATGAGGCTTAAACAGGTATTGAAACGGCTGATAGAGTGGAATGGAAGATAAATACATATTGCGTCGACCCTAATATGGGATAAGGGCAGGAGAATGATGATATTAATACCCTGTTAAACCGAACTCAAAAATGAGGATATGAACAATTTGGGATTCGATTATAAACAGGGCTTGCAGCGAATGAAAAATATATGAAATATTTTATTGATAGCTACCGGCTTCGCACGGGTAGACCAGTATCAAATATTTTGTCTACCCGTTTTTAGACTTTTTCAGGCATTTTTTTTTTCTTTCCGTAGGAACCATCCTCGTACTTCAAGGAATATTCTAAAAAAATAAATTAGCTTAATCGGTTCAGCTGCTCTCGAGATTTGCGCTTAGCATCACAATCAGCGATTCAGTTTTTATATTATAGATTGCCTTTTGAAAATTGAAGAGAGGTAGGGCGATTTGGGATTTCCCATGGATTTCCCATTTAAATTGGATCCGCCCGACTGGGGACTGTACCTCCACCTTACAGAAGACCGCAGTTAAATACAAAATACAAAATACAAAAATGTTTATTTTCATCACAATAGGTACATCACACAAAACAAAGGTTGAAGCTTCCTAGTAAGTATATAATACTTGTATCAGGAAACTCCGCTCTTCCATAACCATAAAATACAATACATAATGTTGGTGAAGGTTAATAACGAAACATAATTAATAGGTACATGTTACGAGGTAATTGACCTTATTATAATTACTAATAATCTATTTTGTGTGGGTGTGTATTTGGTTGTGTGGGTGCGTGCGTGCGTGTGTGTGTGTATGTGTGTGTGAGTGTGTTTTTGTGATTATTTCATGCACATGGTACGGTAATCTATAAATATTTAATGTACTCAGTGGCATCAGCTGTGCAGTTACAGCTGCTGAGTGTAACTGAGAGTGTAGGATCCCTAGGCCTTACATTGTATTAGCTGTTCCGTTTCCTCATAAGATAAATTCTTTAACCAGGTGATTATTCTATTTTTACAGTCTCTGTATTTAAATAACACTGTGTTTGCCACCTTAGTGGTATAAAAAAACTGTATTTATAGGTCAGTCACGAATATGAACGGCGTTGGACATTATCGGTTGATAGCAATTAGGTCGTGACACTTGCCAATTTATTCCACGAAATGAAGGAATCACCCGTAATTAAGTTTACATCCGACCCGGCTCCTCTCAATGCGGGTAAAACAAGCCAGACTAACGCAATAACTGTTGAAGCCAAATTAAATAGAACGGCTCTGCCCTAACGCTGTACACACTCGATTTTATATAATTTAATTACTTTTCCCACAGTGCTAACTACACAGAGGCGAGCTCTTCCTTGATGTGGATTAATAACTTTACACAGATATATCTTTAAATCTATTTAATTAATTATTAACTACGCGGATTTTTCTTTAACTACTAGCTTTTTCCCACTGATTCGTACGCGTGCTAAAGTGAATAAGGCAACATGTACCTATACATATATAAATTATAGCTTTTGCCCGCAGCTCATAATATAAGTATCTATGTTCATGGATTTAATTTAAAATGACGGGTTTTCATACAAACTTTCATCCCCTATTCACCCCCTTATGACTGGAATTTTCAAAAATCATGAAATATGTTTTTTTATTTTTAACTGTATGACCAAATATCCATTTTCATCGAGCCCAAGACCCGTACATTTGCTAGTATTTTCGAAAATTAAAATGCTCGTATTGATTTTAACAAAAACACAATTTCTCACCTTGTTGAAAAAAACAAGACGAAACTTAAATTGAAAAAGTGAAGGTAATAATTTGAATTTCGAACTCATATCAGTTACCGATTTAACAAACTCATAACAAGTAGGTACGTAGTACGTACTGATAGCGTCTTCGAGAAATTACGTAAGTAAAGATATCGAATAACAAGTTTCGCAGAGCAACTTACCGCGGGAGTTTTGACATGAATCGATTTGTGTCGGATCTCGCGAATTATTGCCGTTAGTTCGCTTGATAGATCGAGAGAGTTACTCCACAGCTCCTAACTCATGATCTATTCGATATAAATAATCGATTCCGCTCGTTACTACCGCGAGCTCAGTAACTTGTAGCTAAGTTAGTAGATTCCTTATTAATTAATTTTGTATCATTAGGTGAAATGGTTTGTTTTATTTTGTATAAATATTTTGATTCAAGATTCGAAACGCTCTGTCAAAACCTTTTTTGTGCTAGCATTTAATAATTAAAGTTTTTTTTCTTTTTCTCGTTGTAACGTAACCATGTTAGAACGATGCGTTTTATAATTTATTCAAATATCAACAGTTTGAAATTGACAGCTTGAAAAGGAGTCTTTACTTCATTCTGCTAGGGCATAGACAAAAATAAAAACCTAATTTCCACTATTGTCATCACATTTTTTACGGCTGAAAAGCTATAAAAAACATTAATCTGAAAATGAAATCTAACTATATTTCCTCCTGAAACTCAATTTGGTCAGCATGCTGTTATGAAATGTAGGGAGAAATTCATGGCGGCTATTTTGGGAGCATTGTGTGACCCAGTGGCTGCGTGGGTAGTTTATTAAAATAGACTTGAAAATACGTAATGAATTACTCGTTCGGCAATAACATTTTCCATGATTCTTGCCATCTTAAATTTATTCATCTTTGCGGTATTTTTTCCAACTGGCCAACTACTTTATCATCAAGTAGGTAAATTGTTTTTTTTAAATAAATTATTCACTGATCAAGTCCTTTTATTTAAAACCCATATCTAGAGGTTACTGTAGAAATTATATATTGCCGTTTTGTGACGTCCGCCATATTGGATTAAAAATGACGGCAACATAGCATAGCTTTTTTTGTATATTCTATTAGAGCTAAGCCCGCCTCAACATTTTTTCCTGTGGCTAACTATTGTAGTTGAGTTTAATTGATTTCGAAAATCTGATTTTTTATGCATTTTTTGACGAGACCGCTGGTCTACTGGTTAGTATACCTGACTGCTGCGCTAGGGGTCGCGGGTTCGATTCCCGCCGGGGCAAACATTTATGTGACAAATATGTTTGCTTTGCGTTTGGGTGTTTGGTATGTATTATAAGTATGTATTTACAAACAAAAAGTATATAAGTATTATATCAGCTGCTGGTTCCCATAGCTCAAGCTTTGCTTAGTTTGGGGCTAGATGGCGCTGTGTGATAATGTCCAAACATTATTATTATTATTATTTTTATTGGAAACAGGAATTCAAAATAACTTAAACAGATGACATGTCCTGTAATGCCTATCTGTGGTGACATAGAAATAAATACTCAGACAGAATATACAAAAAAAAATCGTTGGCCGGCACTTTCAGATTTGGACCAAATCTCTATGAAACATGGATGATGTCCTTTCAGCTCAATGGGAGAGAGGAACTATTTATTTTGTTTCCAGGGGTCTAACCTTTCCGGGTGGCGAATCCGGCATCTCAGTGCCAGATACACTGTGCACGCCGAAGTCAGTGGGCATATCCGTCGACACGAACACCTACGAGCCTCACCTACTTGCTGGCACCATGGCTCACATGATCGGACATAATATCGGTATGTTATTCCCAAGATATTTTTCAATTCTTATTATTATAATTCATGTGATTCCATCAGTTGGTAGCATAGTACTAACTTTGTTTAATTTGAGAGCGGATAATATCTGAACATTAGTTCAAGGCTTTTGAAGCCAAGGGGATGCATAATACTTTCAGCTTAATCCATACAAATATTTAATAATATTAGCATTTATATGCTAAAGTAACTCTGTTTGTTTGTTTGCCTTTTTACGACTGAACGGATCGTAATAAAATTGGCAATGAGATAGATTATAACCTGGATAATGACATAGGCTATCTTTATCTTGAACCACGCTGGTGAAACCGCGGGTAAACGCTAGTATATATATAAATACATTTTAATAATAAAAAACTTGTTATTTGAATGTGATCAGGTATGGGCCATGACGACGGTCGAGAGCAGTGCTTCTGCCGCGACTGGCACGGGTGCATCATGGCACAGTCGATCGTGGGCTCGGACAACGTGCAGCCCTACAAGTTTTCTGACTGCTCCAAGAATGACTACATCAACGAGCTTCGCATCGGCCAGGGACTTTGTCTCCTCAACAAACCCAATGAGGTAATTTTACTTACATTAATACACGTAAGAAAAGAAGAATGAGATAAAGTATGTAAACAGTACTTGGAACTGGCCGGAATTTATGAAGAGAATGTAGAAGAAACAAAAGACGTGTGCAAGTCAAGAATGAAGTAGCACTCTTTATAGAGTGCCTCAAACCTTGAGATTGAGGAATGTAGAAGAAACAAACGAGGAGTGCAAGTCAAGAATAAAGTAGCACTCTATTTGTATAGAGTGCCAGAAATCTTGCCTGAAATCCGCCGGACGCCGAGTCTGATGACTGTGATGACTCAGCCTAGATTTTCCCTACATAATAAGGTTAAGGTTTAATAGGTCAGATGGCAATAGATTTGTGTAAACATATGGAAACCAGACACATCGGGTTGGTAGTAGGACCGTACGTAACAACGTTTGAGTGAAGATCAGAAGTCTTGAACGAAGAGAAGTGTGAAGATGTTATTTATCATACATACTTCATAATCGGACTTAAAGCATAATCCTATAAGGAAACCACTATAGGGAAATATGTGAAACATTTCACCAGAACTCCTAGCATTGAATTACGGCTAAAAATATGAACTAAACTTACCGCATCTCTAGCTGAAGGGAACGCTCCGTTAAATCCATAAAGAGGAGACGCAATCCCCTTCAGAAACAGAACACCAAAAATGTACGTCACAAATAATACTTATCCGAAAATATCATTGGAGCAAACTCATTTCAGTCGGGCTGCCAAAGTTGGTGCAATGCAGATTAACCTGCGGGAGTTAATCCCTGTTAAACCCAGGCCGTGCAAGCGAAACTTTGCTGAAACCGGGGTCTTCATCGGCACGCCACACCCGCCTATTAACACGCCGCGTTTCATTCCAATGCAAAACAGATTTCCACGTCGAAAATTAATCAGCGGCAGCCGTATTGTTTGTCACAACCCGAGCTCCTAAGGCCCACTCCTTTAATAAAAGTTATGGTAATGGGGGCTGCCCGCGCTCCAAATTATCAGTCTCTTCGTTTGAGAATATATAATAACAGCGTCGAGGTTCCCGGGACGGTTTATTGGAATAAATTTACATTGCGCAGAATGATAATGCGACGTGCTCTCCGCCCGGTACGATTTAGCGCGTTTACATATTTATCGGTGATCGTTGTGACTGTATCAGTATTTTAATTCTACTTCGTGTTACATGATTCTCAAACATCTGTGCCGGTAGCAAGAACATTTTTCGATTACGTATTTGAAAATGTAACTCTCAAAATGTCAAAATGCTTATACAAATATTTAGTTCCACTTTTCGCCGGCGCAGCGCTGTTAATTTTCCTATACAAAGTCGCATATTTCCTATACATGTTTTTCTTGCTAGGGCTACTGAAAACTTCTTCTTCTTCTTCTTCTTCTTCTTCCTAAGTATGGCAATCAATCCCTTCGGGGACTATTTTTGCCAGTGTCGAGTGTTAGAGAATTTTCATGTTGCAAAATTTCTCGTGTTTGCCGCATTAAAATGCCTAGTGTCATGCATTCTAACGCCCAATGGAGTTTCTGGAGACAACCCACGGCAGTAGCAGATCGTAACACGCCTTTAGATTAGAGGTAACCTATTGACCAAAATGATAAATCACTTAACCCAAAAGTCGTATTATGGCATTATTTCCAATGCTCCTATAAATCAGTCACTAAATGAAACTTTACTGCACATATCGACACCAAAAATACACATTAAAGATCACTATAACACAATTTACGACACACTGGAAAAAAAACTCAACCGCTCCGCCTGATTCCCGCCAAAAACTCGAAAACTTCTTCACTTTTCCGAGAACATTTTGGTGTGAGCTGTCTACCTCTGTGGTGTAAAATGTTCTTTCGCGATTATTAAGTACCTAAAATATAATAATAAATAATATCTCATGCTTAATGATGAAAAAAACATAATAAAATGTTAATTTATAATATCATTGCGATGCATCTGTCATGCTTGACATTGTCATTTTGACATTTCGCATCAAAAAGTGGAGCGGAAATTTCACTAGTTGTATTTTCCATAATAACACCTCATAGTAGATAATATACTACGTACAAATAACACTGATCTTCTGAACTTGAATTCAGATTTTTTAGATACTTACTTCTCTTATGTTTAGATTTCGAATCTCTCTTCTCTCTCAAGAACAACTATCGACTACGTATTCGTATTGCTTTTATGTATTTTTGTATGGGAAAATGAACAGCAGCGGCGGCCAAATAAAAGTGGAACTGTTTAGTTCGTATCAAATTTTGTCATTTTGATAGAGTTACCTTATCGTATACTTGTCGAAAGATTTTCAGTACTGACTTACTTCATTGGTATGTATCACTGCGACTTATTCCAGCGTCCCCATTAGTATCGGTCGGTACTCTTTGAGCACCTATTGACGTCGTCGTTGCAAATTGAATGTCGACTAGACGATGTCGCTCATGATGCGAGTTGCTTCTGTTTAAAGGTCTGGTTATACGACGGCGATACCAAGACAGAAATAAGCAGAATTAAACCTTACATCAAAGTAACTCAGTCGGTTGTTGATTGCTAACAAAACGATAGCTTCGCTAGCAATGTAGACACTACTGAGTTTTACTTCAAGTTAACTAAATTTGGACTTTGTGCCGTTTCTTCTAGGGTTTGGTATCGCTACGAGTAGATGTAGATTCAAGATATTGTATTGTCCTACGCAATGCGCTTACACTGTAAGATCTTTCTCATGTCTTATTTGACTTTATTTGTTTGGTTTACGTTATCTTGCTTGTTTTGGTTGCTCTGCTCGATGCACGACGTTTTTTTTTGGTGCATTTCAAACATGCATTAAAATTTTAAGTAATTGAAATTCCAGGTAGGAGAGGAGATTCCTAGGGAGGTAGGGGAGAAAGGGCCGAGAGGAATTTTCTTATATTTAAAATGTTTCCAAATTTTCAACCACTTTGACGCTTCGACTATTATCAAGAGGCCAGCCTGAGTAGTCTGTTTTCAAAGATATTTTTTATGATATGGATTTAGAAAGATATGCAATCGTGATATATGTATAACGAGGTTTGGGCCGCGACTTCGCTCACATTGAATTCTGGGTAACATATGTTCCCATTTCACGACTTTAGGGTTGGAATTTAGAAAAAGCTTAACACACTTATTTACAGAAATACTTCTATGAAGTATCGAATAAAAAAGTCTGTCTGATCTTGTTTTTCCATACAAACTTTGTTCCCCTGTTACATCCCCTTAAAGGGCAAATCTTGGAAAATCCTTTCTTAGCGTATGCCTACGTCATAATAACTATCTGTGTGCCTAATTGCAGCGCAATCCGTAAGTTACGGTTTTAGCTGTTTGTTGATAGATCAGAGCCGGTAGCACGATCATTTTTCGTCTACGTATTCGAAAACGTAACTCTCGAAATGTCAAAATTGTCTAACTAATTTTTACTTCCACTTTTCACCGCCGCAACGCTGTTCCCTTTTTCTTAGAATAAGAACTTCGCTTCGCTTAAAGCCTTTTTTAATACAAAAATAGTCGAAGACGATACAAAAACGTTGACACAATTTATTCATGCTTGCGCTACAGTCAGTCATTAGTTGTTGTCTTTTATATATACAATAATAACTCCAGTCTTAAAATAACTAGGTTATAATATCAAAACGCAAAAGATATTCTTGGTAACTATTGAATTGTTTAAAAAAATGACATTCTCTAATGGAAAACACCACTATTCCTGAGGGTATACTCCTATACTGCGCGGGTAAAGTCGCGACAAAAGATAAATATATATTGTGCCAATTATCTTTTCCACGTCTAAATGTGATCCTATTCTGTGCCAGGTACATTGTCGACAACGTATTCGAAAACGTAACTCGCGAAATGTCAAAATTGTCAAACAAATTTTTAGTTCCACGTTTCACCGCCGCAGCGCTGTTCATTTTCCAATACAAAAATAGTCGAAGGCGATACGAAGACGTTGTCGACAATGTTCCTGCTACCGGCACTGTTGTTCATTGCAACTCAAATAGTCTTCGATTTGACAGCATTTAATTTAAAATGACAGCACCAAAACTTAATTTGACAGTTCTAAGCATAATACGTCAATGGTTCTAAGGTTAAACATATTAAACATAGTCACCATAGTATACTAATATGCTAATAACATTGTTTTTGGACAGCTGGTGATCCACCACCAGTGCGGCAACGGGCGGCTGGATGAGGGCGAGGAGTGTGACTGCGGCACCATCACGGAGTGCCAGAAGAACAAGTGCTGCGATGCCTTCACCTGTCGGCTCACCAAGGAGGCCCAGTGCGCCGCGGGGGAATGCTGCGAACGATGCCAGGTCAGACATTACAACATTCGAATGCAAATAAATCACTACTCGACATGTCGTGTCTATACATACACGCAAATAAATTAATTGTCTGTGTATAATAAATAAATAAAATAATACATTATTAAAATATTTATTTATAGATAATATGTGTGTGTAATATTGAAATAAAGGTTTATATTTTTTTGAATGGCTAAGTAACTAAACCAGACAGATTTATATTTCTGTTGTTAACTACTTGATATTTCGGAAAATCGACGTGTTCAAAAGACGAAGTCGTGGACTAATAGCTAGTAATGTGTATAGTATAAATGTCCGTATGGTCCTTGCATTAAATTTGTTAAACTTGATAGAGGTTATTTCTACAAGGCAAAAAAAATATGTCAATAATATATCTTCACGCCTTGCCACAAGGGTCCCCAAAGAGTTAGGCAGAGTTGTTACAACATCCACATTTAACCGGAGATAATTTGGTGGCAACGTGACAGATAGTGAGTACGTCGCCGTCTCTTAGGCACTACCTCAGAGTAGGTAATATACTAGGTGCACCACATACACCCTTGAAATTCTTCTCAAACATATGAAGGTTTCTCCACGATATTTTCAATTGCCGTAAAGCTCATGGTATAGCTAATCACTGCACATAAATTAGTAAATCTCATTTGTACAGACCGGTGGGATTCGAAATTTCTTCTCTAGAATAACAGCCTTACCTTAGCTCTTAAAAAATGCTATAAATACTTCTTAATAATATGATGGTGTTTTTAATCTGTAGCTTAAACCTCGCGGCGTGACCTGTCGGGACGCGATCAATGAATGCGACCTTGAAGAGACATGCACCGGTCTTTCCGGGACCTGCCCTCCGGACGCCCACCGCAAGAACGGTGAAGCGTGCGAAGACGGCAAAGGGTACTGCTTCTCCGGCCAGTGTCCTACCTTGTCCCTGCAGTGTGAGAGGATCTGGGGGCCTGGTACTATCGGGGCCGATAAGGAATGCTTCGACCAGTTCAACTCCAAGGGAGCCGTCACTGGCCACTGCGGCAAGGATCCAAGTGGACACTTTATTAAGTGCGAGATAGAGTGAGTTTCTCGTATAATATTCACCTGCTCTCCTTATGATATTTTGATCATATATATGTTTGATCTTTGTAACTATGTCTAAAAGAATTTTGTGAAACGTGTTCAAATGGTAGGTACTGTTATGTGAAAAAAGACAGCACTGAGTTTCTTGTCGGTTCTTCTAGGTGTTTTTTTTCGAACCAGTGGTAATTTAGACCCTAGAAATAAGTGCCTTATTAAAGCCTAAACTGAATATTTTTTTTTTATTGATTGATAAATCGGTAGATGTTTTTTGGTAGCTGTTAAAATATTGTGCATAAAATGACAGTGTTTCTTTTAATGCTAGTTGTACATTTTTAATTTGGTAATAATATGGCTTACGTAGGCTCGGCTCACACAAAGACATCCCGTCTCACTCTACGCGCGTAAAGCACTTCTATTCTACCTCTGTATTTTTTTTCAAAATTGCTCACGTCAGTCAGCATAGGCTGCGCTCCTAATAAGTTTTATGTTGTAATGTTCTTACAGGAATGTGAGATGCGGTTCCCTGCAGTGTCAGCTGGGTAACAAGTACCCGGTGGTACCAGGCATGGACGAGTACTACACCAGAACTGTGATCACCATCAAAGGGAATGATTATGAGTGCAAGTGCGTGTACATTTACATCCTACACTTAATAAATACCTACATTCATATCACCGACTGCCATTCAGCAGATAATATTTTATAGCGCCATCATCAATCGGGCCATTTTATTTGCTTTCTTGCCATTTTCGTGGGCTTCGTGGTATATAAGAAACATTGCCACAAATCACGACTTCTACAGGTAGCCCTAGCAAGAAAAAAAATCGTAATGTTTTAAGCTATTTTTGTATGGGAGATTGAACAACGCTGCGCAGGCGAAAAGGAACCAACATTTCTAGACTGTCTTGATTTAAAAATTTTGACATTTTAAGTGATACGTTTACGAATACGTAGTCGAAACATGTTCTTGCTACTATACCTACCTACAGAACAAAAGTTTGTCCCAAATGCGCCAGCATCTAACTATATGAACTGGCGTCATCTAAATATATGAACTGCCGTCATCGAATTATACTCGTGTATAATTTCCAGGGCAACAACGGGTCTCCCCAAGCACTCAGAGTTCGGCCTCCACGGGTTGGTCCGGGACGGTACGCCGTGCGGCGACAACCTGGTGTGCGTCAACCAGACCTGCACCTCCATCTTCCCTTACATCGACCACACCAAGTGCCCGACCGACCATAATAACAACGAATGCTCAGCTCGAGGGGTGAGTCAAGCCTTCTTTATTAAAGGTCTTCTCAGCGGTCTTCAGCAGTATACCGAATAATCAAGCCTCAAAGGACAAGACGGACAAGCTCTAACAGAATATACAACAATAATGCGTTGGCCAGCACTTTCAGATTTGGTTCAAATCTCTATGAAACATGGATGATATCATTTGCTGAATACTGCTGAAACGACCAGTCCTCTCAAATATTTTGTGTGGCACTAGTGATAAAGCTGGTATTACGAGTTTCTAGGGGTGCGATACTTGCCTTCTACCGTACGCTTGATTGCGTTCTTTATGGTATAAAAGGCCACAGCTTATTTCAAAATAAACATACCAAATATGATGCAAACTCTCTGCCCCAAAAATATATATCTTCGCGCTTTCCCACAAGGGGCCCCGAAGAGGGAGGCAGAGTAATACAACACCCAGTTTCCACCGAAAATAATTTGGTGCCAACGTGACAGATGGTGAGTCCATCGCCGTCTCTTAGGCACTACATACGTCATTGAATTTCTTCTGACACGTATGCAGGTTTCCTCACAATGTTTTCCTTCACTGTAAAGCTCGTGGTGTGACTAATCGCTGTACTTAAGATAGAAAAACTCATTGGTACAAACCGGTGGGATTAGAACTTGCGTCGCTAGAATACCACCGAAATGCCGCCATGGCTCTCCCAAAAATATTATTCGTCCTAAACGAATTCACTGAAAGACTAAAATGTTGGAGTGTTTGTGTAATATTTAAATGGAGAAGCGGATGCGAAGGGCTCACTTTTTAATAGTTTGAGTGCCACGGTACCGCTTACTTTATTACATTTTTACTTGCGACCTCAGCATACCGGATGGTATACCTAATAGCTTGCTTCCTAGAATAACCTACTACGTTGTACGGTTTTGATTTTACCAGCATAAATATTTTCAAGATAGTTTATTGTGAGCTATGATATCCTCGATTCCTTCGTGACGTTTTTTGTGAAGAGATTTTAAAGTTTGGCAAAAAAGTCTAGACACGGAACAAATTTTTTGGATAGTGGACTTCACAAAATGGAATCCATGTTATGGCGTTTACTTTAAACAAACCAATCAAGTCGATTGATGCTCTATACGAGCTACGATGCGAGTTGCCATACGAACAGCACAGTGGCGCCGCTATTATTTTCTAGTCTTTATTGCCACACTATACAAAAATCACAATATAATTGTGGCTCTATAATCAAAGGAAATGTTTTGTAAAAATCGCTCCTTTGTTAATTATACATTACTCCACTCGAGATATCAAAAAGCTGTTCGCTTTACGAACACTTAGCGGTCAAAGGTCGAGAGCCACGTTCTGTTCGTTGCGTTTGCGAATTAAATTGCCGATCGCAATGTGATTGAATGGAGGCAGAAGAAATAAAATGAACCCTGTATCAATCTTTGAATAAAATTATATTGCAAAGGTCAATACTCAGTAAGCAGATATTTTCATGTGATATTAAATGGAGAATGGTCTTGTGTCAACACGCAAGATTAAATTGTTGAAATGTATAATAGACTATTCACCCGCCCCGGCTTCGCACAGGTAGACATTTATCCCGGGCGGGGCGGGCAGCTAGTATAATGCAGCTTTCTAACTGTGAAAGAATTTGAAATCGGTCCAGTAGTTTCGGAGCCTTTTCAATACAAACATACACACACACAAAAATACAAATCTTTCCTCTTTATAATATTAATATAGATAACGCTTACTACAAGATCGATTCGATTCTCTTTCTACTAACGCTACAGAACAAATGGTCAGGACCCGTTCACCCACTTGACTGGCTTCACCCACTGCATCACAATAAATAAATTTAAAAAATGACGATAAATTTTAATTGATACGTTGTTGAAACGTGAAATATTATAATGACAATGGTTTCATGGGACTAAAGTAGTTTGTCTAAAACATGATCAACGCGTATGTGATTTGCTATTAGTTGCATCTGTGCCTTTAATATCCGACTATCACTTATTGTACAACTTGTAGGTATTCCGTCTGTAAGTTAATTTACTTGTAAGTTTGATGAGAATACTTGTTACTCTGCAACGGTCACATAATTTTAATTTAAATCCTTATTAATTAGTTGGACTGAAAAAATATCCAACGAAGAAGTATTAAGAAGAATAAAGGAAAATAGAATTTTAATGTCTACTATCGAAAATAGAAGAGGAAAAATGATTGGTCACCTTATACGACATGACGGTTTTATAAATACAATTATGGAAGGTAAAATAGAAGGAAGACGTGGCAGGGGACGACCAAGGATAAGTTACATCAAGCAAGTTAGGGATAAGATAGCCGTCACGTCGTATAGGGAGGTCAAAGAAGTAGCACTGGACAGGCAGAAGTGGAGGGAAATACATCGGCTGCACCGACAAGAGTAAAACTCTTAAATAGAAGAAGAAGAAGATCCTTATTAAACCTAGAGTTCTCACTTTCGCAAAGTTATCCTACTGATGGATGGATGGATGGATGTTTGTTACTCTTTCACGCAAAAACTACTCGACGGATTTGCATGAAATTTGGAACACCGATAATTTATAAGCTGGATTAACACATAGGATACTTTTTCTCACCAGTAAATATTTTATCTCGGGAAAATTTGAGGTTCCTTTGATGTTCTAAGCTCAACGCGGAGCGGGCAGAAGCTAGTTTGTTATAAACTAGGAAGAAATTACATATAAAATGTTTCAACTAACAGCAAATGAACTCTCAGAGAAAGTTATGCTAGAATGCCATAAACACAGCAAATAACTCTATAATAAAAACACGAGCATTGTTGCACAAACACAGCTCATTTTATTGAATAGGAATGAAATATCCACCTTTGTAAACCGATCCTGGATATTTATGTTGTTTTTCGTATAGCTGTTTATTCTGTCCAGTGGTAATTGCCAATTATCGTACTTTAATTAAATGAGAACAAGTCTATTGGATACTTTTCCTTTTTCATGCTTTGATCTCATTAACTATTCTTTTGTTAAATACGTAAAATGAAGGGAATTTTCCGTTTGAAACAACATCGACTTTTCCACAGCTAAGGAATGATAACAATTTACTGTCAAGTAAAAATTAAATTAATTACTTGTCTCGTTTCGAGTTAATAAATTTGAAGGGATGATTTGTTTCCAACAGTGTCGTTAACATCCGCCAACTAACACTTAGTCGCTTTACTATCATCTAAACTTATATTAAATCAGTGGTAATTTATTTTGGAAGAATAATTCGGGTTCCGCGCAACAAAAAAAAGCCCATGAAATTGTGAACAAAATCCGAACGGTTGGACCCATTTAACTGTACTTTGACTGGGGAATAACTGATGCTATAAGGTGGCACTTAGGTGTATGCTCGTGTGCCACCTAAGCGCCATAAGAAAAATCTTTTGTTCGGGTTTTCACGCTCGTCAATTATCGCTGAAGCCATGTAACTACTATTTTACTTGAATAATTAGCATCGCATAAATTTCTGAATTTGTAAAACTAACGTAGTCGCTTCGCAAAGTTTACGCCGCCGGGGATGACCGCTGGCTATTGTTTAAGTTGGAGCTGTCGTGAGTGCTGCATTGCCACTACCTATAGTTGTGTTCTCTTGGGCTATGGATACAGTGAGTAAAGTAAGAGCCTGTCACAAAATATGTCAATGTCAAAATACAGAAATATTATCTACTAGCTTCTGCCCGCGACTACGTCCCCGTTGAGCTTAGAATCTGAGAGGAACCTAAAATTTCCTGGGATAAAAACATTTTACCGGGATAAAAACATTTTCCCGGGTTAAAAAGTGTTAATCCAGGCTATACATTATCCTGTGTGTTAATCCAGGCTCTAAATTATCTGTTCCAAATTTCATCCAAATCCATTGAGTTAATTCAAACATCCATCCGTACTCACAAACTTTCGCATTTATAGCTAGCACTAGCAATACCAGGGATATCACTAACGAGTTGCCAACCCTAGTTGTTGATGAGGAGTCACTGTAACACTCGAAATATCAATATTTTCATTCGAATTTCGAGTTTCACTTTTTGTCAGCGCTGTTCATTTTTCCGTATAAAGATAGTCGAAAACGTTACGCATACGTAGTCGAAAGTGATTTTTACTAAGGCTACTGTTGTAGGTACGCGTCATCGAGTTGTTAAATAGCATTTCAGTGACCTAGGCTAAACAGTGTGAATGATATTAATATTGATTTTGCGAGCCGAGCACTATACACAATTACAGTTGAAGTTTCGCTCGTGACGTAAATCATTGCCAACGTGCACGTGATCTGCGGAATTCTGTTACACCGTGGCACAGACGAACGGAACATCATGGATCTAGAGATCGTCTATCGTCTAGAAGGGACTTTCGATGACTGTCTCTCTATAGGTGAAAATAAGTGAAAATATACAGTTTCAATTGTATTCATCGCCGTGCTTTAAAAGTTGGTTCTTACTCCAAGAACTAATTTATTTAAAGGTACATAAATGTACTTTTTTATTGAAAGAAAAACGTATTTATTACATAACTAAATCACACGTAATGTATATAAAAAAATATTGTTTTATGTATAAAAAATAAAACACTTTCTTTTACTTGTAGGAAGTTAATAATTCGATTGAGAGGTAGATGATAACTACGACTCGATGATTCTTCTTTTCTGAATCAGCTTTAATTGTAATTCGCCTCGTTAATATGCCGTCTTGCTTGTTGGCTTCGAATCCTAATAAAATGATCTTAGAAAGATTTTTTGATCAGGCGAAAATTAATACCAAGACACCTCCGCGCCCAGAGGACAAATACCTATAGGAGTACGATAACCCGTCAATTTCCGTTGTCAAATACATATTATTTGGCAACTGCTAGGTTAATGAAATGAATGAATGCTATGAAAAATCTGGTAATTAATTAGATCGGCTTGCGATCTGCCGACCCACAATATATTTGGCATAAATTTAAACATATACTAATCTAAATCAGGCTTATCCAGCCCAGACATAGCTCCGTGTGTCGCTCAGCTGCAAAGCTTGCAACGTAACTTCGTGAGAGCGCATACGTCGAGACACGATCGTATATTTGCTCGCCGATTTTACATACTGTGTGATGTGATTTTAAATTTATTCCGTGTCAATGTAAATAAAAGTGTTATTTCACTGCGGTCTTCTGTAAGGTGAACATTCCCCAGCCGGGGGGCGCTGGGGGGCCCTAATTATAAAGGGAAAACCCACTGGAGATAATCAAAATCAAAAATCTTTTATTCAGTTTAGGCTCTAATATGGCACTTATGAAGGTCTAAATTACCACTAGATACTAGTACCACCTATGCTATACATAATTTTACTAGTATTTTTAATATGACACCACTTCTTTAGCTTTCAAACTGTCTTCTCATATATGCTTTTAATATTCAAATATTCAGAATGCTGAAACTTTGTTGAAAACATACATAATTATGTCGTGGTTATGTATTAAGAAACTATTTGCTTTTACGAAATGATTTATTAATCAGTGCAGAGTTTCTAGTTTATTTTGCATTATTTTGTCTCTAGTGCAATGCCTGGAAGCCTGCTTTTGATAAATAAAATAAAAAATAATCAGTCATATTTAAATCAACAATTTATGTTCGAGATCTCGAAAAGCATGCGATGACAAATCCCATTACGAAGGTACCGAAACTTAAGTTGTCCAATCACATTAATAATTCTAAGTGACTAGTGTCTTGTCTCGAGTTTCAAAGGCAATCCCAGTCCAATTTGTAGCCGTTAGGTTGCGATTCGATTTGAAACTACGGAATTAATCCACGTAATATCTTGCAAGCTTAGAATAGTTGCTGAGTTAGCGGGAATTAGTTCCGTGGGTCTGTCCTTACTATACTAACGGTTTGAGTTTGACTTTTACTCAAATATGCAATCGAATGCACTGCATCCATTATTAATAATGTAAACTTTATAGAGAACGAACTGCCCAAAACTAATGAAAGCTTGTATTATGGGAACCAGCAGCTGATAAAAGATATTTTTTGAAAGACATACTCATATTAGTATATAGCCTATGTTACTCTGTAATGATGTAGCTTTCTAAGGCCAAAATATTTTTTGAAATCGGTCCAGTAGTTTTAAGTTAATTCGTTAAATACAAAAATTGGTATGTTTTTTATTATTAGTATCTTTCCTCTTTATAATATTAGTGTAGATATAACATCGCTAACACAACTTATCACATTAATGTTCACCCCGGCGGGAATCGATCCCGCGACCTCTGGCGTAGCAGTTCAGCTATAGTAACCACTAGACTTCTCTGGTCGAAATTGAAAATGTCGTTTTGTGTGAAATTGTTATAACTCTTATTAACAAGATTCTTTACCCTTAATTGCAGCTCTGTTCGAACCTAAACAAGTGTGTCTGCAACCGCGGCTGGACTGGCCCCGACTGCTCGCAGTACGAAGCCCTGCCGCCCTCCCCCACGCCCTACGTACCAGACAACGCCACTAAAGCCGCCTACAATATGACCAAGAAGGAAACACCGTATGGTGAGTCGAAGCTGGTTAGGTATGCGCGGTATACCAACAACTATATCTAACTCCCTCTAAAAACATGCGTGACGAAAAGACCTGTCACTCTCGATTGGTCAATGTCAAAGTTATTGTCATGTGCAAGCGAGATAGAACGCAAGCAATAAGTTTGTAAATTGCTCGGATATAATATAAAAAGTAATATTAACTGGCAATTAGCGTACAACTAAGTGACGCTGGTCAAAACCATACCTTGCAGTATACATATACACAATTACACGTGCACACCTACTACGCCCTATTAAAGTTCCATCTATCTTTTCTTCTTCTTCTTCTTCCTAAGTATGGCAATCAATCCCTTCAGGGACTATTTTTGCCAGTGTCGAGTGTTAGAGAATTTTCATGTTGCAAAATTTCTCGTGTTTGCCGCATTAAAATGCCTAGTGTCATGCATTCTAACGCCCAATGGAGTTTCTGGAGACAACCCACGGCAGTAGCAGATCGTAACACGCCTTTAGATTAGAGGTAACCTATTGACCAAAATGATAAATCACTTAACCCAAAAGTCGTATTATGGCATTATTTCCAATGCTCCTATAAATCAGTCACTAAATGAAACTTTACTGCAGATATCGACACCAAAAATACACATTAAAGATCACTATAACACAATTTACGACACACTGGAAAAAAACTCAACCGCTCCGCCTGATTCCCGCCAAAAACTCCCATCTATCTTTTTATCTGATGAGCAGTAAATTGTTATACCCTCAGAATAATGACTAGTGCTAGCGACCTTTAGTTATTATTCTGAGGTTATACTTGCAATGTCACGCTTGCACAGCTAGTGACGTTATAATTTTGACATATCGCATCAAATAACAGGAGGGCTTTCAGTCGCTGTTTTTGCAGAATTTCAGCTTCTGATTATGTGGAGCAGTAATACATGGATTGAAAGATGGATTGATAGGTTTTTATGCGTTAATGTTAAGTCAAAAGTTTTGTACCTACGTTCGAGTCATTACTTCAATGACATTGTAGTAAATAATTGGCCTGGGCTACAAGACTAGATATTTCAAGTACTATGCTATCATATATCATATTATAGTACATTATGCATTACACATTAAAGTTGCTCCACATTTTGCCTTATAAAATGCTTAAAAACCAATATTTAATTACATAGTTAAATAAAAATGGTTTATGCATTAAAAAATAGCTAATTATAATAGATTTCAAAAAGAGAGCAAACACAAGTAAGACCCCAGATCAAAACACAATAAATTAAGACGCTTTGGTGTTGCAAGTGTCCATAGGCTACGGTAACCACTTACCATCAGGCACTGCTTGCCGCCTTAGTGGTATAGAAAAAGTAAAAATAATTTGCTTTGATGTAGGCTTGTGATTCTGAGGTGATGAAGGTTTCCAGTGGGCTTATTCAGTATTGGTTGCACGACAGTTGCGACCATTCTGACGTCATTTTGTCGTAACAACAACATAAAAAGAATGGTTTATTTGTTACTAGTATCTCAATTTTTCGCAAAATGACGTCATACTTTGCAACCCTCGTGTAACCGTCGTACGGAATAACCCCACAGCTCTTTGAGAATACGCCTTACTGGCAGTAATATACTGCCCGCACAGTGAGGCCTCTATCAATATGGTTGACAACGCGCTAGATACCCCTGGTATTAAAAGGCTAGGATGACCATATACCACCTTCGTAGTGGCTAAATCACGCACGAAGACATAAAAACTTAAATTAGGCTATACACATTACTAGCATACAAAAATTGTGCATATTTTAACATGTAATTTTAATGTTTTCAGGTGTCTCATACTGTCCATAATATTCCCCGTGTTTGTAACATTTGTGTGAAGTGTATGTCATTGGCCAATCGAATCCGAGCACTGCTCTTCAAAATTAACACCCTGCTTAACTTCATCGATATTTGTTCTATGAATTTTCGCAAGCGCGCATTTAGAACGTTCCATTACTGATTTGAGAATGAAGCGACAACGATAATTTTCTTAGAATACGTTTTGAAGTATAAAGTAGTATGGCGCGAGTAGACGTAGTACCTACTTCGACTTTGTCGAGAGCTAGGGGGCATTGCTCGGAGCGGGCTGGGGCGTGGCGCGGGCGGCGCCTAACGCGGGGACTCTTGCAGGTGAGCACCAGGGGAATAAGATGAGCACCATGAACATGGTGATATTGTTGCTAGCGGTGGTCCTCTCCGTGTTCGTGGGGTTCGCGTGGATGGCCTACTGCTTCAGGTAACAGGCGGTAATTGGATGTCGTGGCCTGTGTGTCGCTCGTGCCTGCCTGTGTCGTGTCCGTCCGCCGGCGCCGGCCGCGCCTGGCCCGCCCGGCCGTGACGTCACCAAGCACCGGTGACGTCACGCTCCCCACTCACTCCCTTCTGTTTGGGCGCAGAGAACTACCACGGCTCGAACACGGTGTTCCTCGTGGCGGTGCTCATGTCTGTGGTAGGGGGGGTATTCATAGTATTTGCCCTGAGCGCTCTCTGCTACAGGTCAGTCGTAGTACACAAAAACTTCTCCCTGTGCCTAAGGTTAGTGAGCAGAAAACAGACCAAAGGTAGTCTTTAAGAAGAAATTTAAATCGTCACCTTCGTATACTTGTATGTTTATTTTAGACGTTAGCGTTGGTGTTCTGTTCGTTTTATCGTCGGCGATTGGTTTCCTTTTGTTTGTTTTGGACATACAGTTTTTTATGTCGTTTACGTTTGTGGTCGTAGAGCTAGTGTTGGCGGGTGCCACAACTGCATTTGATCTGTGGTTCTGTGCCCGCGCCGGCGTTGCATGCCGACAAGGCTTTCCTCGTTGTATCGACACCTCGACTCAAACCCTTAAGATTCTGGGCTCTTGGATGTATGCATTGGCTTTATGTGAACTGTGACTCGTTTTCGTTTCCTTTCTTGGTCGGAGAACGCGACTATATCTTCAAACACCGCTCAGCGCTCGGTATGTGGCCTAATGCCACCTAGAGGTACGTACGACTCGCATACGAAACATGACCGGCGAAGATATAGATCGCTCGACTCAACGTCACCAACCACAATCACTACCACTAAATTCTATTAACTTTTGCACGAGCAGCGAATGTGCAATGCACGGATTCTTCTTTCAAGCAGCTGTCTATCTAGTTAGCAACGCCTAATGTTACATGTAAGACAGTGGGACCCTTCCAGAACACTTTGCTTACATAAAATGAACAATCAAGGAACAAATTTAAAAAATGGCTCACCATAAAGGCTAATATTTTAAGGAATTCATACGTATACTGGAAGGATCTTACCCATCAGTAAGCTAAGATCGATCTCTTTAATTATTTACCATTTGACATCAAATTCCTATGAGGAATGAAACGAAAAGTTGATCTAAAGTCCAATTCAAAAATTTGCAACAATGATGGAAATTGATTGAGATATCCAAAAGCACCAGTCTTTACAGTCAACTCAGAATTTTTAATTCAAATTTGGAGGACAAAAGCTGTTCATCTAATAGAAGGCGTTTTCAAAGCAAATCTTGGTCGTACAGTTCTATTCAAAGAGGTATCTTATTTCTATAATATAATTATTACGTCCTAAATTAGTGAGGTCATCTTTTGTCCTGTGAATCATCTAAAAGTCAATCAAGCGAGTAAAGCAGTATTCTCTGATCCTTTATCAAATTGCTCACTCAATGTTGTAAACGTAATCGATTGATCTGAGTGTGCGTTCACACGCCACGCCCGCATCAGGAAAAAGAGTACGACGAGGAACTACGACCCTCCGTACGTGAAGAAGCCGATTGCGAAGAGCTTCGCTGGTGGCTCCACGACCTCCAACAACTCCCAAGAAGACATATCGCTCGACGGAGGCAAGATGTTCAACAATACCTTCAGGTCAGTCTAGTATAGATAGATAGAAAGATAACTCTATAGATAGATAGAAAGATAACTCTATAGATAGATAGATAGATAAACCTCAAAACTATTATACAGAAACAGAATTTATTATACATATCGGTACAAATGGAGGCTTTATCACTAGATGTGATCTCTTCCAGACAACCTAGGTAGGGAGTGGAGAATGGAGTTTGGGAGAGGGTAGATATGGGTGTACACTATACAAAAATGGAATAGGTTCCCGTTGGTACCATAACTAGTACCTACCTAAGAGCTGATAACAGTGGACATTTTCACGAGAGATCCACTTCTCAAGTAACAATAACGTCGTCCATATAAAAGAATAATTATGCTTTACCAAAAATGTAGAAGGGAGGCAAATCTATGTGATACTCATCACACAACAATAGTTCCAACAATGATGATTACTTATGAAACTGAATCCAATTGATACCGTTAATATAAATAAAAATATGTCTTCCATGTCGCTACCAAATTTTAGTGACCACAAATTACAAACACACTTATTTACTCATTGTATTTTGTACTCTTGAAGACAATTTTGCTTGTCACTGTTAAATGAAAATCAAATATATCTATACTTACTTACCGACTATTTATTGTACGTAGTCTTTAATTGTAAATGAGTTACTCGTTCATTGTTTAGTAAACATGTTTTCTTTTCGTTTTCCTTGAATGGACCTCGTCTTAACAAATTCAGAAATCTCTTAAGGTATGTCGAATGCTTTCCGCGTGATTTTGGGCTCATCGCACCGCCTTGATTTATTTGTGCGCACACGATTTCCGCTTTCAAATACACTAAGCTTAAGACCTAAAATGCTTTTGGTCATAAGTGGCGAAGAATTAGTTTTCTTAAAATACAGACACTAAAAAGCTTTTATTTCTTGTGCAATTAGTTCAGTACTTATATACATTTTAGAACCATTAGAAAGCACAAAAATAGTTAAGTCATGAAGCTAATAGATAAGATGAGTTCAAATTACATCCACTAGTTTATACACATATCCCATGACGTGTCACTAAATATAGCGCTAATCCACCAGTGTTTGCTTCTACATCCTGAAAGACAGGAAGTTCTAGATTTCTAGCTGTAGGCGATGAGCTTGTACATAGTGTCAGAGATTTAGGTGCGAATAGTACTTCTGTAGTAATAGTAGCTGTTTCATGCCCAGCCGTGGAGACTCGCAGAGGGTGATCTTCAGACACGGCAACCATATGTCGGGAGCTGGCAACTCTAGTAGATATCCGTGAGTATTGAAATATCACCTCTACCCTTGAAATCATGATGATAAGGAAATATTTTTTTATTGAGGATATGTGGAGTGAAGATAAGTCTATGATCACTTTGTGCCATTTTGCTGAAGATATTTAAAACAAAATTCTATTTTAAATGTTGGATTAATTTTACTTTATCATTCACCAATGGTGACATTTCTAACTAACGCACTATTCAGACTTTATTATACAATCTACCCGGAATATGACAAGAAGCAGCGTGTAAGCTACTAGTACCAGAATTGTTGATCATGACTTTTTTTTTTAAATAATTGAAAATTATGATTCCAGTGATCACAAGCAAATGAAGCGAGTCCATTCTGGTAGCGAAGATGATCCTACACATTCTGGTGAGTGTTCTTATCGTCATTATGCTGAATAAACTTCATAGTAATTACTTTTATTGAAATTACAACATACATAACTATACCCTATTTCTTATTATTTGCTATTCTTTTATCATATTCTTTTAAAACTCAAGTTCGTTCTTCCGTTAAATGTGTTACTTTAAAACGAGCTGGTAAGAGTAAAGTTAAGCCTTCTGAAAGAGACCGCTATTCGTCCACGCAATAATAATATTTCTAAACAGATGTCCGTCTTTGTTTGGTGTGCAAATAAAGAATATTTGTATTGTAAACATTCCAGGAGAAGAAGATATAGCCTTCATAGACGTAGCTCCTAACTCAATGGCTAAGCTCCCCGAGAAAGGTATCCTGAAGAAGCATGGGTATGGAGCGGTTGATGGAAAGGATAAATGGGGAGACGACTCCCAATCAGAGCAGTTGGAGGCTGGCTCGCAGTCTGATGGCCAGGAGCCGTCAGGAGCGGTGGCTGATATGGAGTACAAGTTCAAGGTGAGTATCTATAGTCAAAGTCAAACAGATATTATGGTCAGCAGTTTAGGCACTTCCAAAGTGGTAGAACAAAGTTTCTTAGGTACCGAAAGCAGTAACACTGGCCAGGGAGCCAACAAAGCGTTTTTAATTTTCCTTAAATTGCAAGACAATTTAACCTAATGTGCTGTACAAAGTGAATGAATAATTCCCTTCCCATTTCAGGACTTGAACGGGTACCACGAGAACATAATTGTGGCGCTGAAGACAGCGGCTGCACAGCGAGCCAGCGCAGGCGTAGCAGGAGGCTCTGGTGACCTGAGGGCCTTACAAGAGTACGAATACAAAAGGGAACGGGCTCCCAGCGCGGAGAAGCTCCACGACGAATTGAGGCGGCGGGACGATGACGAAGACGAAGCTCCCCCCTGTGGCCCCATCCGCATCAGGAACCTGGAAGACCTGATCCGGCAGCTGGAGCACCACTCCAGCAGGCACATGAGCCCCTCCGGCTCGGAGGATATAAGGATGTCCGAGACCGAAGCCGACCGCCACTATAGAATTGAACCTGGGGAGATGCCTCCGTAAGTTTGTGCATTTAGCCGTTGAGCGAGAGATTGAGATTCTGATATGCGAGTTTTAACAATAATCATACTTTAACGCCCCGAATATGAAATAGCTCGAATATTGGTAGTTTTACAATTGTGTCGATTCTGTTGTACAAAATCACTAAACATAACTAATTTGATACCAAGACTTTTGGACCTGTCAAATTAGTTCAGTTTAATGATTTCGTACACCAGAATTGGCACCAATTCCTTATTATAATTTATAACCATGTCATGATTTCTTTTGCTAAAAAAATAAATGAAATACAAGAAAACGTAAAAAACTTTGCTGCTTTAGAAAAACCCGCAGGTGCAATTTTATTTAATACCACTAAGGTGGCAACAAGCATACGGCCCGCCTGACGGTTACCGTAGCCTATGGACGCTTGCTACACCAGGGGTATCACTCGCGCGTTGCCAAACCTAAATAAAGCCTATTTAATACATAATTAAGACGATTCTAACAACACTTCATTCATATTAAAATCCATCAGACTTAAAAAGTAGAAATATTCAAACATTTCGAGTGTACATTCCTACACTCAATAACTACGTTCTCAATAGTCGGCTAAATAAAGTAGGGTGACCACGCATTTTTATTTCCGTAGTCGATGCCGCGGCCGCATAGGCGGCAGTAGCGAGGAGGACCCGCGGTTCGGGTACCCGCGCTTCCGCGGCAGCGGGCGGCACCACACGTTCACCGGCGCGGGCGCGGCCGGCCCGCTGCCGCACGCGCAGCACTCGCCGCACGCGCGCGCCCCGCCCGACGACGACGCGCTCTATGAGACCGCCGACGCAGAGAGACTGCGCGACGCGCCCGACAGCGAGAGGTGAGGACTCACATCTTCACTACCATCTATATACCACACAATATGTTGCCTACACAAATAAATGAATGATGTCATTTGAGTACTGTTCCTTTTTTTGTAATGAGCGTGGGCCATGTGCAAATTACTAAAGTGTAGCTCGCCGTTAAGTCACTGTACCTTGGCCTGTTAGTTTATTTGAAAACAGAATTTTTAGTCTGAGATCCGACCATACATCGACCTTCACCGAGCTGATAATAGAATGAAACTTATTGTATGATACATTTAATATATTAGAAAGTATATTAAAAATGGGTTCCCCAAAATAACCCTGGACCGAATATTTTAATATTTTTTTCAATAAAGAAAAATAATTAACTGTTACAACATCAAGATAATAAGAAATTGTATACTAGACTTAAAGAATAAAACATATAGAATGTGCAGACGTAGGGTTGTCATTTACGAACTACTGGGTTGCCAGGTATATACAGTTATGTCGATGCATAATTTATGCATCAGTAACTTATAAAAATGATTTATTAAAGTAAATTTGTTAAAATGTTTTATGTAAAAATTATATTTATAAATATACTAGGAATACTATCTTGATGTTGTAACAGTTAATATTTTTTTTTTAATTGAAAAAAAAAAAGATCCAGGGTTTTTTCGGGCAACCCATTTTTAATATACTTTCTAATATACTAAATGTATCATACAATAAGTTTCATTCTATTATCAGCTCGGTGAAGGTCGATGTATGGTCGGATCTCAGACTATTTAAAAAACCAACGACATAAAACTTGTATGTGTTTAAGTAATTTGGCTTGCAATCTTCAGATCATACTGAGCCTACTCGGTCGATCCCTTTGCCCATGGTCCGCCGACACGTTTAGCTGCAGTAACACTGTACACTCGCTGTAGACCGAGAGCGAGGCAGGCCTGGCTTGCCTGGGCCCGCATCATCTCGACTCTCCGTTCCTCTTCTCTATCATTTTCTAGTGATGAATTTATTCAAGCTCAACAACAGTTAGCCCGGTGGGCGAGTGAAGAGGCAGTGGGGGCGCGCTACGTGGAGTCCCCCCCGCGCGCGGCCAGCGGCCCCCCGGCGCCCCCCGCGCGCCGCGCCGCGCCCCCCACGGCCCCCGCCGCCTTCCCCGAGTACAAGCACTGACCGCCGCCCCCTAGCCGACACGATCCATCTTCTCCCGCGTAGCTCATCTAGGTAAAGTGTAGTGAGTGACGGAGCGCAGCCGCTTGTGAATACGTAGTTCTCATTAGCGAATCGGTGACTTGTAAATATATGAACTATGAATATTAATTGCACATTATATGAACGATATGACTGAACTGTAGTATTGAACGACTTAGTATAAGCGGTCGGGTGTAACGGCCGCCGCCGCCGCGCCGCCGCACAGCTGATGCTCTCAACGTATTCTTGTTTCGGCTTGGTCTACTTTTCGCAGATCTGTCTTCTGTAAGCTTCTAATATATCTGTCTATCTGTACGTAACGGTGAAAATATTAACACGCACGCATTCTTCATTAAAATTGTGTTACTAATTCAGCAAACTAGCAGATAAGTGGACCAGCTGATAACGTGTGTTCCATTCAATCGATACGCTTTATAAATCTGTGAATCTTGTTCGAGTGCTGCCCTCTGGCGGTGGTGCGACGGTTGTATGTCTAAAGTAAACTTAAGTAAGACTTATCGTTTTATGGACGTAGAGTTAAGATGTTGTACGGTGCCGAGGTCTGTGAGACGTCGAGTTCGCGCTCGTTTGATTTCAGTCGGAGCTCAAGTAGCTTGCAAATTAGATAGGCAAATTAACAAATTGAGCTAAATAAACGTAAGCGAAGCTTTAATGTAACATGTCTTAGTATGAGCCTGTTGTCGTTGGCGGTAGCTGGCGGCGATGAGGTGGATGAGCTCGACGTCCCTCGATCAGTGAATGTGTAGCCATAACTTGAGAAAACTATTGGACTAAAGGCTTAATGACAACTCGATAATTTAAACAGTTACATATTGTAACTACTCATACAACTGGTTATTGGCCGTTCGTTAAGTTGTTTTCTTAGGTTATGGTTTTATCGTAGTGTATTATTTCCCGACGCCCGGTTGGTTGAGTCCCGAGCTGACGCTCTGAAGGTGGGCAACGCAACCGTCCCCGGAGAGAAAACAATCGTTTTAATTCCGAATCACCTCTCCGAATGTACGCCCAACTTCATTCCATTTCACAAGATCCATTAAAAAAATCAGAACATAACACAATAATAATGTCAAGTACCCTTTTTAGTTTTATGTTGTCTCTATCTTACGAGTATTTCTCCATCTTTCTTACGACGCGTTTCATAGAATACAATTCAGAGATCTCGTACCACCGTGCAATAATAATTTCGTAATAACTAGCCGATAACGTACACATATTCTAAAACTTTGATGTGAATAACGTTATTTCGATTTTATCAGATTATTCTATTATTATTATTATTGTATTGTCTTAAATCGAATTTACGCTCATTAACTGATGCGGACAGGTGTATGTTATAGTTTTCATGTTTATTTTATTGTGACAATTTAGGAAGTTATTGTTTCATTCGCGTTTACGCTAGGTTAGGTGGCGCGGCCACGGATATAACTCGTAGGTATCTTACAGTTAAATTATTGAATAATAAATAAAATATTGTAAAGTAATTGAATATACGGAGTAGCCCCATATCGGCTGCTGTCACTCTGGTACGATGTTCACTGGCGCTACGAGGCCTTGCGCCCTATTTCCAAGTAATTACTCTCATAGTTATTCGTTATAACTTTAAGTAAGTCTAAATAGATACTATGAACACGTACAGGGTAGATGTGATTGCAATACTCTGTTGCTGGCTGCGCACTCGCGGGCAATGCGGGTCAACGATCTCCACCAATGTCCCGGGAAAATTTCAATCGTTGTCACCGTACTTCGGGGCGGTCTCCCTGAGTCACGTGCGCGCAATCGAAAATCATGTTTCGAATATCTGCCAGCTTATGATCTACCCTATTGTTTGAGCATTTAGTATCGATTGTGCGCACTCGCGAGTGTTAGCAACCAGTGGGCGTCGCAAGCGCGCGTTCTACTGACCAAGCTTGCCTATGCGGCTGACATAGCTCTCATGCCGACGACGTAGATTATACTCTACATTGTTCCAGTCGGTCGCACAGGCCAAGCTTGCACGCGTAGGCCTAACACGTCAATTGCAAACGGCGCCAGACACCGCCATTGCTCACGGTAGTGCTCCGATCATTGAGCGAATATTCGTAACTGATTGTGTAATAATAAATGTTTGTGAGGTTTCTGTATATTTAACGATACCAATAAAAAATAGAAGACCTCATAGTTCAATAACCTCTTCCAATATTGGACCTCTCTCATTAATTTTATTATAAAAGACTTGATACTCATATAATACTTCACTTATCAAAGCAATATACAGAAACCATTGTCTATATAATGCATTTGACATCCTAAATTATGCGTTAAAATGCCAGGGCTCGTAGGAAAGCGGTGAGTGACGTTAGTTGAACGAATTACAGCTATATGTAACTTAATTTGGAAGCCATCTTGTTTTTATGATCACTGATGACCTTCGCTTTCCTATGAAACCATAGCTGTAGGACGTGTGTTGTGTGTGATTGTTGTAATTCCATGAGGAAAATATTTGCTCAAAATCATACGATTATCTCCTCAGCGCCAGTTACAGTTACGAAGGTTCGCGAGGTTTGTGCGTCACTACCGAACTACTGAATTAGAAAATGTTAAACTTAAGTGATATTATGTAATAAAAATACGAATTTTAAACGAAACCACGTTGTAACGTTGTAATTTTTCCGTTTGATTTTGTCCTTGTAAATAATATTTGCTATATGATTTACTAAATGAATGTAACATATTATTAATGAAAATAGATGAACACAAATTTTATATGTCGTTTTATTTTTATTTAGTTACAAATATTTATTTGCCGTTACTTTTTCCTTTTTTTTAACCCAGGTATCATTACCGTAAGAAGCAAATTGTTGGCAATTTCAAAAATGTTTCGTAGGGAAAGGGAGGTTTTCCACTATACATTGTATCATTTCTGATGTAGTTCCCCTGATATAGTCCCGAAAACAATCAAATTATGATTATTATTGAAACTAACGATTTCCGCTAGGAATTTGCTTAATATCCGCTTTTAAAATGCTAATATAATATAAAATAATGTTTGAGACTACTGCTTGATCCTTTCTCAGACTAGCAATCATTCAGTTCAAGTTAAAATCGTTGGAGGGGTAGTTGAAGAGTAAGGGAGAGGAAAGGGGGAGTTGACCTTGTGAATCAATTCGTCGAGTCGACCCAGTGGGGGTGTATCTCCGAAACGGCGCATCGTATGCCGAAAACAATGAAATTTTGGCCCCCTTTGACGCACACCCCCCTACCTCCCCTTTACTCCTACCCCTCTGACGATGTGAATTTCAACAGAAACGACCCGTCTCACTTGGCACGGAAAATCGAATTTATCTTGGAAGCGGCGCAATTATCTTTGGATGACCATGGCAATCGATTAATCGAGTTCGCCCAGTGGGGGTGTGCGTCCAGGGGGGGCAAAATTTCGTTATTTTTGGCGTATGATGTGCCGTTTCCCAGATAAATTCTATTTTCCGTCCCGAGTGAGACTAGGTCGTTGCGGTTGAAATTTACATCGTTGGAGGGGTAGTTGAGGAGTAATGGGGAGGTAAGTAGGCCTCCTTGTTACGACAAGGATTCGTCGAGGCCACCCAGTGGGGGTGTTTCTGTTCGTCTAGGGGGGCCCAAAAATTAGTTATTTTTGGCGCAGGATGCACCGTTATCCTATCGATAATTTCGGATTTACCGGCCCTTATAAGACGTGTCAGTGGCATGTCAGCTTACTTCAAATTAACATTGTTGCCCTTTTTGATCGATTCCTCAAGTCTACGTACCAGAGGTGTGGCGGCAAAAGAATTTCAAATTTCATGACATGGAAAAGGACAGGGCCAGATTCATACATATATAATTACTTTGAATTCAACTCATTAGTCAATAAAGAACAGAGTTAGGCGGTGTGGGAACTGGATCAAAAGGTGTTTAAAATTTAAATGCCACACCAATTTTTATTTTAACAACAAAGTTGTAGTAAAATACACGAAAAGCTATCTAAATAATCTTAAGTAGACACATCAGTACTTTCACTTCTTCTCTTAATTAAGAATTTGGCAAAATCATCCTTCTCTGGATCAAATGCTCCAATTTTGTCACATTGCGCTGCAGTGGCTGCTTGCTGTATCTGATCTCCATATGCTTTAACGTCATCTCGTTTCAAATCCACCATGTACTTCCTAGACTCCATAATCACTACAGCATCATCCCGAGCCATCGACCAAACGCTAGGCTTGACCCGAGGAAGCATGTTATGACCAAGAAAAACCCCATGGAATAACCCTTGGAATTGTGGCTTATGCGGAAAGTGGTCCAGGGCAGAGAGGGACAGAAAATGCACTTTACCATAATCCACGTTGATGTATGTGTTTCTGTCTTCGCGTAGGAGTAAAGGTGCTTCTGGTCCACTTTCTGAAATCTTTGCGTCAATCTCGCTCATGACAACCATTCCTAAATTCTGTTCGTTGCTCAGGTTCATGGCTACCGTATCGAATGGCTGTCGATGCTCCAGTTCATATAACATTCGCATCACATTTCGTTCTGCTATGTCTGTCGCCCGTTTGTAATTGACACCGTGGGACGATTTCAACATGTCTTTGTCCTCGCAGTCCAGCCCAAATGCAATATACGGGGACGTCACCATGTCCCCCATGTACCCTCTGTGCAAGTATCTGTCCCCACACTTATATACACCAGCGGCCAAGCTCACGTTCGGGCGGCAAACTTCAGTCTCCAACCATGTAAAAGCCACACCATGTTCTCTAAAATGCTTATATTCTGGGAAGCATATCTGACTAGCTATCTCCTTCATTCGCATGTGATAGTCCCAGTCGAAAACTCCACGTCTATTATCGTACCTCAATCCAAGGCTGTTTCTGATACGATGCTCCCACAGCTCACAAGCATTGAATTGGTTTGTATTACCAGTCGTCCAAAAGTTGAGCAGATTCTCCATATAATCCCGTTCTCTGTATTTCATCTGGTCAATTGAGACACAAGGTAGGAGACAGCTCATGAACTCAGGGTTTGTTACCATGCCAATGAGCTGACGAGCTTTCGCAATAACATACCTTGAGGTTGGGGGGCGAAGGAGGAGATTTCCATACACTTCGAGGTATCGTCGAGTTTTCTCTAGAAGGCCACATCGCGAAGTCTTCTCCAAGGCTAACGAAGTGAGGAGCAACTGACGCGCGATGAGCTCAGGGCATCCATCAATCACAAACAAGTTCATGTACCTTCTAGAATGGCGATACGCTTGCGCTAAAGTCTTCATAAGGTGACGTCCATCGCAACCCCCAATTACGAGGAAATTTAGTTCGTACGCGCTTTCATCGCCGTGTTTTAAGTACTCTTGCTGTAAATCCAAAGCAGGACTTATTCCCCAGAACATTGTGGAATATTTATAATGTGCTTTAGCTTGAGAGTCTTGAGTATAAATGTCGCAGTTGTCAATGTCATGGCAACGTAAACAAATCAGTTGATGAAGCGTGGAGGCTATCAGGGGGTTGCTATGGCGACGATCTATTTTTGCATTGAAGGCAACGGTAGCGTTTAGAGTTCCGTGCCGTAGAAATGCGTCATTGATTTGCTTAACGTTCGCTGTGAGGATTTTGACCGTTTTTTTTTATCATTTTATTTTGTTAAAACCTATATCAACTAGTAAAAAATACCTAACACTAATTAACTAAGGTGGCAAACAAACATACGCTTATTTGGTAAGCGGTAAGCGCACCTCTAAGCTGAGAGCCTAATATACTGATCGTGAAAGAAATCTTTTAACCGAATTAACAGAATCCTTCACTATCGCCTACTATTGGGGCTTGGCAGAATGTTATCTAGGCAAGTGCTTAAGATACCGGTATTAATTAATATGAAGCAATGATAATATTAATCTAGACTCTGAGTTATGCACCAGGGCGTTTTGTAACTTTATAACAAAATAATAAATTATAAACTAGCTTTTTCCCCGCGACTTCGTCCGCGTAGCAACATAATTAATATAGCCTACTAGTGGCCCGCTCCGGCTTCGCACGGGTCGACATTTTTATCAAATATTTTGTCTACCCGTGCGAAGCTAGGGAGGGCAGCTAGTATAATATATAGCCTGTTAATCGTTACTCAGTGATAATGTAGCTTTCTAACGGTGAAAGAAGTTTTGAAATGGGTCCAGTAGTTTATAAATTTATTCGTTACATACAAAAATACAAATCTTTCCTCTTTTTAATATTAGTGTAGATTATTGACTTTGAAACAATCGCCCGTAGCACTGTTTCCATTGCGCATATCGATCTTCTAAGTTAATCAATGCTTACCATATTCTCCATACACTATAGAGGCTCACGGATTCATTTTGAACATGTACACTGCAGTGTAACACTAGTGGCTGAAACCTGAAACGCTAACCAAAGTCAAGGCACATGTTAGTTACTAATTTAAACTAGCTTTTCCCCGCGACTTTGCCCGCGTAGCAATAGAGTATATAACCTGTATTACTCTGGAATAATGTAGCTGTCTACTGGTAAAAGTGTGAAGATTTTTAAATCGGTCCAATAGGTTTTTAGTATTACTAAACAAAAATACAAATCTTTCCTCTTTATAATATTAGTATAGATGTAGATGTATGTAGAAATAAAACTAAATTGTTAACTCTAAAAGTATATTTAAATAATTTACTACAGAAATAAATGCCTCTGTGCTTATTAATAACTACATAATACATGTGTCTTACCATATTGCAGCATTTATATTATTTCTAGCAAATAAACCGTTTAATTGTCTATGCTAGAAATGTCTATCGTACTTAGAAACATTGCTAGTCGTGTTATTCTGGTGAGATTTTCTATTCATAATTAAATATTATTTTGTTCTGTACAGTTTTAACTATTTACATTTACACTGGGCTTTTTTATTCTGGGTACGTTTTAAAAACTACAATTTTTTTACTTAAACTAATAGTCGATAGTCAATATTGTAAAAGTATTTTATATAAAATGTACAACTTTAAATTCTTTTCATGTAAACTGTGTATAAAAAGGTAATTTAAAAAGGACAAAATTGCTAAAATATATTTTGTATTTATTATTACTGATGAATAATAGCAGGGAATATTTTATGCGGAATATTATATTTATATATTATTATTACCACATTATCATTTTCATTTAAAATATTCACCCTTTTTATATTAAAGTCTTACGGGATATTTATAAGGAAGGCGCTATCACGGAAGCACCAAGTCAGAAATTAACGTTAAGTCAAATTGCATTGAGTTTATTTTACATTATAAAGAAAACGATATCTTAGCTGGCGATATCGATAACGGGGTTCTGTTACGCAAATATGGACAATGGTGCCAATTCTGTTGTTCAAAATTGATAAAACTTAACTAATTTGACAGGTCTAAAAATATTGCCATCCTTTTTTAACCCCGCTCATGAGAAAGGGATAGTAAGACTTTTAAACCTGTTAAATTAATTAAGTTTAGTAATTTTGAACAACAGAATCGACATTATTTTGTTTGATGTTAGGTTTCATTTAATTCAACCTTTAGCCATCACGAATGACGATGAAACAGTAAGTATCTCTTGCCCTCAATGTTTCTATCCTTACATCCTCCTTCTTACATAAAGCGTGAGAGATACTTATTATTGAAGGCCAAGATTTTAAAAACGTCAATGATTAGCCTTCGTAGGCTCGCATTTGGTTTGACATTGCTACCTTATTACATAATAGCTCGATAGTTAATAAATATTGTTTATATACATTACATAGCTCCCGACGAAACATCGCATTATATTTGGTAACTCTCTTTGTAACAGCCGTCGTTAAGTTAGCTTCAATCATTCCCATTTGAAAATCAAAAATCATGTTTTTTTTTCCTCAAAACTAAAAACAGACTAGAGAAGCGCTTTGCAAATGGAATAGAAATATTTAATCTTTATTATCAAGTACCTACCTATAGTTCAAAGCTTCGAGGATGCATAATTTTGACGGTAATACAAGATGTCTACTCCTACATAGCTCTTGACAAAACGACGGAGATCAAACCACAAGACTAGATACGAAAGTTGCAATCGAGACAAACTGATTTGAGTCTGAATCTTAGATTGGCAAGATAACTAAATGTGGAAGGATTCATAACTTTGATACCACCCTTTGGACGCTGTCCCTTTGGTCTTTCGTCAGGAGAACCTGGAGTCATCTGGCGAAGCTAAGGACTTAGGCTTAGAGGACTTCGCTTCCATTGAAGCTGGGCCTCCGACCCTCAGCCCTACTCCTCTATCAGTACTCCTGTTAGTATAAGTAGATGACGTCACAGGAACCTTTCTCGTCTGCTTGATCTTCAGTTTGTTCAACCATAGGTCCCTAGTCTTCTTGTTCCCACATACGAAGAATATAAACAGGACAAACCCTTGGAACGTGGCCGTTAGTGTAAATAAGTAGGCAGCCACTATATTGAAGGCGAAGAGACCGAATATCCAGGGTAGACCAAACAAGAAGACAAGCAGGCAACTGACAGACGCACAGCGTAAGGCCTCGTTCGAGTCGCCGTGCCTTTGGATCCTTCGAGAAGCAAACACGGAGCGCACTATGAGAACAAATAGAGTCCAGTTTGCTAACAGCATGATCGCGATGGGAGCGTACACAGCCAGCCAGAGGGCCAGCCCTGAAGGATAGCAGAAAGCCCCACTCGGGGTCTTCTCATCAAAACGTCCCGCATAAGAGTGCGGAGCGGCTGATAGGAGGATCCCGACTACTGCACACGGAACTCCCCAGGAAAAAGCCGAAGCCCTGAGGAGTTTGTGAGAGGCATCTCTCGTGAACACCATTACTAATCTTCGATAGGACAGTACAGCTGCCACTAGCATCCAGCAAAATGACGCCAGCACCGAATAGTGGAGTGCCACCCCGGTCAGCGTGCAAGCCACGTCGTTCTCGTTAAAATGAGCGAAAACAATGACGAGGAAGCAAATAGCCAGGAGGAATATAGCTATGCAGAGCTGCAGCCAAATCTTGTTGCTGAAGTCTCTTCTCCAAGACCTGAATAAGATAGCGGTTAGTCCAACCATAGCGAGGCCAAAGATCGACATGAAGCAACCTATTATGGACAGAACTTCCAGAGCGTCTTCGTGTTGTTGCGAGAACACTGTTCTAGGGACGAGTATTTCGGCGAAGTGTGTGAGGTGGTCACACCTACAGGTGTCCATTAAGCCCACTTGTGATGCCCTGATGAAAATACAACCTTCTTGCGACCAGTATCCCGTACCGTCTTCTAAGAAGTGCCAGTAAGCGCACGCTCGGCTTTGGTTGCGATCCGGGTCTTCTGTGGTGGGATTGAGGTGAAGGTCGATCACCTGAAAATGTAAAAGAAATATTATATTAACGCAGTCCCTCTTTAGAAACAAGTATATCTTGAGTAGCCTGAGTACCTAAGCAATTAGTTCCGTAACATTTGACAAGCTTAACCAACAGTACGCGAAAGTCATCAGCTGTCACAATTAGAAATGCATCGTGGTAATTTTATTAACGACTGGCATAACATCACGACTATAATAATTAAGATTAAAACAACGTACAAACGTACAAAATAGGTGACACGAGTTTTGTTATATTAATAATTTGCTATTGCATAAGATCGGATTAGTATCGACAGCATCAGTATTAACATCAGCAAAATGCGTGGTGAACTGTTTCGCGTTTTGTCCTTATTTTAGTTGTCCTACAGCAGCTGTCTTTTACCGATTCTTTTCAGCTGGCTTGCTTTTCCTAACCGATGCTAAAGTTGACGATTGTTAACCATAACCTGTCTAGCGCTGTCGGTTCCGTGATTGTTAATATGCTCGTACTGACTCATCAGTAGCACTGGAGGATTAAACAATTTTAGCATTTTATTTTGAGAAAATTTCTCTAAAATATCTTGTAAAACTCACCTCGCCGTGTTCAAAGTGCGTCAGGTTCTCAACATTGATGCTGAGCACCCTGCTGTTGACGGTGAAGGCACTGTGGTTGTTCTGGAAGGCGCGGTCGTTGCGGAACACCACGAAGCTGATCCTCCGCGAGGACACGGCCACGGACTCGGGCAGGTGGACCACCGCCTCGCTCTCGTTCACGTTAAGGTGAGTGTCGTTTACTTCCTCTGAAATGGAGAAATTCAGGGAATATTACACATTGAACAGAAATAATTTTAGGGCTTCTTAAAATAAGTGCCTTATATGGAAAAAACATTTTTTTTGAAAAATGTGCGGCGTGATGGTTGTCGATCGAGTCTGCAATGAAGATCTTCGTAAAACTACTGGAGTGAAAGTGAATTTGATGATGGAAGGGAACGCTACATTATTTTGGACATACCTAAAGAACAAATTTACAAGAAAGTACTCACGGCTTATAATCTCAAATGCACTATCAGTGAATAAATCAGTATCTCTGGCGGCTATACGAAGTCCTCTCACTGGTTGGTTTGGCTCTGCATCAGCTATGAGTAAGGCAATGTTGCTCCTAATAGCCGATGCTTCGAAGGAACCGTTCAGATTGATCCTGGCACCGAGTTCATCTAGTAAATGAAGCAATTGACCAGGGATCTCTAGGTCGTCTTCTAGAGATAGGATTTCATCCACCTATAAATTTAAGAGATCAAAGTGACGTTAAGAATATGATCAACCGAACAACCGAGAAAAAAAACACTAATTCAGTCAACTGAACTGAACTAAATTAGTCAACTGACAAAATGAGAAAAAAACCCGCTAGTTCAGTCAACTGAACTATTGGGAATAGACGATAATTACAAACGATACTGGTGCTCTATACTCTCTGCTTGGCGTATGTATGTCTGTTTAATTAACGATATTTTCAACCAAATTTAAGGTTTGTAGGTTGAAATGCATTGCGATGTCACTGTCGTCTCAAATCATAAGAAATAGAATTAGACCTTCCTCTTTTAGGTGAAAGTTTAATGCTAAGTTTAACGTGCTCGCCGGCTACGGTGAATAGCTTTGTTTCATACAACCAAATATGACTTATTCTCATTTGTCTTATGGTTATGATTCAAGCTGTCATGCAGATGAAGCGCCGTTACAAACGTATCTACTTCCATTGCACAGCTCATTTCAAGTGTCGTCTCAAAAATGTTCGCACTTCGATTCTTGTCGAAGCACTTTACGATACATTTTAATTTCAAAAAACTGCCTTATCATTGCACCTACTAGTGCTTTCTCAAAAATATCTCCCTGAACAAATATGAGTATTGTCAACATATATTCAATAAAATAAATGGTTTACCTGATCAAAAGCCTCTCCTATATCTTCAACCTGAAGTGTAATCGTATTATTGTTGATCAGACTCTCTAGATCATCCATCACTTGTTGCAACTGCTCTCCTGGCTGTAAGGAAATTGATCATAATCCAGAGGATTTGAATATAACTATATTATTTCTACCTCAGACCACGGCAATTGGGTTTAAGGCATAAAAGATGGCTTTTGGCAGCTAAAAATAGTTAGTAAACCAACGACCGTTGGTACACGTCGTTTAAAAATATGAATCGATACGATAGATATACAGAGCTGTTAAAAGTCGCCTCTTATCTTAGCCCTACTATGGTGAGTTATATTAAAATGTTCTGTTAACAGTGTGACAGATCATGCAAATCAATCTTTATGGCTTTTATGATGTATGGGATTAATTTGAGTGAATAATGTTTCGAACCATGCATCTTGTTAGTTTTTACCTTGAGCCTATAAATAAATACTAAAATAATTCCGATAACACTCGTAGCTCGAAGGATATTGATAATACTATATGTTTTAACAATGTGGCACTTAATATCTCTCCATAAATAATTATTGGGAACACAAGAAGTAAGCATTCACTGATAAACTACTACCTATTTACTACTAACCATAGCGTATCGACTTACGTATCTTAGTAGATAGGTAAGGTTAGAACAATACTAGAGAAAACGAGCGAGCCTTACAATTAGTCGCATATGATGTGTAACATCGGACGGCCAACTATACCATCGCCACATTTTTGTTTCAATCACAGTTTGTCAGAAATACTAGAAACATGCAGTCATCAAATATTTATTGTCTCGTAGACTTAAAAGTCGTCACTTCTAGGGACAGTTGCTAAATTGGCAACACTGTCCTCCGGGTTCCTGTCAAGAGCGTATCCAGATTTCAAGTCATATACTCGAGATCTAGTCACGACACACTCCAATTTCAATAACAATAAATGAATCTAATTACAAAGAAATTTTATTTTACTCTCATACATCTAAACAATTTAAATCAAATATCACATTTGTTTTGTCTTCTATCGAAACAAGAGATGACTTCCTCCACTTTAATGGATAGCCCATGATGGATAGATAGATGGATAACCCATGGAGGGGTCATGACCCCATGACTCTGGATCCGCCCTTGCTTCGTTTAATGGATTTGCGTCCCTTATCATACCACTCCCATAATCGAGAGGAACGATATAACACGTCCATAACACTCTAGCTCCTATTTAAGAATGACTTACAGGTATAAATGGAGGCGGTGTGGAAGGCAAATCAGTTGTAGGCAGCAGTGTTGTGGTTGGCGGGGGCTTCGGCGGCCTCGGTGTCATTATAGGCGTGTTGACTGTGGACACTGTCTCCATGTCAGTGACAGTCTCGTTTGGCCAGTTAGTGAACGCCTCAGTGGTACTTATAATCTGTGTATATGTAGTTGTGGTGATGATTTCATTAGAATCCTCGTCACTGTCCGAGTTTCTTATGTATTGCACTACGTCCTGCTGCCAAAAGTTAGTGAGATGAAGTGATGTGTGGCTTTGACGTTTGTCCTTAATGTAAAATGATTATCTTTCGAATTATTGTATTTATTATTTTTCTATCAAAATATTAAGACTGAATTATCTAAACTGTGCCACGGATTAAAAATATGTAGAGCGCTGCGTTTGTTTCGCTACTTAGCTTAACTATTATTAAAAGACTATAATGGTGATGATTCTGTTATACAAAATTACTAAACAAAATCTATTTGACAGGACTAAAAGTGTAGCCATCCTTATTTAACCCCGCACATGAGAAAGGGATAGCAAGACTTTTAGACCTGTCAAATTAGTTTAGTTTAGTGATTTTGTACAACAGAATCGACACCACTGTATATCAAATTATGATACTTTAAGGACAAATTCATAGCGAATTAAAATATAATGGTTTTAAGAATTTATTAATCACATATCGGAAAGCCAGTGCTTGCAAAATGCCTTGAGTGCTTACACGTATTTTTATTTGTTAATGTATGATTCTACTAATTTCCTTTCCCCAAAGTCATCAGCTATTGATTCACTAATCATAGCGATCATGATCGATAATAATTATTACTATTCTATAATCCCACAATAATAGTGCTTTATCTTAACGTATGGGAGTTTTTATATATTATCTACTAGCGGCACGCCCCGGCTTCGCACGGGTACACATTTATCAAATATTTTGTCTAACCGGTTTTAGACGTTTTCAGGCATTTAAAAAAAATCTCCGTAAGAACCATCCTCGTACCTCAAAGACTATTCTAACAAAAGAAATCTGTTCAGATGCTCTCGAGATTTGCGCTTACACATTCAGCGATTTATTTTAAATTACAGAAGATATTATGCAGTGTGCACGTGTCATGTCAAATAGATTTCTGAGTACGTTACTGTCATTCCAACACTATCGAGTTCTTGAATCAAATGACGGAAATTTTAAAACCAACACCATCCAATTAAAAAAAATACCAACCAATTAGAGACCCCGATAATAGTTTTTGATAAATGACAAAAGTACTTTCAAAAGACTTACCGAAGCTGTCGGGTCTTTGGTGGGAGAGAAGACGGTGACCAGGTCCCGTTGGATGTTGAGGTAGCCCTCGACCTGCGCGGGTGGGGTGGTGACGCATCCGTCAATAGCCGTGGTCACCCACTGGACTCCTTCGTTAAAGTCACCCATGCAGGTGAAGTTGGAACAGGGATTAATGCCGCTGCAATCACGGAGGGACGTGCCTGGAGTTTTGAAAGGTACCAATTAGCAGATGCTTCTTTGGACGTATCTTAAACATGTTTTACCATTGTTACAGATTTCCACGATACAATTTGATGTTTTGAGACAAATAAAATTTAGAAATAATTCGCATTGTACACATCGTTTATTTCACCTCAATGTAGCGACTAGCGACCCGTCCCGGCTTCGCACGGCTATATAAGTTTAAAACACAAATGAATTATACATAATATACCTTACTCTTGAATCACTCTATCTATTAAAAAAACGCATCAAAATCCGTTGCGCAGTTTTAATATAGGGACAGACAGACAGTGGGAAGTGACTTTGTTTTATACTATGTAGTTATTTTATTACGTTAGTCGTACCTAAGGTAAATTTAACCAATTTGAAGGCAAGGCTGGTGTGCTCATACCCCGGCTTCTCGCACTCATCATACTCGTAAAGCAAAGGCGCGTGCCATCGCGAATCAAAAGACCTATACTACCCGCAATTTTTATAAAACAGATTACCTATTGATTATATTTAAACCAAATAACTTGTATTCACTTCGATTCGAGAGATTTTGAACAGTTTTTCTTTACAATATGTTCGTCATTCGTGATGTTTCTTATCGCAGTGACTGTTTCTACAGGAAAAACGTAATTGCCTCTGTTTTTACATTCTTTGTAAACGCGCATAAGTATATAGGCAATGCTACATAATGAAAATTCCGTAATTCTTTGCCAAGCTCTGTCGTCATTGGCAATCAATGAAATTACAGGCTAATGATCCATTTCTGTTGCGATGACATTGGTAATATTATAATTTTATTGTTTGTCTGTAGCAGAGGTGTTGACGTGAGCAGGTTTATAGCATCCTGTAATATATCTAAATTCAATTCGAGCGCATGCCAAATTTAATGGAAGTTTTTATAGGAACATTTAGCATGTAGACCGCAATGGTTTTCTTTTTTATTTGTAGATACTAAGTTGTCTAATGTGGCTTACAAGAAAAGTGACGAAGCAAATAGAAGTAACAAAGTCATAGAAGACAGTATAATAAAAATAGTTTTACAAAAAATTACTCATTTCGTTATATGTAAAAAGAAGGTAGCAAATGTATACTTCGTATTAAAAAGTATACATAATAGCAAGTAATTTTCATACAGGGTCGAAAACCATTTTTGGCTACAGTCAAATCTACATCGTAGGTTCCCCGGACACACTCCTAATAACATCACACCCAATCTCGGAACAAATAATTTGGAGTTTGTTCGTCATAGATAACGCTTAGCTCTAAATGAAAGTAAGTTTTATACGCAATAATAAGACACAAATTTGTACTAATTGATCGTTTGCCTTCTGCAATATGTCAATGTCGGCAATAATTAGAGTAAATTACTCCATTGCTTTACTCACCTTTGACCGCTGAGTCAGTCGGGACATTAATTAGATATGCCGTGTTAGACCTCAATCATCACAATACACCACTTAAATAAAGCCTCATTGTTGCCAGCCCTTTGAATTAGCACCTCAATACTGCACAATTAACATGTTTCAAAGCCGTGTATTTTTTATAGAATCTGTCAGACGTTACTGGGATCTTTACAATCCTATGTATTTGTGTGTTGTGTTCCTGCGGTGAGTAATGTTTCCAGAATTACTGGAGGATGCAAAAGGATCCCTTATTTTACAACTAAGCGATTCCCTATAGCATTATGATTAGCAATGCGCGATGAAGTAGTATTGCAGGCAACCAATAATGTTTAAGCATACTAATCAATTTCGTATATTCCTGGGTCTATCAGTTAAATTTAATCAAAACCCGGGGAACTTCGTAGCTTATCACGTGTTTGTATGGGAGAATAAAATTGATTTTAGGTACTATTTCTTCGCAATATTCCATATTTTCTCACCATTCCAACCTACCCTGGATTCCCACAAATATTTCAAAACCAAATCTGTCAAGCCGTTCTCGACTTTCAGCAAGACTAACAAGCATCAGCTTCATGGTCTCTGTCACGCAACAAAATCTGCTTTCAATATAGATTAAAACTTACCCAAAGGTTGCTTTGGCTTCTGCAGCTCAATCAGCTCGCTACAATAGTAAGCTGGCTTCATATAAATGACTTCCAAGTCTTCCCACGTTCCGGGGGGCACTGGCATCATCTCAGGGTTCAGCTCCAAATGCAACAACGCTGTTTTAGCATCCAAATACAACTGTTTTATTTTCAAGGAGTAAGTTATGCTCTTCTCTTTCCAACTCAACCCCGGCCTAGAATTTTTGTAGCTCTTCAGGACATCTTCTACTTTCGTTGGGTTGTCCGGGCCGAAGCTACCGAATTCCTCCACGTACTTCGTCCGGTAGAAGATGTACTCTTTCAACTTTTTCTCCCATACTTTGTACAGCTTTCCTATAGCGTCAAGGCTGTACTCACGCTTAAGGCTTATTTTCACAGCGTAAAGGTTTTCTAGCGACTGTCTTTCTCTAATAAATAGCACTTTGTTGGATTCTGAAATGAAAGAGTTCCTGGAGTCGGCGTGCACACACCAGTAGTAGCCGTCTGCAATTGGTTTCAGCACAAACATGTCGGCATCGTCGTCGTATTTAATTTTAACGGGCGTTGGATAGAACGTCACAGAATCGGTGAAACAGTAGACATAATCATCGTCTACCGAGTCGTTGACAGATAGTATGAGCTTGTTGTCTCTGAAAATATTGTAAGTTTAGTTCAGCTCATTCGAACTGAGTTGTCATTAAAATCTTAACTGTTGAATTAATTTTCAAGTGTTCCGATTTTTAATTAAGTCATGTTGGAAATGTCAATTAAATTTAATAATGTAATTACTAAGTACACTTGAAGATTCTTACTTATCAATCGTAACGTTTAAGTCAACGGTGCTAAGTTCGACAGACTTTTCGCAGATGACGTCGTAGAATATATAGGAACCGTTCACCAAGTACCAAAAATTGTCTCTGACAGCCCCCATCAATGTGTCGCTCGAGAAATTTCTATCCTCAAAGTTCCAGTCCGCAGAAGGAACCTGAAATAGAAATAAAAATTGTTAAAAGAAACACATTAATAAATTTAATAAAAAAAGAAACAAATTAAAAGCTTACAATGGAGGTATCATTTTCTGCGTCGATTCTCAGCGAGTTTTGTTCAGAATCCCATATAATTCCCAAAGGATACATGGGATAGGAACCAGAGACTTGAAGTTTTGGATTGTTCGAGTACCTCCATCCTCTATTCAACAGGGATCCTCCACGTTTTTCACAAATCTCTTGGGACTGCTTCCAAGTGGCCCTTACAGTGCCCCCGCCAACGCCAACAATAGCTGCCAAGCAAGTGGACCGGGGCGAATAGAATCGCAAAGAACCTCGCAGCGAGTCGCAACCCTTATCCGATAAGTCCTCGACATAAGGTTCGATAAGACAATACCTATAATGGTTCTCCTCGCATCTCGTTGCTGTGAGACCAGTCACAGGGTCCATAACTACACACAACTCTTGGTGCAAGTCTAAGGACGGATCGTAGTTTACATTGTACGTAGTGGTCATCAAGTTTCCAATTGTATTTGTGTATGACCAGTCGACGAACGTGCCTCCAGGGTATGTCGTCTTGTACTCCGCCCAAAGGACCAAATCGGGCTTCGTAATGTTCAAGCTATTGAAGAGAGTCGCCGTGTACAAATTGCCAGCGCAATCATGGAACTTGTCTGTAAAAGTTTCTGGTCCCTTCAGTCGGTAACATACTGGGTCCCTTCTGTGTTCTGTGAATGCTAATCTATACCCTATTGGGCACGTGTGTTTTCTTCTTCGAGCTTGTGACGTCGTTTGGAGAAACAACAGGAAGAGCAGTGTCACGGTAAAACTCGCGTTCCTCCACGATTGGACCATCTGGAACATGGCAACTTTAATATTCGTGATGTCGAATTATATCTTATCGTAAGCAAATAGTAGATAAAGTCAATTGAGCACTTAACGCTATTACCGATATTCGGATATTATCACTTCTGATTGGATGGGAGGAAATTCGAACGCGATTTTGTTGGAATTAAGTCCTAATCAATATTGTGCTAACTTTGTAATTTTGTGGTTTTAATTTCCTCGTGGTATAACTATGTAATAGACTACGCCTCGTCTACAAATCACGCCCCTTACTTACATACTAGCAAAAGTAGAACATGTATTTTAATTAATAGTGTATATATATTAAACAAGGAGATTTTAAAATATAAGCAAGATTCCATTTTATTTACATTTAAATTCATATGTCAAATACACCATAGAAAAAGGACCTTTATTTTATCCCGCAATTAAAAATGTTGTTGCGCTATCTTTTTAGATTTTTTTTCATAAGAACCTGAACAATAACAATAACAATAACAAACGCAAAAAAGAAAGAATTAGCGAAATCGGTCTGATTCCCGCCAAAAACTCCCCTAATGATAAGACGATTTTAAATAAAAGATTATTTTAATACATATAACCCGGAATTCTCTCGTGTTCTGTGTTAAAATGTTTCGATTATAAGTGATATAAAACAGTGTTGTTGATGAGGACTCACTGTTCTAGCAGCATTACTACTAGCCCAGCGTATCCTCGTGGAGCACTGGCAACCTTACTTACCGCAGAAACACAACACTACATCAAGTAGTGTTATTTCACTGCGGTCTTCTGTAAGGCGGAGGTACAGTCCCCAGTCGGGCGGCTCCAATTTAAATGGGATAACCCACGGGAAATCCCAAATCGCCCTACCTCTCTTTTTAAAAGCTCATGGTGTGATTAATCACTGTACTTAAGCTTAGAAAAACTCATTGGTACAGGCCGGGATTCGAACCTGGGCCCATCAGATGAAAGGCCGTTGCTTTAACCACAAGGCCACCACGGCTTATAAAACGTAACACACATACATATAAAACGTTTTAAAATTCTTACCATCGTTTTTTTTAAGTTACTAGAACACGGATACAGATCCTTCGGCCGTTCCTGCACATTTTACATTTACTGCACTCGGATGAGACGCAAGATTATCTTCTATCCTCTTTTACTATGGATGAAACAGGTCTGAAAAGAAAGAAAAACATAATTTCAATGTTTATACGATTTACAATACACAGTATAAAACAAAGCCACTTCCCGCTGTATGTCTGTCCCTATGTATGATCTTTAAAACTACTCAACGGATTTTGATGCGGTTTTTTTTTTTAATAGAAAGAGTGATTAAAGACGATGGTTTTTATGTATAATACACCCGGGGCGGGTTGCTAGTTTACTATACATACTACTCTGGGCAACTCCCAATATGAACAAGGTTAAGAATCACGTTATCCTTTCTAAATAGGATATGCCTGGGAAACCTCGCTCAAGATTGAAAACAATTTAACAAATAACATTACTTATTTGTAAAACTTAAGCTGCGTTTATCTTGCTGCAAGGAAACTTGTCCGCCCGTATGCCCCATACGGACGAACTATCGGAAATATCTATTGTTATAGATTTAGTGATTATGTCTCTCGCAAGCGTCTATAAACTAGGGTGACCGCTTACTCCAAGGCACACCAACTCTATACCTTAAATGATATTGAAATAAATTACTTAAAATGTTCACTCCAAACACTCCCAAATTAAGCCGAAAATAAGTAGATGTACGGCCAGGTTGATGTTCCTCGGCCAATGACTGAGCTGGCGTGATTGCGAACAATTAATCTGTGCAAATGATGCAGCCTACGTCAACCGACACAATTAGGTAAATACTAAGAGCTCTATAATCTATTCATTATAAAAAAGTTAATTACGAAAAACCTCAGGCTACTATGATAAATTGACGAAAATACTAAATGAAAATATACAGCAATTTATGTTGAAACCGTAATTATAAATAGTATATTTTCAACGATCATTATATATGCCTTGTTCTTTGAATACAAAGGTAACTTGCGTACCTGATGGTAAGCGACGGTAACCCCCTTTTTTAATTAAACCCCAAAAGGGTAAAATTTTAATAACGTTATGCTCCCCTAAGCTACGAATCGCCTAAGATAAGATAAGGAACATTCCCTCCTCCGTTATTTCAAATGTCTACATCCACTGGTTTCGGTGTACTTGTCTAAAACCAATAAGTTAAGAGTATTCGGAACCGACGGATATGTGTTAAGAGATTGTGGCCACTCAAAATGTTATGTGGCGTCAGATTTGAATGGCGTTTCAGTCAAAATTAAAAATAATTTATTCAGTTTAGGCCCTAATAAGGCCCTTATGAAGGTCTAAATTACCACCGGTTCGGAAAAAAATCCACCTGAGAAGGACCGGCAAGAAACTCAGTGCTCTGTTTTATTCCGTGTACCATGATTAATTATGATATAACAATTTGTAACAAAATTCTTCTAGACATTAGTAGGAAATCACAAATATATAGCTACCAAGTTGGTTTTGTATTCGGCCAATAGTCAGTCAAGGTTTTAGATAGAGAAGAACATTAAAACGCGAACATCACATTATTTCATCAGACCGGGTAAATGTGACATTTAGACAACTCGACGCATTTGGGTCAAATATAAATTATCTGTAGTGCGCGAATAGCTCCTAGCCTCTTATTCTGTACTTTACACATTACAGTTAATTGGAGACCGTTGAAGGCTTCTATAATATAGTTGTAACACTAACAAAACAACTGATGATTGGTTTCAAGTACAAATAAATGAACATACTAATAAATTATAACATACTAGTTACATGGCTAGACGATCTGGACATTTTCAATGCGGATTGGCCAAGCGCAGCACAACACCGAGCCAACTGGAAAGAGGGGAGAGAAGCCTTTGTCCAGCAGTGGGACAGCAACGGCTAGATAGATAGATAGATACTAGTTACAATGCCCGGCGTTACCCATCGCAACAGACATTTTTGCCATCCACACCAACCGAGACCAAAGACTTCGCCCGCATAGCAATAGGGTACTTAAGCCTATGTTACTTGTTGATAATGTTACTTTCCTTGCGTGGAATAATTTTTCAAATCGGTTCTCCATATACAACTCCAATAAAAAACAAACAAAAATACTTAGACCGTTTTTTTTTCGATATGTGCAAAAATATCGTAATATAATATTAGCAAAGAAATATAATAAATGATAATACGACGATTCTAAATAATCGAATATTATTTTTTTTATTTATTACGCGAATTATTTTTTTCGTTCACATCAGTTAATCATCAATCCTTCTGAGTACCTTGTGCCAACTGAAAACATTACTTATCTTATAATGTATAGTACAGAGATACAATATATGTATAAATATAGTGTCATGTGTTTACAAGTTTGACGTGCTTTATCTTCGCAAAGACAATGGAGTTAGCAAAATAGATCTTACATTTCCAAATGAGTAACAATTTTATCTCAAAGGTAACAAAGCGCAAAGCGACGCAATTTTTATACTGAACGGTGGCAAGGAATTGTACGACCCGCCTGGTCATAAGCGGTCACCGCCATGAATATTTACAAGTCCAGTAACTGTAGCCATGTAAGCCATGTTTACTATCTTTAATCGTTAACGCTATAGAAAACTCAAGTAAATGGGAATTAAAAACTTGACCACGTGACATAGCGTAAAAGACATTTCCTTCGTATTCTATAGTGTTAACGATTGGAGATAGTAAACATGGCTAAGCTAGCATGGCTACGTTGAACGCGCCGTGATTTTAAACGAACGTGTTTAAAAGCCCTTAACTCGCCGCTGCTAGGCAATGATTTCCCCGCTTCCAGAAGATTGACTTTTTTAAGAAATAATACATTAAAACATACACCTGTTTTTGGGAACAGGGGAGAAGTTAGAGGGGGGAAGAGTTAGTCTAAAACCTCACGTATCATCTGGAGGAGCTGAGAAATGAGAATGTAGCAAAAAAAACATCATGTTAGTACCTAATGGACGATCCCTTACTTAAAAATTACATAAATCAATAAAGTAATTTCCCACAGCGAGCATAACCAGGCAACAGAGTTTGATACAAACAACTGAAGGAATTTTCGTCGAAAATAATCGCACCTGTCCAAATAAGCTCGGCAAATTTACTTTCAGAGCATTAAAAATTGTGCGTATCTTATCCGATTCCACTTTTAGGTTGATTGTGAACGCATACTCAATGTATACGTTCTAAAAACATAGAACGTCTTTCCTTTTGAAGTCGGCTAATGATAAAATAGGGTGTACAAGCTTAACGCGTGAATCTGTCTGTCTGTGGCATCTTGTCACGGATGAACGGATCAACCTATTTTGTTTGTTTCAAAGGCATGACTTGATCCAGTGTTCTGAACAATATTTTTTAGAAGTTTTGAGACGATGGTTCTTAATTTGTTTTAAGTTAGTAGCAATCAACTACAATTTGCGCGGACTTTTTTAAGGGTCCGGCTTTTTGGAAATCGTTTTCATATTCAAAAATAGTAGCCGTGCATCGTATCGTGACGCAATACATTTTACGCTAATACACCATCCGTCGTAACGCTTTCATTGTCAAATAATATGGGTTTCATTGACATGTATGGTGTATTTGATATTCAACATGAGTTCCGAGGCAATGTATCATTACCGAGACCTTCAGTCAGGGTCGAGCTCACTTACGATGACACACGGTGAAAGTTACCTTAAACATACGTTTATTGGAATCTTATTTCAAAAATCGTAGTAAATTGACGTTTTTCTTCTAATTTAAGTCAAGCATTCAGATTTATGCTTATTTTATTTTACTCTCTAGTAAAATCCCTGTTGGTACCACGTTCAGTATAGAAATAGGTAATTTTAGAAATATGTTCTTTCTAATATGAGTGTAATTGATTATGAAAAATATAATAATTGTTATCGGATCGCTACTCCTGCACAGTTTCCATTCATGTGTAAAAAGAAATGTATTCTGAATTGTATTGGCAAGGCCATTACTACCTCCTTATTCTAGTCATTGAGCTAATTCGTCTGAATCGCATTAACACGAATGTTTAAAAATATCTCATTTAGAGTCGATTGGTAAGAAATTCCTATAATATGTTTTGATTTCAGATATTTAACTTTTATTTCAGTTCTATAAGAATCGTTTTGAATACATACATACATATCACCACGCCAACTACCTCGCGGGACAGTCAGGGAGTATAGAGCGCCATTTTACTCTTGACCTGCACATCTCTGTTGTCAACTTGTTGTGTTGCTCAATCACTTCATACATGTCTACCAGATTCGAGTACTCAGCCTTCCTAAAAATCTTAGGTACATCATCATCAAGCGAAATGCAAATGACAAAGTTCTTTGTGGTTTGACGTCTGCGGTGAAATTCTGAAAAGAAACTTACAATCACTTGTAAATCCGCAGTAAGATTATAGTATCGTTCTCAATAATAGGTCACTCCAGTCTCCTAACGATCACAAGCGACTTGACAAGTGAAGTAAGTGTGAAATACAGAGTGTTTTTTTTTCCTTTTTCAGAATAGTAGGTACAGCTGGTACAAAGTCAATAGTGAAATTAGACTCTGAATTTCGTAGAATAGCACTAAAATAACCAATTAATTATATGGCCTTTGCGTTTGCCTAAAGTTTTTATATTATGAATGTCTTTAACATCATGTGATTAGAATTATCAACAAATTTACAGCCTCTCAATATGAACAGAATTACATGGATCAATGGTCGTAGCGTTAAATACACGGAAACAATGCTTCAGTGGTTCTCTGATAAAGCTTTTTGTTCAGATTAGAACCTTATTCAAAAGATAAGAATGTATTGAAATTGATTGTAGCTTCGCTATGATTAGATCCTCAGATAATTAAACGAAACGCGCAAAAGAAGTTAGTTAGAACTTTTGCACCCGCAGAAATCACTTTGTAAACCTCATTGACTTTAAGAAATAAAAACTTATTATTGCATTGCTGTATACATTTATTATGTCACAGCACAGCACCATCAGTGGTCCCAAACGAATAAAAGCTTGTACTATTGGTACCAGACAACTAATAGGATACTTAAATAAATAATTTTGTTTATGATATTACCTAGCACCTAGACGTAAGGCAAACACAAATTCATTACACAAATGTTTGCTCCGGCGGGAATCGAACCTCTAGCGTAGCGCAGTCAGGTAAATAACAACAAAATAATATTAAAACAACTATATAAAAAAGTTTAACCTAGGAGATAGTATAAGCCAAACTATCTACAAGATTATACGTTAGCTTATCGATCTGCAGAAAGGTTAATGAGAAGTCGAAATAATGTTGATGAGGACAGGGCGCGGTAGCAAACTTTATGGTTCTTGAACTGCGGACTGACGTCACAGGTCACGTATATGTTTCTACCTTCAGAAAAAGATGTACTGAAGCAAACAGGGCTTGGATTTGAACAAACCTTTCAACTTGACAATATTCTATTTAACTTTAAATGTGAATATAATAATAATGCTAGGACATTATCACACTGCGCCATCTGGCCCCAAACTAAGCAAAGCTTGTACTATGGGAACCAGTAGCTGATATAATACTTATATACTTTTTTTTTGTAAATACATACTTATACCAAACACCCAAACGCAAGGCAAACATATTTGTCACATAAATGTTTGCCCTGTCGGGAATCGAACCCGCGACCTCTATCGTAGCAGACCACTAGACCAGCGATCTCGTCACGTCGTCTCGTCTCGTCGTTGAATGTTTAGATGTTTGTATGTTTTGATGTCTGACTCAATCATTTACGGCAAAACGGATTTGCTTAGACGGACGGACAGTTTAGCGCACTGATAAACCGATATGACCTATATTAAAACATTCTGTACACTCAAAGGTTTGTGACGGGATTTCATTTGATTATATGCGAAAGAAGTCGCGATCAGAAACTAGTACACTCATCATTCTCCCGACCTTGCCCTACCTACTTACGATTTTATTAGGGGTTCCTTTTATATCACTAAGGTGGCAAACAAGAATACGGCTCCTCTGATGGTAAGCGGCCACCGTAGCCTATGGACGCTTGCAACACCAGGGGTATCAGTCGTGCGTTGCCGACCCGTAAAACGGGTCTACGAAAAAAATATTCTTCTTCCATATCTCTATCAGCCGTCATCTCTGTATTCACTTCCTTTCTGGCCATGACATCTTTCAAACAGTCTCCCCAAAAGAGGGATAGGTACAAATAATTCTTATGTGCTGAAACTCAGTTTCAATGTGTTTTTCTAGAATCCTAGATCGAGATATAATTTTTTTTAAAAGATATTCTTTATTTCTCCAACACTCTTTCACTTCACTGACTAAAGAAACAATCTTAAGTGAATCAACTTATCGTCAACTAAGAACTAATTTTCAACAAATATATTTACCCATTACGCGTCTATGAATCACAAAACAAAGAATTCTACGACAGATTAGATACGAGCACATGAAGGTAAGGCCGTGGTGTCACTCCGAGCGTATTCTTTCTTTCTTTCTGTAAACGTGACATAGTTTTTATTTATTACTTATACTGATTTTAAGAGTACATTAACTGATATATTTAAGCTGATTTGTTTGATTGATAGTTTTCAGTGCAAAGTACACATCTATGGGCGTTGTTGTGGCCATAAGACGGGCTGTATGCTTGTTTGTCACCTTTGTAGTTCGAACAGCGGGTCCCACTAGCGTGACATCAACGGTAAAGGAAGATAATTCGCCTATATCACTGGACGATATGCTGTTCATAATAGCAATTTTCGGACATTATCACAAACTAAATTAAGATTAAATAACATTATTATAGTATTTCACCTACAACTCTAATCCTATAAAAGTCTTATAACATGTAATTGTTGTCAACTATATATTCAAGCGCCAAGATTATGTATATCGTATCATTTTATGATGTGTTCATAATTTTACCCCGATATCTATCAGGTTTATATGGAATATGTACTTATATAAAACATTAACGTAATAAAAACCAATTCATTGTATATTTAGAGTTTTTTGGGATTTACAACCCGCCGTAGCGGGACGTTCCCGCTATCAAACGCAATGCAACTCTTTGTGTGTACATTGATTCCTATCTATCATAAACCAGATATACTATATTAGGCAATATTCATGTAACATAAAAGCTAGTTTCGTTTGCACTCTCCAGAAGTGAATAAGTACGACTATTGATACTGGCGTCACACCTTATAAAGATAGCAATGTTGATACTTATGGTCTAGCGAGGAAGTATCTGTGGACATTATTCTAAAGTAACTCATAAATAAATAATTTACAGTCACCAAAAACTGAAGAAACACGTTTAAAATATATTTATCCCGATGATTATGGTCTCCTGACCATTTTAGGATAAAGTTATGAAACCATTGTATTGTCATCTGTCCTTAATACGTGTCCAAATTCACTGAATAATCAGTTGTCTTGAAGTCGGTTAAAATGACGTTGAAATATTCTGTTATATTGATAAGTATATATTAATATTCAGTTATATTGATGGAAGTCCCGTTTTTGTGTGTTTTGTAATGTTTATACATAATACTGTATGCCGAAATATGTATTAAAAGAACTTATTAATTTATTTGATTAGATGATCACACTGTGTACCTGTATGTACCACTACATATTATACCTTAGCATTATACATATTATAATACCGGTAATAATAAATATTAAAAACAAAACAAAAAAGCATAAAAATCATGTCACGGTAATTCACTTCGCTCAATACTGGCTGTTACCCGCAACTCGATCCGCGTGCTATTTAGTCTATACAGAGGTAATTTGTCCGTTTGATTATAATTATGTATGGGGATTATGTCTGAAACTATTCAAACGATTTTACAAAATCTGAGTAACGTATGCAATCCAGTCTTCGGGAAGGAACTTGTGGGATACTAGAAATATTTGTTATAAATTTAATATTTAGGTAACTTTTGAATTCAGTTCCAGACAATACCCTTACTTACGTACTCTTCAACAACAAACAAACAAACAAACACGTTCTAGTATGTATATAAAAGCACAAGTCAAGTTGCTATGCGTTCACATTACGATGATTACGGCTGCAGACCGAAACAATACTTACTTGTGGGAAAGGTCAACGATTTAAAAATTACTGGAACTCAGAAAAAAGCAAGCGTGAAGGCCTTTAACGAATATTGGAAAGTAAATTACCTTTAAGCCGCTTCAGTTTTGTATAAATATAATGTTTTTTGAATGATAATTACATGTCAAGATCTGCCACCTGTTCTACCAAAATCAGTTGATAAATTATGACTCGATTGGTTGTTGCACCGAAATGGGTCAGTTACTTCAAAGTTCTTGTCCGCTTAATTAGCCGCTTAAAGCTTTGCTGAAAACAATCCTTGTTCTGTTAATTTCGGTCTCATTATATTAAACGGCGGTTGCAATTAGTAAAGTCTGCCGCTAATGCGATGGACATAAGTCTAATGAGTCGTATTGTTTTAGGCCAAGAACTTTTCCTAATTAACTACTCTCAGAGCCCTCAGTGTGGTTGATTTGCAACACTGGGTTATACAATAACTGCTAGTGTATCAACAACATACGTACGCTGCGAGTCGATGAAGTCATTGAAAAAATGAAACGCCCAATTCAAATGAACGAAATACGTGTTATAGTTAGTCAATTCCTGTATTACTGTGTTATAAATTATAAACCAAGCTAATCCTTGTGATTATGTTCCTGTCCTTAAATTGTATCATTATCTTCATGATTGCAGTCGATTTGATTCGTTTATTTAGAGAGGAACAGCACAATGATATGAAATCATTGAAATTAAATTAAGGGAAAAGGTGAATTATCTCATCAACAATAATAACACGACGAATCAATAGTTATCTTATCTTAATAAGGCTTTATGGGTCCAGGTTGCTCCAGACGCACGTCGACTCTTGGGTTCTTTTGTCCTGGTATTTGCCATGAACGCTCTACATAAATGCTGTATCATATGATTAGAGAGATACGTATATGAATCGAGTTAAATTTGTAGCGACGCCGCAAATAAGACACTACTGCGTCAACTTGACCTTCCGAATTACGTCAGGTTATATAATTGATTCAATATGTCCGAGATCTGAAAGATTGAGATTGTTTTCATCGTACAACTTCATTTTATATCAATGTAATTACTCAATACATACTTCAAAGGAAACAGCAAAACATCATTCGATTGCAACGACGTTCTAACGTAAACAGCTTTCTGCAAATGTTTTCGTCTGTCACATATTTACTCCGAGTAAATGTACAAAGTTTTGGCTCTAATTAGACATTTCAAAGAACTCAGAGCTATCACCGAATAACTAAACCTTATTATACATGAGAAGTTTTGTGTTGTTTAAAATCATCGTCGGATCATGGATGAAAATACAGTCCATATCTGTTCTGGGTCAGGGTGAAAACTTCTGAAGTTGTATATCTCTGCGGCATCCACAGTTGTGGGGTAACCGATCCTATTATAAAACTGTGAGTTGATTCTTTAAGACTGCGAGTGTGAACTCAGTACTTTTACGTAGTATATTATCTACTCTTGAGTCAGTACATATCAAATTCACCACCATTCTGGAAAAAAGCCATGTAACGATGATAGTAGGAAAACATTTTTGTTTAATTACCTTTGTATTGTATTGTTTGATACTGTCAAAGTAAATTACAGTAATATGTTATATGCCATGTTCCACACGATGTACCATAGAGTGCGGTTAGTTCCTCAGAGCAATAGTCTCTTAACTATGGCTAGTTCAGTTCCAACAATGGCACGAGAATTACAATAATTAAGTCTCACGGAAAATGTCGGCTCTTCCGCGTGAACTGGACGATTATTTACGCCATGTGCACGATACATAAACTATAATGTAGTTTTGTTGTGAACAAATTTCTTTGAATCCACTTATAATAGATATATTTTTTTGTACATCTACATCGTTTGTTACTGTATTTTATAATAGCAAGACATTACCGTTACTACTATAAGGTAGTCAATGTTTAGATTTATATTGTGTTCCATAATTTCTATCGTAGCCCATATTATTATGACAAAGTGAGCTATTTCAAAAATAGGACTTGCGTATTGTGTCTTAGCCAGACAATTTCTAAGAGCTATAAACGTACAAAAGTACAGAAAAAAATATATCCAGCTGTCAAAATATCTACCGGTTCGTGATACGACCAGGAATCCATTTGGATGCCAAAACAAACAGAAGCTTCGCTCCAAAGAGACCGCTTTCAACAATACTTCCGCATCGTGGACAGTTACTGAAAATCTATACGGCAATGGTGCTAATTCTGTGTATGAAATCATTTAACTCACAAAATTATTAAAATTGACAGGACTTAAAGTACTGGCATCCTTATTTAACCCCGCACATGAGAAAGGGATAGCAAGACCTGTCAAATTAGTTTAGTTTATGATTTCGTACAATAGAATCGACACCAATGTCTTATTTAATTTAACTAGTTCCCTTATTAGCAACATAGCGTGCAAAATTGTATTGTCTTAAAGCAAAAGAATTTAATTGTCTTGTGGTTAGTTTTGATCCCAGAGGGTGCTGGCAGCATTGCCACGCTGTATAGCAATGCTGGTTCTCTGAGCGAGATTAAGCCGCAGACAGTCTGTCCCCGAAGAAGCGTAATGTTTTGTTCGGCGCACAGTAACATATTGGATGGAAATAAAAACCCTTAATCCCATAATTCGATTAAGGTTGCACAAAACCACAACAACAATCATCTACATAATTGTGCTACATAAGCGTCATCACATACTACGCAAGAAGAAGGTAGGTACAAGTTTTCTTTCAACATACATATGTACATGTACATTTGCCAGTTTTTGCGTGCTTGCCAGTCATGCGGCACACATTGAGACGTGTGAGCTGATAGAACAATACTTTCCTTCGCCTGCTATTTAGCTATTAACTTTCTCATGAGAAAACCTTCAACTATTACCGAATTTCATTCGTCACAACCAGACGTGGTTTGTTACGCTTAGACCATTTACTTCACTAACTACAGTGCCCTTTAGAATGGAACTGGATTCCCTGTGGGTTTAAATTGGAGGCGCCTGACTGGGGACTGTACCTTCACCTCACAGAAGACCGCAATGAACATTCCTTGATGTAGTGTTGTGTTCTGCGGTAAGTAAGGTTGCCAGTGGATACGACCACGAGGATACATTGGGCCAGTAGTAGGTAATGCTGCTAGCACAGTGAGTCCTCATCAACAACATGATTGGCAACCCGTTAGTGATACCCTAATACATATTGCTAGCGGCTATAGGCTACGATGACTGCTTACCATCACCCCCTTAGTGGTATAAAAGAGAAAAAATGCAAACACTACTAACGACGAGACCGCTGGTCTAGTGGTTAGTATACCTGACTGCTACGCTAGAGGTCGTGGGTTCGATTCCCGCCAGGGCAAATATTTATGTGACAAATATGTTTGCCTTGCGTTTGGGTGTTTGGTATGTATTATAAGTATGTATTTACAAAAAAAAAAGGATATAAGTATTAAATCAGCTACTGGTTCCCATAGTACAAGCTTTGCTTAGTTTAGGGCCAGATGGCGCTGTGTGATAATGTCCAAGCATTATTATTATTATTATTACTGGTTGATTTTCTGACCTGTGTGCCTTCCATCGTCATGCATTACAGTTACAATTATATATATATATATATATCCACGAAACAAATATTGGAGAATAACTATAGAAGTATTACTTTAGTTCAATACAAACGTATTTCAGAGTCATTGACAGTAAAATTTGCATTGTGTCATAAAGGCAAAGTATTTAGAGGATCGTAAATCACTCGAAACTAGTACTCCGACCGAGGCCACGTCCGCGCATCCCGTATCTTGCAGGAATACCGTGACTTCTTATGTCAGAATCGTAACATAGTTGCTGCATCGCTAAAGAATCAATCTACGAAGTACACAGGACGGAACAACCCTACATTATATGCCTTGAAGAGCATGGCCCTGATTGCCATTTACGTTATGTCATGGTTACGTCTCCAGCAACCGTAACAAGTCTTTCAATCGCCAAAAATTATCTGACTACTGACTGGCCCAGTCAAGGTAACACATGTTCAATGGATTGCGAAGGTCGCTTCCTAATAATCAATAGACCATGAACCTAAAAACTGTTTAATAATACAGTTTTTTATCATCATAACTTTATAGATTCTTATTCATGAAAAAACTCTAAGCCGCAGACAGTGTGTCGCCCGAAGAAGCGTAATGTTTTGTTCGGCGCACAGCGTACACTATATGCTCTGGTGATCTGATTCAAGGTGTTTTTATTAACTTTCATTGTTTCCTCACGTCTGTTTTGTAGGTACTAAATGGATAATAAAACGCGGCCGGTTAGCCGGAATCTGTGCGATAAAACTTCAACATTTTACTACTCCACACCGATTGCGTACGCAACTATACTGACTAATTATTAGGGTCGTTTCGAATATAAATAAATATGAAATGACTTAATTGTTTTATTTACAGTTAATAAAACGCAATAATTTTGAAGGGAGGAGGTAGCGAGTGATGGTGAAAAAGACACGTAGACGATAATGCTCTGTGTTCTTGGCGTTTAAACATGTTAGTTTAACATCTTGATGAAAACAGATTTGACGGCTGACAGACATGAATGGAAGAGGACCCATATTGCGACCCCAAGTCTGGCACTCTGGCAACCTTACTCGCCGCAGAAACACAACACTACATCCAAGTAGTGTTATTTGACTGCGGTCTTCTTTCCTCTGTCTGGTGACGGATGGTGCAACCAAGTTCACTTACTAATAGACAGAGAAGGCAAACTAATTGGAATCGCAATGGCTTGTTCTATCTATGCAATAGTCTGAATTGCGTATTCGTATAGTTGCCAAGAATTCGTCATCGGATAAACCGTAAAAAACATTCATTAGTTGCAGCTATCAAGTTGACTCCATCCTACATACTACGTTTGTTAATTAGATTATTATTTGTCTGCGATTTTGTCTACTTTCTTATATTGATTGAAATGTTTAAAAGGGATACAAAAATATCCGACGTTCTTCTCTGAGTTTCAAATGATCTACATTCACAATTTATTTTGATTTTGATAGAACTATGTATGAATAAACAGTCTTGTTTACTTGAAGAGAACATTATTGAAGAAGCTACACGGTCACGTTTCTGAAGTAATAATCATAAAAGAAATGTTACAAATCATGATCCTCTGAAGGAAGTATGATATTAAACAGCGCGATTTAATAAACATGTTTATTTGTTTAATGTTACGTTATCAAAATTTGACTCATGTTATTTCTTAACTGTTGCTTCATGTACAATCGTTAAATGATATCTTAACTTCGTTCCAGTTAAATTGAATAGCGATTACAAATTTATTTGCGGCTCAATAACACAGCATGCCTGATACTGTAAACTTGTAACCGTGGCGTGTCACTTTGTATTACGGCCGTCCGACGCTTTGCTTACAAAGTCTATACCTATGGGATTATTTTCGACCGCAAATAAAATTGGAAATCGCTATTAAATTTAACAAAACATTTCTTGCTAAAAAAAATAAGGATGATTTCATTAATTCCATAACTTGTACGGGATATTAACAAATGGACGGAACGGTAAACCTAAACTTCCGTTAAGTGAGCAATTACTTGGTACTTACAGTCGAGTAAAGTCGATACGGTTATTGAAGTAAAATATTTCATACGTGATCATTGGCTTACGGGAGACAACTTGAATGGGATGACTCACGGACTACGTAGTAGACTCCAAAACGTAAACATATAACGTAGTTTTCAGTTTTCTGCCCGCGATGTTGTTGGAACTAATAATGAGATTTCAATTAAAAAAAATATTTTACCGGAATAAAATATTCGTATAGCATATATATTACTCAGAACAAGGTTTTTATTAGTGAAATAATTCACGACACCGATTAAATTTAAGAAAAGTAATGAGGATAAAAGTCAAAGGCTAATGTTAGACTAAAATAGCTAGATATGGCAGCTAAACTGTATATTTTATACTGCACTAGACAGTACGAGTATGACAGCAGGCACGGCACGGCATCTGTGACATATGAGCCTCTACATACCGCGTGGGCTTAACAATAGGCACCAAATATGTTGTACTTGGACAACATTTCACTTGCATTCATTTTAATCTATTTAATTAAGTCACCGAATCTGTGGCCATTATAAAATACTAGCGACCCGCCTGGCATCGTCGGGTGCATTTTCCAAAACTGCTGTCAATTGTGGAAGATGACGGAGTTCCGACCTTACTAAATGTTTTTTCGTTATTTTTAATGTCTGTTTACTTTTACTGACAATTTAACAAATTCAGACAAAAATAAATTCTAAACTCAACAAATCAGATATCATTAAAATTGGTATAGAATCAAAATGTATATGGAATCCATATCAGCCGACGCGGTGCTTTGATTACTCGTATATACTTCGACGGTGTTTGGTCGCGTGATCCCGCCGCGCCGGTTTTTGGGTAGCTTAGGTATTGGAATAAAAATTGGAAGAGTTTGCAAAACTCAATTTAAAGATGTACTTGTACGCTTGTTTGTAATGAACACTCGTTTATTTTGCGTCTCGCAGTCGCGTAAATAAAAAATAAACAGAATATAAAATCCTAAAAGTGCGTGCTTCGGTTAAGTCCCTATACATAATTGGCAATATAGGAATGCGTATAATTATGCCTTTTTTACCATGTGTATACCACTTAAATGCCACACAAGCATGTGACCGACCTGATGGTAAGCAGTCACCGTAACCAATAGTCGCTAGGAATACCAGGGATATTACTAACGCGTTGCCAACCAATTGCAGTTGTAATATTTTATTTCATTGCATACGTAATTCAACGCGATAGTGTGCACCGTGTGCACGTGTGCAATATCTCAGAGTAGATAATATACTACGTATAATATTGACCATATTTTTTGCAAGAATAGTACATGTTCTAGGATTTACGTTCTGTAGCTACATAAATTGCACAGACAAGAGCTCATCTCTTAAATTTATGATGAACTATAAATCATACCGTACAAATGTTGGTGTATAAGATACTAACAAATGCCATTGTTACCACTGTCCTGATAATTATTTATTTATTTATTTACAGCCATATTAACATCATAATAATTACTATTGCGATGGTAAATTTAATAATCTTTGAAAACCGATTCCTTCTTGAATACAAACTCTTAGTCTTTTGGGAACTTTTAGCTTTAATTAGATTTTTTTATACCACTAAGGTGGCACACAAGCTTACGTCCCACCTGATGGTAAGCAGTCACCGTAGCCTATAGCCGCTAGCAATACCAGGGGTATCACTAACGGGTTGCCAACCATTTTTGTTGATGAGGACTCACTGTGCTTGCTGCATTACTACTAGCCCAGCGTATCCTCGTGGAGCACTGGCAACCTTACTTACCGCAGAAACATAACACTACATCAAGTAGTGCTATTTCACTGCGGTCTTCTGTAAGGTGGACGTACAGTCCCCAGTCGGGCGGCTCCAATTTAAATGGGAACATTTTAAAACCCACGGGGAATCCCAAATCGCCCTACCTCTCTTTTTTTCGTTGAGTTGAGGCAGCAATCAGTGAGGTAACCAGTTACTCTTGTGATTTGTGTCACTAAAATGTTAGTCTAGGCGTGGTACCGATAAAACGGCCCATTATCATAGGTTATACAGAATGCGGAACGAATCAGGGGTATGAATCGCTCATGATAATTAATGAAACATGACAATGAATTATACACATTTAACTATAAGTAGGTATACATTATATCAAGCCAAGTCCCTTTCGGTAGGCAGAGTATAGAGCGCCATTTCACTCTTGACATACCTCTTGCTTCTTTCACATTAATCATTACATATAATTAATATAATATCTAAACTAACATTTTAAAGAGGAAATATTTACAAAACACAAATAAATTATACACCAAAACCTTCCTCTCGAATCACTCTATCTATTAAAAAAGTCGCATATAAATCCGTTGCGTAGTTTTAAAGGACAGACAGCGGGAAGCTGCTTTGTTTTATACTACGTATTAATGTTGCTACGCGGGCGAAGTCGCGGCGGAAAAGCTAGTATATTATATTTATGTACTTTAAATAGAAGGCGGGGATTTAAAAGAGGATTCTTGTGACTGATAGCATGCAAGATACAATATTGAGTACACTGGTAGAAGGCTATTGGGCTCGGCAAGCTGTTGTAGTGCAACGAGAAACACCTGTAATCGTAAGCTCCATTACAAAGGAAGCATTACTGAGAAAATCAAAAACAAAACAATTGAACATTAAACATTCTCAAAATAGACCGAGATCGAGACTTCGAGACCCAGTTGCTTGCATGAATGGAATCTTTTTTTAACCGCTTACTAACGTACCTTTGGATACAGAGGTATTGAGTGACGCGTGTCAATTTTTTTTTTTTTATGTTGCTTTGTTTTAATTAGTAGTACTCGAGTGTACTTGAGGAGCGAGTTGGGGTGAAGTGCAACCTTAAGGTTTTAGGGGATATTTAAAGGGTGCGAATGAGCTTTCCAAATTGTCTAACGCTATAATCAACGGTAGAAAGTCCTACACGCAGTTAGGCGTTAGGAGGGGGCGTGATGGGGTGACGGACCAGGGCCCAAATTTCGAGGGGCGCCGAGGGGTAAAAAAAAGTGGACCTACTAAACTTTCCTCGTCCGCGTCCGTGCCATGGGCTCTGGGTAACGCTAAAGGAAAAAGGAAATTCTTAATATACGTTCACATTGGTTTAGCAAAAAAAAATACACTCTAAATGTAATGATTCTTGTCCGGGGCGTCAGCGGCCGTAACGCCGCGCCGGTACTGCTTACATTTATTCTTATGTGCCTACTTTGTACACGTAAGTACCGAAGTCTTTCTTGGCATCACATTGTAAATTCATTGATGTGTCAGTTACTCGCATACAAAACCCAAATCCCAAATCGCCCTACCTCTCTTTTTATCGTTGAGTTGAGGCAGCAATCAGTGAGGTAACCAGTTACTCTTGTGATTTGTGTCACTAAAATGTTAGTCTAGGCGTGGTACCGATAAAACGGCCCATTATCATAGGTTATACAGAATGCGGAACGAATCAGGGGTATGAATCGCTCATGATAATTAATGAAACATGACAATGAATTATACACATTTAACTATAAGTAGGTATACATTATATCAAGCCAAGTCCCTTTCGGTAGGCAGAGTATAGAGCGCCATTTCACTCTTGACATACCTCTTGCTTCTTTCACATTAATCATTACATATAATGAATATAATATCTAAACTAACATTTTAAAGAGGAAATATTTACAAAACACAAATAAATTATACACCAAAACCTTCCTCTCGAATCACTCTATCTATTAAAAAAGTCGCATATAAATCCGTTGCGTAGTTTTAAAGGACAGACAGCGGGAAGCTGCTTTGTTTTATACTACGTATTAATGTTGCTACGCGGGCGAAGTCGCGGCGGAAAAGCTAGTATATTATATTTATGTACTTTAAATAGAAGGCGGGGATTTAAAAGAGGATTCTTGTGACTGATAGCATGCAAGATACAATATTGAGTACACTGGTAGAAGGCTATTGGGCTCGGCAAGCTGTTGTAGTGCAACGAGAAACACCTGTAATCGTAAGCTCCATTACAAAGGAAGCATTACTGAGAAAATCAAAAACAAAACAATTGAACATTAAACATTCTCAAAATAGACCGAGATCGAGACTTCGAGACCCAGTTGCTTGCATGAATGGAATCTTTTTTTAACCGCTTACTAACGTACCTTTGGATACAGAGGTATTGAGTGACGCGTGTCAATTTTTTTTTTTTTATGTTGCTTTGTTTTAATTAGTAGTACTCGAGTGTACTTGAGGAGCGAGTTGGGGTGAAGTGCAACCTTAAGGTTTTAGGGGATATTTAAAGGGTGCGAATGAGCTTTCCAAATTGTCTAACGCTATAATCAACGGTAGAAAGTCCTACACGCAGTTAGGCGTTAGGAGGGGGCGTGATGGGGTGACGGACCAGGGCCCAAATTTCGAGGGGCGCCGAGGGGTAAAAAAAAGTGGACCTACTAAACTTTCCTCGTCCGCGTCCGTGCCATGGGCTCTGGGTAACGCTAAAGGAAAAAGGAAATTCTTAATATACGTTCACATTGGTTTAGCAAAAAAAAATACACTCTAAATGTAATGATTCTTGTCCGGGGCGTCAGCGGCCGTAACGCCGCGCCGGTACTGCTTACATTTATTCTTATGTGCCTACTTTGTACACGTAAGTACCGAAGTCTTTCTTGGCATCACATTGTAAATTCATTGATGTGTCAGTTACTCGCATACAAACCCAGAAACGAGTGTACACTAATCAATTATTTGTCGATAAGGCGAATTGATAAAGTTTATTACTCGAAAGGAATAAAATTAACGTTGCGTTCCTGAAATTGGTATACTTTTCCGTAACTACCTACGTTAATATATAATATATAACTGGCTGGAAATCGAAACGCTTAATAAAAAAGTGGCCTTAAAACGCAAAGGCTCGATTTGAAACCTATCTCTGTACTCCTCTTTATATCCTATTAAACAAAATTCAATTATCGTCTCCATAGTCACATAGGAAAACGGAATTACGTTATAATCCGAAAATAAATATAGATAGCTATATGCAATGCAGATAACGTTTAATTAGCATGAGCTTGATTATTTTCTTGTTTACCATGTGTCGGGTAATACCTATACATGTTCAACGGGAAAGTGCTTAAAAGACGATGGACTCACCATCTATCACGTTGGCTTGCACCAAATTATCTTCGGTGGAAAGTAACTCTTTGGGGAGCCTTGTGGGAAGGCGTGAGGATATATTATTATTATTATATCAAGGGGAAACTAATAATATATTGGTGGTGTTCAATGTTTTTTTTATATACCACTAACAAACAAAAATACGACTCGCCTGATGGTAAGCGGTTACGGTAGCCTATGGAGGCTTGCAACACTAGATGTATCACTCGCGCGTTGCCAACCATTTGTCTGAATGTTGAAGGAAGACGAAATCCATACGACCCGCTTGATGGTAAGCGGTATGTATGTAGCCTATGTATGAACCGGAAAGCATATTTGTAGAGTATGATGTAATTGTAATAGTTGGAATATGTATTTCATGAAAGCAGTGACAAAACCAACTTGGTAGCTTTCATTTTGATATTTGTAATTTCATACCAATGTCTAGAAGAATTTTGTTACAAATTGTTATATAATGATTGTTAAATGCAAAAAAAGACAGAGCACTGAGTTTCTTGCCGGTTCTTCTCAGGTGGCTTTTTTTCCGAACCGGTGGTAATTTAGACCTTCATAAGAGCCTTATTAGGGCCTAAACTGAATAAATGATTTTTGATTTTGATTTTGATTTTGAAATGTAGAAGCAAAAGGGTTGTGCAAGTCCAGAATCAAATTGTGTTCGATTCTCTGCCTCCCTGAAAGGGACTCGGTGCGTGATATGTTTTGATATATGTACATATATCAATATTCTTAGTAGTTTCATATTATTGTTGGTCACCGAAAACATAATAAATTGGTGGTAAAAAATAATACAGGGCGGGGCTAGGGACTGGGACTATTCTGTCGCTTCACAGAATATGCACCTTTAGGGTGTCAAGGCAAAAGTTTTTCGATAGTACCTACGTACATAGCAAGTACTTATACGTAGCCTGCAACACCAGAGGTATCTAGCATATTGCCAACCCAATCAAAATATCTATACATTCGTCTCGAAAATCCCATATTGTACTCGCTTAAGAAAACAACTTAGGGTCTGCGTAACGAAGATTGTTTGGAAGAGTTAGGTTAAGGTCACCAGTGTTTATTAACATTTGAAACAGCAATAAAAAGGCGCTCTGTACTCTCTGCCTCCCCCCGAGAGGCTTGGCATATACGTATGATACACCAACCCCTAGTCCCTAGTACACTAACTTAAGAGGTACTTTTCTACGAATACATGGAGAAACTAAAACAAAAATATCCAGTCTATTCTATCTATATCTACATCTATGACACATCCAGGAATACAGTAACGGTAACTTCGTTATCAGCAAATTGTTTTGTATGCCAGGTGCTTACTAATAATATCTTTTTAGGGTTCGATTCCGAACTCAAGAAGGAACCCTTACAGTTTCGCCAGGTCCGTCCGTCTGTCCGTCCGCGGCTTAGCTCAGAGAATGTTAGCACTAGAAAGCCGTAATTTTGGCAGGGATATATTAATCACGTCGACAAAGTGATAAAATACAATCCAGATTTTTTATTTTATTTCGGCCCTACTAAATCGTTGGCTCTCCCAGTTCACGTTGTATGAACGAGTAGAAGTTTATAGCAATATTTTTTGGAATTTAAATAGACGTCATTTCATTAAAATCGCTGTCGCCCTTGCGTATTTCTGATTTTTTAAACATTTTATTTTTATTATTCGTCATTTTTTTATTGAATATGTCAATAGAAAGTGGTACCTTCACAATATAGCTAGTTGTTTAAAAAGGGCAACAATTACAATTTAGTTATTTTTAAATAACGACTTATTTCACGTATAATAAAGTAGGCTAGGTAGGTAGGTACTAATGGGACATAAAAAAATACGAATTTTTCTTATCCTTAATTTTTATCGTAACTTTCAGGGAGATAAATAATTTTCACAAACTTACCTGAATAAATAAACAGCTTCAACACAACACAAAACATCCAGTAAACAATAAGATGTAACTTTCCAAATCATAAAACTTAAATAATCACTGAAAACGCACGTCACTCACTTCATAAAATGAAAACCTTTATTTTCCGCTTACGATTAATTTCGCGCCACTTATCATCCCGCGACGTGCATTCAAGAACGACTGAGACCATAGACTAAATAACTTTTTCCTTCAGACCGCAAAGGCTGGAGACAAGCCGTTCAAGATAAATAACAGTTAAGCGCGCTCACGCTCGTACGTTTTATTTACCTTTACACATGGTTGCGTAATAATGCGTGTGATTGTTAGATTCGTTAGCGTAGGCTGTTTGTTTAATTAGAATCTTTTATTAGTTATTGGCACCGGCACAATATATTGCTTTGTTGTCGATATTCGGCTTATTTTGGACATTTTAATTAAATTCACCTAGTGCGAATATGTCTTCTGTATGTTTAGTGTAGTTTGTTCTCGTGTACCTACATATATTTTTTTATTTTAGAAATTTAGTTTATTTGTCCAATAGAAGTGTCATGTCTACATTAAAACGATTATATTGTCTGCACTAGGCCCGCACTTACCATTATATTTCATACCTAGGTATTAATGAGGATCTGAGTCTTAATTTCTTTTTTCTACATCTCCATATTCAGTCAGATGTACGTACGCTTGGTAAGTAAGCGTGTGGCAAACCGGTTACAATGCCACTTATGCCACCCTGGATTAGTAGATTATATATGTAGTTAATCCCAATAATGCCATGATAATCACCAGCTATAGATAACATATACAACACATACATACATATCATCACGCCACGTCCCTCACGGGGTAGGCAGAGGGTATAGAGCGCCATTTCACTCTTGACTTGCACACATCTTTTGCTTCTTTACATACAGTCCTTTGAAAGAAAAATTTAGTAGTCTAATTAGGTAGTAGTAGGTACTGCTATTTTGAAATAGCAGCACCTACTTAAAATTAGACTACTGCAGCAATGAATGGCCGAATATCTGGCTCTACAAGAGGAGTACTATACCACAGAAACTGTAAATATTGTTATTTCAAAAAAATGTATTTCTTTTATTGATTTGACGCCTGAATTGCGAGTTTCATCGCCGTGTTTAGGTAGGCGATAGGTAGGGCAGTCGGGTTAATTGTCGCATTATTCCCATTTATAAAAGCGGTACTACCCATCAAGTAACATTGTGTAAAGATAGCAACATCTTCAAGAAGGGTGTGAAGAGATTTTTGAAGGGTCGGCAGCGCGCGATTCATACCCCTGGTGTTGCAAGCGTCTACAGGCTACGGTGACCGCTTACCATCAGGTGGGCCGTATGCTTGTTTGCCACCTTAGTAGTATAAAAAACATACATTAAGTCTTCTCACTCTCAAAGGCATTCAACTTCGATCGAACAATCTTCAAAACAGCGTCACTTGTGAAATAAGACATATTTCACAAAGGTGCTTTATCGTCTCATTTCGCAAGAAACCCTCTATTTTGATATGTACAATCATTAACACAAGTATTCGAACATATTATAAAAGTTGTCAACAAAACAATAAACCTCCTAATGGATCCAAAAATATATGACTTTTAATACTATTTTAAAGCACTATTATACTTACTTATTTTTTGTGTAAAAATTAGGTTTAGTTTCAGTGAATTTACACTAATGTTTAGTTTGAATGCGTCTTCAGGGGTGGCGATCGTGTGTAATATATTTAGTTTCTCAAATTATTATTTTTGTAATATCGAATGTGAATGGTTTGTTCCTATGCATTAAAAGATCTTGTACCTAACTACATCCTTATTCTACAGTTCTTAACATTAATTTTGACAAGAATTTTGCAAAACTTTTTTGTATCATAAAAAAAGACAGATTCTTCTCAGATGGCTTTGTTCCGAACCACTGGTAATTTGGACCCTCATAAGTGCCTCATTAGAGCCTAAACTAAATAAATGATTTTGAAATATACAAATCTTATTGGGTGGGAGTTAGCGCCTGCCTTAGGGTAGAACGAGAGAAGTTGTGGCTTTAGGCGCCAGGTGAGGTGACAATGGGTGCCAAAATTGTTTTTTTTTCGGAAGGACTATTAGTCTCAGAATAAGGACTAGCTCGCTTTAGTCCTTATATTAAGCGTATATAATAGTTATAAGGGAAAGACAACCTCGCTCTACCTTAATTATGGGTTAAGGCCGGAACTGGTGGAAGTGGATATGAAAAGGTTTTGATCGTTGAAAAATGGTGGACCTAGCTAAATCTATTTTCTCTACCTCTGTACATTTTCTTAGCTACATAGGAACAACGTTATCGAACTAAGTGAGGAAAATACAAACATTTATCTGCGAATGTGCTTATCACACGATAAAATGATGCCTCAGAGTGATAACTAAGAGATATAGCAAGAATTACAGACAGTGTGATTGTGAAAATATATGTTTATGCCATAGATAACTTAACCTATTTAAAAAAGAAGTGTATACATCGAAGACAAGAGCGACAAGACAAGGTGGGTACTTAAAGATGCACCTAAATGTTGTTGATTTACTACGGAGTGCCAAACAAGCGTGGGGGTCGTCTTATGGTAAACGGTCACCGTAATTTACTCTAAACACTTTTGCATGCATGCATACCACACGATATCACTAGCGCGTTGTCAAAAAAAATAATGGCTGCTGAGAGGATAATTTACAATATATTTTTTTATTTATATTCCTTTTTTATATTACCACTCTCCACTAATGTGGCAAACAAACATATGGCCCGCCTGATGGTAAGCGGTTACCGTAGCCTTGATACTTCAAGGCTACGGTAACCGCTTACAAACGTATATTGTTATATATTGTTTGCAAACGTCTACGGTTACTACTGTCACCGTAGACGTTTGCAAACAATACAATTTACTGTTTATAAACAACTTTGTCTACGCTAGGGTACAATAGAGAAATTCATTCGATAGAAATGCGAGTGAGCACGCCGCGACAATGTTAGCTCGTCGAATAGACGCACGCGGTTCGCTTCTGGGAAATCGCGTGCGTCAAATTGATGGTCGGTTTGTTCGCTATACTCAAATATACCCACAGAATGTTCCTGTTTCATAACGGATATCCGTGCTTTGATTAACCCAAACCAACTTGTAGCTATAGAACACACACTTTATATCAATTTTTGTATATAGACGTAGCCGAATGCATTACCTATAAATAAAAATCAATAAGACTGGACTGACAGATGTTTTGTTGTAGGTATGGTTTTCTTAAATCCACGGGAAATGTCGCAAATTTGATCATTTCTGATGTGCAACACCGTTCCTCTCGGTTTCCTGCAATCTGTGGGAGGGATTTCGTGAAAAGTGACGGAAGTGTGGTACGGGAAGCAGGGAAAGCACGCGCTATTTGATTTGACCAATGAGCGCACGGCGGTAGAGTTGGTCGTCACATGAATGGAACTACTAAGGTTCGATCGTTGTTTTGCAGGGAGTATTTCTCATTTTTTGCATCAGTAAATTGCATGCGTGCGATGCCGGGGCCGATCGCTAGTTTATAATAGTAATAACTTATTATGATAACAAGTGTATTTTTTATCTTAGAATAAGGAGTTAGGTACGCTAAGTCCTCTATGTTTTTTATACTACGAAATGTCAACTTAACGCCAGATGACTTCTTCTTCTTCTTTCTAACTATGGCAATCAATCCTCTTTAGGGACTATTTTTGCCAGTGTAGTGTTAGAGAATTTTCATGTTTGTTGCATTGTCATGAATTCTAAATCTTATTGGTTTCTGGAGACAATCCACGGCAGTAGCAGTTCGTAACATGCCAGAGGCAACCTATTGACCAAATTGATAAATCATTAACCCCAAATTCGTGTTATAGCATTATTTTATTGTTCCTATAAATCAGTCACTAAATGAAACTTTACTGCACATAACGACACCAAAAAAGCACATTACAGAACACTTTAACGCAATTTACGAGACACTGGAAAGAATATCAACCGCTCCGCCTGATTCCCGCCAAAAACTCGTGACGTATTTTTCCAAAGTTCAAAGCAGTTCTTCTTCTTCTGCTTCTTCTTAACTATGGCAAACAATCCTTTTCCAGGACTATTCTAGCTAGGCAGTGTCAAATCATCAAGTTTCTATTATTTTGTGTTTGTTGCATTTTAATGCCTGGTGTCATGTATGCCTATAGAAATTTGTGGAGACTATCAACGACAGTAGCAGATCGCAACATGCCTTCAGGAAAGGTAGCCTATTGACCAAAATGATACTTCATTTAACATAATTTCAGCATTATTTCCAATTACTACATAGTACAAAACAAAGTCGCTTCCTCTTGTTTGTATGTCCCTATGTATGCTTAGCTTGCGGTTGTTTTAATAGATAGAATTATTGAAGTGATTCAATGCAATTTACCCGATTATAACGCAATGCACCCGTCCGAAGCCGGGGCGGGTCGCTAGTGATCCTATAAATCACTCACGAAATGCGGCTTTAATACTGTACAAAATGTCACCGAAAAACACACTAAAGATTACTATAACCTCAGAGTAGTTAATATACTACGTACAACCAACTATAACACAATTAACGACACACTGGACAAAAAAATAACAACCACTTCTACCTGATACCCGCACAAAAACTAAAACCATAGATTTATTTTATTGACACAAAACAGATTAAACTAATTACAAAAACATATCTTAACCTACCTACTTATAAATAAAAGCCTACCTACTTATAGATAAAAGATCTGACCCAAACCGGAATCATGCGGTAGCGTGCCAAGAATGCTGGCAGCATTGCCACGCTGGATAGCAATACTGATTCTCTGAGCGAGATATGTTCCAGCACGCCTGTCACGGGAGGCCTCAACCAGCCGACGTGAGACCTCCTTGAAAAGCTGAAGAGCATCCGGGCCCCAGGGACCCAGAGTTTCAACCGCAAATTCAGAAAATATGTGCCCTGGACCAAGACATGCATATTTCCGGCGCTTGAGGCACTCCTGCTGAGCAGCAGCGGCGCCGGCCACCACTGAGGTGCCAGGGAGATGAGACGGAGCCGGGGTATCGACACAGGTTGCATCCCACACCAGGGGCCGACCCAATCTCCATGGCACCAACGACATGCCATCCGGCCTCCGGCCATCGCCTCGCGCCAAGCCGACTGGTTCCAGTACAGCAGGTACTCCGGCGGTGACCAGAGCAGAGTAGCAGGTCATTTAGGGTCGAATGACGTGACAGACGACCGGCGCTACTGACACATGAAAGTCGTCACTTAATTTTGACTCTAGATGTCGATACTTATAGTCTTTCACTTCGAAATTTAGATAATTTAAGAAGGTTGGATGGAGAGGCGAGCTACAATTATTTTTTATTCTAGAAGTGAGTGACAACGATGATGATGTTACTATCTTTGACGACATGTAGTACCGAATACGGAAAAATAAGCAGTTGCTCCCAAGCACGCGTTGAATTGTCCGACACCGTATCTTTAATAATTTTAGTTAATAAATTTGAAACCGAAACGCGAGCCGCTCTAGGAATATGTTTGACAAGGGGGGTAGAATTTTTATGATCATAAAAATGTGAAAAAGTATTTTGAATAGGAAGAGCAAGCTTTGAGGGCCCAGCCTGAGCTTTGTGTGCCTTACCCAGGTGGATCCTCAAGCCTCGCTGACCTTTAAAATAGCGCACTTGTGAACACTGCGGGCATTGAATTTGTTTATCGAGCGATACGAAATTTGGAAAATTGTTATTTATTATGTCATGGCTGGTGGTGGCAAAATCCAGACATTGAAGCACTTAAGATACACAAAGCGTAAATCTACACACACACAAAAAAAAATTCGCGTCGAAACGTCGGTACGGGCGAAGCTGACGGGAGACCGGCGACCGGCCCGCTGGGGCGAAGCCCACGGCGACCGCGATGCTGCCCCTCGGGAACAGCACTCGCGGCGTCGCGAGACGACCCTCAGGCAGCCGCTGACCTTCTGAAACACACAATAAAATTTATTATTATTATTTATTTATTTAATGGCAGCACAAAAAAGTACATTTCGTATTTTGCCAATGTCATGTAGGTAGATAAAAGTCCTCATGGCAACGTCGTACGGTAGGATAACCATCAAGAAGGTTGACAACGTCCTTCCTGACAGTCTATGGACTTAATTTCACCAATCACCAGAAAAAAAACTTCATTTTGATAATTCACAATATTATTTGATTTACTTTTGTTGAACACGTCGTGGAATATTTATCACATTATACGTTGCCTATATAATAAAATAAACACCACTGTATCTCACATAATAAATTAAACAATATCAAGACAACATTTTCCTTTGATTGTCAAAATTTATTAATTACAAGTTTTCGATTTGACGTGTGACAGCAACGATGACATTTTTTAGATTTAATAAGTAAAGCTTTATGTCTACCGGTAATGGCCATTACGAGTTTCACGTCTGAATGTAACAAGTATTTTCTAGGCAGTCTTACAATTTTCATTTTAGTTTACTAAGTCGGCTGGAAAATGTTTATTATGTATTTTTAAAATTGTTTAAACAATAGATCGATTATCGAGCCAGTATAGACAATACAGTAAGCGATTGTGACAAGTTACTCCATTGTCTATGACATGACATCACGATGGTGCTGGCCGTCTGTCATGTCATGTCATAAAATTTTGTACGATTCTGGTCGTCGTTCATTGGAATTCACGACGAATTTTGCACATTTGTGATGAGCTAAAATGCTTTGAAATAGTTAAGTTTTTACATAACCGTATTTCACGTCCGATAATGCGATAAATATCTTTCAAACATCCAATCCATAAGAGTATTTATTGTTCGCCCTTGAATCCTATGGAAAATAGATCACTACTCAATCACGTCGTTTGAACTAAATATTATTGGTAGCAGTAACTGTGATGGAAACTTTCAAGACGACGACTAGACGGAAAAGGTCTACAGTGGAGGGATACAAATGATGTTAACAACGAGGACGAAATTGTGAGACAACGCGAAAGGAACATAGTGGATCGTCGATAGACGGGTTTTATGTGCGCGTGACGGTGACATGAGCACAAACCACAAGCGGCGTGGAGCTAGCGGTTCCAGTTGTACTGTGCCTGGAGTGCCCGCTCTGGTGAACGCGCCCACAGCAATGTCTGCGGACCTAGCCTCCTTGTTCGAGTGTCCCGTTTGCTTCGACTATGTCTTGCCGCCGATACTGCAGTGCCAGAGCGGGCACCTGGTGTGCTCGAGCTGCCGCCCGAAGCTATCGTGTTGCCCGACGTGCCGCGGCCCGCTGGGCAACATCCGCAATCTCGCCATGGAGAAAGTGGCCAGCAATGTGATGTTCCCTTGCAAACACTCTAACACGGGCTGCACGGTCACCCTCGTGCACACGGAGAAGGCAGAACACGAGGAGGCGTGCGAGTTCAGACCATACTCATGCCCCTGCCCCGGGGCTTCATGCAAATGGCAGGGTGGACTGGACCAGGTCATGCCACATCTCATGATGTCACATAAAAGTATAACCACATTACAAGGCGAGGACATTGTATTCCTAGCTACAGACATAAACCTGCCTGGAGCAGTGGACTGGGTCATGATGCAGTCCTGCTTCAATCACCACTTCATGTTAGTCTTGGAAAAGCAGGAGAAATTTGATGGACACCAACAGTTCTTTGCAATTGTACAGCTTATAGGCTCTCGTAAGGAAGCCGAGAACTTTGCTTATAGACTGGAATTAAATGGACATAGACGCAGGCTGACATGGGAGGCTATGCCTCGGTCTATACATGAAGGTGTGTCATCAGCAATAATGAACTCGGACTGCCTTGTGTTTGACACATCCCTCGCACAACTGTTTGCTGACAACGGGAACTTGGGAATCAATGTCACAATATCTATTGCCTGAACAAGTTGACCTTACGTACCACGTTGTTATTACATATAGTACATTGCTGTGTGACTTCTTTGGCTGAGAGTATTATCATATTAGTATTATCATATATTTTCATTACATTGGAAATAATACTGCAATTTATAATATTATACCAAGTTATAGACATTGTATTAATGTACTTTGAAGTGAATACATATTATGTTTGTGATGTTTCAGATATTCTTACACTTATGTTCTGAATCTATGAAATAATCAACATGAAAGTAAACCAAAATATATAGTTTTTTCTCATAACTTTGTATGTACATGTGTGTTCAAGTTTAGTATTTAAGTAGTGGAAGGTTAAAATTCTATGAGTGAGTTTTAATATTCACGCCTTGCAAACATAGTTTATAAAACAAATTATGACATCTCTTGGAGAGAAAGTGATTATTTTATTCCAAACAATGAACAATTAATTCTTACTGACATTGAATCATTTGTATATAGATGCATGGGTGTTATTTGATGATAAGGATCCTTTGTGAACTTAGTACTTAGTGTGCAGGCCTCACTGAGTATTGTAATCAAAAGTTGACTGGCAGCTGTCTTCATAACTTATTTATCATACCTACCTTCTGTAGAAGAAATAAGACAGGATAGTTTACTTGCACCAAAGGTTGAATAGTGATAAATTGTGCATGGAACTTAAGAATGAAATTGATAAAGGATTGGAAATGAACTATGCAATAATCTTAAGTTCATTCACTGTCAAATGAACAATTTTAGTTTAGCATATAAAACCTACATTTCAATGAAGAGTAAGTAACTTAAAACTATGGAACTTGCCCTTTTTGTGTTTGTTTTGATTCCTCAGTTTAGTCTAAGAAAAGTGCATATAAACAGCATTCTTATCAACATAGGACTTGTAATTGTTTATAGTTAGCAGCTCAATATTAATAGTCCATTATTTTCTATTTCAAAACTTATCTGCTTAGTTTCCTTCTCTGCTGGCTGTAGGCCAAGGTATTAGCCTGTCTGATTTCAAATTAGTGTGTGTGCTCTTATTCTGTGGATTGAGATTAAGTGTAATCTAACTGCTAACACAAGTTCTCACTAAAGTATGTCTTTACTCATTACATTTTGTTACCAATTTTAAAATCAATGTAATGTAATAATAAAAATAATATATAAAATTAATGACATGGAAAAAGAAGGAACAAGGAGGTACATTTAAGTTGATTGGAAACAGCTGAGGAATCTTGTTAGTTGTATAAATTAAGCTTCATTTTATTTATACACATAGCTCATGTTACTTAAATAATGGTTTAAAACGCCTTTCAAATACAAAGATATCTAGGGAATGTTGCCTCACACTGCCTGGGTAGCAACTGTATATATTTTGAACTTTATTATCTAAGATAAAACTGGTGAAAATTTATGAAAGATTCTAGTTGAAATAAATTTTTGTAATGTACTTTTATTTTTTGTCCTGACTCATTAGGTACGCGTTACCCATGGCTGTTAATAGCAGTAACTCGAAGAAAAGTAGGAAGCCAATGGGTTTTCCTATTCAAATCGCCGCCCAACTTAGTCAGAACCTCCTCCTTATAGGCGACTGCAACTTGTACGTAGTATATTTATTATCTACTCAGAGCTGCAACCAAATAACACTACTCTGAGTGATATAATATTGTTTCTGTAGTAATGTTTCCAGAGCTAGTGTAAATTCATTTGCTGTGCTGGCAGTAAGCACATGCTCGTCCCAAATGTAGCAGTGAGTCCACAACATAACGCAACGCGCTAGTGACTAGCCTAGCATGTAATATTTTTTATTAATCTCCATGCAGGCAACGCGCCAGTGATACCTCTGGTGTTGCAAGCGTCCATAACCTACGGTAACCGCTTACCATCAGGCGGGCCGTAAGCTTTTCGCCATCATAGTGGTATAAAAAAAAACATGTTAGTACTTATTCATGCAATACGTTTAATTAATACATACATACCATCACGCCCAGTCCTCCACGAGGGAAGCAAGCCGAGAGTATAGAGTGCCATTTTACGACTAACGTACACACTTCCTTTTTTTTATACGTTTCTACACTGGAAGGCTAATAATTCCCAGATAAAACCGTACTTTTTGTTTCAACTACATATTTCAAATTCTGTAACAATGGCGGGGAATAAAATTCACCCCCTTACATTGGAACCAAAATGGCCCCGAACTGCGAGGTTCCAAATGAGCTTCCTCCCGCGCACAATTAAACTGTGGAATGAGCTCCCCGCCGTGGTATTTCCAAAAGAGTATAGTACAGCATGGCGTTCTTCAAGGGCGTGAAGTGATTTCTGCAGGGTCGGCAACGCGCGAGTGATACCTGGTGTTGCAAGCGTCCATAGGCTACGGTAACCGCTTACCAACAGGCAGGCCGGTTTGTTTGCCACCTTAGTGGTATAAAAAAATGTGTATTGTTCCTTGCGCGTCGTAGTAGCCGACCCGAAACGCCTTACACCTTAATTTGGTCGCCATACGTGTCTTAGTCGCTCAGGTACCTATAGCAGTAAGTGACAATAACTTCCAAAGACAATATTTATTATAATACACAAAAGACAAAACATTTAAAAATAACAATAAATAACAGAGATCCGATGGAATAACCAATCATACGAGAACATGCACCTACCTTTTGGCTAAACCGAAATTTAACTACGACTGTCCACTACTTTGTGGTTGAAGGGGGGAGGGAAGGAGACCCGCAGAAGTTGGGGAATCATCTAAAATAGAGGTTTTCTTATCTGGGCTGTTATTCACATGCAAGGTTTCAGGAGCCCGACGGACAATCTCGAAAGGATCCAACGTAGTGTTACGTTTCGTGTCCACAAGACTAAACTCGTCAAACTTGTTGAGAACCGTGCTGAACGGATCTCTGGACGTCTGAGGCGCGAATGGGTCGAAGGCATCTTTCTTAATGCCTTCTGGGCTGAACGGGTCTTTGGGCTCGCATGTCGGTGCGTCGTCAGCTAAACTGTTATCTCCACTGAAGTCTGACAAGTCGATATCATAGTTGACGTTACTCAGACCAGGAGCCAATTGGTCCGATCCAAACTCGTCTGGAGTGATCAATTCGTCTATAGATCTCGAATCGAAAGGCGTAAAGCCTAGTGGAGACGGGGTGAGTAATTCTAACGAGTTTGCCTGCTTCAAGCCCCACGCTTGATCTAGATTCTGTGGAGACTTCGATCGAGAATTCTCTATGACTTCAAAGCCCAGAATATTTAGCTTCGGCTCCTCCACAGTGACAGCGTTCTGTTCTGTCTGTGATAGGTCTGTACTATCTGTGTTTTTATTCAATGGTTCGTCTATGTTTTGTGACTTGTCAGTGACGTCAGAATGCAAGCTAGAGACGTCAGTGGTGTGCGTGCTAGAGTCGAAGTCGATGAGTGAAGCCGTGGACAGATCCGGTACCTTGCCAAAGCGTGGCAGCTCTCGACGGGGCTTGATCTCCAGCGGTGTCTTTGCGAGCACGTCCCGGACTTTCTTGGCAATTTGCTCCTGAAAAATTTCAGTCATGATTTTTTACCATTCATCTCATATAATATCTTTGAGACTTCCCACAAGAGTCCCCGAAGGGGTAGGCAGAAGTGTTACAACACGCACTTTCCACAAACGATAATTTCATGCCAACGTGACAGATGGTGAATCCGTCGCCGTCTCTAAGGCACTACATTTAAAAGCCGTAGTGGCCTTGTGGTTGAAGCAACGGCCTGTCATCTGATGGGCCCAGGTTCGAATCCCGGCCTGTACCGATGAGTTTTTCTAAGCGTAAGTACAGTGAGTAATCACACCATGAGCTTTTAAAAAGAGTGGTAGGGCGATTTGGGATTTCCCATTTAAATTGGAGCCGCCCGACTGGGGACTGTACCTCCGCTTTACAGAAGACCGCAGTGAAATAACACAACTTAATGTAGTGTTGTGTTTCTGCGGTAAGTAAGGTTGCCAGTGCTCCACGAGGATACGCTGCGCTAGTAGTAATACTGCTAGCACAGTGAGTCCTATGACAGGTGGACTGTATGCTTGTGCCCACCGTAGTGGTCTAAAGTTTTTTTATTTCCATTTTTTGTTTGAATGTTGTCATTAGGTACCTCAAAGGTGGCAGCATTGGTAGCGAGTTGTTCGGCGCGAGTCCGGATGTCTTCCGCCTGCTGCAGTAAGGTTTCGTGAAGGGCGCGCTGTTCTTCGGCCTCCCGAATCGCCCCACACAGCGATAACGCTGCAGCCTGTTCGAACATGTCATGCATGCATATATAATATTATATTATTACTTGCTTTTAGTGGCCGGCCGCAATTCGGTTTCGGCCACAGTCGGCCAAAAAAACACATCTCTCAAAAATAGCAGCTTTGGCCAAAATAGGCCGAAGATTTGGCGAACTGCTAGAACCGCCTGCTAGGTAAAAGAAATGGTAAGTCTGTTCAACTGAACAAACTAAAAATAATTACACTTCAAAAAACCTTAATTTCTCGTTAAAAACGCCTACTTAAATAAACCTACTCGGTATATCAGGATAAAATTATGAAATTATTCTCGGTCCTTAAAAAGTGTGTAATTTTTTTTAAGTGATCAGACTTCTTGAAGTCGTTTAAAATGACTTTGAATGACTTATTACAATGATACATACATACATACATACAGGTGAAGCTAAGAAGCGTGTTATTACCATAATACGGAAATATAAATAATAAAATTGAATCTATATGGGGTCTATTTGCACAAGTGGCTCCCCCTTCCTGATAAATGGAATAATTTAAAAATACGTTTTACATGAAAGCAGTGACAAAACCAACTTGGTAGCTTTCATTTTGATATTTTTAAATACCTACTTTACGAATTTTGCTAAGCATTTTTATATCATGATTGTCACATGAAAAAAAAGAGCACTGACTTTCTTGCCGGTTCTATCAAGTTTTTTATACTACTAAGTTTGTAAACAAGCATCGGGCCTACCTGATGGTAAGCGGTTACCGTAGCCTATGCTCGCTTGCAACACCAGGGGTATCACTCACGCGTTGCCGACCAAGTGACTTTTATCTAAGTCGTTGGTAATTTAGAACTAAGTGCATTATTAGGAACTGAACTGAATAAATTATTTGTTGATTTTGTTGAGTGAAATCTTACCCAAGCGCTGCCACCGATGGAAGCCGGCATAGCCATGTAGGCGTCAAACTCCTTCTTATCCATGTTAAGAGATTCAGCCGTCAAGTTTTCTATGAACGATACGGCACAACACTGCAACAATATAAAGTTTTATTATCTGTAGCCTTAGTAAAGACAATTTTCGACTACGTATTCGACTTCGATTTTTGTGGGAAAATGAACAGCGCTGTGCCGGCGTAAAGTGGAACTAAAATATCGTATGTAAATTTTTATATTTTAAGTATTACGTTTTCAAAAAATTGTTCTGCCACCAGCACTGAACTGAAGATACACGAGTCCAACTCACACTTGGCCAGTTTTTATTCTTTTTCGGCGCTGCCATGTCATACATTAGTGTTACCTAAACTCAATAAACAATTTACTTTATCAAACGGCGCAGTGTGATAATGTAGCGCTGCAACTGACCAAGTTAGTGAAGTAGTACCCGCCCTCGCCGGTCATCAGCCGCTGCGCGTTGCAGAAGCGAGTCACGTAGTTGATGTTGCTCACCAGCCGCGGGGGGTTCGCCTTTAGCACCTGACAACAACAATATATTAGGTCCTTACATATGAAATTGGCGTTTTTCGTACTGGTCACTTTAATCACGAATTTCTCCTCTTTGGTAAGGAATTCCAAATTCAAATTTGTACAGCTATAGACTCATGTATTTGTGCTTCGATGATCGTCATTCATTTGTTTTTTTTCTTCTGTTTTTTTCTGTTTGCGTCACTCATTTTACAAAATGGAAAACCTTAAATATCGCATTATTTACGAGTACGAGTTCCGCCGTGGCACTAGTGCTGCGGAAACAACTCGAAGGGTGAATGATGTGTATGGCGGTCGTGTTGCAAAAGAAAACACAGTTCGTTTTTGGTTCCAACGTTTTCGTTCTGGAAATTTCGACCTGCAGAACAAGCCCCGTGGACGGCCTGAGACTCAAGTTGATAATGAAGAGTTGAAGGCTATTGTGGAAGCGGATCCATCGCAAACCACGTCCGAGTTAGCTGCAGGCTGCAATGTTAGTGATAAAACTGTTTTAATTCACTTGAAGCAAATTGGGAAGATTAAAAAGCTTGAAAGGTGGGTACCTCACGAATTGACTGAAACAAACCGGCAAACGCGCGTCGACTGCTGCGTTACATTACTAAACCGGCACAATAATGAAGGTATTTTAAACCGAATCATTACCTGTGATGAAAAATGGGTTCTTTACGATAATCGGAAGCGCTCAGCGCAATGGTTAGATCCTGGCCAGCCAGCCAAATCCTGCCCCAAGCGAAAATTAACCCCAAAAAAGTTACTTGTAAGCGTTTGGTGGACTAGTGCCGGTATTGTTCATTACAGTTTTTTCAAATCTGGCCAGACTATTACGGCTGATGTCTATTGTCAGGAATTGCAAACCATGATGGAAAAGCTAGCGGCTAAACAACCTAGGCTGGTCAATCGCTCCACGCCACTGCTGCTTCACGACAACGCTAGACCACACACTGCGCTACAGACGGCTACTAAATTAGAAGAGCTTCAATTGGAAAGTCTAAGACATCCTCCGTACTCCCCGGACCTTGCTCCAACAGATTACCATTTTTTTCGAAATTTGGATAACTTCTTGCAAGGGAAAAAATTCAACTCCGATGGGGCAGTCCAAATCGCCTTCAAAGATTTTATTGATTCCCGTCCGACTGGTTTTTTTAGTAAAGGGATCAATGAACTACCTATGAGATGGCAAAAGTGCATAGAAAATAATGGTTCATACTTTGATTAATTAAATATATTATATTAAAAAATATTCGACTTTTTGTTCCTCCCATACAAAACGCCAATTTCATATGTAAGGACCTAATATGTACAGCCTGTTTTTTTTAAAAACAGTGTATAGAGAAGGCAAAGTTATAGCGGTATAATTCGAGGGGGGGTTGGGTAGGTATAATGTAGCCTTACGGGCGGGGGGCAGCAAGTGGGGGAAGGGAGTAGCAGGTGTGGGCGGGGGGCAGCAATTGGGGGCGGGGTGCAGAGGTGGGGGAGGGGAGCAGCAAGTGGGGGAGGGGAGCAGCAAGTGGGGGCGGGGCGCAGCAAGTGGAGGCGGGGGCTAGCAAGTGGGGGTAGTTAGCAGCAAGTGGGGCGGGGGCAGCAAGTGGGGGCGGGGGGCAGCAGGTGGGGGAGGGGAGCAGCAAGTGGGGGCGGGGGGCAGCAAGAGGGGGAGGGGAGCAGCAAGTGGGGAAGGGGAGCAGCAGGTGCGGGCGGGGGGCAGCATGTGGGGAAGGGGCGCAGCAAGTGGGGGCGGGGGGTAGCAAGTGGGGGAAGTTAGCAGCAAGTGGGGGAGGAGAGCAGCAGGTGCGGGCGGGGGGCAGCGAGTGGGGCAGCGTCTTGGTCAGAGGTAGAATAGCCTTACGGTGAAGATGAGCGCGGGCAGTAGATCGTCGGCGGAGGCGGGCGCGCCGCACAAGGCCAGCACGTGTCCGCAGCATCGCCGCACGCGCATCAGCTTGCCGCCCGGGGACGACGCGCTGTCCATACCCAGCAACTCTACACACATATACACACTTATTGCTTGCTGTCACCACTTCGGGGACATCCATAAATTACGTGGCGTGGTAATAAAACAAGGGTGTCTGGTCGGTGATTTGTCGCAGAAAATATTACAGCACGAAAAAGAGGGCGGAGGGGGTGTAAATAGGTAAAATTGTACGTGGCGTATTTGATGAACGGCCCCTTGTATAATACAGGTGTTGTTAACAAGAGCGTATTAACATTTTGATATTAGCTTTCACTAGCTCATCACGTGATATATGGATATCACATGAATCGATACGATATGGATCGTAGAGGTTACTGTGGAAATGATATACATTTATAATGTGGCGACCGCCATAATGGAATAAAAATGGCGGTAATTAGATAATCGTGCATTGTCACGGGAAGCAAACATGTATGAAAAATTTTAGTCCAATCGGACACATGAAAGATAAAATTTAACTTGCAAGATTTGATTACACACACATACCCACCACACACACACACAAATCTACCCACCGACACACACACAATAATAAGTTTTTTTTTATATACCACTAAGGTGGCAAACAAGCGTACGGCCCGCCTGATGGTAAGCGGTAACCGCAGCCTATGGACGCTTGCTCACTCGCGCGTTGCCGACCCTTACTATGTAGGTAGTATAACAGCATGGTAAGTGACCGTTGATGGCCTTGTAGAGCAGCTGCCTGGAGCGCGGCTGGTCGCGGTGCAGGCGGCACTCGAGCTGCGCCTCGCCGAGCCAGGCCAGCTGCTGGATGCGCTCCGACATGGCGCGGTCCAGCCGCTCGTCCTCCGTGCCCGCCGGGGAGAACACCACCGACGGCAGCCTCCACACACACAAACACCACTAACGTCACTCTAACCAATTATACTACAGTACAAACCCGGTACAAAGGGTTTTGCATACGAAATTTATACCAGTGTTCCGCAAAGTGTGTACCGTGGTGATAGTTTAGTTTGAGAGCCCCAGAAATACAAAATTATCTCATAAAGTTTAATCGAAGGACGAAAGAAAAATAACTAAACAATTGCAAATCACGCGAGCGGCGCATTTTATGTCGTTTCGGACACTTACCAATAGACGAGCAGGTTTGAATAATAGTTGAAATAGATTTTTAATTTATGGCGTACGATTTTCTAGATGTACTTTGTACACAAAGAGTTTGTGGAAAACTGCTCTAAACAACTGGTCAAGTGTCGCGAGCTCGAATGCCGTAGGGGCAAAAATTTTTGCATAAAAAAATTGCTTAAAAAAAGTATATAAGTATTGTATCAGCTGCTGATACCAATACCACAAGCTTTGCTTTGTTTGGGGCCATTTCGCGCTGTGTGATAATGTCCAGCCAAGCACTATTATCATTACTAGTTTCATGAATAGAGTGATGAAAGACAATGCGAATGTGATTGGAAGAAGACGTGGAACGCCAACGTCTAATTTTATAGATGAAATTACCAAATTACTCTATGACGGAAATGTAAAGACGTAACCGCCTCTTCAGGCGGGCATGTAATAAAAAAAATGAATGGAAAACGACCAAAAAGGTGTCCAAGTAAAAGTAAAATACCGCTCGACACTATCTGCCTACCCCGTTAGCGAATTTCTGTGACGATATGTATGTATGTAATACCATTAAAATATGTGTAAACAATATGACTAGCATATGGAATAATGGTTCGCAAAATCGCCTCTTTACGAGCTCCGGCGGGGTGTAACTGCCTCTGTATGTATTTGGGGTAATTTTGTTAAGGCCAGTGTTGAAGGTAAGTGGACGGTACTGAATACTCACTCATGCAAGTAGGTCATCGCGTGCTTCTCCACGAAGTCCATCAGCACCTCCTTCATGTCTGAGTCAACGTTCGCGAAATGGGGGGAGGTGTCCATGTGTTTCATGAAACGCTACACAAATCACAACACTTTTTTATACGTCTTTTTTATATATGGATAAACATTTTAAAACTAGTTAAGCGCTAAACATAAGGGTTAAGAGTTAAGACGTGAACACATGAAAGCATTGTTTTCTCGATTGACTGATAAATATATACAGGGCCACAAAATACTAAAAAAGTCCCGTTGAGCAGCACTTTTTTGTATTTCAACAAAGCTTCGGATCTTGCGAAGTTTTTGAGAATACTTAAAAGTCATAGAATCTTTTTTTTTATTATTCAAAATATAAAATTATACTTTAATTCACTCTGACCTCCATGATTTATTTTCGCTAATTGTTTCTCTAGGTCAAAAACTCGCAATACATAAAATTATAATTAATCAACCCTCCCAAAATATGACTGAATTGTAAAAACTTGTTAATATAAAAAAAGGAGTCTCACTGGATACCACGATGGTAATTTTACACGAACACCCCAATTAAAATTACATATTTATAAAATAAACGTATGCGGTCGGACGACTCCCGTTAGAAAAGTTCCTAGTAAATAATTGATACTACGCAGACTCGTATACAATAAAGAGAGATAGTCGCATGGAGAGGGCATAACGCTTTTTCGTTACGTGACAATATCTATCAGTCGTCGTTTTAGGGTCGGCAACGCGCAAGTGACACCATAGCCTACGGTAACCGTTTACCATCAGGCGGGCCGTATGCTTGTTTGCCACCTTAGTGGTATAAAAATAACTTCACTAAATAGTATAAAACAAAGTCGCTTACCGATGTCTGTCTGTCCCTATGTATGCTTAGATGTTTAACACTACGCAACGGATTTTGATGTGTTTTTTTTAATAGATGATTCAAGAGGTAGCTTTTAAGCTATTGCATAGCTTTTATCGCGGGCCTTGAGCGTGGGGACCGAATCCAGAAATTCCGTAACGAAAAAAACCTAACACCCCCCACTCCGACCGGCACAGCGGTGATACTTTTTAGTTCCATCTATCGATAAATACCAGAACTTTTAATGACTTTTTGAAATATCACGCTTGTCTCTTTAGTTCAGCAACCCGCCTTTAGGTGGCTTTGGTTGTATTGGAAAACTACCGTAATCAGCTGTTTGTGAGAAAGTATATAGGTATATAAAAAATACTGCATTAATAAAATAAATAAATAATTATAATTGCATAAGTTGATAAAAAATGCTATGCAATAGTTTTACCGCGGCAGTCTCCGAGTGCCACACCTAATTTTTTTATGTATAATTCATTTGTTTTGTAGGTATTAAACTTATAAGGCTAACGCTGGCCGTGCGAAGCCGGGGCGGGTCGCTAGCCTACCATAAGCCACGTTACAAAAACTCACCTGATATTGTCTTTGCACCCTCTCAGAAAGCTCGTCGATCGTCATTGCGTTGGCGCAGCGTATGACGTCAGTGATAAGAGAGTGCACGAACGCACGCGCATCCCTGTCGACTGGCGGGGGCAGAGCGAACCGGAGGCGGAAGTCTCGCTTCATACACTCGTTCACATGGCTTGGAATCTTGAATTCTGGCACACGTTTTTCGGACGCTTCGTTGTCTTCTGTGAAAAAAAAAAAATATTTTACAACATATTTGTTCGTCACCTATTCTATTCAGTAACGGTTGAAGTACAAACACAGTAAATGGTTTCGTCGCAAAATGTCCCTTTCGCAAATAGTATAGAGTACATATTTAGTCTTCTTAAACTTGCTTAAACAAATATCAAGAAATTTCCAATGAACGTCATTACATCATTATTATTTATTTATTTATATCAGGTCTATCCATTCAAGTTGCAGGAGACATAACTCGTGTAGATAGAGGACAAAAGAGAAAATAAAATGACGTAATATAAGGAGCACTACTCACCAGTGTGAATTTTCTTGAATACTGTAAACTTAAGGAGGTTGGTTTTCTTGAGTGTGTCGCTCTGGCGCAGGCGCTTCTCTTCGAACTTGGAGAAGGAGGCGTGTGACGGCGCCTTCAGTCCGCGCTCCGGCTTCTTGGAGACCGGCTTGGGGAGAGTTGATGATGAGCTGATAGCTTTCTCTGTGGAATACACATGCACAAGTGAACGAACAAACATCTCCAACTATGCAAAGAAACATTTCCAGTACCAAGCTCTTCATAGCCTCAAGATGTGGCATACAAGCATACGGCCCGCCTGATGGGAAACGTTTACCGTAGCCTGTGGACGCTTGCAGCAATATAGCAAAAACAAAAATTATAGCAAGAGATCATACTAGAGGTGGAGCGAATAAAGGTATATTTGCTCCACCTCTAGTATGATCTAGGGCTAGAATACCGTACCCCAATGTCTAAAGCTTGGGTGGAAATTATAGAATTTTTTGAGAGACAACCTATCAGTCAAGAGCGGATCCAGGAGGTGGGGTCATGGGGTCGTGACCCGCCCCTCTCCCTTCCCTCTCTTCAAGATATTTTATTCAATATCAAATCAAAAAAATATTTATTCAGTTCAGCCCCTAATAAGGCACTTATGAAGGTCTAAATTACCATATTGTTAACGAAATTGGAGCATATCCTGACTAGACCACGACTATATAGCCCCTGACTTGAAACCTGAACCTGCCTTTGCTATCAGTCAAGGCAATGCAACTTTGAAGGTTGCCCAAAGACATCCAGAATTTGGAAATGCAAGGATTTTATTGAGCAAAGACAGATAATTATCACAAGGTCAAGTTCATAGCACTGTGGTGTTTGTTATCAGGCAAACTGAACCATTGTTAATTTTATCAACTCTAGATTAATAATGAGAATTGCACAATGTTTCTCATTAGCTTCATTAGTAACATATTATAATTAATAATTTGGAAAATAATATATTAAATAATGAATGGTTATCAGATTTAATTTTACAACATAAAATTATGTAAATTAAATCATTCCTAGATCTGTGGCTATTAAATTGTTAACTATGCAATTTAATTTATCAACAGCACTAAGCTAAATGGAAATAAACTTATTGGCCAACAGGTGGTTTGGTTTGGTTCCCTGTAACATGCATTTTCTTGGTTTAATCTTGATTTTTTGTTGCTAAATGAATGAACCTTCCAAATAGATAACCTTGGTTTTAAATTCTAATAAATTGACAAGCTAGTTTACAGCCGCCATGACTAGAGACAAGGTCTTCTCATAGCTTCTTAATAATAAAAAAAACATTATATAAATTAATGCAATAAGTTATGTATTAACAATTATTATATACCTACATACTGGTGCAAATTATGTTGTTAACATGTCTAAAATATATATCTAAATAGTTACCCAATTCTGTTGTTCATTGAAACTAAAATATTCATAGTTTTTATAGAACTTAATTTAATTTGTAAGCCCAAGTTAAGTGTAATTTAGACTAATGTTTGAAAAGAAGAATGTGTGTATAGCAAAAAAAAAGCTGTTGACAATATCCCATAATTAGGTTAATTATTACATTGGCCTCTGAAGTGAATTTTCACTTCAGAGGCCAATGTAATATGCATTGTCCATGGTGTCCTCTTCTATCTTCCTCACCTCATATACTTTGTGCTAATAATTATTATCTATTTGAGCTAAACTATTTAATTAAACAATCTCTTGGGAGTCTATCAAGCATGGACAGATTAATAAACCTTAAATTCTTTAAATTAAATTAAAAATAAGAGTATTATATCTCTCAAAAACATGTTAATTTGATTTAACTTTTAAAAAGATGATTCTAAGATGTTCAGAAATTTATGAATATTATAATATTTAACTCAACCCCAAAAGGACTGTACCCCCTAAAACAGTCAAAAATGCTCACCAGCTCGCCGTTGTCTCTGCATCTGCTCTCGGTGGCACTTAGAGCAGTACCCTTGCCACTGGGGGTTCCCGAAGTAGTCACACCCATTCTTGCACTTCAAGTCACCCTGCTCAATCCGCAGCGACGGCATCTTAGATGCAAATATCATGTACTTATAAGACCTTTGCAAATTGGGCCCGAACCACATAATTACACAGACTTTTGTTTAGAAACTTTATTCTTTGGAGCTTCCATATAAACTAATTTTCTTTGAACTTTGATTTCAATCTTTTTTCTATCAATAGAATTATTTCAACACCTCAAACACGTTTAGTGCGGTAAAAACATTTTCAGCCCATAGTGGTTTAGTAACAGAAAGAAAAAATGCTTTGTTGTCCAAAATACAACGCATTGCAGTACGATAATAACGGTGGCCGTTGAACGGCCCCAGTCGTTATATAGGCTACTCTTATCATGAGATTGTGTTCGAGTGCCCGCGATAACCAAATGAAGCTATGTATCCAATAAAATTGTAATTTGAACAGCTATGTACAACGTCAGATCAGTTTTACTGAACAATCATAAAATACTCACCTTGATGACGTAGGTTTTAATGAAGTATTTTCAGAAGGGTTGAGGAAGTATGAACCAATTCACAAAACACATAACTCACTTCACTGTTCGTTCGTATGTACAGTGTACTATATACTTGCTTTTACGTGATACATACAGAATTAACCACAATAAAATCAATTATTTTGATTACGAATCGAGATAAAGTAGGTAATTGTATTCCAATTGTATATCAAGCTTGAATTTGACGTTTATTAGTTTTAAAATTTAAACAGAGACAATATAGTATTGTCTATACTTACTTGATTTAAATAGGTTTCTCTATCTCCGAATATTAACAAGCCCGCTAAGTTTTAGCAAGTATATATTATCTACTCTGAGGTTTTAGTGTCAATTAAAAACGTATTCAATGACATAACAGGCTACAAATAAGTAGATGCGTTAAAAGGTTTGTTATTACAAAAACAGATTTATTTTATTTTTAATGTCTCATTTTTCTGAATGTTAGATTAATCCTTGCGCCTTGGAGTTTCTTCCGAATAGGTAACGAGTGATACCAGATGTCATTCGTTGGGGGATTCATAAACAAAACACTGCCATTCTCCAACTCGACTTTTACTGAAAATAAGATACAAAAAAAGGCATGATAAAGACATAGAATAGCCTCTGATTATATAGACAAGTATACAATCAAAGAGAATAGCATAGAAAGAACGATTTTTAATTCCCATACACATAAAGAGGTTAGATTTCGGTTTAATACCTATTAAGCATACATAAAAAAGTTGAATTTGCTTGTGCCAGTTTCTAGCGATTGTATCCCAAGAGAATACAACCGCTACGATTGTATCCTCTTGGCCAGTTTCTATGACAACAACTAAACTCAAACAAGCAAAACAAGTTTATTGGCCAGTTTATTAATAGAGCTTCTATAAAATGGAATATTTGCAAATAAAGGATGGTCAATACACCAAAACTATATACACAATGGTAAGAATTTACTTATTTGTTTCATAACAGTTATAGCAACCGTTTCTGCACTCTATACTTGCTTTGATCTCACTCTACCATGACCATGGACTAGGGCCGGGGCTGCGTCTATGTAAAATACCCACAAGATGCCCCTAAGCTCAATTTATGCCATGTCCTTATTAGATACTTAATATTAAAAAATACAAGAACTTTAGTTATAAGTGGCCGTGGCTCCAGCCGGACGTAATAATGATGTCCTATTCTTTACTTTTATATGTCTTTAAACGAACGAAAAACCGAATCAATTAAATATAAATGTAGCCAGGTACCTAGTACCTACTTACTGTATAAATGCGGAAATAATTTAGCAATATATTATCTAAATGTAGCAATCGTGTAAACAAGTTAAATTCCGCAACTTTACCGATAAGTTAACTAACATTGCATAATGTAGTGATATAAAATCAGTCATACTAGTGGGCCCAACCCTAGAATTACCTAACAAAATAATAATCCCATAGACTGTAACACGGAAATATTCTTTCAAGGCGGCGGGACGGCGCGGCGAGGGGTTTCTTGTGCGTACCTATGTGCTGATAAACGGGAGTAACTTATCAACACATGCGATCGTCGATAAATATATAGAGTACAGCTCCGGGTAGCCGCAATTCGTTTAACGATACAAAGATTAGATTAACGAAAATATGATAATACTTGCAATAAATAACACAGATGGATTTGCACGTGTAGAAGGTAGGTAGAGGTCACACAGACAGAAATGACGCCATTTCATCATGTACAGGAGCCGTGGTGGCTTTGTGGTATGAAGCGTTGCCTGCTATTTTACGTCGAAAGTTCGAATCCCACCTGTAGAATGAGTTTTTCTAGCTTCAGTACAGTGATTAGTCACACCACGAGCTTCACGGCGAAGGAAAAACATCGCGAGGAAACCTGCTTACATCTGAGAAAAAAATCAATTCAAGGAGGCATTCAATTATCTTCGATGGAAACTGAGTGTTGTAACGCCTCTGCCTCTACCTTTTCGGGGACCCTTGTGGGAAGGCGTGAAGATATTAATAACATGTTTAAATTAATACGCTATCAAACGATAGCCTCGTTACAGTTGGAAGTCCTCATGATTCATGTGATGTAATTCAAGCAACAACGCCTATAATTCTGTGGGAATTTCTTGACCCTTGAAAGTTACGATAAGTAGAAATTCGAACAAGTTATCGGCTAAGAAAACATAGCAATTATTTTTTTCATGATTTCCCAATTTTTTACGTTTTTATAAATAACTAGCTATGCCCGCAACTTCGTGCGCGTGGAATTATTTTTTCCATGGGATTTTCTCCTCAATAATAATAAAAATATTTTTAATTTGCGCTTAAGCATATTAAGTTACCTAAGTGCCGCCTTATAACATCAGTTACATATCAGCCAGTGGAAGTTCTGTTGAAATCGGATTCTGTTCACAATTGAATGAGATTTATTTTGTTGCGTGGAGTCTTAATTACTTCTCCAAAATAAATTAAGCCTAAGATACAAATTATTGCTATAATTCAATATGCTATAAATCAAAAAGGTTGGATCTGATGCTTTAGATCCAACCTTTTTGATTTTGTTCAAAATTGTATTGGTTTTTCTCTGCTGTCAAAAATAAATGTGGCCCAAGTTATGCGCAGTAAAATCAGCTATTTGGTAGTGGACATCTCGTTCAAATCGGTCCAGCCGTTTCCGAGTTAAAGCCACGTACATATTTTGACTTTTATCCCCAATCCCAAGGGAACCGTGATGATTTCCGGGATAAAAAGTATCCTATGTTTTACCTCGTAGTATGATCTCAAAGTGTGCCAAGTTCATTTGAATCCATTGAGTAGGTACGGCGTGATGCTGCTAGAATACTTATACACCTATTTTTGTAAATTCATAACTATAAAACATGCAAAAAACACCCAGACGCTAGGATTGTTGGTTACACAAAAATATTTGCCCCGGCGGGAATCAAGCCCGCTACCTCTAGCGTAGCTGTCAGTTTACTAACCAATCGTAAATAAAAGACGGATTCCAGGATCTGATCCCTTCGGATTATTTAATATATCTGCCAAGTGGCAGCACAATATAATGCTCAGTAATAGTTGCGAAAAAAATTGCCGTTAAGACATCTCTTCTTAAAATAAATAGGCAAGGATTAACCCTTAGAACAACGCAGCTATCGGTCGCTTAAACAAAGACATTCCCATATCACGCCGATCAGCTTAGCCTAAGGATGACATGACAAACACTCAGATAGCCTATTTACGGATACTAAGGACATACACGCGTATACTTATCAAAGCGATATCTTCAGTTGAAAAGGAACACTTGGTGGTATTATATTAGACGTCCTTATTCTTCCACTTATAGTTAGAATATTCTACTGCAATATTTTTTTATACCGCTAAGGTGGCACACAAGGGCACACAAGCATACGGCCCACCTAATGGTAAGCAGTCACCGTAGCCTATAGCAGGTCTTCTGTAAGGTGGAGGTACAGTCCCCAGTCGGGCGGCTCCAATATTAATGGGAAAACCAAATAATTAGTGGGAGATCCCAATTCGCCTTACCTCTCTTATAATATTTTTTTACTAGGGGGTCATAATCTAGCTAGCAAGTTAATCATGGGTCTAGTACATATCATAAATAAACCTACAATCGTAATGTTTAATTTGCCATTAACCATTTTTCAAGCTCAAGTTATAGGTACGCCTTCATTACTTTCATTAGCATCTTAATTATATACCTATCAAGATAATAGGACTATAAATTACAAGTATCAAACCAGTAGAGTTTTATTTATAATCTTAATCTTTGTCCTTTTCAGATAAAGGACGCTCGTTACGATGACGCGATAAAAGCCCTAAACGACGCAATCAATTTTAATCCGAATCGTGCTGGCCTGTCGTTGCTAGGGTATTGCTACTTCAGGACGCAGGCCTTCGTAGAAGCGGCTAACTGTTACGAGCAGCTAACTAACATGCATCCAGACGTTCCAGAATACAAACTCTTCTTCGCTCAGGCTCTCTATGAAGCCTCTATGTTTGATGAATCCTATAAAGTGACTGTGCAAATTACAGCACCAGAGCTGGAAAGAAAAGTCACCAAGCTTCAATCTGCCATCAAATATGGTGAAGAAGACACGATAACAGCAAAAGGTTTGGTAGATTCTTACCCCCAAGAAGACCCGGATAAGGATATCAATCTTGGTTGTTTACTCTTCAAGGAAAATCAATATGAAGAGGCGCTGCATAAGTTTTCAAGAAGTCTTAATGTTATAGGGTTCAATGCACATTTGCATTATAATATCGCACTTTGTTATTTTAGGCTGAAAGAGTACCCCCAAGCTTTGAAACATATTACTCTAGTAATAGAGAAAGGTATCCGGGATCATCCTGAATTAGCAGTCGGCATGCAAGCTGAAACTTCTGAAGTAAAGTCCGTTGGCAACACATTGACTCTACACGAGACCGCGCTTACTGAAGTGTTCAACCTAAAAGCAGCTATAGAATATCAATTGAAGAATATCGAAGCTTCTCGAGAAGCTTTGAGCGACATGCCTCCACGACACGAATATGAACTAGATGCGGTGACTTTACACAACATGGCATTGACTTCAATTGACATAAAACCAACAGATGGTTTTGAGAAACTACATTTCCTTCTGCAACAAGATCCTTTTCCTCCAGAAACCTTTGCCAATCTTTTGCTTCTCTATTGTAAGTTTGAATACTATGATCTTGCAGCGGATGTGCTTGCAGAAAACGCACAATTCACATACAAATATTTAACGCCGTATTTATATGATTTTCTGGATGCCGTTATCACAAGTCAAACTTCTCCGGAAGAGGCATTTCAAAAGTATGAAGACATAGCTTCCAAGCATGCGGAGCAGTTGCGCAAACTGACTAAAGTTGTGCAAGAAAGTCGCTCTCAAGGAGACAATGACCAAGTTAAAAGGGCAGTAGTGGAATACGAAGAAGCTCTTGAGCGGTACATACCTGTAGTTATGGCCCAAGCGAAGATATATTGGGACATGGAAAATTATGGGCAAGTGGAGACAATTTTCCGCAAATCCGTTGAATTCTGTAATGAATCAGACGTGTGGCGTCTCAACGTGGCCCACGTACTGTTCATGCAAGAGAACAAATACAAAGAAGCTGCAAGTTTCTACGAACCCATAGTGAAGAAGCAATACGATAACATATTAGACATAAGCGCGGTTGTTTTAGCTAACTTATGTGTATCGTACATTATGACGTCACAGAATGAAGAAGCTGAAGATATCATGCGGAAGATTGAGAAAGAAGAAGAACACCATATTTTTGAAGACCCGCAAAAGAAATTCTATCATCTATGTATCGTGAATTTAGTTATCGGCACTTTGTATTGCGCTAAAGGTAATTACGAGTTTGGTATCTCACGAGTTATTAAGTCTTTGGAACCATTCAACAAGCGTCTCGGCACTGACACGTGGTTCTACGCTAAGCGGTGCTTCTTATCTTTTCTCGAGAACCTCGCAAAACACTTGATCGTCGTTAAAGATAACACTATAAAAGATTGCCTACAATTTCTAGAAGGGTGTGAGACGTACGGAAGGCGTGTTAGCACAGTTATCGAGAGCCCCTTTCAGGAAGAAGATGCGAATACCAAAGCGAAACAAACAGTAACGTATGAAGCACGATTATTGCGTTACATGTTTTATAAGCTAAGAAATATTGATGATTCTGTAACTATCAATAAGTTTGAAGATCTAAAATAAAATATTCACCTGGAGGTATCGGTTTTTTATCCTTCCCAGATTTTCTGGCGTCTTTGTGTTTGAGTACGAAAGTTCTCTCTTGGCCTAAAGATATTGAAGCTATAGGGTAATTTGGGTCTAAATCGGGTTCGTTGTCCCGATGTTCGCCCATGTGATCGCATCCATTCCTGTATCTGCAATATGAGGAAATGAACGTGGTACAATCGATGGACTATGTTGTACACTTAATAGTATGTGCTCCGACGTAGTACCTATATTATCTACTCTGACTGAGGTAGTAGCTTCTTGGTCTAGCAGGAAGGTGGATAGTTAAAATCGTTGTGACGTTTATAAATTAATTTTGCCACACTTGCATTTCGCGGTCTTGCTTGACCAGCGGTTGTATTCTCTTGGGCTTGACATTCATTTATAACCGAAGTGTTTCCACATGGCGAAGACTTATATTTTTTTTCTATGTTCCCAACACAAAACAAATCAACTTACCTGTTGACTAAAACGAAGTCGTATTGAACACCCCTCAGTGAAGTCAGGAAATTACGCAGAGCTGATATGGGTGCCGGCCAAGGTAACGCAGGGACAGTGACTCCAGAATAGGTGTAAGTAATTCCAGGGTCGCCATAAGCCACTTGCTGTCTAGGTAACGGATATACTTTGCCGAAAACCCTAGTAGGTAAGAATAATTTTAAATATAAACAGTATATAATCAAAATCAAAAAATCAAAATCATTTATTCAGTTTAGGCCCTAATAAGGCTCTTATGAAGGTCTAATAATTTAGACCTTCATAAGAGCCTTATTAGAAGAGTTTTTCCGAACCGGTGGTAATCCACCGGTTCGGAAAAAAAGCCACCTGAGAAGAACCAAAGATGTTAACTATTCGTTACGTAGGTACGTAGCGTTATTATAAGATCTTTCATCTGCCTAAAGATAACCCAGGTTTTGATTGCGACGATAGGACGGCAAAACTTAATACCTCTGTTGGGTTTTATTACTCGTTCGAATATATCGTTTAGCTTATCTGTACCACAATACTTATAAGTAGGTAGTTTGTAGTTTTATAGTAGGTACATAGATTAAGCTTTATAGTCTACAGATATTTCATTACCCTATGCAGTGTTTTCTAACGTGTGGGTCCCGCCCCCCTGTGGGTCACGAAGCGTCTTTAGGAGGGCCGCGAAGCTTCTTTAGGGGAGTTGCAAATGGTTAGGAATACTACTGCAGTAAAAAAAAGTTTAAAGATATTTACATATTAAGAAAAAAATGCACTAAAGGAATCATTTGTATCAATCTTTCTTCTTCTTCTTCTTCTTCCTAAGTATGGCAATCAATCCCTCATCAGGGACTATTTTTGCCAGTGTCGAGTGTTAGAGAATTTTCATGTTGCAAAATTTCTCGTGTTTGCCGCATTAAAATGCCTAGTGTCATGCATTCTAACGCCCAATGGAGTTTCTGGAGACAACCCACGGCAGTAGCAGATCGTAACACGCCTTTAGATTAGAGGTAACCTATTGACCAAAATGATAAATCACTTAACCCAAAAGTCGTATTATGGCATTATTTCCAATGCTCCTATAAATCAGTCACTAAATGAAACTTTACTGCACATATCGACACCAAAAATACACATTAAAGATTACTATAACACAATTTACGACACACTGGAAAAAATCTCAACCGCTCCGCCTGATTCCCGCCAAAAACTCCGGCCGTGGTCTTACGTACGTACGTACGTATGCGCGTAAATTGCGTTAACAATTATTGGCGACCCATGTTTTACGTACTTAACTATGTATTTATCTGAATTCTGAATCATAATTATGTATATGAATAAATATGTTGGATTGAATATTTGTCACAAAATAACATAAATACCAACGAGGTCGTGAGATATTTCAATATGCCTACATACTTACCTTAAACTTACTAAAGGGTCGTGTCATGAAAAAGGTTGAAAATAACTGTCCTATAGAATATTGGGTACTTTTTAGTACTGGCAGGTAGCTATAATTTTGTTATTTAGATATCTCCTTAAGTTTAGTAATATTTGATATATAAAATTACTACATGATCGATGTCTTTCTGTATTATATCGCCTAAAAGATTATATCAAAATGGCACAGGGGCATCACAAACAAAATACAATTCAACGTTTATCTAATCTTCTATTTCTTACTTTATCTGGGACAAATCTCCACTGAAGTATTCCAACGTATCCTCAAGATGTTGAAATAATTCGTTAGCAATCGCTCGAGGTATTGGTACGGTATAAGCTAAATCTAATCCTTCTCTCTTTATTAACTTCCATTTGACTGAACTTGTGTCAATCTCCTTGAGCTTATTCATTTCCTTTCTAATTTGAAGACCGATAATTTTATTAATTTAATAATTATGGTGCGGGTTGGCGGTTTGTGACACAGAGTACATAACTCTAGCGTAGAGGTTGTATTCTCTTGGTTAAGTACCACTACGTTTTTGGCGGTTTTTGGGGCAAAATAAATAGATTTATACGTCTTCTTCTTCTTCTTCTTCCTAAGTATGGCAATCAATCCCTTCAGGGACTATTTTTGCCAGTGTCGAGTGTTAGAGAATTTTCATGTTGCAAAATTTCTCGTGTTTGCCGCATTAAAATGCCTAGTGTCATGCATTCTAACGCCCAATGGAGTTTCTGGAGACAACCCACGGCAGTAGCAGATCGTAACACGCCTTTAGATTAGAGGTAACCTATTGACCAAAATGATAAATCACTTAACCCAAAAGTCGTATTATGGCATTATTTCCAATGCTCCTATTAATCAGTCACTAAATGAAACTTTACTGCACATATCGACACCAAAAATACACATTAAAGATCACTATAACACAATTTACGACACACTGGAAAAAATCTCAACCGCTCCGCCTGATTCCCGCCAAAAACTCCGATTTATACGTCAGTCAATCAGCTGTTATTGACAAATAATATCAATAATAGCACAAAGGTCTTCTTCTTCTTCTTTCTAACTATGGCAATCAATCCTCTTCAAAGACTTTTTTCCGTGTCGTGTAAGAGAAAATTTGAATATTAAATATCCACTATCAATGCCTAGTGTCATGCATTCTTGGTGGTGGGTGTGGAATCGAATAAAAATATAAATACCAAAATAAAAATAATTTATATCTCTCAAATAACAAGTAGGTAATTCCAAAGTTAAAATGTCTATAAAATTACCCGCTAGGCAGCGGTGTTGTCGGCAACCGTGTCGACTGTACAATGTTCTTGTTACTTTGTAGAAACTTCTGGAAAGCTTTGGAACCGGTTAGAAACTTCTGGCTAGTTAGTGGATATTCCGGATCTATAAGTTTTAAATACTGGTCTCGTATCCCCGAACATTCATCTCCAGCCTGTTGGATAGCTGTTTTTGAACTAAAACAAAATACACTCATTTGGTACATCTCTGACCGAAAGATCTCTGACCAAAGTCGCACATGTACTGGATACGGATTCACAGGATAATAAACTTTTGAATGTAAAAATAAAAATATTTACCTGTTAAAATCGAGCAAACATTCTTTGTCGTGATAAACAGAATACTCTCTGATTCTCCTGATCGTATCACCATTGTCGAAGTCTGAATCAAAATCATATTCGTACAATTTTTCAATAATACCATCCTTGTCCTTCACAGTCCATACGTATTCCCCTGGAAGCCCCTTGAGTGTAGGTACATCTGAGATCAGTGGCAGCATATTGTCACCATCTTGCAATATTTCTGTAAAACGTGACGTAGACGAAGGTTGTGACGAAATAATATTCCTTTTTGGTTGAGCGTGCAGGCCGTATTGTTCTAGCCATGGCCAGTTGGCTTCTGATGACGAGGAGGGCAACTCCACTTTTTTCAAAAACTTCTGAATTTCCATACTGACGTCGAATTGAAGTAAATTATCTTTCGTCCGAACAATAAATTTACTGCAAAACGTTTTCAGTTCATTATTTTTTGATTTATAAATTTCATTCATTATGCTCATGAGATTATTATCCGCTTCCTCCTTATCTTTCGTCAATTTTACTATGCGAGATTTGAGAAACATATTCTCTTGATGCGTTAGTAAATACAGCTGTTGAAAATTGATATACCTTGAACGGTTTTCTTTTATCTGCTTTTGAGTGGCTTCTATGTGCCGTTCGAGTCGACTTTTCGCCATAGTCTCCAATTGGTACTGCAGTCTAATATTCTTGTTTTCATGTATAGCTGCAATTAGTAACTGGCCCAAATTTTTCCTTTCGTTGCCCATCTCTTTCAATTTTTTTATTAATATTAAGTTTAATCTTATGTGCGACTGTACTCTTTTTGATTGCAAAAATATGATCATGTTCTTTATCTTCGTAGATAATTCTCTACATTGTCCTTGACAAACGGTGAAAAATTTACATGTTGCAACACTAGCCTCCGAGGCGGTTTTATTCAATTTGTCCCGAACTTTGCTGCTCAGCTCAGGAATATTTATTTCAGCAATTTTATGCCTGGTATATGATATGATATCTTTTTTCTTGTTGAATAAGGTAACTGCTAGCGCCCCAGCGAGAAACATGATATAATGCAGCCCAGATGCGTATTTCTCTTTGCTTTTTAACGGAGATTGACTTTCCTTACGATCGACTACCTTCATTTTTTCAGGAGTCTTAGTGCTGTTGTATTCGAAAACAGCAACGTTTACACCTAAAGATGAATAATAAAATAAATAATTATAAAATAAAAACGATGGGTAAATAATATTCATATTTAATGATTGTACTTACTGACCTTCATTATTATCCTTAAGCTTTTTAAAAAACATAATATCAACTGCACACATTGCTACCCACATTGCCAAAGAGAGGCCAATGAGCCACTTCAGTGCAATATACATTTTATACTTTATTTGCTATGTACAACAATTCGTTTACATCAAGTTAATTTTCCCCTAATAAATAGTACAGTAAATTTATAAAAACCTTCTAATGAAACCATATTTTGCAGTTAAAAAAACTTTGACACAATATGACATGCTCACAAATAATATTTTTTTTAATAATATATAAATGCCAGCCAGCAAAAACTATGTCACATATACTACATACTCTTTTCATTTACATACTAAAGGAAAGTAGTACAGGTCAGTGCATATAAAGCAAAACCTACTGATATTCCGTTTTATCATGTATTATTATATAGTAATGTATTTCTACTACAATTGAGATACCTACACATCTCTAGCGTAGCGGTTGTATTCTCTTGGTACACATCCATAGTATAAACTTATCAACAAACATATTTTGTAAAAGGAAAAAATTGCACAAAGCATTAAAAAAGAGTGAATGTTATTCTTTTTTCGGGTTTATTTTCTGGAAAAATAATTCAGTATTCAATATAAACCAAATTGGTGGCATCACATCATCTTTTTATCAATAATTTAATATACTTTTTAATATTCTAAATATTTTATTAAAATCCCTCATTAATAATTATATCACAACTTAAAATATAATAATATAGGATTGCAGTATCAGCTGAGAAGCTGTAACTTATGTGAAGAATAAACTTTTATTTGTAAGGATTTTACTATTTTAATCTAAATAACCTCTTTATTTTAACTTGTATGGAAAGTGCTAGCAATGTTGCATTCTTTTGGTACCATTCTATATTGTATGCAATGTGAGCTTTCCAGTTTTTGTCCAGAAAGGCTTTGTAGAATACACTCATTTCATCTGCCGTCAAATTCTGTTTCCCTTCTGGCAGATTCTTCTTCAGGTAGTCTTCTCTTTCCTGCAATGTATGGGATAATCATTTTATAGGTGCTAGTTATTCTACAAAGGATGAAATTAAGCATACATCCCCATTGAAGGTAGGTAAGTGGTGATGACATGACCACACAGGGGCAGCACAGAGTAGCAGCATAATAGTAGAGCAACTTATAGAATAGATGCCCGGAAAACCAGTGGTATTAGTGGAGCATTACTAAACTTATTGTTTATGTATGATATTATATTCTTATCATGGTGTTAATGAAACAGATTAATGAAACTTTTATTTTGATTATGGCATTATGATATTGTATTTTTTTAAGGGATACTTTTTTACGCTCTGACCGTAATTACTTGGAGACTACTCACTACTACTACTTAAACATTGCTATTAAACGACTATAATAGTGTTTCACTTGGCGAAAAATAATTACGTGAAAACTAACCTGAAAAAATCTCGAATTATGTCGCGTCCAGAAATCTTGATTCCACTCTTGCACTTCTGCTCTTAGCTCTCTGTACCTCTTCTCTAACGAAGTCTCATTCGGAGGTTGTTTGAACATTATTCTCCTTAGATTAGACACAGGGTCAGGCGGTCCTACCATATCGGTAGATATCTTTTGAGGATTTGGCGTTTGTATCGATTTTGTATCGGACGTCGTACTTGTTTGCCTTGATATTTGGTAAATACATCGTTTTTGTAAACTTATGTTAATTGCACGATTATGTAATATCATACTTTGTTTATTTTATTACATAAATATTATGAAGTATGAAAACAATGTTTCTGGCTTTTGGCTATCAAACATAACCCGATCGACATAACCACTACGTTTATGAACTGTCAACTTGTCAAACACTAGTCAGTGCTGTCTTCTTCTTCTTCTTCTTCCTAAGTATGGCAATCAATCCCTTCAGGGACTATTTTTGCCAGTGTCGAGTGTTAGAGAATTTTCATGTTGCAAAATTTCTCGTGTTTGCCGCATTAAAATGCCTAGTGTCATGCATTCTAACGCCCAATGGAGTTTCTGGAGACAACCCACGGCAGTAGCAGATCGTAACACGCCTTTAGATTAGAGGTAACCTATTGACCAAAATGATAAATCACTTAACCCAAAAGTCGTATTATGGCATTATTTCCAATGCTCCTATAAATCAGTCACTAAATGAAACTTTACTGCACATATCGACACCAAAAATACACATTAAAGATCACTATAACACAATTTACGACACACTGGAAAAAATCTCAACCGCTCCGCCTGATTCCCGCCAAAAACTCCCGTCAGTGCTGTCAGTCAGGTTCTTCTTCTAACTATGGCAATCGTTCCTCCGAGTTTGCGAATTTTCGAGTTTATCAATTGTTTCGTGTTTGTTGCATTAAAATGCTTAGTGTCATGCATTCTAATGCTTATTGGACTTAACCAAAATGATAACCCAAAAATCTTATTACTGCATGTATAACGACACCGATGGAATACAGGGTTATTGGAAATTAAACCGGATCCCTTTAAGAGGTGGTAGGGGACATCATTTGCAACTATTTGACCCTACATTATGGTATCCGGAAGTCAGCCATTTTTGTGATATTTTTATTTTTAATTTTTTTGTGGAACGTCCAGTTTTACTACGCTAAAAACCGATTAAAAAAAACTAACCGACCGATTCCAATTCTGTTTGCAGTATTAGAGAGGTCTTACTCCAGTTCGTACTAAAGAACAATAAAATCTTACTTTTGGGGATCTAAACAGAAACAACAAGCTGATCCATAAACTTACATTGAAATTTTTGCGATCATCATTTACAAAAACATATTTTTTCTTTATAAAAACTCTAGTGAATTTTGTCTGCACTGTGTAACTAAAACATCTACAGGTCTTTATCTATCCAACGAGGTAAAGAAGTTGGCCCTTTATTACACAATTGCAGAAAAAAATGCGATGAGAAACAGTTGGGGAAGAAATACTGAGAATGTAACTTAATTAATGTTTAGGAATTAAAACAGCAGATATTTGAAAATTAGGTTTAATTATTACTTTTACATCTCGTTTTCAAAATGTGCGCCCTTATTTTGAATGCAGAGACGCATACGTGTGCGTAAATTGCCTTTGACAATGCTGGTTGTTAAATTAGTCTTCATTGTTTCTCCTGCATTTATTATGCGCTGTCTTATTTCTTCGATTGTTGCCACGGGTCCCGGAGTCGCATCGTATACCAAACTCTTCATGTGACCCCATACGTAGAAGTCGACTGGAGTCAGGTCGGGACTCCTAGCCGGCCACGGAATGGGTCCTCCTCTGCCAATCCATTTATTTTGAAAGTGACGATTGAGCCACTCACGAATACTTAGCCTGAAATGGGCGGGGCACCCGTCGTGTTGGTAAATCATGTTTTGGCGGGTTGCAAGGGGTACCTCGCTAAGAAGATTGTTGTAAAAGTAATAATTAAACCTAATTTTCAAATATTTGCTGTTTTAATTCCTAAATATTAATTAAGTTACATTCTCAGTATTTCTTTCCCAACTGTTTCTCATCGCATTTTTTTCTGCAATTGTGTAATAAAGGGCCAACTTCTTTACTTCGTTGGATAGATAAAGAGCTGTAGATGTTTTAGTTACACAGTGCAGACAAAATTCACTAGAGTTTTTATAAAGAAAAAATATGTTTTTGTAAATGATGATCGCAAAAATTTCAATGTAAGTTTATGGATCAGCTTGTTGTTTCTGTTTAGATCCCCAAAAGTAAGATTTTATTGTTCTTTAGTAAGAACTGGAGTAAGACCTCTCTAAAACTGCAAACAGAATTGGAATCGGTCGGTTAGTTTTTTTTTATCGGTTTTTAGAGTAGTAAAACTGGCCGTTCCACAAAAAAATTAAAAATAAAAATATCACAAAAATGGCTGACTTCCGGATACCATAATGTAGGGTCAAATAGTTGCAAATGATGTCCCCTACCACCTCTTAAAGGGATCCGGTCTAATTTCCAATAACCCTGTATATCTCAAGTTGATTCCCACCAAAAACTCCTCGTCATTCAGGTTCAGCTGTTGTTTAAAATCGCGACTGTAGAATGCCTCAACAAATTCATATTTTTTCATATTAGGTTAGTTTTTTTGTCTCCTTGTTTAAAGAAAAAATATAGAAAAAATAAAACAGTCTTTTTGAGATGACTTGTCTCAAAAAGACTTCTATACTGAGACGTACAAAAGTTTTAAAAATAAATTGGCTGGACTGTCAGTGTCATATTTAGTGAGTGTCAGTTAAAATAGTATAATTTTTCCACTACCGAATTATGTAAAGGTGTGCAATATTTTATATTTTAGTGAATTACACGATAATTCCACCGGGAAGAGACGATTATTATTTGCGAATAATTCGCCCATAAATTTATAAACCACAAAATGGCGAAAGGGAAGAAAGATGTTGATGACGAGTATGCGGTGAAATTGGACATGTGTCTTACTGATGGAATTGTAAAAACAGGTAAAATAACTGCATGCATTCTAGACATTGTTATGCAACCTTTTGCCATTGCGGGTGCAACATCACCCGTATACCTGCAAGAATGTATTAAACATCATGAATATGATAGACAAGTCTAGATCCATCCATCAATTGGCCCTGCACTTCGATTCCCGTGGTCCTATTGAATTGACTGATATAATGAGATTTTATTTCAAGCCACACGAATTTTGTCCATAGAACTCAGTTTTCAACTTAATGTTAATTCTTATTTAAACACTACTTTTCAACCTTTTTAACTGATTTAAAGGTGACCTATTTTTTGTTTTTTTATTTTTTTTAGTTTGTTCATATTATCAAATTTAGTTTGGCAATTATATTTCAGCACTTCATTCTTAAATGTGACTTGCTTCTGTGGCAGGTACAGTATTAGTATTATTTAATTCACACATTCTTCACTACATGTATGTGACACATTAGTCATACGGAATCTTGTGTTGACAAATGTACATAGGTACTAAACTGTATCTATCTCAACTCTAGTGATATTTGATACATGCAAATGTACTGAACCATTTCTATGTAGGTAATAATGAATCTATAAAATGAAAAAACAACATTTATGTTTAAACATCATAATTATCTTGGTTAATTACTATCCCATTTAAAAAAAAAAAAAGTTAGTTGATACAAATATGTTGAAAGCATATCAATAGTCTTCCTATGTACATAACAAATATATCAAAATGCAACATATATGATTTAACAAAAAGCTATCATTCCAACAACCCAATGTTAGAGTACTGTATTTATGTTTACAGGTGGAGGTGTCCTCCTGGGAGCATTGACCTCAGTGTTGTTCTTCCGGAGACGGCGGTGGCCCATAATTGCTGGCATGGGAATGGGAATAGGGCTTGCTTATGCAAACTGTGAATATGAACTGAATCCTAAAAAGAAATCTGCTGCATAAGATTGTTGAATGTTATAGTCTACTATGATAAGGTAAGTTTTATTTCAGTATGCAGAAAGAACTCCTTACTCTTTCAAAATTGATTTAAAATGACAATCTTTTTAATTCTAAGTATAATAAAGGATTCACAATATTTAAGTAAAGAGATACAAATTGTCTTTCTGGTTTGTGGTATTGAATTTTGACTAATTTCATGTTTTTTAATATTCCTCCAAGTGACAGGCTGCAACAGCCTAGTGTCTAGGGCCAGGCGAAAATGTACTGTTAAAGTAATATTTGTGAAATGTACTTTTAAATTAATGTTATTAAAATTAAATAAATATATAGTAAGTAAATAAACATCAAAATAATATCTCATTACAGATAAGGGCTTCAAGTATCAAAAATCATGTGCAGGCCAACTTCAGTACCGGCTTGTTGAATTCTCAATGCCAGTAGACATTGTTTAGAAAATATTATGTAATTTGTTGTACAAATAATTATTTAATTATGTAATAAACTCTGTTTAATTACTACTTGTTTTAAATTAAATAACACACATAATTTAAAGAACAATAATTTAATAATAATTCATTGTAGAAATGGATACTGGAATTAATATAAGGGCTAGATTTTGTGTTTACATATCACTAAAAATAATTAAATATAAATACAATATGTAATAATTAATTATTAGTACAGACAAAAAGCTTTACCAACAACCCATATACAGACACCCAACAGCGGTGGTAACCTGACTATTATATAGAAACTTGCAACAGACTAAAACATTGCTTACAAAACTGAGAACAATTGCAATGTTGCCATTAACAAATCATTGCAAAAAATATATACTAAATACAATATGCTCCAATAATTAACACATATACAACCTGGCTAAAAGGAATAGAGACAAACAAACATGTGATACTTAAAGTCCGGAGTCAGTTAGAATTGGATATGTAAATCACATAGAATAACTGACAATGCCATGAAGCCTATTAACACCAAGCAGTGTTGCCATGGCGCAATACTCTTGTTGCCAGGTCGTCAGGCAAGTATTTATGGAGACCCTATTATTCACCCCTCTATTCCCACAAGTTTTGTCTTTTAAGCATCATATTCAGTAAGAAAATGCATAGTTATAAGGCAGAACAGTATCTAAATAGTCATGTAAACACTGGGGTAATAGACAAAGTTATCCTCAGAGTTTTGAACAGAATTTAAGAAGTAATTAATTATTATAAGCTGTTTGGTTTAATTTTAAGTAAAACTTACATCTTAAAACGTGCTTTTACAGCACGATTTAAGATGATTTCAGAGCAATTTGCGAGCAGTACACTTTCTGCGACAGAGCTTTGCGATAACACAACAAAGGTCAAAATGACATTTAATTAACTCAAGATACACAGCGGCAATATTTATATAATGATATTGTACATTACAATGTCATATATATTAAATCTATAACAATTATATAGGGCTACAATAAATATATAATTGGTTAAAACATTTGACTAGCATGATGTACGGCAGTGTTGCTCTTACTGCACATTAGGCCAAATTTCATCCACAATGGTACTAATTTGACAGGATTAAAAGTAATGCCATCCTTATTTAACCCCACACATGAGGAAGAGATAGCAAGACATTTTAGTCCTGTTAAATTAGTTTAGTGATTTTGATCATATAGGATAACAGAATCGACACCAATGGGCAATCAATTTGTTAATCCTTATTTACTGAATATGGACTTTTGGCATAATAGTCCATGATGTTTGGCCAAATAGGAACAAAATAGAACCGTTGCATATTATATTAATTAATACTATTGAATACTGGTAGTACAATTCATATGATTATTTGTGTGTTGTATGTAGTGCAAACAGACCAACCAACACTGTACATTAAAATTAATTAAAGGAACCGTAATTGCGACATTATAGAACATTATAGTTTTTTTTTAAATCGTCTCTAATTTTCGAAAAACATTATAACATGGTTAGCAAAGAATTTTCGAAAACTGTGATGTTTCGTATACCAATATTTAGGTGTTACAGGGTGTTTAAATTGTTTCTATTAACTTCTAAGTCAGTTAATGAGACATTAAAAATCAAATTCAATAATTATTATACAACTTTGAAAAGTGACCAATATTTTAGAAGTAATTAGAAGCGTGATTCGTGATAAACTAGGCAGTATAAAGATTCAAAAGTGTAAAAACGCTATTACGTATTTTGATAGACATTCATGCCTATTAACGTATACAACATACAACCCAAAAAGTTGCTTAGAAGCCATATTTGGGGACAAAATCAAATTGTAATGGCAATAGACATCAATATTGATCAAAACACGTATTTACAAAGTTTATATTACCTATGAGGTGCAGTGTCGTATTACTGTCCTTTAATTTGTATCAATAAAATTACTGACTAGTTATTGTGATTTTGTTCGTAAAGAGAAACCGCTATGTTACAGCTATACTTCTAGAAAACATGATTATTATATACTTATTATTAAAACCGAACCACGGTCGATGTAAACGGCATAGTTAGTTACCTATTTTTTATTGATGTATATCTAAGTGTGCCGTGTAAAACATGCTTACTTTTCCCTCTATCTGTAGAGAGTATAGCAAAACAAGGCAGCCATATTTTAAATTGCTTAGAATCGTCACATGATCATGCCCGTTCGAATAATGAGTTCACGCGTGCATACCGGCAGTCTGGGACCTGACATCGCTAAACAGAACAACATTATAATGAGAAAATACTTGTATTTGTGTTGTAACAAATAAACTCTAAAACTATGGGACAAATTTGTAAAAAAAACACCAACCGTATGCTGTATTATCACTGAATAACATAGGCAATATATTATATTGCTACGCGGGCCAAGTCGCGGGGAACCAGCAAGTACTGAACTACAAAGGATATTTGAACTTGAACTAGAATTGAACTAGAAATTAATAATGATACGAACATAATATGTTACGAACAATTATATTAAAATTGATTATTAAAAAATTCAAATAACCACATTTTTACATAAGTTCGATTGCTTATGATCATGCGCCGACGTGTACACCTCTAAAATTTGGCTGCATCTTGTTACATCCTGTATAAAGGCAGCTTCAAGCTACTTCTACCAGCCTGTATACATGTCCCAACAGAAGCTATATTTAACAGCATATATTGTACATGCTCCAGTACCATTAATTTGATAATCACATCCATTCAACGTCAAACAAAAGGAGACGGGATTGACAATAACTTTTGAATAACTATTCACAGTGTAGAAGTCATTAAACAAAAATATAATTCACAATAAAATATTGAACCTGTTATCTAAACAAACAAACGAAATTATGTATGTGACTTTTTATTCAATAAGTCATTTAGTACTTATGACGACTCAGACGGTAGGTAGTAGACTCGGGCCGTATGCTTCTTTGCCGCTTTAGTGGTATAAAAAAATGTGGTACATTTCATTATCATAACACACCCCTTTCAAATCGTTAATATATGGTGCAACCAACTAATGCCATCTGACGGCTTAAATTTCAACTAAGAGCAATGATTGCGTCCTCTGTGAGTAGCAAGAATAACTTTAGAATCCGTATTCGTATCGCTTTCTACGATTTTTGTATGGAAAAATGAAGCTGAAGCTGAAAGAAGCAGCGCTGCAGCGGCGAAAAGTGAAACTAATAATTCGTATGAACATTTTGAGTTACATTTTCGAATATGTGGTCGAAACATGTTTTATGTATGAATATGGATGGGTACAGATGTCGAGGTAGACCTAAGAAAAGATGGATGGACTGTGTGGAAGATGACATGGCTGGAAAGGAAGTGAATGACGGCTGATAGAGAGGAATGGAAAAGAAAAACATTGCGCCGACCACAAATAAAATGGGCTAAGGGCAGGAGAATTATGGTCGATACATGTTCTTGCTACAAAAGCAGGAAATACGGTGTCACTCAATCGGATCGTGTGTGTCAAACGATTCGCTGCCTACAATTCAGCTACATCACGCCTAATGCGTATGGTCTATCAGTTCGCCCACCCTAGCAGCGGGCACTAGACAAAAACTGAACAATTTACAAATACAATAACATTCCAAATATAGATGCAAACCCATTTACAATAATAACGTTAATTGAAAAAAAAAAGGATAGCGTTATGTGAACATACTTTATAATACTGTAAAACTGAAAAAAATATTTCTAAAAGATAAAAAAAAAACATTGGCAAAGATCGGGCACTTGAGACATCATTATATCTTCAAAATATCACGTGTTCTAGAAGGGTCATTATTCTTTTGTTCCCAGACCACAGATAACGTATAGTACACAAACTATTTAAAGGAGTTTGCACGCATATTTGAAACAAATCTTTAAACATTCCCTATATTCTGAGACCACAAACACAACAGATCTATAAAATAATCCACGACAATAAATCCTAGAATCATCTCACAATATTTATAATTTTATGGTCGAAAACCTTATGGCAATAAACGGGCAGTATACAGTTATCTTAAACAACAACATAAATTATATAAAAAAGTAAATTACCAAAATGACTAAAATTTATGCAAATCATGCGGCCCGGCTCGTTCATTAGTTACAAATTTGCTGGAAAAAATAATAATATTATTTATATAATCAGCTTTTACCCACATCTAGACAAAAACCACTGTTAATCTCTGAATGAAAGAAAATAAGACTTATTTATTATTATCTGCTCTGAGCTTATAGTTTTTAAAGTACCCCATAGGTTTTCAAATTAATTCCAGTCTTGACGCAGTGGGTGAAGCCAGTGGGTGCATGGGGCACGATTCCCCCTCCCCCCCCCCAAGACAACGTGTGTGCAAAATTTCACAATGCTCGGTGGAATAGTTAAGGCGAACAAACAGACTTATATTCGTAACCAAATTTCACCATACTTGAAACAAACTTCCATAGTGTAATTCGACTATTAGCTAATTTAAATCAAATTTAAAATCTCGAGACTTATGTAAGACTCACCGGGCGGACGTGTCGGGACTAACGTCTAGGAGCCAAAGTAACGACGCGCTCACTTGCTCGTCATATCCGGCCAGTAGTTGATATAGTAGCGGTGCGTGCTGCCTTCGAACAGCCGATCCAGCCAGTTCTCCAGGCCGTCCAGGAGGTTCTCTATAAATAAATATATCAAAACAGCTCAAAAATATATGTAATTTAAATTTTTAGTAAAAGTTTTTCTGCCATTATGCGCACAGTTGCTTCAGATAAATAAATGTTGTCAAAATGATTGCAAGATATTTTTTACTATAACAACCCAGAACCAACGCGGCTCAGTAGAGTGGGGTACCTTGTAGCAGCACGGGCGGCTCGGTGGAGTGGAGGGTGGGGAGGGGTACCTTGTAGCAGCACGGGCGGCTCGGTGGAGTGGAGGGTGGGGAGGGGTACCTTGTAGCAGCACGGGCGGCTCGGTGGAGTGGAGGGTGGGGAGGGGTACCTTGTAGCAGCACGGGCGGCTCGGTGGAGTGGAGGGTGGGGAGGGGTACCTTGTAGCAGCACGGGCGGCTCGGTGGAGTGGAGGGTGGGGAGGGGTACCTTGTAGCAGCACGGGCGGCTCGGTGGAGTGGAGGGTGGGGAGGGGTACCTTGTAGCAGCACGGGCGGCTCGGGCGCGTCGTCTGCGTCCTCGGAGTCGGAGTGGAAGCCAATGAAGGCGCCCGCCTCGGGGTCGCCTGCGCCCAGCCCCGCGCCGCCCAGCGACCGCGTCATGCGCGACATACGCTGCACACACACACATTATTTATCTATCGATAGGACCAGGCTGATACAATACTAATATACCTCGTAAATACAATCTTATAGCACATACCAAGCACTCCGGCTCCGGACTCGGTAACAATTTTATATCAAACTCAACTAAAGGTAATAGTTTCTCGTTCCTGCCAGCAGGTTGGGTTGGGTCGGGTGTACCTTGTGGGGCTTGGCGCACTCGGGGTGCTTGGCGTGGTAGATGCAGAAGTAGCTGCGGTGCGGGTTGAGCGCGAGCACGGTGCCGACGCAGTTGCGCGCGTTGACCCGCAGCTCGCCGCCGCCCAGCGACAGCTGCAGCACGCGCCTGAACCACTCCACGTTGCGCTCCACCACCAGGTACGCGAACACCAGGGTCCTGTTCCTGTATACATATATACATACTTTTGAAATGGTGTCATTTGGTATGACTGGTTTTACAGCCATGGTGCCATTGTGGTTGAAGCAAGGGCTTGTCATCTGACGGGCCTGTGCCTCCTTAAATTACAGGTCGCTGTCAAATAACACGTAATTGATGTAGTGTTGTGTTTCTGCGGTAAGTAAGGTTGCCAGTGATCCACGAGGATACGCTGCGCTAGTAATAATGCTGCTAGCACAGTGAGTCCTCATCAAGTACATGGTTGGCAACTCGTTAGTGATATCCCTGGTATTGCTAGCGGCTATAAGCTACGATGACTGTTTACCATCAAGTAGGACGTATTGCTGTGTGCCACCTTTGTGGTACAAAAAATAATCGTCATAGCCGTCATAGGTGTGAGTTTATGGCCGGTTCTAGTTGGCGTTTTTTTCGAACCGGTGGTAATTTAGATCCTCATAAGTGCCTTATTAGGGCCTAAAGCCCTAAACTGTTTTTTTTAAATTTAAAGTATAGAGCGCCATTTCACTCTTGAGTTGGACACCTCTTTTGCTTCTTTAACATTCATCAATCTTTTCATACATGCCCGCCGGTTCCGAGTACTCTACACCTTTCCATTCGAGTACCATACCATAATTTAGTTAACGGATATGTATAACCACTCACTTGCGGTAGGGCCAAACTATTTTATGGAATTTGGACAGCAACTGGACGCGGCTCTGCATATCCACCAACACCACTATGGTGCGACAGCCGGGCTTCAACAGTCTGGAACAACATTGAATAAAACATTATCGACTATCCAATTTTAGTATATAGTAGTGCGAACATGAATAATTTGCTTAACGTTTTCGTATCGCCTTCGACTATTTTTGTATTGAAAAATGTACAGCGCTGCGGCGATGAAAAGTGGAACAAAAAATTAGTATGACAATTTTGACGTTTTCGAATACGTAGTCGATAAATGTTCCTGCTACCGACACAGGACGTAAGACGCTCAGAATGTCTTGTAATTCTTATTTTTCTTCTTCTTCCTAACTATGGCAATCACTCCTATTCAAGGAATATTTTTGCTAGTGTCGAGTGTGTGAGTGTGTTTAGAGCATTATCAAGTTTCCCAATAATTTGTGTTAGTTGTTATAAAATGCCTAGTCATGCACCCTAACGCTTATGGGAGTTTCTGGAGACAATCCACGGCAGCAACAGCCAAACTATGACATTTGTGAGTGCCTTATTACGGCCAAAATAGATATTTTTTTATAGAATACAAAATATATTATAATTTGCTTTGTCCGCTTAATGAGTGTGATACGGTCGAACGGCCTGCGCCCAGGTGTGAGCTCAGGCGTGGTTTCTTCCTTTTTCGTTTCGTTGTGGATGTCATTAAGCGGACAAAGCAAATTATAATATATTTTGTATTCTATAAATATGAATTTCCGCAAAGTAAAACCTGAATCAATTCAAGATATTTTTTTCACTACGAGCACAGAAATTGGTCCCCTAAGACTTCCTAGGAGTAGGCACAACACAGCTTACCTGACAAGTCCATTGTATTTCTCAGCGCGCAGTTCGTGCAGCCTCAGCTCTGACTGCGGCTCGTTGTTGTTCCGTTTGTTGCCGCCATTTTGTTTCTTCCTCTCTTCCTTCTGCCGCTGAACCGACTCTTCCTCTATGCGACTGTCGATGAAGACATACCAGAATATAATTAATATTGAACTTGGACACATATTCATTATTATCTATACTTCTATACTAATATTATAAAGAGGAAAGATTTGTATTTTTGTATGTATTGAATAGGCTCCGAAACTACTGGACCGATTTCAAAAAATCTTTCACCGTTAGAAAGCTACACTATCACTGATTAACATAGGCTAGCTGCCCGCCCCGGCTTTGCACGGGTAGACAAAATATTTGATATAAATGTCTACCCGTGCGAAGCCGGGGCGGGCCGCTATAAAATAGAAACCTTTTAAAATTCCGTTCCCTCATAACCGCATAGTTGAACAATTTATCGACTTAAGACAGTCGTCCCAATATTTTGTAGCTCCGGACACTTTTGAGCGCAGACCCGAAGTCCATGTATTAGGTCATAGGCTACGGTGACTGCTTACCAGGTGGGCCGTATGCTAGTGATTTACTAGTCAGTGTAGTGACGTGTTACAATAAAAAGTGTATGTGTGTGTGTGTGTTTTTTTTAATATACCACTAACGTGACTCACAAGCATACGGTCCACGTGATGGTAAGCAGTCACCGTAGCCTATAGCAATACCAGGGGTATCACTACGGGTTGTCCAACCATGTTGTTGATGAGGACTCACTGTGCTAGTAACAATACTACTAGCCCAGCGTATCCTCGTGGAGCACTGGCAACCTTATTTACCGCAGAAACACAACACTACATCAAGTAGTGTTATTTCACTGCGGTCTTCTGTAAAGCGGAGGTACAGTCCCCAGTCGGGCGGCTCCAATTTAAATGGAATAACCCACGGGAAATCCCAAATCGCCCTACCTCTCTTACGTGTGTGTGTGTGTGTGTGTGTGTGTGTGTGTGTGTGTGTGTGTGTGTGTGTGTGTGTGTCTGTGTGTGTGTGTGTGTGTACTGACATGAGGTACGCCATGAGGTAGCCGGCGGCGAGCACGAGCGCGACGGTGGCGAGCGCGGAGGCGGCGGAGAGCGCGCGCGCGGGCCGCAGCGAGGAGGCCGCGCGCTGCGCCCACTCCGCCAGCCGCGCCACGCCGCGCCACACCGCGCCGCGCACCGCCTCGTCCGCCAGCTCCTGCACACACCGCACAACAATACTACGGGGTTTGTGGCGGGAACCTCTGACCTAAAGGCATGTTACGATATGCTACTGCCGTGGCATGACTCTAGGCATTTTAATGCGACAAACTCGAGAAATTTTGAAACTTGAAAATTCTCTGACACTCGACACTGGCAAAATTAATCCCTGAAGAATTGATTGCCATACATAAGAAGGAGAAGAAGAAGAACAATACTACATTCTTATACAACCTGATCAACTCACACATTCTATACGAGTTACGAGTAGGTTTACTCCCGAACTTCAGCGAGGGAGTAAATGGAAACTGAGTTACAATGGGTTTTAGCGCCGTGTGTAATACTTTGCTTTCAAAATAAATAAAAAAACAATTATAAGACTCTTATGAAGGTCTTAATTACCTTTTCAGTACGAATGCGAAATAATCAAAATAGTAAATTGTAAAAAAAAAAAAAAAAAGTAAATTATTATACAAGGTGCTAAAGTGACCCATTGTGTACGAGGTAGTTACCGAGTTACAATGGGTTTTAGCGCCGCGTATAACTCTGCTTTTCACAACGAACGCGAAAAAATTAAAATAAATTTAGGTCATCAGTCACGTAGTATGGGTACGATCCCTAACGTACCTGCACATGAGTCTCATAGGCCAAGACTTCGGTGGACTTGAGTAGTCGTTTGATGAGCAGTTCGAGCGCGTGCTTGGTCTGGTTGAGCCTCTCCTGGTAGAGCAGCGCCTCGGGGCGGCCGAGCTGGCAGCGCGGCTGGTCGCAGCTGGGCCAGGCCTGCTGCAGCCACTCGTACTGCACGCGGCGGGCCGAGCGCCGCCAGATTATCACGATGCGGTGGCCCGTCTCGCCCGCCGCGACCCCTACACAACCATCACCGCTGGTTACTGTAGTGCGAGCAGTGCCGGTAGCAGGAACATTGTCGACAACGTATTCGAAAACGTAACTCGCGAAATGTCAAAATTGTCATACTATTTTTTAGTTCCACTTTTCACCGCCACAGCGCTGTTCATTTTCCAATACAAAAATATATACGGATACGAAAACGTTGTCGCAATTTATTTCCTATGCCGGTAGCAGAAACATTGTCGACAACGTTTTCGTATCGCCTTCGACTATTTTTGTATTCGAAAATGAACAGCGCTCCGGCGGTGAATAGTGGAACTAAAAACTTTTATGTCAATTTTGACATTTCGCGAGTTACGTTTTCAAATTCGTAGTCGAAAAATATTCTTGCTACCGGCGCTGTACTGGTAGCAACAACATCTTTCCACCACGTCTTCGTATCGCTTTCGACTATTTTTGTATGTGAAAATGAACAGCGCTGCTACAACGAAAAATCTAAAATTGAAAAATTAAAATTTTGACATTTCACTAGTTACGTCTCCGAAGTCGCTAGATATTCTTACTCGGGCTACTGATTAATAGTTTAGGCGCTACGGAGGAATATATATTAAAACAGACATAGACTGCTAAAATCATAACCAATCCTTATATGGCTTCGCCGCAGTCGGGTAATAAAAAAAATACGTACCGGATCCGTTAGTCAAGGCGTTGAGGAAGTGTGGCTGTGCGTGTGTGTAGAGGTATGCGTATCGCAGTCTGTCGGGCGCGGCTCGTGCCATCCCTCTCAGTTGCGCGCGCGCGGTCTCCCCTCCCGCTCCCCCCTCCAGCAACACGCAGCACAGCCGCCGCCGCGCCGCGCGCCACTCCACCGGACACACCGCCTCCAGCACGCTCTGCACACGCGTTACCGGTTAACGAAAAAACCGGAAATTTACCGGTTAACGCTAAAATCGCGAAATTACCAAGTAACACTAAAACCGGCGAATTACCGGTTAGCGAAACAAAACAGGAAAGTTAACGGTTAAAAGGAAAATAGAAATTTAACGGTTAAAACGAAAATAGAAATTTACCGGTTAATGCAAAAACTGATAAGTTACCGGTTCGAACAAAACCCGGTATACCGGTTAACGCCAAAACCAGAAAGTCGCCGGTTAACACGAATGAAAGAAAGCTACCGGATAAGACAAAAACTGGAAAGTTCCAGGTTGTTACAAAATGTTAGTTTAACGAAAAATCACAATGTTGCCAATTTCTCGGATCAAAAACAAAAAGGTAGATTGAACTTTACGCGCAATGAAGTGACGCCGCCTGTTTTTTAAACATGTAATGCGAGGGCAAGGCGTAGTTTCATTGTATTCGCGTTGTAGGTGTGTGCGTAACCATGTATGTACACAGCAAGGCGTAGTCTTAACCGTAACTTCGTTGTTCATAGAGTTCCATGTACGTTTTAAAGACAAAATATGAGACCTGTGATGAGAGCCTGGGCAGCGTGAGCATCTGGTTGGCCTCAATGAGCTGGTGCAGCGTCTCGGTGGGGATCTCCGTGGTGCTGACGGTGGCGGCGGGCTCGGCGCTGTCCTCCTTCAGCAGCACCATGCTGTCCACGTGGCGCTGCACCTTGTACCGTGACGTCACGTTGCTACACCCACGAGCTCGCATGTCCACGAACCTATACCAAACCATTTTAAAACAATTGCTTCGAAGGACCAACACGGGAGAAATGTTACACAACTTTTTCGTAAGACCAATGCGGGAGAATCTTAATGCTACTGTTTTGCAAGGACCAAGAGAACCATAGTCAAATAATTTATACTATTAAAGCGACATGGGACTAGCCTAAGAACAATTCAAATACCTCAGGTATAATTTGTGTGGTGGACCCTAACTTCAACTAATTAAACAATTGTATTGAAGTCCCAGAGTTTGCGACCTTAGAACTATACAAAATACTAGCGGCCCGCCCCGGCCTACCCTACCTACCCGTGCGAAGCCGGAGCGGGCAGCTAGTATAATATCTAGCCTATGATACTCACTGATAATGTAGCTGTCTAACGGTGAAAGAATTTTTGAAATCGGTCCAGTAGTTTTGGAGCCTATTCAATACAAACACACACACAAAAATACAAATATTTCCCCTTTTAATATTAGTATAGATCAATGTCTATACATAACTCTTTTATTGTAAGTCATAAAAAAATACAGTTAAAATAAATATGTAATGCACATTTATAAAAGAATGCCTGTTTGGTGCCATAATCTTAATATATATAAATCTCGTGTCACAATGTTTGTCCTCAATGGACTCCTAAACCACTTAACCGATTATAATAAAATTCGCACACCATGTGCAGTTCGATCCAACTTGAGAGATAGGATAGTTTAAATAGACAAAATATTTGATATAAAAGTCTACCCGTGCGAAGCCGGGGCGGGCCGCTAGTAATATATATATATATATAGAGGAGCAATGGACTCACCCAAAGGCGACCCTATCTCTGAAGTGGTACGCAGCAATGAGGTATCTAAACCGGATGGTCTGCCGCTCCTCGAAGATCAACGCCTTCACCTTGTTGTCCTCGAAGTCCGACACGAAAGAGTCCACGTTGGCTTCGTTAATCGTACCCACCAGCTTGTAAGGAAACCGCCATCGCATGAACTCTGTGCATGAGCAAAAAAGTTACATTTATATACACTCGTTTCGTATTATGTTGCTTAAAGACAACTAGGGATTAGCAGGTTTCAATGTTTTTTTAATGGAGCTGCCTGACAGGATATGCTATGCCTACCCTATAGAAATCACAGGCAATTATCATTACTCTGCTGCATGTATTATGAGTTTCTCACTGATATGCTATGCAGGTAGAAAAGAGTGTATGCTGCTAGCATAGTTCGTCATATGCTCAATAAGGTTGGCAATGCACCAGTGACATCTTGGTATTGCAAGGGCTATGTTTACAGTCCATGCCATCAGGTTTATACTTTTGCTTGGCATATTCACTACGAAATAAAAAATAAAGTCGCTGTCTGTGTCCCTACTCCCTATATATGCTTAGATCTTAAAAACTAGGCAAAGGATTCTGATGCGATTTTTTTAAACAGATAAGAGTGCTTCAAGTGGTACAATATTTTGTTTATTTTTTTTTACGTCTTGTGTAACCCTTGCGAAGTTGGGGCGGGCAGGTACTTGTAAAATAAAAAAATAATTAACGAAAGCTTCGAACCATACCTAGAACCTTGGGCAGTGAAGACAGGCCTTCCTTATAGATGTAGACGTGTTTGTCTAACACGAATGTAAGGCATGGTACGGTGTGAATGCCCACGCGGCGCGCCAGTCCCGCTTCGTGGCCCGCGTGGACCGTGGCCATCGTCACACCGAGCGGCTGCAGAGCCTCCACGAGGCGACGCCACGACGCCGCCGAACGGACGCACTCGAAACACCAGTCGGTGTAAAAGAGGACCAGAGCTGGCGTGTGGACGCTCTTCTCCATGATGGTGTTTTCGAAGTGGCTTGAAAAAATATTTTTCTTGATGACTTGGTTCACTTTCGGATATTACATTTATTGATCTGTTTAGAATAGCAATTTGTATCTTTGCCTATGTTGAAATAGAATTAAACCAATTTCAAAAAGTACCCTTGTTTGTTTGCTACCTTTACACGACTAAACAACTGAACAGATCATAATGAAATATGGCAATGTAATATATTATAACCTGGGCAAGGGCATATGCTATCTTTATCTAGTACCATGCGAAGCCTCCGGTAAAAACTAGTATCTTATAAGTATCATGAACCAGGGACAGTGTAACATGTCCTAAGTAAATAATTTTTGAAATTGTTTCTGCTGCAGTCAGTAAATTTTCTCCTATTTAAATTATTATAGATGTTAATTATATTGGTAACTCACCGTGCTGTGACTGACAGCTTATGGAACAGTGTAATGTCTTGGTCCTGAGTCCTAAAGTGTGTGCCGAAGAATCCTTCAAATGGATCATTGCTGAAATAAAACAAAGTAATATGAATGTTTAGAAATAAAATAATACATGTAGATATGGATGCATTACATAAAATATATAGAGGATCCAACTGTATAGTGTGGTGAATGGGTGTTGTGTATAAATGTTGTTGACACTTTAATGGGTCTGAGCTGTTACATTTAGTGAAAATCAGCTTTCACAGTATAAAATCTATTTTAACATAAACATTCAATTTGTTTGCATGGGCATTTCACGCGGTCCAAGTTTGTAAGTTGCTGGAATGCAATTTGTGCCCAGCTCTCAATCAACAACAATTCCACTGCAATGAGTAACATGTTTACTCACGAGTTCCGCACATGTCATGACTCACATATTTAAATAGTTGTGGAAATGCTTACAGTATTAAATACATTTATTACCCAAATAAGTATTTCATTATATAAACATTATATTCTACAAATTGCACACATATAGTATGTTATGTACATATAGTTCAAAGTAGTAAGCAAATGAATACTTTTTAGTATAAACACAAGCATTTTCCATCAGCTGTTGGCAGAGCCCACGCACGGGTGTTGAGGCTTATTAGTGTCATAATTAAGCACCATTATTTGTTCTTTTTTCTTTATCTTGGTATGTAGAATTATTATTTTTTGGAGACAATGGGGTTAGTGTGCACAGCAAGTGCAAATACGCCAAAAAAAAATTGATTAAAAAAATATCATTGCATTCCAGTCTCCAATTTTTTTTAAAGCACCCCTGATCCTTGTCATGTGAGGGAGAAGTATAGAGCATCACCAATGATGCACAATAATATCTTACAAGATACATTAAATAAATTACCCATAAGACAAGTGTAGCATGTTTAATAAAACTTTCTTTTATAAGAAATTTTATTAACCAATAAATTTTATGTAACAAACATTTACATTAAAAACTAACTTATTTTAGATAGGCTAATGTTGGATAAACTCACCTGAACCTAGCATACTGGCTGTAGTCATGTCTCTGCTTGTATAGATGTTCGTCTTCGTTCGTGATGCCGTATAGATCATATGCCTGCCGCCGCTCTGTGTCTGAGAGCAACTCATATGCTTGCTTTATTTCAACAAAGCGTGACTCTGCATTTGGGTCTTCATTTTTATCTGGATGCCTGGAGAGGATAACATTTGTAAAAAATCAAACAAACTCATATTTATAACACTTCCCTTAAATTTTTTATTAATCAATGATTACTATCAAGATTTCAGCAAGAAACTCAGAATCTTAACAGGAGCTAGACCGATTACAGTGCCAAAGCATCTGTGGCTAGCTGGCCGAGCTATGGAAACTTTTTATCAAATAGTGAATCTGGTTCAGCTCCTAAACGACTTCCACACCCATTATGAAACTTGACAAGGATGATCTATATACTATCAGCTATTGGCAGTAAAAAGAATAACAAATTAGAAGACAAAATGATACATATATTAAAAAAAAAAATTGCCCATGAAATTTCAAACAAAATCCAAATGGTTGTACTGATTTGAATGGAACTTTCACTAGCAGATAACTGTTACTATAAGGCGGCACATCATTCCTTTTAGTGTCGAAAAATAATTAGAATTCCATGCAAAAAGAAATTAAGTCCATAGGGTTCAGCCAGTGTTTGCAATGTAAGCGCAAAACAAAAGTTTATTTACAACATCACATTAGAAACCTCTAAAACTATTAGTGTTTCTCTACTATATTATACATGTACTAGCGGCCCACCCCGGCTTCGCACGGGTAGACTTTTATATCAAATATTTTGTCTACCCGTGCAAAGCCGGGGCGGGCAGGTAGTATAATATATAGCCTATGTTACTCAGTGATGATGTAGCTTTCTAACGGTGAAAGAAATTCTGAAATCGGTCTAAAAAATAAAAAAATAAATTTAGGGGTGGACTACCCCTAACATTTAGGGGGATGAAAAATAGATGTTGGCCGATTCTCACAGATACCGGATAAGCACGAAAAATTTCATCAAAATCGGTCAAGCCGTTTCAGAGGAGTATGGCAACGAAAACTGTTACACGAAAATTTTATATATTAGATTACACATATACACATTCCTCTTGAATAACTCTATCTATTAAACAAAACCGCGTCAAAATCTGTATGTGCATAGTTTCAAAGATCTAAGCGTACATAGGGACAGACAGACACGGGAAGCAACTTTGATTTATACTATGTATTGATAATATACTAATTTTGGTGTGCTAAAAAAATATACATAATTATGTGGTACCCTGCACTAGATATAGGATGGGCACTTATCATCAGCTGAAGATGTGATAGGGGCAAAGCCCAAGACCATTGTATGAAATAACTTGAATCTCACAAGCTAGATGGTTTGAGCATTGGTGTGACCATTTTAAATCTAGCTAGAGATGCACTTGATAGGTTAATTGTCAGACATTTCTATGGTATTCAACATAAGGAGAGAGGTAAACTCACCATTCTTTAGCCAACTGTCGGTACGCTTTGCGTATTTCTGGCAGGGATGCCCTCCGATGGATTCCCAAGATCTTATACGGGTCACCGATCTTCTGCGCTGCCACCAGACAGCACAGCACCACCACCACCACAGCACACACCCACCGCCCTTTCCAACCCTTACATTTCCATTGCATATTACCAAACAGTTGCAACATCAACCCCCTCGAAAAATATCTTTGCACTAAATCGCTTCCCTCATAACGAAAATTTGTACTCTCTTGCGTTACACATGATTCACCAATGGAAAATTAAGTAGTTATAGGTCGCGGCACGAAACTCTAGCGCTGAGCGAAACGTGGAGGGGATAGCTGCGCATGGGTACCATCGCGCACGCAATACAAATTAGTAATTTAATTGCTTAGTTAAAAACAGCAAAATAATGTTTTAATGTAAAGTCAAATAGTAAGTCTAGCGGTGAACAAAATGTGGAACTTAACTGCGTATGGGTACTGTCACGCACGCAAATATTACTTCATGTTACCTACAATATAATTTTTAACAAGTTTATGGGGAGTAGAAAAATAAATACACTATCGGATTTGTAAATTTTTATATTAAATACCAAATAATAAAAAAAATTATATTAAGTCCGAATTACATAAGAACCTACTGAAGTTTCTTCTCAGGATAGAAGAAACCTGCGAGTTCGGCAGGGTGTGGACATCAGACACCGCATTCTCCTTTCCGATATCTAGTCCGAATCAGACAATGGTCTTACACCTTCAATAGTATCCCAACAGGGCCTTTTGCTTACTGAGGGCCCCGGCTCAGGGCTGCTTCGGTCGTCGGCACTAACAGCGTCATCGTCATCAGACTCACCAAGGCTATCCTCTGAACTGTCACCATCAACGCGAATGATGAATTCTTCTGTAACCAAATCCACGACATGGTCACTCTTGACATATTGCTCTTCTATGTCCTTTACCTTTTGGCATAACTTTCCCCAATCCCAAGCACCCATCAGCAAAACTTTTTCTTGAATTAGTTCTATACATTTAGCAACACTCCACTTCACATTTTTACTGCCTACATATTGCTTTATGTCAGACCATGCCATTTCGATTGGATTTAGATCTGGGTGGTATGGTGGCAGTCTTAGCACTTGATGTCCTTGCTCTGCTAGTATCCTGTCAATTGAAAATGTTTTAAATCTATCTTTGTTAGCCCGTATTAAATTGTATAGTTGAGGTTTTAGTAGAGTTTCCTCATATTGTATGCCCTTTTCAGTAAGCCAACCCTGCATGTCAGCTTTTTTGGAATTAGAAGTGGGTGCAAGGTCCCATTGTTTATTATGGTATGATGCGTTGTCGACTACCACGACAGAATTAGGCGGTAAGTTCGGCAATAACTGTGTCCTCAGCCATTTTTCGTAGTTGTCGTAGTTCATATTGTCGTGGTAGTCGCCTGATTTCGCACCAGCTTTAAAAGTTAACAGTGCGTTCGGTATGAACCCAGCCTCTGATCCTGCGTGGACAATGACCACCCGCTGTCCTTTGGAGATAGGTTTTTTGAGACCTTTTGTAGTACCATCGGTCCAGGCTTTTGGAGCAGAGTGCGATGAATCTACGTAAGATTCATCTGTATATACGATGGGCCTTCCCTCTTGGCGATATTGTTTTATTTTGCGTAAGTATTCGATACGTAGTAAACGTATATTTGAACTTTCAATCAGTACTTTTCGATTGTTTTCAGTATTTTTCCACCGAAACCCTAAACTCTTAATTATTCGTCGAAGACTTCGTTCTGAGCCTTTGAAATTTATATCTTCCTCTAGCTTCTTTCTCAACTTTCCGACGGTGGGAAGTTCATTATTTGTCCTATGAAAGTTATGTATGCACCTCTTTATTAATCCTTGATCAAAGTTATCAATATCTGTGACCGGTTTTGATCTGGAGCGTTTTTTGCCTGGTGTTCTAAATACTGATAATAAGTCGGAATTATTGGCTTCAGTGGAGATTTTCCTTACCGTTGCTATGGACGTCTTTGTAGATTCAGCTGTCCTTTTCTGAATTTTCTGTAAGTCACTAATTATACTATTTAATTTTATATTTCCCGCCTGAATAACTTCTGCAGTTTGTTTTATTTCACTTATATCTACAGTGCTGCGGTCAGAATCGAGTAAAATACTCGCAGCTTCGCCAATTTCACTTTGAATTTGTTTCAGGGAATTAATGAAATCATTCGATTCCCTTTTCAGAAAACAATGCACGTCAAACACCATTTTCCGTGCCTGTCTTTTCAAAACAGTATTCCTTCTCGGCCTCGGCATTTTCACTGTTTAAAAACTGTTCAAACTTAATCAAACAGTGAATAAACTAACAAACACAACAAACAAATCAACAAAACAAACTTAACAAAAAACAACAACAAAAATTAACGATGACAACAAAACAATTCAGAACGCGACTGTACACTGGAAGTGCGCGGAGCGTCGTATCGGCACGGGGGACGGAGTACGACTGGAGAGCCAATCGGCGCAACGCACGCTCGCCCTTCACCCCTGTACCCCGCCAAGACACCTTATTTTTTACTTCTGCGCAATAACGGTCAGCGCTAGAGTTTCGTGCCGCGACCTATAAATTAGAGGAACTATTATCACTCAACTGTCTTAAAATAGAACGGCTGAAAACTTGTGAAATTGAAAAATCTTTTCAGAAAATCACACAAAATGTCAAGCAAGGAGCAGATTGAGTTGATTACCATAGACAGCAGCCCAATAGCATTTTTTTTGTTCTAAATTTTTTTTATTTTACCTGAATACAATTCCTTTGTTTTTATTTAAATTTCATTTAGTGTCCAATAATGCCAAATGCAACATTAAATAAAATTGGGCAACTTGATAATCTATTCTCCTATCTCGACACTGGCAAAAAAGTCCTTGAAGAATGTTGGTCTAAGATTGCGTCAAGGTTGCGCCCCAAGAGAATACAACCGCTACGTTAGAGTTGCGCCATGGTTGCTCACTGATGGTCTTCTTCTTCTTCTTCTTCTTCCTAAGTATGGCAATCAATCCCTTCAGGGACTATTTTTGCCAGTGTCGAGTGTTAGAGAATTTTCATGTTGCAAAATTTCTCGTGTTTGCCGCATTTAAATGCCTAGTGTCATGCATTCTAACGCCCAATGGAGTTTCTGGAGACAACCCACGGCAGTAGCAGATCGTAACACGCCTTTAGATTAGAGGTAACCTATTGACCAAAATGATAAATCACTTAACCCAAAAGTCGTATTATGGCATTATTTCCAATGCTCCTATAAATCAGTCACTAAATGAAACTTTACTGCACATATCGACACCAAAAATACACATTAAAGATCACTATAACACAATTTACGACACACTGGAAAAAATCTCAACCGCTCCGCCTGATTCCCGCCAAAAACTCCTCACTGATGGTCACTGTATATAAGTGTCACTGTCACTGTCACTTCCTAGGACCAACCAAGGTCACTGCTGCCTCTTGCTTGCGAGTGCCAGGCGCCGGCCAGCCAGTCAGTTTCGTTTCCCACTACCTCAGCTCAGTGTCCTATTATATTCCAAAGAAAGAGTAGTTTCCTAGTTTCAGTTCTAACAATTTTTAAAACCACACAGGTAACAATTTAAATATTTATACATGCATGTTATTCTATTGAATATTACCGGTCACGTGCAGGTATTGCCGTGTTGGCGCCGTTGAATTCGTTGATTGAATTTCGGTCCACGTCTGTTGCGAAAGAGTATTTTGTGCTTTTGTTTTGTCACATTGTACTATTGTGTTAAAACTTCTTGTCGTAAATTTCTCAACTTGATAATCATCAGAAACTGTAAGTATTATTTTGTTTACCAACATTAATTATTTAGGAATCCGAGCGGTACAAGGTTAGATCTTTTCAGCGAAGATCACGGTTTGCTAGTTTTTTTTATGTGCGTAATTATGATAAAAATAGGAAGAAACCGTGTGTAGTGTATAGTTTTTACATAGAAAAGAGTATCGGCAAAACCTATGTATTCTAAATTCAATTGTAAAAGCTGCTTCTTTTGGTTTTTTAAAGCCAAAAGTGGGGTGTTATATGTTTAGTTAGTGTGTGTATCTGTGGCATCGTACCCTTCGAATGAAGACTTACACTATAGCGCCCTAATGGATGACCGATTTTGTTTTTTTTTGTTCAAGTGTGATTAAAGGCTGTTTAGTTAAAAGGTTTGTTTAACTCAAAATGTATGGTAATATCCATGACTGTTCCAATAGCAAGATAATAACAGGGTTACGTCAACAACACTGTACCACCTGTCATAATTTATACACCATTCAATATATGACATGGCTTTGTGCCATGGTAACAGCCAGGTCAGTGTTCAAATATTTATGTGTAGAACCCTGTAAGCTATTTCAAATTATGTTAGTGACTTCTAATTTATGGACACCAATATCTTAAAAACAAATTTAATACTACTTGGGCAACTGTTTCTTGTTCTACCAATTGGTTTTGTGTGTTCGTTTATTAATAAGGCGTAAGAAATCTGCCGAGCTGTATAAAACAAGCTGATGAAATATTAACTATGGTAAATTAGATGCATACTTTCCCTACTTAGTATATGAGATGAGATGTTGCATGTTTGTTTAAGAATATGATAACAGATAACACATATAGTAGATAGTTACAGAAAATATATATCATCAGTTTGGTTTCACTGAAGGAAAAAAATATCACCCAGTCGGGATTTGGGCATGCGGAAAATTCCTAGGATGCTTCGAGGTAGTGTCTGACAAAAGTTTCGTCTTCAGCTACTTACTACCTTAGGCCAAAGAACCACCTTTGACGAAACCTTCGCTTTGGCTTCGGTTTCGGCCGAAGGCTTTCGCGATAGGCTTTGTCCAAAAATCTACCTTCGTTCAGGCACTACTGCAAAATCTGTGACTTCCCTAAAGTGTTTGATAGCGTTGAACGACTTACACGCCTAAAATCTATAAAATTCGTACCCATTACAGATATTATGGTAATCGTAGAATCTGGTATCACAGTTGGTACTTGTCCTGCTGGCATCGGAAAGTAGGCTTTAGAGGTAAAACGTCTAAAAGATCATAAATTTATAGAGGAGTACCTAAGGGATCTATTTTAGGTTAATTTCTGATTAAAGTAGATAGTGTTTTTGCGAGCTGATAATAATAGTAATTAGTAAGTAACCGAGGCCAAAGCGGTTGCACGCTCCTTAGCTGGTCTGGCTAAAATTGATGACCATTCTATGTCTAGAACTGATTATCGGCGATCGACTCACCACGTGCCATGTCACGTTGAGGCCAAAATATCTTCGGTAAGAAATGGTCAGTGTCCGATAACACTTCTTTCCTGTTTGCTACATTCCCTTAACTTTTGGGAAAGTGTGAAGGTTTATAAGAAAACGATTTAAGATTATTTATTACGGGCTATACCTCCGACCACCACGTTCCAAACAAATAAATTATGTAATAACTCAACAATATTGAATTGAGTAGATACGTACGATGAGTACGCGTTGGCGTAGGCATGTGTGTCTATGTAGTGCTCAAAACAATCCGCATTGATACAACCAAGTGGCGGCAATCATACAATTACTTCCTTGGCTTTGATTGCAACAAATGGTTGTTAAATTGACACTTGTGCGTCATGAGCACACCCACAAACGTCAGACAGAAGCGACGGCGGTCAATGAAAATAGACCGGCGGGTTCTTTATAATCCTATGTTTAATGCACATTGTTTACTAACAGCCGTTTTATGTATTATTAAGATATAATTAACTCTATATATACCACTCGCAATGATGAGGCGTTCATCGTGAAATGAAAGACTAGATTATATAGGTACATCAACTGCAGCTGAGATAAAGTTGAAAATAACGCTTAAGTTATATATGTCAACTTTGCGCACTTAATACATATCCGAGGTATTACCAGTATTATAGCCCAATCTCAGAGTAGATAATAGGTATATATACCGCGTACAAGCCCAATACTGAAACGCCAGTCAAATCTGATATTTGAGTGGCCCCCGAATTTACATGCGAAATTGTACTATGAACACGCTTCAGAAAGTTACATAGGCCTTCAAACTTTGTATGTCGCTTCAGTACCTTAACCTTGGGTTGAGAATGAACAACCCTTTGTTGACTCTTTGAAGGCATAACAAGCTGTTTGAAATAAGAATCAATATAATGCTTATTACCTCAGAACAATAACTAAAAGCGAGCTGATATTCTTACATTACCGATTTTATTTTGAGCTCACGACTTCACGAGTCATCATTATAACCAAAAATATCTGAATTAAAAAAACGCGTTTGATAAGCATCGAAGTTTAGTGTATTTTTAACCTCGATATAAATCTGGCTTTGTCATGGAGATACGAAATAAATAGATATTACGTAAGATACGAAATAAATAGTATTTGTTTGCTGTTGAGGAGGAAGGTTGTGTTGTGTGTAAAAAGGATTGTTTTTTGTGTTCATCTCATATCGTATCTACTTTGCTTAGTTTTTGAACAGCTCACATATTTACTGTATTTCAGTGTTTTTAAATAGTGTCAGAAGCAAAACAGTTGAGTATCAAATGTTACCACATTTTCAGTCAAGTTAAATGTTAATTATACAACGAGTGCGATAGCTTTTATCTGTAATGAGCACGAATTCTATTTATTATTTCAGAACGTTATTGAATGTTATTTGAGTTTTTACTTTGTGATACTTTTGTAATTTACATAACTTGTTTGGCTTCGTCTGTAAAACCTTTTGGTTTAATTCCAAAAAGAATAAAATTATTTGGTTACTCGGTGGACTGCATTCCGGCAGAGCAGAGTAGGTAGGTAGGTACCTTTTATGTCCTCACTGTATGATCAGAGTAGAAGAACACGTTTTAGTAATTAGTCATCTAACAGCGAAGCGATTCTTACTTAAAAGGATTTTTACATAATTTAATAATATTTATCGTGGCAAGACAAATATAAGCGAAAGCGTTAAGGTGATTTCATCAGTTAAGAACGAAAGGTGCGTGATTTTGAGGCGGTTGAGCATCTATATTTTTTTAAGGATCTAACAATAATCTGCCGCACTTGGACGGCAAAGGCGATGGTGACAGAACGAAGAATTGCAGTAATAACATTGTACAGACACCAAATATAATATAATATATTTGGTGTCAAATATATACAAAATTGTAAACAAGTCGGAAAGCTGATCTTGTTTGTCTTCGAATGTATAGAAATTTGGTTATTTGCAAATGTACCTATGTATGTCGTTTGAAATGGCCAAACTAGACTGTGTTCATAATATATCGTAAGTCAGAAAATACAATTTCGTGCCCACACAAACTCGGTTCTTGATATCTTCGCAGTATCAAATGAGGACAATAATATTGTGTAGTGTAGTTACATATTATTGGGTGCAAACATTAAGCATTTATTTAAAACAGTCGCCTAACAACTGTGTGTAAAGGTACCTATAATATTGAATTATCATGACTCATAGATATTTAATAATTATGATCTCAGAGTAGATAATATACTAGTCTAGTCTAGATAGCATATCGTACGTAATTTTTAAAAATACTTATGTATTGGTAGGTATAACAGGTATTATTAGTCATTTATATGATTATTTATTATATTCAGGTCATGGTCTACCTGTATTCCAATTTTTATTCAAATGCGCCTAGCCCTGCGCGATTGAGTTCAAACATCTTTATGAATTTAATCAGGGTCGTTACTTTGCGACGATTCATATCAATAGATGGCAATAACTGATTTAGTTTGCTTCATTCTGTGATTCCGCATTCAGTATGTAATAAGGATTCGGGTAAATATACTAAAATACGGCCAGAATAAATAATAGTTGTTAAGTGTGAGGTCCCAGATTTGTAACCAGAACCAATGGGCTTCAAACCAACAAAGTGTACGATTTTATACACCTGTACGAATCTTTCAACGTCGTGTTTACCGATTTGAAGACGTTGATCATTTTGTAAATTTGCACATCTATTAGCACCGGTGACAATACAATAATACATAATTTTACCCTAATACTTTATACCAAGATCATAAGCATAAATACATTTAGAAGCGTGTCATTTTAGTTTTTTAAACTGTATATTTTTTGTCTGGACATCTGGAAATGTATCTGTAGTATACAAAATATTCACTATTATTATAAATATGAACACAAAATGATTTAAAAAAAAAAATTTAATGGCCTTCGGCCAACACACATTTTAAAATGTATTACAAGGAAGGCAAACAAAATGAATATTGAAAATAACGACAATTCCTAGATATTCGGACAGAGCTTCCGCACTGCTTGACGACCGCTGAGCAAATGGACGAGTGCCTTTTTGTTTTATTTGGCATATGGTCTCTCGCAGTTAGTTCGAGGGAACTTTTACTGCTTAACCGGACTAAAGTGGCGAGGCCATTTAAGGCCTCCAGCCAGAAGGGGGACTTAATCTAAGCAACTGAACTAGGGGCGTTGCTGGGAGATGGGCTACGGAGCCTAGACTGGCTTTGGGGACGAAGAAGACGGGATGAGTGCGACGCTCCTCGCCGGCGAGGGCGGTACAGGGGTCGGTTTGCGGTTTGTGCGCGCTTAGTGGCTTCCTGGAGTAGGGTGGTGTCATCGTCGGGATCGAGGAGGACATGCCTCGGTCGACGACGTTTTGATAGGACGAGTGCCGTCAGCCTTCGTCGTTATAAAGCCGGTCGCAGTGTTGATACTTTTGATTTGAATTTTCTTCTAATACTATAATAATAATAGTAGTATGGTCTGTAATCAGTGTTGGTCTATTACGTATCAGAAACCTCATATAATAATATGTATAATTAATCTGTCACTGTAGTAAGATTAGGATTATCTTATCTATATTACGTAGATTATCAAATGTACCTCCGAAGTATGGTGAAACATGTAAAGTGACCACTATCATTAGGTGTATAGCTGTAACTATATAGGAAATCTTTGCGCCCGTCTATCTTTATTAAAACGCTATCCGCAACCAGCGATTTGGTGAAACTAGCTTTATCAACGCGACTTCGCACGCGTAGCAGCAATTCATTCAATTTATTCAGTGATAATATAGCATCCTACTACAGGTTTTTTAATCTGTCCAGTAGTTTGTGAGTTTATTAATTACAAATACAAATATTTTCTCTTTATAATAGTTTAATATACTGGATTTATTGGTTAAATTGCTCTTGAAATATTATCACTATTCTCGATATCGACTACAGATAAACGCAGATAAAAACTCGATCGTCAAAGACGGAAACTACCGAGACCTTCATTTGATACACTTCACAATTCTCAAGCGTGTGTTCTGATACTTCCTTGTTCCAGCAGCTTTTCTCCAAACAAAAGTTAATCCTGATTCCTGATACTTAGAGCTGAAATTCCCTTGTTCCAGTTGTAGCAATGGAGGCGTTAGCAGACGTTCTACAGCCTTACAAGGCGCTGGTGGGGAACCTCGCGGCCATCGTCACCATGGGCCAGATGTTCTCAGGCGTGTTCATCTGCAAGGACATCTACAACCAGAAGAACACCAACAATATAGGCATCATGCCATTCGTTGGTGGTATTGTGATGTGAGTAGGGATTTAATTTAACATGCTTTTCTTTGCTATAACCTATTTACTGGTACCGATTCTGTTGTACAAAATCACTAACCTTAACTAATTTGACAAGACTAAAAATCCTGCTATCCCTTTCTCATGTGCGGGGTTTAATAAGGATGGCAATATTATTGGTCCTGTCGAACTAGTTTAGTTTAATGATTTCTACCAACAGAATCGACCCAAATGTCAATCTACTTAAATAATATAAGGGAAATGTGGGCTTTTTCTTTGCTAGTCAATTATTACGACAATGGTGCCAATTCTGTTGTACAAAATTACTAAACTAAACTAATTTGACAGTTCTTATGGTCTTGCTGTCCCTTTCTCATGTGCGGGGTTAAATAAGGATAGCAATACCTTTACTTTGTACAACAGAATTGCCACCAATATCTACGGATGAACAGATTCGATTGACCGGAGTTAGATATAAAGTAACTTCTGCTTATTTATTGTTCATGGTGGTAGAGTTAGTGTCATAGCGCATATGCAGCGATCTGCGAAGTTAAGCGACCTTAGTATGGCGAGGGATTTGATGCGTGACCTTCCATACTATGCCTAGGAAAGCACGGTCCTTGTTTTCATTAATTATTATCTTTGGCAATCATAGAGGTCTCAGTAGCACGAGCATGAATAAATTGCGACAACGTTTTCGTATCGCCTTCGACTATTTTGTATGGGGAAATTAACAGCGCTGCGGCGGTGAAAAGTGGAACTACGTTTTCGAACACGTAGAAAATATGTTCTTACTACCGGCACGGGTGGTGGTGAGTGACTAATAAACATGTCCATTTGTCAGGAGCGTCCTGAACCTGCAGTTCGGCTTCATCCTGGGCGATCCCAAGATGGTGCAGGTGAACCTGTTCGGGCTGGCGCTGAACATCGTGTACGTGTGCGTGTACTTCAACTACAGCCAGCACAAGACGCGCGTGTGGGCGCAGATCGGGCTCGCCGGGGCTTTCAGCGCCGCGCTCATCGGGTACGCTCAGGTTAGTATACTTTTTTAAACGGACAGTGCGCATCTAACCACAGAGTTTGATTGTTGTGTTCCCCCCGCCACCCTCCGCACTCCGGCTAGTTTTTGCGTACAAAACAATGTACCTACCAACTATATCTATACTAATAAAGGATCTCATCCATGTTTCATAGAGATTTGATCCAAATCTGAAAGTGCTGGCTAGCGCTTTTTTTGTATATTCTTTTAGAGCTTGTCCGTCTGAACATTTATTACTATTGCAGTGCCCGCCAACGCGATTTGAACCAAATATCTATAAAAAATGGATGATGTCCTTTAATATTGTGGCACCAAATTAAAGTAACCCATATCCAGTATATTTGTTTTGCTGAACCAGTGTGAATATCTTTCCTTCAGCGTTACCCGGCGCCAACGACACCGACTTATTTTTTTTATATGGCAACCCCAAATTTGGCGACGTTAGCGGTCGCCACATCACGCCCCCTCAAACGCCAGCACTGCCACCTACATCCACATAAGCAATATGCTATCTCTTTATAATATTAGTAAACTTATGTGTTATTCCTCTGCCTCCAGGTTGAAGACCCGAAGCTGGTGGAGAACAGGTTCGGGCTGGTGATCACTGCGCTCATGTTCTGGCTCATCGCATCGCCGCTGCTCGGCTTGGTGAGCATACATCTTAACTTAGGGGGACACATTGCCGTAGCTTGGGTCATTTACCAAGTTGGCCTCGTAAGTTGCGACTGATAATGAAGCCGAAGCCCAATTATTGTGAACTAGTGGCCCGCCCCGACTTCGCACGGATAGACATTTATCGAGATAGAGATAAGAAAAATGATGAATATGACGATCATTGTTTTTTTTATTGCCAATTTGAGACTCGGGCTGGAATGGATGTAGCCGCTTTGGCGTGACTGACAAACAAACATTCGTATATATGTATTTGAAATTAGTAAGCATGGTACCAATTTATCGATGTGTTAAAATATATTTTTAGAAAGAAATAATGGCCAAGAAGAGCACTGAAGGGCTCCCGTTCCCCATGATCCTGTCGGGGACAGTGGTCACCTTCATGTGGCTGCTCTACGGCATCATCCTCAGGAACTCCTTCATTGTTGTGAGTACCTCCACTACCATCACTATAATGAGCACACTAACCAGTGCCGGTAGCAGGAACATTGTCGACAAAGTATTCGAAAACGTAACTCGCGAAATGTCAAAATTGTCATACTAATTTTTAGTTCCACTTTTCACCGCCACAGCGCTCTTCATTTTCCAATACAAAAATAGTCGAAGGCGATACGAAAACGTTGTCGACAATCTTCCTGCTACCGGCACAGAGCAAGAATATCTTATAACGTATTCGTATCGCGATCGACTATTTATGTATGGGAAAATGAACAGCGCTGCGGCGGCGAAAAGTAGAACTAAAGTTTATTTTTGTCATCAGGTACAAAACATCGTAGCGTTTGTGCTCTGCGCTTTCCAACTGTCACTATTCGTGATCTACCCGTCGAAGCCCACAGCAAAGAAGGCTAAAGCGAAAAAGACACAGTAAATGGAAAACGTTACCTCGAATCACACGGATGCCTCACTAGTATGTGATACTATAATTAGCAGGATTATAGGATAAACTGGGATGACAATTTTACATAACTGTATTATAGAGCTATTTTATTTTTTAATGCAATGGTGTCGATTCTATTGTACACAATCACTAAGCTAAACTAATTTGACAGAATGAAAAAATATTGCCATCCTTTTTTAAGCCCCTCACATGACTAAGGTATAGCAAGACTTTTAGTCCTGTCAAATTAGATTAGTTTCGTGATTTCGGACAACAGATTTGGCACCATAAATTGTTAACTTTTGTTAACTCATATCCATTTATTTATTAAGGTTCTTTAACAGTGGATACTTGAAGCAATCGATGTATGTATAGGTGTATACTGTAATGTCCACATATTAACGAATTGCATTTAATTTTCATTTATTTATTGCTTCACAATATTTTATTTTTAAAACACCCCCGACTCAAAATCCTTTACAAATAATAGCTAATAATACTCGATTAATGTGTTTTGATAGTTTAACCAAAGTGTTTGGCTTATAAAGCCCTTTCATTTAAAATTATATGACATCATAATGGTTACTGTGGACATGATAAATCTCCATTTTATGACATCCGCCATATTGGATTAAAATGGCAGCATTCAGGTTACCGTGCATTGCCATGGGAACCCAACGTATATGCCAAATTTCAGCTGAATCGGACACTAGAAAGAGGGTCAAATTGAACTAGTAGATTTTTAAGCACACACCGGGGGTGAAACTAAGTGTAACTTGTAATCAATTGTGGTCTGTAAAAACTACCTTGCCGTTTGAAGTTTAGCAAATAAGTAAACATTACTATTAAGTATATATACTTAGTATATAATAATCTATACATATGTATGTATGTACATAGTTATTGACTATTGTAAGTATGTTTAACATTCCACGTTTGAATGTGCGTAATGAACGAGTACTCAATTACATGGTAAATATGAGTTGCTTAGTAAATCAATTTGTAATTGTATTTTTGACTACTGAAATGTACATTATGTGTGTTTAGATTCAATATTAATAATTTTTATATTCAATTGTATTTTTCTACGAATTCGAATTATTATAATATCAATTTTATTGATATGAAATATCAAGTGTTTCATCACTTGCATCGTATCTTCTCAGTCTGCTAACATTGTAAGCCGTAGAGGGAGTCAGTAATAGAGGCAATAACATCGTCTGCTCTCCTCACACACAAACAGAAGGCTAGATACGGTACTAATGTACAAGACAAGGACACAGCTATACTGTTATTTGTCCTTTACCGCTTAAAGGGTTTTTTTTACATTTTGTATTGTGTAACACCTGCGGTGTTCCCGCGACTTCGCCCGCGTATCCATATAATATATAGCCTATGTTACTCAGTGATAATGTAGCTTTCTAACGGTGAAGAGAATTTTTGAAACCAGTCCAGTAGTTTCGGAGCCTATTCAATACAAACATACACACACACAAAAATACAAATATTTCCTCTTTATACTATTATTATAGTATAGAAAACCTATTTTTTGGTTCAGCACTTTACGCACACGCACACATGGATAACTATCTCCATCACTATCTAGGGCACGCGGGACTAAACTATTGGTCCATGATCTATTTTTGAGTGGACCCGATTAGTCCCACTGATGGAAATACTGGAACTGTTTGTTCCATAATTTTCAATGATGACGGTGATTGGCAGTTCGGCCCAGACCATACATCCGTAACTACAGAGTAGATAATAAACATCCTCTATAGATAAAATCATTGCCAAATTTCAAGTATCTATCTCCTATCTGCAATTATTGTCAATGGAATTAATGGAACAGTAAAAAAACTATACTAAATGTCGACTGCATTTTTACCGGCACAGAAATTTGTTAGGGACAAAACTTTATTGACTGACTTCAAAAAGGAGGAAGTTTTATGTTTCTCTGTGTGCATTTTTTTTTCCATTTCGATTTTCGATTGCGGCGCCATTTTTATTCGACTTGTAAAAATGCCAATGTAACCAAATCAACCAGTTTCCAAATGTTGTGATATTATATATTATAGTCATAGTAATAGATACATATTAAATTCAATGATCAAGAAAAAAATAAATTTATTAATATTTATGACTTATGGTTTAATCATTACCCTATATAAAAAAATAAAATCTTATCACGCCCTTCTAGGACCTCTACATCTTTTCACCTCATTAATAGCACCAAGGCGGCAAACAAGCACACGGCCCACCTAATGGTAAGCGGTCATCGTAGCCTATGGACGCTTGCAACACGGGGTATCACTCCGTTGCCGAACCTACGCGACCCGACGCTTTACCTATGAAAACTTTACCGCAGACATATCACACAACGAAAGAATGCAGCATGGTATCTTCTGGAAGGTCGAGGGATTCTTGTAAGTCCGTCTTGAAGCAGGCGGGGGCCATTGGGCAGACATGTATTTGGAGACCCTAGCCACAAGCCAATTTACGTTTACATTGAGTACGAGTATCGGCGATCGCCCTGCTGGGCCCGACTCGGATACCTTTTTTTTTTGCATACCTCTAAGGTGGCACACAAGCATACGGCCCACCTGATGGTAAACAGTCGCATATAGCCGCTAGCAATACCAGGGGTATTACTAACGAGTTGGTTGCCAACCCTTTGTTGTTGATGAGGAGCTCTGTGCTAGGGCCTTGTGGTTGAAGCAACGGCCTGTCATCTAATAGGCCCAGGTTCGAACCCCGGCCTGTACCAATGAATGTACCAAAGTACAGTGATTAATGACAACATGAGCTTTTAAAAAGAGAGGTAGGGCGATTTGGGATTTCCCGTGGGTTTTCCCATTTAAATTAGAGCCGCCCGCCTGGGGACTGTACCTCCGCCTTACAGAAGACCGCAGTGAAATAACAATACTTGACGTAATGTTATGTTTCTGCGGTAAGTAAAGTTGCCAGAGCTCCACGAGGATACGCTGGGCTAGTAGTAATGCTGATAGCACAGTGAGTCCTCATCAACAACATGGTTTGCAACCCGTTAGTGATACCCCGGCCCCGGTATTGCTAGCGGCTATAGGCTACGGTGACTGCTTACCATCAGATGGACCGTATGCTTGTGTGCCTTAGTGGTTTAAAAAAACTGAGAACTCCTAAATTTTATAAATCCATCCCATTCCATTCCTTTTAGTTTAATTACTTTCAATAGGTACTATAGGTACCTGCTATGATGATTACAAAACATGAAACAATCATTATATACCTACCTAATTTTAATTTACTAGACAGAACCAAAATGACAATAATTATTTTATATTGTGTTCGAATCATCTAAATAATTTCATACAATTTAGCTACCGTAGAAATAATCTATATTAATATTATAAAGAGGAGATTTGTATTTTTGTGTGTAGGTATGTTTGTATTGAATAGGCTCCGAAACTACTGGACCGATTTCAAAAATTCTTTCACTGTTAGAATGCTACATTTGCACTGAGCAACATATTTAGGCTATATATTATACTAGCAGCCCGCCCCGGCTTCGCACGGGTAGTCTAAATATTTGATACCTGTCTATAGGCTCTGAAAATACTGGACCGATAAAAAAAATTCTTTCACTGTTAGAAAGTGGGTGGGAAGGTGGTAATTTAGACCTTCATAAGTGCCTTATTAGGGCTTAAACTGAATAAATGATTTTTGATTTTGATTTTGATTTTGAAAGCTATATTATCACTGAGTAACATAGGCTATATATTATACTAGCTGCTCGCCCCGGCTTCGCACGGGTAGACATATATCAAATATTGTGTCTACCCGTGCGAAGCCGGGGCGGTTAGCTAGTTTAATATATAGCCTGTGTTACTCAGTGATAATTTAGCTTTCTAACGGTGAAAGAATTTTTGAAATCGTTCCAGTAGTTTCGGAGCCTATTCAATACAAACCCACAAAAATACAATAATACAAATCTTTCCTCTTTATAATATTAGTGTAGATTGTTAAAAAATTTAATAATTATTTTAATTACGTTTTCGCGGGCTTAAATATAACTACAAGTAAATTGAAATGGCATTGTACTAGATATTCGCCGATACTCGCCATGTCTACGCGTTTTGTGTCTGTTACGGTTCTGTTGATGATTGCCATTTTTGAAGTTACCAATGTAAGTAGGTAAACGTTAATTTATTCTGAGTAGTGCCCTTTAGAACAGTGCACGGCAACACCTGATGAGTACTCAATCACAAACATTATTTCTTGCGCACTAAACCAGATTGCATTTTTGTCCGGTCTCCAAGTATACCTTTTTCAAAAGCCGTGGTGGCCTTGTGGTTGAAGCAACAGGCCTGTCATCTGATGGGCCCAGTTTAGAGTCCTGGCCTGTACCAATGAGTTTTTCTAAGCTTAAGTACAGTGATTAATCACACCATGAGATAAAAAAATCGTGACAGACAGACAGATAGTCAGACAGACAGACGGACAACAAAGTGACCTTATAAAGCCTTTTTTCCTTTTAAGGTACGGGATCCTCAAAACAAAAAAAAAGGTTTCCAGTGCTCCACGAAGATACGCTGCGCTATTAATAGCTAATGCTGCTAACACATTGTCAGTGGGTCCTCATCAACAACATGGTTGACAATGCGTTAGTGATACTCTTGGTATTGCTAGCGGGTATAGGCTTCAGTGGCTGCTTTTCATCAAGTGGTCCGTATGCTGGTGTGCCACCTTAGTTAGTGGTTTAAAAAAAAACAAAAAAGAACGATTTTTGATTTTGGGTGAATGAATTCGGCCTCCAGGGCAAAGCTGCGAATAAAGGAGGGCGGTGCCCCTACTGCCCCCATACCATACGTAAGGGTACCGTCCGGCTTCCTTGCTCGCCGGTACGCCTCGTTTTTGCCTCGTAGGTATATGTTTATCAATGTCTGTCGCATGTGCCGTGTCAAGTGATTTTAAACACTAGGATTCTGACGATTTAAAAGCACTTTACACATATATTTTTTTACCACTAAGGTGGCACACAAGTATACGGCCCACCTGATGGTAACCAGTCACCGTAGCCAATAGCCGCTAGCAATTCTTGGGGTATCACTAACGGGGTGCCAACCATGTTGTTGATGAGGACTCACTGTGTTAGCAGCAATACTACTAGCCCAGCGTACCGCAGAAACACAACACTACATCTGTTATTTCACTGTGGTCTTCTGTAATGTGGAGGTACAGTCCCCAGATAACACATTAGTTATAATAACAGTAAATAAAAATCAATGGTGTCTCAAAACCTGTATACTTTCAGAATCTGCAAGTGATCCCCGAGCGTGCGGCAGTTCATTTCGTCTCCCAGAAGTATTTCGAGTATTGTAAATTCAACATCAAACGATATGGGCGGAAGAGCGCGTATTACATGAACATGGACATAATGCTAAAGTACCGCTTAGATAATAACCTAACAGTTCGTATTTGCTGTTCAACTCTATATGTACAGGTTTGAGAGGTAGAGCGATTTGGGATTTCCCGTGGGATTTCCCATTTAAATTGGAGCCGCCCGCCTGTGGACTGTACCTCCACCTTACAGAAGACCGCAGTGAAATAACACTACTTGATGTAGTGTTGTGTTTCTGCGGTAAGTAAGGTTGCCAGTGCTCCACGAGGATACGCTGGGCTAGTAGTATTGCTGCTAGCACAGCGAATCCTCATCAACAACATGGTTGGCACCCCGTTAGTGATACCCCTGGTATTGCTAGCGGCTATAGGCTACGGTGACTGCTTACCATCAGGTGGGCCGTATGCTTGTGTGCCACCTTAGTGGTATAAAAAAAAATACAGGTATCAGGTCTTTTTTGTTTGTTTGTTGCTACTGCTGAACCACGAACCGCGTTAACACTAATGACAAGCTGCAACATCCTGAGTTACGTCGAGTGAGTAGCTTATGTATGGTTATCATAACCTTGATGGATCAGCACGACTCGATGAATACTTTTTAATGAAAAAATACCTACTGTATACAATATTCAGTATTTTTAATCTTACGATTTATTATTATTGTGCAAACGTGGTATATTATCTACTCTGAGATACAACGGACAAATACAAAAGGTGTACCCGAATTTCGTAAATTAAATATAAATATTAAAATAACAGAAACGTTATTAATTTCAGTTGCACGCGTATTTCAACGAGTACCTCCACAACGAGTTTCGGCGATCATTTATAGAGTTCCACTTCAGGATGTGCGACCTGCTGCAGAAGGACCCCTACATCGGGGGAACCCTCGTGAGAGCCGGCCTCACGTGCCCACTCATGCCAGTGAGAACTTGGTTTCATATAATAGGTAGTCTGCAAATAGTACCTTGGCAAAACCCACGTCAAATTTTAAATTGTTAAGGCTTTAGGCTTCCCGAGCTCATTGTTACGTTTTTATGGGAAAACGTTGTCTTTTTGGTATAAAAAGTAGTCTATGTTATTTTAATACGCTGGTCAAATATTCCAACTCTAAAAAGTTTAAATAGAGCTCATTGAGTAATATGCAAGATATTCCAAACTATAGATTGAAGAAGCTCTCATAAAACACTTTCCTACTCAAATTAATGCCTGTAGGTACGTAGTCTGTAGAATCAACCGACTATAAACAAAAAGCGCACAAATAATATCGATAGCAGGTATGTATGCTGGCTATTCTGTGATTTTCATAATGTGACAGAGTCCTACCGTTCCAGGGCAGGCTGTTGTTGTCGAACATGACAGTGCCTACCGAGAACTTCCCCAACGTGTTCCCCTTCGAGAAGGGTCGCGTCGACTTAAACTTCACCAGCACAGCTACCGGGGAAGCAATACTCTGTGTCAGCTTAGTGGCTATCTTTAAGAAATAAAAACCGTCGTGGTCGACAATTAAAAGACTTAAACTAAAATGTTGCCTGTTATTGTCTATGCCCCTTTTTTTATTTATTTTGTTAAAACTGAAAATAGGAAGTGAAGTAGGAAGTATCATTTTATGAGGTATGTTCTTCACGATAAATTAATATAAATCATACTCGTAGCGCACATACAATTATATTCCTGTTATTTTGTTTTAACATTTATAATTATACTACCTGTGCCCGTGGAATTAATGTTACCTAAAATTCATGGGTTTTTCATTTGTTGTGCGGAACCCTAATTCTGGTATTGAATTATTTTTGGAAATCTGGGAAGGTTTAAATGGTGACAAAATTCCGAGGAAAATTGTAAAAACAAAATATCAATATTACTGGCCACAAATAATTTTGAAATGCTTTACAAGTTCTGACAGTAAGATGAGAATTTTCTGGAAGTAGGTATCATATCTACCTGTCACTTTTATTTTTAGGTTTATTTTTATTTCGACTTAATAGAAATCTAATGATCAATCTGAATATATTATTTATACAACATTAACCATGTAAGTATCCTCAGTTAATTATGGAAGATAAGTACACAATGATATTAACTTTTATTATATACTTGTCCAGTATACATATAACATGTATAAAATCAAAGGATATTACACATGTAATATCCATCAAGCAGTTTCTAAAACAGATGGCCAACGTTTTTTCGACTCTGCCGAAAAACATTCCAACCCGCTGATAGCAGCGGCCGCCCGATATACACCATCTCGAATATCGAAACGTCGTCGACCAAGGCATGTCCTCTTCGATCCCGACGATGACACCACCCTACTCCAGGAAGCCACTAAACGCGCACAAACCGCAAACCGACCCCTGTACCGCCCTCGCCGGCGAGGAGCGTCGCACTCATCCCGTCTTCTTCGTCCCCAAAGCCAGTATAGGCTCCGTAGCCCATCTCCCAGCAACGCCCTTAGTTCTGTTGCTTAGATTAAGTCCCCCTTCTGGCTGGAGGCCTTAAATGGCCTCGCCACTTTAGTCCGGTTAAGCAGTAAAAGTTCCCTCGAACTAACTGCGAGAGACCATATCCCAAAAAAAAAAAAAACACATGTAATATCATTGGATATACAGAAGTACACTTAGTAGTGTTGGTTCCTTTTATTGGTTCGAAGAGTGGAACACATCAAAGAAGCACACCCTTTAGGTACTTGCACCTTTCCTGGGTAGGTACTACCAACTGCAACGAAAAGGCACGGGCGGATCCAGTTTTCAAGTCAAAATAAAAAGTCATTTATTCAGTTTAGGCCCTAATAAGGCACTTATGAAGATCTAAATTACCAAGTCGGGGGGGAGGATATCCGTCCTTGCGAAAACATTTACGTTTTGCACATGTTTCATGCATAATTACATTGCGAAATAAAAAGCTTTTAGGAAATAACTCCGTTTACACTAATACGATGGAGTTAAGTAAAAAATATTTCAGCTAACCAAATCAATGTCGTCAATCAAAAACAGTGTAAGATAAATTTGAACGGTGCAACAATGTCCTTCGTGCGATCGTATCATTTGATAAGGACCTGGCAGCGGCCCTGGCTGGCGTGTGCACCACCAGTAAGCATACAATTATATATCTACTACAATTAAAATATGTGCTTCTTGAAAAGGATGAATTATATGAATAGCGCCAGCTTCAGTGACTAAAAATGACTGCAGCGAGACCATGCCAATGAATTAGAACTATAAGAATGGATACCATTCTTTGCCGTAATTTGTGAAATTCGTATTTGAATTGATAATTTTATTTTAGTAGTGCCATACAATGTTTTTTTTTTATTAAAATAGCGACTGACCATTACCTACCCCAAATTAATTTTAACAACGAAAACCAACGTCAAGTGCGGTCCACAAACATGCCAAGTGTGTGAGAAAACGTAACCGCAGCATCGGATTGGTAATACAAAGTTGATTTAGCTGCCAATTAAAATAATTATTTTCTATTATCAGTACATAATACCACTAAGGCCGTACAAGGCGACCAAATCGGAGTCCTTTCTGTCTGGAACCAACGCGAACTTTCTGGAAGCGCAATACTTGGACTGGGCGAAAGCGCAGGGCTCCATTGATTCAGTAAGTTTACTACCAACTTCAATATTCATGAGTTACCTTCTTATGAAATCTCGTATGAAAGGTTAGTAAAGAGATATTAAAACCTTAGTGGTATAAAAAAATCAATCTCTTTAGTCAGTAGAACAAGAGAGATTTGCTAAAACTGTGTTTCTTCAAAAGTAAAGTAAATAAATGAAGCCGCTCTCTAAAAGCTGTCTTAACACCAACAGTATGTATGTACGGACGGATAGACTAAAGGTCGCTGGGAAGCATTGGAGTTTTACCAATCTATCATCAAAGTAAGACCTCGTTCATCAATCCACTGATGATGATGGTTATCTAAATTTGCAGAGTTGGGATAACTTTTACAACAGTCTAAATGGGCCTGCATTGAAGATAGAGGACTTCGAAGATGACTGCAGTCCGACTTCTGCTAGTGAGTATGTTTTTATTTTAAACGAACTACGTCAATAGCTGTCAAGCGGGAGTGGGCAGAGGGCGGGCAGCTGCCTGACATGGCCTGGTGACACTTTTACTTCCCAAAAAATAAATAAAGGACTTCTCTGATTTCCTGATTTACCCTCGCAAACCAAAATCTAGGTACGGCCATGGCAGCTGTGTATTAATGCCAAAGACAATATTATAACAAATGACTGCGCATGAGTCGATATAGCAGTGACAAGCTAGTAAGCTTAAAGATTCTACAATGCATTGATTACATCAATGTTGAATTAATTATTTGACTTTACAACCCCAACAAAATATATAATTTATGTTCATGTCTTATCCAGTATTCCTAGATTTGATCTTAGAGTAACAACATGCAGCAATGGTTAATTTATTGCAGAACCAAAGAAAGGCGACGGTCTGAGCGAAGAAGAATCGATAAAAAAGATAAAGATGCACTTGGCCGTGCAAAATCTTATTCGAAGCTATCAGGTGAGCTTTGTAGGCGCCAGTCAGAATGAAATCACTTCACGGACTTCATCCACGTCTAAATTGGTAGCCTATGTTATGTCCTATCGCCCCGCCAACTCGTGTAATTTTTTTAGCAGCTCATAAAGTAATAGCAGCACATAGATCCTTACTACCTGGACTAGAGGACATTACAGACAATGCAGATCGCAGAAACAACACATCAAAGTAGTGTTCTATGGCTGCGATCTTCCTATCAGGTGGAAGTACTATCTCCAGTCTGCTCAAATTTTTCGATGGGATTTCATTATCGACTTACATAGCGTGTCACGATTCAGCAATTGAAAGAGGTTTTTTGCCCAGACCCGCGGCCACCTGGTCGCTAAGCTGGATCCTCTGGGGCTGATGATCCCTGCGCGGTTCATCGGCACCGCAGACCACTCCGAGCTCGATGTGAAGGGCCTGGAGAGCACCGTCGTCGCCAGGGAGCTGGGCACTGTGTTTGGTTCACTCGCACTCATTATTTAATCAATAGGCTCTTTTTATGTACAACAGAAATACACAAACAACATTGAGAAGAACTCTAACCACACGAAAACGCACGTCATTATTGAAGGAATACCTACGTAACCTATTAACCTAATGTACAAATAACGTCCTAGAAATAGGCTCAGAGTCCAGCAAATTTTACGTATTTATTTCCGTTTAGCACGATCTCAGGATTATTTATGTACCTACAAAGGTATAGGTAACTAAAATACTGTATCCACTCGTGCAGGCGAGGAGCATATGAACATGAAGTTTGAGTTGCCCGACAGGACTTTCATAGGTGGTAAAGAACACGCACTAACGCTAAGGTAAATTACACATTTATTTTGTACCAAGCACCGTATATAGGTATTACCTATAATAACCGCCATACTAGATTCGATACACAAAGACCAGCTTACTTATGAGCTCGTCAAAATTACGAGACTGGCGGTAATATTCGCCGTAAATTCCCAGCACTGTAGCTATATGATGCAGGCTATGCAACAAATTGTTCGCCTTTACATAATATGTACCTATATTTAAACTTCATGCAAATACGGTTTGCACAGGTGGAATTAATGCCGTGGGTATTTTCTACCACTCAACCAATATGTACATGTTTTAAAATTTCTGCAATTCAACTAGGTCAGTTTGTGATGTTTGAGCTGTTTCTTGAGTTTGAATCAATTTTAGTCTGATGGAATAACTCCAAAACCTTAAGACGCACAAAAAGCTTAACAGCAAAAATTCAAGCTATCTTTTAGTCTGCTTTATATCTAGCTAGACTCATCAGGAAAAAAAATGTTTTGCTAGCGTAACGTTACCCTAAAAAATCAGTTTTTCGTGAATAACTCAGGAATGTCTAGACGCACAAATTTAAAATCACGCGCTCATTTACACGAGCCGAGGTACTAATTATCTGCATCATTTAAATCCTAAAAGGAGACAACATTTTGCTAGCATAACGCACACGTCTTAGAAAACTCACAAGTTGAACTACCTTTCTCTTTTCGTAAACGTATGGAGCGTCACTGTTCTTACTCCTTGTGTTCGTTGCTTGTCCTATTAGTGAGATAGTGAGACGTCTGGAAGAGTCGTACTGCGGATCAATAGGAGTGGAATACATGCACTTGCATGATCTGGATGGCTTGCAATTCATTCGTGAGCGAATGGAGAAACCCGGCGTCTTCGATCGCTCCGTAGCCGAGAAACGAGACATAATGCGGAGACTCACTAAGGCGGTGTTGTGAGTACTTGTTTCCGCTATAGCTTGCAATCACTTATCTCATGTTTTGTCGTCATCATGAAGCTTCTACAGTAGGTACCAGTGGCTTAGCTAAATGAGCCCCTGTCTCTCTTTCACGTATACATTTAATTAATAATGATATTTATGGCCGTTATACCGCCAACATCAAATTAAAAAAGTTGGCACACTGTGAAGTTGTTTTAAAATTAAATGGTAGCCTCATAAACAAACAGTATAGTACCCGCCACTGACTTTACGATGATGGGTCATTGAAGTCGGTTCAGCACACAAATAACAAAGTGGTCGGAGTCTGTCACCAGCATTTACACTACACTACCTACCTACTGGTTAATGACATCCCACTCGAATTTGTACAGAACTATGTATATTTAGGAAAACAGATTTCCTTTAGTGAAGAAAGAAATGTGGAAGAAGTGGACCGTAGAATAGCAATCACCTGGAAGAAATACTGGGCCCATAAAGAAATTTTTAAATCACGGCTTCCATTATCAACTAAGAAAATAGTTATGGATTCAGAAATCTTACCATGCCTAACCTATGGCTGCCAAACCTGGACATTCGACCCTCAAACCAGAAATAAAATCCAAACTACTCAAAGAAGAATGGAAAGAAGTTATCTTGGAATAAAACTTAAAGACAGAGTAAAAAATGCGACAATTCGCAAAAGAACCAAAGTAACCGATGCCTTAATTTTTTCACTGCAAAGAAAATGGAAGTGGGCTGGCCACGCGGCCAGGTACAACTACAATAGATGGACCATAAGAACAATAAAATGGACTGGTCCCCGAGGCACAAGAAGGAAAGGCCGGCCGCGTAGCAGATGGTCGGACGAAATAGTTGCGACAGCAGGCCAACATTGGCTTGACACAGCCAAATACAGATCTCAATGGAATTCCTTGGAGGAGGCTTTTACCCGAAAGGGGTCCGCACAATTTTTAATTTAAATTAATTTAAATATATTTATCATTATTCTGCATGAATGAATTGTTGTTTAGATTTAAATTTCTATAATTTTAATGCATTAGTTTTGTTGGATTTTATTGATTATAATTTTGTTCTTTAATTTAATTATTATTTATTTTCAATTTTCAATAATAACTATTTCTGTATAAAGGAAATTGTTAAATATTGTAATAGAAATTTAAGGTAATGTACGGCATTGCAGTAGAATTTATTTGTACGGAATTAAATAAAGCTTTATTATTATTATTATTATTACCTACCTACACCTTTTGTAGCATTCGCTCAAATCGCTGCCCGCCTAATTGAATGAAAAGTCGAAAAAGTTGTTATGTACCGCAATCAGCAATCAACACGCATTAATGAGTGCGGTCTACAGCACATTCCAAATCAAGGAAAGTTAGTTTTGGAGAAAGATTGGCTAGATGCGCATGAGGTAGATATCACTTTATATACCCGAAGCGACAAGACGCGACGTGCGAGTGTCAGCGCGGCGGCAGCGAGACTAAATCCAACCGAACTTACTGCCGTATGCATATATACCCACATTTATTTTATTATTTTTAAACGGTCGTCCTTATGATTCTGAACAAATTAATTTTTAAATGCATGTAAACGTGTGCGTAAAAACAGTGTATTAGCCCTCAAACTTATAGATAGTTAAGATTTTTTAGGTACATGCCTATCAAGGTCGTTTGGAGTTTGTGTTGAAAATCTTAACATTACCCCCTATTTATAACCAAGTACTTACTGCAGGCTGTAAAATTTATTATAGCCAAGTAGTGCTCTTGTAGTGTTCTACAAATTGTTTCAATCAATTATTAGAATTTTCATTCTAATGCAGCTTAGAAAAATACTTCGCTACCAAGTGGCCAGCTGAGAAACGGTTCGGTCTGGAAGGCGGAGAGAGCATGATAGTGATGCTGGAGGAAATTGTTGATACCAGCACTAAGTTCGGGGTCGAGTCGATCGTCATTGGAATGCAGCATCGTGGTAAGCCATCGACAAGATTTCTGCAAATATGTATACCTATACATACAACAAATAATATCTCTCTGTGAAGTCGATCATTAATATATTACTGTTAATACTGCAAAAACACTTGTATATCGTTTGATCTGCGAAGTTAAACAAGCTGACTCGTCATTAGTACGGAGATGGGGATGGGACTGTAAACGTCCTTTCCACGCCTTATTATTTTTGCCAGTAAAATATTCTAATAATTGTTAGATACAGTCAGGTCGGACCGAAGCAAAAGTCTAACAACTGGTTTAACTTTGATGAACGATTTGGCTCATGGTACATAGTCAGAGATAAATTAGTCATACTTAGATCATTTTTAAGCACACACACACACACACCCCAGCATAGTCAAGAAGCCCACCTTATTGTGCCTAGTCTGTTATAAGTCCAGTCAGGCTGCATAAATCAAAAGAACTACGATAAAAATGCTTCGAAATAATTTCATGATTCTTAACAGCGTAGTCTATTGTCCTGGTAAGGTAGAGGCGAGGAAAATTGTTATGTACACATTTCATGATACTGGCAGGTCGCCTTAATATGTTGGTGAATGTGTGTCGGAAGCAGCTGACGGATATATTCGCACAGTTCAACCCATTGGAACCGAAAGAACCCGTAAGCAAATTGTCTTATTTCACTGAAGTCATTTTCCTACTTCTCTCCTTTGCCGTACTCGCTGTAGACAATATTATCACTGGATTAGAGGATTGATACGTACTTCTATATTCAAATTGATAAATTTATACATTAAGTAGGAGGTAACTAACTAAAGAAACTGGTGATCATCATTATCTCTCTATCGTTAACTTTTATTAATAAGAATTTATAATTAAGATCTCTGTAACGCCGCTTTCCGGGGTTGAATTTGCGACACAGTTTCAAATTTACTGCAGAAATTTGTATACTGTTTAATATTTGTGTACTTTACATTCAAATTAATCAATTCAATCCCGGATGTTCGTATAGCCAAAATATACCATTTTTATTCCTATGGTGCAGGGTTCAGGCGATATTAAGTACCATCTCGGCACGTACATTCATCGGTTCATCCGCAAAACTAACAAGTATATTAAGGTGTCGATGAGTCCGAACCCTTCCCATTTGGAGGTGGTCGGGCCGGTGGTCGCAGGGAAGACCAAGGCCGAACAGCATTGGAAAGGAGACAATAATGGCGATAAGGTAACGACTAAGTAGTGATAGATGGAAATATAAACTTTATGCTCATAATCACAGAATACGTAATTGTATCTTATGTCGTAGCTAATCCACACCTTGTGTTGTGCATCGGCACAGCGCGTCGTATAGTTAACAAAGAAAATCTTCAGACATTCTTCATCTTGACTTCAGACATAAAAAGTTACAATTGACTAAAACTATACCAAAACTTGCTGTCTAAAGAAAGCCCAACAAGGAAAGTATTATCGAAGAGACAGTGTAAGAATATAACACTCTAGGTAACTAGCACCTCGATGATGCTCGGTCATAGGTGATGGCAATAATACTCCACGTTACTAGCACCTCGATGATGCTCGGTCGTAGGTGATGGCAATGATACTCCACGTTACTAGCACCCCGATGATGTACGTTCATAGGTAATGGCAATAATACTCCACGTTACTAGCACCTCGATGATGCTCGGTCATAGGTGATGGCAATAATAATGCACGGCGACGCGGCGTTCGCGGGCCAGGGCGTGGTGTACGAGACCATGCACTTGGCCAGCCTGCCATCCTTCACCACCCACGGCGCCATCCACATCGTGTGCAACAACCAGATCGGCTACACCACCGACCCGAGGTTCGCCAGGAGCTCGCCTTACTGCTCTGGTCTGTATCAATATCACATTTTAAAACCGGGTTAGTACTAGTCGGTCTCGCACACCGTAACTCTAACTTCCAGCACACAATGACACAATGGTGCCAATTCTGTTGTACAAAATCACTAAACTGAACTAATTTTACAGGTCTAAAAGTCTTGCTATCCCTTTCTCATGTCAGACGTTAAATAAGGATGGCAATACATTTAGACCTGTCAAATTACAAAATTAGTTAAATTTAGTAATTTTGAACAACAGAATCGACACCAATATAATTCGTGTCAAATACTTATTTCCATCACATGGAATTCCGCGCCGCAAGTTCTAAGCATTTTCTGTTTCGACAATGGAGCAAATAAATTTAAAATTAATTCTATTTTGCCAGTTCTTCCCAGAAGCCGTTCTTTCCGCACACACTTGGCAATATAGAAATACAATATTTAATAACCGCCATAAGTGTTTTATTTTTCTGTTTTCTTTGGCAGACGTGGCCAAATGTGTAGACGCACCAGTTCTACACGTAAACGGTGATGACGCGGAGGCGGTGGCTCACGTGGCCAGGATCGCCATCGAGTACCGCTGCAAGTTCAAGAAGGACGTGGTGTTGGACCTCGTTTGCTACCGGCGCTTCGGTCACAGCGAGGAAGACGAGCCCATGTTCACCCAGCCCTTCATGTACAAGAAGATCAAGTCCATGAAGACAGGTATGCTGTCTTAATGTACCAATTGGGTGGGTGTAAGCACCCGTGTTATGAAAATATGATTATTAAGTTTTTTTTTATCAGCCAGCATGAATTGTATCATTTTAAATATGGATAATCTCTCATTAGCGACCGCCCCGGTTACGCACGGGTGCATCACGGATCGAATTTGAAACCAAAATGAATAAATTTTTGGAATTAAATTTCATCTTCATTTCTAATAAGCTATTAAGAACAGAAATATGTTTATATGTAGTGGACAAAATCTACGAGGACAGGTTGAAGTCGGAAGGCACGGTGAGCGACGCAGAAATCAAGCACTGGGAGAAGGAGTACATGGACACGCTGAACAAGCACTTCGACCTCGCCAAGAAGGTCACCAAGCTCAGCATCATGGACTGGATCGACACGCCCTGGACCGGCTTCTTCGAGGCCACCGACCCGAAAACGGTGACCACTACCACCACACCACCTTAAGACTGAAGTCAACGATAAATCCATCTTGAGAGCTTTCATTTTAATGCTTGTAACATGTATATTGCATTTAAAAATTAAATCAACTCAAATCTCCAAAATCCTGTCTAGGAAGACTCAACTAAGAGTCACCTTTGAAACAAAAAACTACGTTTATAGACCAATACCTACACACATTAAACTTACACCTCTATTTTTGTGACGAGGGTAAAAAGGCAGATGCCTTAGTGACTTTCTTTCCGGGTCTTCTCAGAAGGGTTTTTCTAGTTAGTAGGTAACCTTATTACTTGGGCTTAAACCAGTAAACAATTAGCTTTTTCATTTACAGTTTTGTTTAAATGAAAGCCTTCGAGGGCTTCGAGTATTCTATTACCAATATTATCAGGGCTGGATTTAGGGGAGGGCAAGACTACTAAACACTAGTAAAAAAAGTAATCCCTTTGTTATTATTTTCGCGTTTTACCTTTACGAGTACCTATAGTACAAACATGATTGTTACGATAATAATCTGGGGCCTCCACTCCTTTGTTGCCCCGAGGCCTCCAGACCTCTAAATCCGGCATTGAATATTAATGTTAAACATTCAGATAAAAGAGACTGGAATAAGTGAACAGACGATAGCAACGATCTCCCAACATTTCTGCAAGCCGCCCGAGGTGTGGGCCTTCGAGGTGCACAAGGGCATCGGTCGGATACTGGCCGCGAGGGAGAAACTGGTACGTAAACAAAAGTATGCCAAATTATAATCTCTCCAGCACTGTGTACAAATAGATGTGCTTCAGAATTTCGCTGTTCAGTTTATATCATAGGTTCTCAAGGTGGGCGGTATCGCCCCCTAGTTGGCGCTGAGGCTTTGTGACGAGGGCGATTGCAACCTGTAATATTAGGGGCGCTAAATAAAATCGGTGGGCGGGTGTGGAAAGATATAACGAATTTAAAATTATTAAAAAAACTCGAAATGTAAAATAACCCAGCCTAAACTGTTATTCTTTAAGCCCCTACATATTTCTATAAAAAATGTAGAATGATGATTTTCGGGGTACATTGGATTTTTTTTAAAGGGGGCGGGTCACCAAAATTGTATTTTTTATGCTGAGTAGGCTTTCCAAAGCTCCTCAAGAATTTGCTGCGTTACCAATAAGGAAATCAATGCTAGCTGCGCTAACATCGAGATTGGTAACGCGCTAGACATAATCCTGATGCAACTGTTTATAAGAGTGAACGCTTCCCTAGAGGCGAGCTGTACGATTAGTTGCCTTCGTAGTGTCAATTATAAATTGTCTATGTATAAAGCGTTTTAAGGCTCTTTACTACGTCACGAATATGTATTCCTTGTTTGCATGTAGGTGAAAGAAGGTATAGCAGACTGGGCACTGGGCGAGGCGCTGGCCTACGGCGCTCTGCTGAGGGACAAGATACACATCCGCTTCACTGGCGAGGATGTCGAGAGAGGCACTATGGCTCACAGGTATGAGGAGGAGGAGTATATATCATAACTTGTGTAAAGCATTAGGTTAATAAGTTATTATTTGTATAGCTAATTCGTACCTGGAAAAAATATATCTTTGAAATGAATACCTACGCCTGGCAACAGAATTTCGTGCACTATCAAAACAAGCAAGAACCCAGTAGGTGGGTTATGTGTGTGAGAGAGACTAGTGTGGTGTGTGGTGTGTGGCAGGCACCACGTGTACCACCACCAGGGCGTGGACGGCGCCACGTACCGCGTGCTCGACACGCTGTACCCCGACCAGGCGCGCTACTCGCTGCACAACAGTTCCCTCTCAGAATTCGGTAAGTGACGCGCACAAACAATGCACAAAATGAACTCTTCAAATTGGCATGAATGGCCAAATTGGAAAGTATAGACACAGCCTATAAAACATATTTGTTTACACTGTGGCATAGATTTTGATGTTGATAGAACTGAACATTTTTTTAGCCGGGAAAAGTACCCATTGATTTCAAAACCCAATTTTAATTTAACTTATAATTCCCAAAGATCATTTCAGGTCATAAATTATTGCTTTATGGCGACGCCACAAATTGCGCAATTAAAAAAATCCTTTATAATTCTCATAAAATTTATGGTAGCAAAAATAAAACATACGAAATGGCAGTTAAATAGATTAGGACTAGTGTATGGTAGAAACATTTTTGCTCTTTCTTTTGTCATTATCCAGAGAAAACGTTTCTATATAATAAAAGCTGCCCGCGTATCTTCAGTGTGGCGATTTGTAAACCATAAAGAAAGCATTTTCGCGATTCCTAAAAGTATCAAAATATGTCACAGGCATCCTAGGCTTCGAGGTGGGCTACTCGTACTCGAGCCCGTACCTGCTGTCGATGTGGGAGGCGCAGTACGGGGACTTCGCGGACACCGCGCAGCCCGTGTTCGACACCTTCATCGCGAACGGCGAGAGCAAGTGGATCTGCCAGTCGGGGCTCGTGGTGCAGCTGCCCCATGGCATCGATGGCGCGGTCAGTCACTTGTCACTGTCACTGTCACTCATATCATGCTGTCTTTGTGAGCAGTCACGCGATTCGCTCCGTATGCCGAAAGGCGGGAAGGAGCATGGGAGGTGGTGGGTCTATGTCACTCATATCCAATAACCCGCGCAACAATAACTAGCGATTACGTATTCGTATCGCGACTATTTTTGTGGGTATGGGAAATTGAACAACTCTGCGGCGGAGAAAAGTGGAACTAGAAATTCCTATGAACATTTCAACAATTTGAGGGTTACGTTTTCGAATACGTATTCAAAAGATGTTCTTGCTACCGGTACCGGGTGGGACTGGTCCGGAAGGGCTCGGGTGGCTCCCCACAAGCCCGAGCCCGAGACTAGATAGTGATAGATGGGATAATATCTATATGTACATCTAAGAACAGTTCCAATAATATTCCAAAAAATATAACGAATATGAAGTAAGCTAATTTTTTTAAGCGGAATTTTTTCAAAATTAGTTTCAGGTTACACGGATGGCTTGCTCAAGTTTAACGTTTTCGAATATGTCTTTTCATTTCTCTCTAGTTGATCAAGTCTACATTCAGATGGCTAGAGCTGGAAGTTAGCTTGCGCGGGCCCCGTATCCTACCTCCCGCTTGGGGCTAAATGCCTTTCATACGTTGCACATGTCTATAAAAGAGCCAAATTATATAAACAATAGGACCCTTTTCCACACAGAGATGACGGCTGATAGAGAAGTATGGAAGGTAAATACAAATTGCACCGACCCCAAATAATATGGGATAAGGGCAGGAGAATGATGAGGACCTTTCTCCACAAAGCTTCTTCTTACACTACATATAAGTGGCAAGCAAGTCTGACCTGGACTTATATCACACGATGATAAGCGTTTATCATAGCTAGTACTATATCTGTGTACTTTATATTGTATGTAGGGTCCCGAACACTCCTCGGCGCGTGTGGAGCGCTACCTGCAGTCAGCCGACGACGACGAGGATGTGATCCCAAATCTGGACGATAAGGATCTCGTTTGTTAGTACCAATAGTACTGCAGTCCTCAGTCCCAGGGGCGTAGCTAGCAGATCAGGTGTCGCAAGTGGAAAATATTAATGACTGTTATGAAAAACACGTAGCGAGAATAGAAAATAGAAGAGGAATATTTTGTCGTTTCTTGTACCTCGTATAGTATGTATCCCTGCTCTGTAAGTAGGTGTCCAGTTAATATATTTCATTCAGAGCACCTCAGTGCTCATCATATCATCTGAACAAAACCGGCAAGACACTCATGTCTTGCCGGTTTTGTTCAGATGATATTTTTTTGGACCGGTGTTATTAAGTGTATGACACTCAAAAGTGATACATTAGGGCCTTAACTGAGAAGTTAAGATGGTTCTGATTATTTTTCTATTTAATTATGTGTCACGGCTGTGTAGTGAAGCAGCTGCGCGCGGCGAACTGGATAATATGCAACGTGACGTCACCGTCCAACTACTTCCACATGATCCGGCGACAAGTCGCGATGCCCTTCCGCAAGCCACTCATCGTCATGACGCCCAAGGTCGGCCTCAAGCACCCCTACTACAGGTCCAAGTTCGAAGAGTTCAAGATTGGCACTAGTTTCCAGAGGTGAGAATGCTTCGAGAATGACAATGGTGCAGGTACAGGCAGAGTATATAGTACCTTGAGGTCAGTAGCCCTAGTAAAACGAACTTGCGACTACGTGAATTGTTATTACTCAAAAGCGATACGAATACGTAGTCACAAATTATTCTTCCTTGGGCTACAGATGGTATCTTGTTACAATCAATCTAAAATGTTGTTTTTCTTGCGCACTGGTTATCACGCTCTAGTTATTCGGTCGAGTAGAAGTTCAATAATTAATTATCATATATATCTAAATTAAAAAATGTAAACACCTCCGACTCCAACCAAATCCTATAAATACCCTCAATCTCCTGTAAGTCCCGTTAAAATTATTTTTTATCAAAATCGGTTAATCCGCTTAGGATCTACGATTGCCAGTGATGCCACCCCTTTATTCGTCACTACGTTATTGTGACTCGTTATGGCAAGTTATTGTGGCACTGACTGTGACAGAAAAAACAATGTCGTAAGTAACGGTAATATAAATGAATAGATTAAAATGAGTTTTGATACGACAGAGCGATCAGAGAGAGCGGGCCAGCATCACAGAAGCCGGAAGGCGTGCAGAAGTTAATATTCTGTTCGGGCAAAGTGGCGATTACAATCGACGAGCTCAGGAAGGAGAAGAAACTGGAGGACAAGATCGCTATGTGCCGCATCGAGCAGCTGTATCCCTTCCCATACGATGTCATACTGCAGGTGAACTCACAGAACGTATGCTAAATTGCGAACTTCGCGGTACTAACGATATTCCCGGTATTTTGACTTGTTGAATATATGTATGTGTGGTATCTGATCTGGCATGGATGACATTGGCGCCCAACATGCGATAAAGCAATTATTCGTCTCGAATTCAATTTAAACTGAACTCAAATCAGATAAAAGGTAGATCGAACTTTGCCAACAAGGAAGTGAATGAGAATTGAATAATGTTTGTGTAGCGAATATAATATTATTTGTGAGAGCTTTATCTATCGTGACGACGTCACAAATTGTTCCCGTGGAATTATCTTCCAGCCGTCTTCAGCAGATTCATTAGCGCAGCATAGGTACCTACCTACTCTTGGATGTGATGTTACTTTTGTCTGACTAAGATATTTGATTGCTTTGCAGGAGCACTGTAAGTACGAGAAAGCCAAGGTGTTCTTCTGCCAGGAGGAACATAAGAATCAAGGGCCGTGGCTCTTCGCAAAGGTTCGGCTCGAAAACTTGTTCAGGAAGAAGATTGGGTAGGTGTTCATTTCAGCAGTTTTATTTACAACTACTTGTAGTAGGTACATGGAAATGTGCAAGAACCATGTGTATGATGTTATAAGTATATAATATAAATATAGTTTACCAGGGCCCGTATTCTGTATGAAAAATTCAATCGCATTTCAATGACCATGACATTTTGACGCAACATAAAAAATGTGGTTTTGGTTACTATCATAGAGGTTACTAATGTCAGAATTTGATCTAAAACAGCTAAAAGTAACGTCATAGTGATTGAAATGCGATTGAATTTTTCATACAGAGTAGGTGGGCAGGATAACCGTAGTGCGTTGCTATTCTTATTTTTTATTGAGAAGCACTGTGCTAGCAGCCTAATTATGTGCCGACCTTACTACCACTATGCATTTTCGAGGAGCTCTGCTGACTCACTGCAAAATCACAAGTCACCCGCATCAGATTGGGTTGTTGTAGGAAATTTAGCTAGGATAGTCTGTAATATGGAGGTACGTTCTCAGTTGAATGGCTCCAATTTTCGAATGAGAAATCTCATTACCCTGCCTCGCCTTACCTCTCCTGTCTTCATAATATTAAAATAAAGTGTATTTTATATCTTCACTTCACTACTGAACCTACTTTCCTATAGCTATAGGATTTTTTCCATGTATACTGCAGCTGAATAAGACAACGGTGATAAGAATGGAAATAATCATGGGTATGTGGTTGTTCACAGATCAATCACAAGACCCCCGAGTTCGGCCTCTGCGACCGGTATCAAATGGGTGCATGCGAAAGAATTGAAGGAGTTAAAAGAGAAAATTATTGCATTATAATGTCATTTCAGAGCTCGAATTTAATTTGTGAATGTTTTATGAAGTTGTAAAAGTAAATTTTACAAGTACTGCGAGTTGTATTTCATTAAATGTAGATAGCATTTAAGTTTATTCGCTGGCTGATTTATTTCGGGACTTTTTTAGATTATATAACGCCTTCCCACAAGGGTCCCAGTCGTCCCAGAAGATGTAGGCAGATGAGGTCTTACGACAACCAATTTCCACCGAAGATAATAGCGGTTGTATTCTCTTGGTTATTAATATATATAATTATAATTAATTATGTGCCAACGCGACAGATGGTGAAACCGCAGTCGCTTAGTGTTTATTTACTCTGTGCTTTGATAACCTGTGATAGGCCATACATCCGTTCTTGAATTACTTCTCAGACGTATAAACAATGTTTTCCTTCACCTTTAATCTCGTAGTGTGACTAATAACACTGCACTTACTGTTAGAAAAACACAAAGGGAAAACATTGGTACAGACCGGTGGTATTCGAACTTGCATCGCCGGTGTAGCAGACAATGTTTCACATCACACGACCAGCTCCTTGTTTAAATTATATTTAATTTGACGAAAAATTTCTAAATATCTGAACGAAAAACAGAAGTATAATACGTCAATGTCATCGACGACACGACCTAAGCCCGCCGTCAGTCGGCATTGACAGTTGACATTTCATTAAAATTTAAAACATAAGAAACACCAGATTTTTTTTTTTTTTGTCAGGTTGACAGGTCGAGCGAGACCGATTACTCAGAGTTGCAAAGTATATATTTCGAAAATAAACAAAAATAAATTAGGGGTGTCGTGTGGGTCTGTTCGTTTTTAGGTTATTTTCCTGAGAATCCAGTTATTCCTCTATATTTCTGTGTGGTGGTGGCTATTTTTAAACTCGAGTAGGTAAGTGAACCTTAGTTTATTGTTGGCCAGTGCGGCCATGGATGGAGATGAGCGCTTGAAGCCCCCTGATAAGGGGGGTGGTGAGTACGAATGTATGATGGAGACTGAAGGTTCTCAGGCTTCGGCAGCTGCACAAACATCTTCCCGGAAAAGGACGGCCGAAAATTTGAACATTGAGCCATTGTCCAAACGTACCATTATTGATCCAGAGAGTGGTCTTGGATCAGAATCGCACATTTACAAGCACCCATCTCTCGAGATTAACTGTCGTAAATACGGCGTCGAAGACTCTGGCCCATTTATTGTACATGTGTCCCGCATTACTGACTCCCCGAATTCTGGTGTGAGCTTAAAACCTATTAGATTGGGGTTACTCCTGTTTGAAGGTGGTGTCCAACATGTTAAAAAAGATGGCATCAAACAAACTGGTCGAAATAGGTTATCGGTAGAATTTGGCACTGCTAAGGCAGCTAACGAGTTTCTGAACCACGGACTTCTGAACAAACACAAACTACGAGCTGAAATTCCATCCTACAATGTTTCCCGATTGGGTTTAGTTCGTGGTGTTCCAACAGAGTGGACAATGGAGGAATTTGTAAATGCCACTGAATACAAGGAAGGGTATGGGAAGATTGTGAAAGCTCGCAGACTGAATCGTAAGATCAAAAAAGATGATGGTTCCCCTGCTTGGTTACCTACACAGTCGGTCGTGCTGACATTTGAGGGCCAATCCCTCCCAAAGAAGATTTTCGCATATTATACTTCTTTGATAGTTGAGGTTTACCAGCTCCCTACCATTCAGTGTAGGAAATGCCTTAGGTTTGGCCATGTGCAGAATGCTTGCCGGTCAAACGCTCGCTGTTACAGATGTGGACAGGCACACTCTGGAGATGGCTGTAACATTCCCTCTGACCGTGTCAGGTGTATTTTATGTACAGGGAGACACTTTGCCACTGACCCGACATGCCCCGAATTTGACAGACAAAAGCGTATTAAAAAAATCATGTCCGAGCACAGTATTTCATACATGGAGGCTTCTGCTCAGGAACCTTCAATAAGACGGACCTACTCTGACGTTGCAAAACCTATGTTTGCGCAAACTCCGCCTCAGCCAGTACAGAACTCGCCATCATCTGTTTATTCAATTTCTGAATCCACTCCTCAAAAGACATCTTATCGCAAAACAGTGCAAACTCCTTCCCGTGCGAGGACTCCCCTTCCCGAGGGTTATGATCGTTATGCTCACGATGATATAATTAGAGAACCCTCATCATCCCTCCCCAATGGTTGTGGATTGAATAGACCCCATACATTGCCCAATGAAAATTTGCCAGAACTGCTGATTATGCTGATCACAAATATCTTCGCTAAATTTAGCGATGTGTTACCGTACGACGCTGCCCCATTACTTGTCAGACTTACTGAAATTGTAGCTAATGGCTCCCTCAGATTTAACCCGAATTCTTCAGTGGAACAGTAGAAGTATTGTCCCTAAAAAACCCGATTTATTTAATTTAATTAATGCTCATTCTGTATCTGTTGCGGCCATCTCTGAGACATGGTTGAGGCCTGGGTCTCACTTTAGAGTCCCGGGGTTTGCCTGTCTGCGGGATGATCGTGAGGATGGCAGGGCAGGGTGTGCATTGTTAATTAAAAGATCCTTTCCGTTTTCCGTTATCCATCTCCCGCCTCACTCCCAAGAAATCAACGCTGTTGCGGCGTGCATAGCCAATATTAATTTCATCTCAATTTATATCCCTGACCCTAAACTCTCTCTGATCCCCGACCTTTCTACAATTTTGTTTTCAGTCCCTCCTCCACTTATTATTTTGGGAGACTTCAACTCGCACCACAGTTCCTGGGGATCTTATTATACAGATTCTTTTTCCCCCTGGTTGTTGGACCTCTTTGACGATATTAATGTTTGTGTCATAAATGATGGCTCTCCTACTCGTCGTGTATATCCTGGCCAAAATCCTAAATCTGTAGTTGATATTTCTGCTTGCTCTCCAGAACTTTCAAGTTTACTAAATTGGAACACGTTACCCCATTCTATTGGCAGCGATCATTTTCCTATAATTATATCAAAACCGTCTTCGGTAATCCCAATCCCTGCTCCTGAACCTCTTCTGAAACATAAAATACAAGAGGCTGATTGGAAAAAATTTGCTTTATATGTTGAATGTAATTTAAACGCTTTGTACCATAGTCCTTCTTCTCAAAACTACTTACATTTTCGTAATACATTGATTGAAGCTGCCAACTTATTCATTCCCAGAAAAAAGCCTTATTCTTCTAAGCTTTCCTCACCTCCTTGGTGGGATGCTGAATGCACTTCTTCTGTAAAAGAAAGAGATAGTGCTGAGAAGATCTTTGATGAATCTTTAAATCTTGATGATTTCCAAATTTTGCAAAGAGTTACTGCTCGTACCAAAAGACTACTTTCCAAAAAGAAGAAGAGAGGATGGAGGGGGTTTTGCGAGAGCTTATCCCCCAGAACTCCCCCATCACTTGTATGGAGAAATGTAAAACGGTTTAGAGGTTCATTGAAGCCCGACTCTCTTCACTCTTATGATGCTTCGGTTTGGCTAGAGGACTTCGCGGACAACCTAGCCCCTCCTTTTGTTCCTTGTGATCTCCCTTTTCCTGTATCCTCTTCTAATTTAACTCCCTTTGATGAAAGATTTACCCTTGACGAATTAAATACGACACTTGCAGGGCTGAGAGATACCTCTCCAGGTGAGGATGGTATCCCATACAGTTTCATTACCAAATTAAGCACTCCTAGCCTTCAGTACCTTTTGGACATCCTGAACGACATTTTTATTACGGGAGAAATACCTGACGACTGGAAATGCCAAATCATTATCCCTATTTTGAAGCCAAATAAAGATCCAGATAAGGCCAGCTCATACAGACCAATTGCTCTTTCAGCAACCTTAGGTAAAATTCTTGAGCACCTAATAAAAAATCGCCTGGAATGGTATTTGGAAAATAATGAGTATCTAGCGAAAAGCCAATTTGGTTTTCGAAAAGGCAAAAACACTATGGATAGTTTGAACATACTTACTACTGATATCCGTCTTTCTTTTTCTAAAAAAGATCACCTTGTGGGATGCTTTTTAGATGTTTCGGCTGCCTATGACAGTGTCAATATTCCGGTGCTCAGAGCAAAAATGCTAGAGCTGAGTGTTCCTGTGAGAATCGTACACTATATTTGTAAACTTTTTATGGGCAGAACTATTAAAATACGAAACGGTGGCTTTCTCCTTCCGCCTAGAACTCTATGGCAAGGCATCCCGCAAGGGTCAGTACTGAGCCCCTTACTGTACAGCATATATACTTATGATCTTGAGCAATCAGTCGTCCCTTTTTGTAATATTCTCCAATATGCAGATGATATCGCCTTATATACATCTTCTGATTCTATCGATACAGCAACATCTCGTATAAATGAAGCTTTAAGTTACCTGAACGTCTGGTTAGATGAACATGGCCTTTCATTATCCCCATCTAAAAGTACAGTAGTTGTTTTTTCCCGTTCAAGACTCACTCCATTTGCAAACGTCACATATGAAGGACACGCCATCTCTAACGAACCCTCTACAAAATTTCTTGGAGTTTTTCTGGACTCTAAAATGACTGGTATCCCTCATCTAAATTATGTGGTTAATAAATGTGAAAAAGGTATTAACGTTCTTCGTGCTCTTTCAGGTGTTTGGTGGGGATCCCATCCATATAATCAAAAACTCATGTATAATGCCCTTATTCGCAGTCGTATTGATTATGGATCGTTCATTTTGGAACCCTGTAATAAAACAGCCCTAAAGAAATTCGATATCATACAGGCTAAATGCTTACGTATTATGCTTGGTGCAATGAAATCGTCACCAAAAAATGCTCTACAAGTGGAATGCTTAGACCCCCCACTCTTCCTTCGCAGACAATATCTGTCTGATAGATACATCTTTAGGGTTGTGTCATGTTCATCGCATCCACTTACTCCTCGTCTAGAGAGTCTTTCTGAAGAGGTAGCCAAAAATCGTTATTGGCTTAATAAGGAAACTCCCAAAATCATCAAGAGTTTTTTAAAGATTAAAAATCTTCCTGCGCCTGTTCATAGTTGTAATATCGACCCTTTATTCCAAACTGATTATCACTCACTAGTGTTTACTCCTAAAGTCATTTTGAATTTTGGAATTGAAAAAGATGACCCGACAGCCAATCAAAATTTTATCAGACTTCTGTCTGAATGGCAAGATTGGATATCGATGTTCACTGATGCCTCCAAATTATCCCCTGACGGTAATGTTGGTGCTGCGGTTTGGATTCCAAAATTCAATGTGGCACTATCCTTTAAATGCCCTTCTCAGACATCTGTGTTCACAGGTGAAGCTATTGCCTTATATGAAGCGCTTCTTTTTGCTGATACTCATAATTTCTCCAAAACAATTATTTTTACAGACTGTAGAAGTTGTTTACAAAAAATTTGTTGTAATCAATTCAAAATGAAAATTAAGCTCCCTCTTATTTGTAAGATTAAAGAGTTACTGTTTAATTGCAGACAAAAAGGTCTAGATATTGTCCTTGCTTGGATTCCTGGGCACTCTGGTATTGCAGGTAATGAGATGGTGGATTCTTGGGCTAAACATGCTACAGTAAGTGGATCTGAAAACCACACTGAAATATACCATATCGATTTGTTTCCTCTAGCGAACTCACATGTAAGAAATAATTGGCAAAATTTATGGGACTCCTCTAGACTTACCAAAGGGCGTTACTATGGGGACATTCAACCTCTGATACCACGGAAACCCTGGTTCTTTCGATTTCGAAAAGGTGGCAAACAAGCCACATCCACCATATGTCGCCTTCGTTTAGGACATGCATGCACACCGGTCTTCCTTGCCAAAATCAGAGTACGGGATAGCTCTCTTTGTGAATGTGGTTTGGACGATGGGACGGTAGATCATATTTTTTTCAATTGTCCTAAATTGTCATTTTCGTTATACGACGCTCTCCCTCCAGACATACCACGACCTATCAACTTTCAGTCTCTACTCACTTATTCGCATTCTTCTTTTATAACATATTTAATGAAATATATTTCTATCCATGATTTAAAATTCTAGTTTTTTTTTATTTTTTTATTATTTTTTTTATTTTTTTATTTAGGCATGTAGCTAGATTATATTCTCTCTCCCTACTAATATTCTCCATTCCCTACTAATGTTATTTTTGTATGATATCGTTGTTGTCTTGTGATGTTTGTGTCGTCATTAATGTTATTTGTTTTAGGTGCCCTGGACCAAATCCCTGACATTTCTCAAAATTAAACACCGAACATTTCCCCCGCGTACTACCTTCACATAACGTCGTTGTTGGCCAAATACGTCTCACACACTAGAGATGTGAATGCCATTTAAAAAAAAAAAAAAAAAAAAAAAAAAAAAAATAAGAAACACCAAATCAAAGCAAGCATCCCTAATCAATCAGTCTTTGATTTTAGGAGAAAAGAAAACAAAGCTATCAGTACATGATTAAACATAACGTACAGGTCGCGGCACGAAACTCTAGCGCTGAGCGAAACGTGGAGGGGATAGCTGCGCATGGGTACCATCGCGCACGCAATACAAATTAGTAATTTAATTGCTTAGTTAAAAACAGCAAAATAATGTTTTAATGTAAAGTCAAATAGTAAGTCTAGCGGTGAACAAAATGTGGAACTTAACTGCGTATGGGTACTGTCACGCACGCAAATATTACTTCATGTTACCTACAATATAATTTTTAACAAGTTTATGGGGAGTAGAAAAATAAATACACTATCGGATTTGTAAATTTTTATATTAAATACCAAATAATAAAAAAAATTATATTAAGTCCGAATTACATAAGAACCTACTGAAGTTTCTTCTCAGGATAGAAGAAACCTGCGAGTTCGGCAGGGTGTGGACATCAGACACCGCATTCTCCTTTCCGATATCTAGTCCGAATCAGACAATGGTCTTACACCTTCAATAGTATCCCAACAGGGCCTTTTGCTTACTGAGGGCCCCGGCTCAGGGCTGCTTCGGTCGTCGGCACTAACAGCGTCATCGTCATCAGACTCACCAAGGCTATCCTCTGAACTGTCACCATCAACGCGAATGATGAATTCTTCTGTAACCAAATCCACGACATGGTCACTCTTGACATATTGCTCTTCTATGTCCTTTACCTTTTGGCATAACTTTCCCCAATCCCAAGCACCCATCAGCAAAACTTTTTCTTGAATTAGTTCTATACATTTAGCAACACTCCACTTCACATTTTTACTGCCTACATATTGCTTTATGTCAGACCATGCCATTTCGATTGGATTTAGATCTGGGTGGTATGGTGGCAGTCTTAGCACTTGATGTCCTTGCTCTGCTAGTATCCTGTCAATTGAAAATGTTTTAAATCTATCTTTGTTAGCCCGTATTAAATTGTATAGTTGAGGTTTTAGTAGAGTTTCCTCATATTGTATGCCCTTTTCAGTAAGCCAACCCTGCATGTCAGCTTTTTTGGAATTAGAAGTGGGTGCAAGGTCCCATTGTTTATTATGGTATGATGCGTTGTCGACTACCACGACAGAATTAGGCGGTAAGTTCGGCAATAACTGTGTCCTCAGCCATTTTTCGTAGTTGTCGTAGTTCATATTGTCGTGGTAGTCGCCTGATTTCGCACCAGCTTTAAAAGTTAACAGTGCGTTCGGTATGAACCCAGCCTCTGATCCTGCGTGGACAATGACCACCCGCTGTCCTTTGGAGATAGGTTTTTTGAGACCTTTTGTAGTACCATCGGTCCAGGCTTTTGGAGCAGAGTGCGATGAATCTACGTAAGATTCATCTGTATATACGATGGGCCTTCCCTCTTGGCGATATTGTTTTATTTTGCGTAAGTATTCGATACGTAGTAAACGTATATTTGAACTTTCAATCAGTACTTTTCGATTGTTTTCAGTATTTTTCCACCGAAACCCTAAACTCTTAATTATTCGTCGAAGACTTCGTTCTGAGCCTTTGAAATTTATATCTTCCTCTAGCTTCTTTCTCAACTTTCCGACGGTGGGAAGTTCATTATTTGTCCTATGAAAGTTATGTATGCACCTCTTTATTAATCCTTGATCAAAGTTATCAATATCTGTGACCGGTTTTGATCTGGAGCGTTTTTTGCCTGGTGTTCTAAATACTGATAATAAGTCGGAATTATTGGCTTCAGTGGAGATTTTCCTTACCGTTGCTATGGACGTCTTTGTAGATTCAGCTGTCCTTTTCTGAATTTTCTGTAAGTCACTAATTATACTATTTAATTTTATATTTCCCGCCTGAATAACTTCTGCAGTTTGTTTTATTTCACTTATATCTACAGTGCTGCGGTCAGAATCGAGTAAAATACTCGCAGCTTCGCCAATTTCACTTTGAATTTGTTTCAGGGAATTAATGAAATCATTCGATTCCCTTTTCAGAAAACAATGCACGTCAAACACCATTTTCCGTGCCTGTCTTTTCAAAACAGTATTCCTTCTCGGCCTCGGCATTTTCACTGTTTAAAAACTGTTCAAACTTAATCAAACAGTGAATAAACTAACAAACACAACAAACAAATCAACAAAACAAACTTAACAAAAAACAACAACAAAAATTAACGATGACAACAAAACAATTCAGAACGCGACTGTACACTGGAAGTGCGCGGAGCGTCGTATCGGCACGGGGGACGGAGTACGACTGGAGAGCCAATCGGCGCAACGCACGCTCGCCCTTCACCCCTGTACCCCGCCAAGACACCTTATTTTTTACTTCTGCGCAATAACGGTCAGCGCTAGAGTTTCGTGCCGCGACCTATAGAATACGGTAAATAACCACCACTACGAAATCAAATCATCAGTTTCATCACTTCATTCATAGATATGAGAATTGTTTGAAACTTACATTAAAATAATGTCGTACTTAGAATATTTACACAATAATATAGTAAACAATAATCCCAGTGCTTCGGAATGTATCAGAGGTACATGTTACACCATGTGTCCACAAGAGGAAATCAATATGTAAGTGTATAACGAATTACTGAAAAATTGTGTTTACGTCTGTTATTTTTTCGAAGCTCAATCTCTGCAACGGACTGCTTATTTACTTCTTCTATTCATTAAACAAGTCGAATTAACATTAGCGTATCGAGATAGTTCAAACTTTATTAATTAGCAATTTTTTTGTTAAACGTTGGGATATCAACAGGTACAATCTACTATCTGACAATATTATAGCTATCTAGTTATTTATCTATCTACAAACCTTTTCCCTTTCTACATTCAGGCGTGAAAGGGAGACCTTGGTGCATGTGTTGGAGGTGTGGGGTCCAGTGAGGAAGTTAGTGAAAAGCTACAGTCGCTCAGCCGCAGACTCCAACATGGCTGTACCACGGGTGCTCCGGCCATACTCTGTGCTGATAGAAACAACTCAGTACTTGTTGTTGGAGTAAGTTTTTTATTTATGGAATGCTGTGGTATTAAAAAAAAAAAATATTTTACATATGTGCTTTTATATATTGAATTGATTTAGTGGACTTTAGCATATAAAATTCTATCAACAAAAAGTTTTGATTTTGGATTGGTGCCAATTCTGTTATACAAAATCACATAACTAAACTAATTTGACAGGCCTAAATGTATTGCCATCCTTATCTAACCCTGCACATGAGAAAGGGATAGCAAGACTTTTTAATCCTGCCTATCAAATTAGTTAAGTGATTCTGTACAACAGAATCGACACCGGAGTTTTTAGCGGGAATCAGGCGGAGCGGTTGAGTTTTTTTTCCAGTGTGTCGTAAATTGTGTTATAGTGATCTTTAATGTGTATTTTTGGTGGCGATATGTGCAGTAAAGTTTCATTTAGTGACTGATTTATAGGAGCATTGGAAATAATGCCATAATACGACTTTTGGGTTAAGTGATTTATCATTTTGGTCAATAGGTTACCTCTAATCTAAAGGCGTGTTACGATCTGCTACTGCCGTGGGTTGTCTCCAGAAACTCCATTGGGCGTTAGAATGCATGACACTAGGCATTTTAATGCGGCAAACACGAGAAATTTTGCAACATGAAAATTCTCTAACACTCGACACTGGCAAAAATAGTCCCTGAAGGGATTGATTGCCATACTTAGGAAGAAGAAGAAGAATCGACACCACTTGTTGTGTTTCATAATAAAATAAGTAAATTAATAACAGAAATATCAATGAAACCTTTGTAATAAGACTGAATAGAATCACTTCCCTCTGCTCAAGATTTTTTTATGTACATGTTTCAGTGTAGCAAAAAGGACAGATGTGCCTACAGCAGTGGTGTATAACTTTGTGGATGACCGCTTTCGAGCAGTGAGGCAGGACATGACCATACAGAGGCTGCCAGCCGAGCACTGTGTCCGCTTGCTGGAGCCCATGGTCCGGTTCTATGTGTATTTTGGATACAGGTATAAAAAAATGTTGATATTGTTTTAATTATACAGGGTGACTGGATCCAAACCCGCCATAGCAAAATCTCATGTAGAGGGGGTCATTTGCTATTGATTAGAGCTTACATCCCTGACCAAAGTTTTATAGTTTATAAGATATAGCCATTTTAATATTTTTTGGGATATTTCCAAAATATTAGCTTTGGGTTGTAATAACTTTTTTTTTTACTCGACTATGAACGTTTTTTTTTAATTTGTCAGAAGCCTTAAACCATCTCTAATTCAAATAATTTAAAATATCCCGTAAATCGTACTTAAAAAAAAAGTTATCCCCATGTGAATTTAAAGTTTTGTAAAAATAATTGCTAACGATCAAATTCAAACCTATTTAAAAAAAACTACGGAGTTTTGCTTATTAATTTTACTCTAACTAACTGCTCTAGTTAAATACCTTTCCAATGATACCCAATTCATATTCAAAACGATGTAAAATGAAAAAAATGATAGTTTTATTGTGATGCCGCCGGCCGCATTATGGTCAAACAAAGGGCGCTTTTCGGTGAATTTTGCAAAAAAAAAAGCAGATATGGGTCCGGTTTTGTATCTCTCTTTTGCGGTAAAGGATTTTTCTCATTATGCTATCTCTTTTTCTGTTGTTATTGTCTTCATTTTGACAGAAAGGGACTGTGTTCACCAACCATATTCTACACTTAATCACGTAAGTTAGTTTAGTTGTGTTTGACTGGTTAACCGCTCCGCGCGTACTGCTTTCCTGTTAATCGATTCTTGTTTTTTTTAACCAGTCAAACACAACTAAACTAACTTACGTGATTAAGTGTAGAATATAGTTGGTGAACACAGTCCCTTTCTGTCAAAATTAAGACAATAACAACAGAAAAAGAGATAGCATAATGAGAAAAATCCTTTACCGCAAAAGAGAGATACAAAACCGGACCCATATCTGCTTTTTTTTTGCAAAATTCACCGAAAAGCGCCCTTTGTTTGACCATAATGCGGCCGGCGGCATCACAATAAAACTATCATTTTTTTTTGTTTTGAATATGAATTGGGTATCATTGGAAAGGTATTTAACTAGTGCAGTTATTTAGAGTAAAATTAATAAGCAAAACTCCGTAGTTTTTTTTTTAAATAGGTTTGAATTTGATCGTTAGCAATTATTTTTACAAAACTTTAAATTCACATGGGGATAACTTTTTTTTTAAGTACGATTTACGGGATATTTTAAATTATTTGAATTTGAGATGGTTTAAGGCTTCTGACAAATAAAAAAAAAACGTACATAGTCGAGTAAAAAAAAAAGTTATTACAAGCCAAAGCCAATATTTTGGAAATATCCCAAAAAAATATTAAAATGGCTATATCTTCTAAATTATAAAACTTTGGTCAGGGATGTAAGCTCTAATCAATAGCAAATGACCCCCTCTACATGAGATTTTGCTATGGCGGGTTTGGATCCAGTCACCCTGTATATATTTTCACCAAAGAAATTATTTTCACCAAAGAAATTTCAAGTATATGAATCATTTTGCTTACTACTTATTAATTGAAACATTGTATTATTCTTGTATTCAGCTTGTAATAAATTTTTTATCTGTACTTAAGTTTCTCTGCATTTAAGTAGCAATAATGAAAAGTAAACCTCAAATTATTGTTGATAACTTGTTAGAGCAACAGGACTGTCATTTTATTGTATTAATCTTTTTTCCAGATTATGTGAACTGCCTCTCAAAGACTATGACCCAGTGCTCAACCATAAGTACCTACTGGAATGTATTAAGTGGTGTCTCACCTGTTTTGATACAATAGACAAGGATGGACAAGGAATAGATGAAATCACAAGTGTATTATCTAATGTAGATATTAATGACAGGAAGTTGGAGTGTGACAGGGTTCTAATTGAAAGCTTATATTTGCTGTGTAATTTAGACGATGTCCATCCTTTGTTTCGCTATATCAGCTTGCCAAAGCATTTGAAAAGGTAAGCTTAAGGTAATTATTATAAAGACTTATAATTTACTGGCAAAAAAAGTGCACAAGTCTAGTGTACAATGGGGCTGTAAACCTGCTGCCTAATCCGTGCGGGTCTTGCGTGATTATTTGTATGTATGTATTACCAGCTAGACAAATATATAACAGATAATTTGATTACAATCAATTCCTAAACAGATAAGTTTTTTCAAGTTTTTTTTATTTGTTGTTTTCAGTGATCCAACTTTGCAACTAGCATACCAAATAGCAGTGGCAAATATCAGAAGAAACTATGTGCTAGTATGTAAGCTTATGGAGAGGCTGTGCCCCCTAACATACTGTGCTGTGTTTGTTCATTTACCTGTATTGCAGAGGTAAACTAAAAAAAATTTTTGCTTTTTGTTTTTTTTATAATAGTAACAGCTGGTTTCAAGAACCTTTAAGCCATATCCTATTTTGTTTATTTTCTACCTGTTTTTTATATTTAAATTACTCATATTAAAAAACTAAAATTACAACATTGACTTCTTCTAAAGAGCTCAATTTCTTTGTATTTTAATATGGAACTATAGAACTGATTTAAAAAGAAATCTATTGGATATCTACTGCATCCATGGGTAACCTAGCTATGGTTCCAAAGTCGCGTAAAAAACTAGTATATTAATATAGTGGTCATAATGAAAGTATACGTAATATCAGCTGTTTAGTACTTGTGTTCGTTGTCTGCATCTTATTTTTTTAACAATTTATTTGGTTATAATAATTCGTATATGTAGTCTATTGCTCAATTGTAGGCAAGGTCTCCTTGTGATGAGCCACGCGTACAACAGCAAGCGGCTGACGGTCCCTTGCGACGCGGTGAGGAGATGGCTGCACTGGGCAAGTGATGATGACGTCACGACTAGCTGCAGACATTACGGGCTCAACGTCGAAGGAGGCGCCGTCAGATTCGACAAGGGAGACTTTAAGACCGACGCTGCTTTGGTGAGTGCCATTTATAACATTTCACATGGCTTTGCTATTCAATGGTTGCTTTACATAGCTTGATTGAACTGTGTTATTTTTTTTTTAATCAGCAGCTCAATTCTCTTGCCTTAAGAATTGTTAGAAAATATGATATTGATTAAAAAAAATCTTAGTTCTTCACACAAAAGTAGAAGTTTATAGGTTTTTAGGGTTGTCGTTGCTAGGTTCTTTGAGAGCTTTTTGCTTACTTTCGTAAATTTTTACTTGGTTAATCAAAGTGAAATATTTTATTCCTTTCAGCACAGCTATAAAAAAACATATAAAAACGAGAAATTGAATATGAATGTCGGCCATATTTTCACGTACAAGACATGAATATATTAATAGCATAGTTAACATTGATCTCAGTAGAGTAAATAAATACTTATATTATATAAAGGAATCCTTTATTTGTTTTATGTACATAAGAAAATTCTCCTAATTATGCAATAACTAATTACAGTGGACAACAAAATCTATCTAATATCAAACGGCTGCATGGCTCCCGACATAATTGTACCGACTGGTCTCTAAACTTTCATTATACAATATATTTAAACATTTTAACTTTGTTTTTTTTTACATTTACCTATTTAAGTCGATGAAAATGTCAAACATTGTTAATGGAGGATGGAGAAGTATGATCATTAAGATGTCGTGTAGTACAAGGGCTTGTTAAATGATCTTTATGTGTCTAGTTTTACAGACTAAAATGCGATGACTATATTCTTGCTCTAAAGATACATGAAACGCTACAAACAATAAGGAACATCACACGAATATCAAATATCATTTGAATTGACTTCAAACTTTTAAAAGTAATGATCATACTCCTTAGATATTATTAATGCGAGAGCACAATAACAATAAAACGTAAAATATTCTTGCAAATACAAATTACACTATAGCACGCACACTCCATTCGCTACAGATAATAAATTAAAACTTAATAGAAAGCTTCACGTATGCCTTTTCAATCAACGCTACAGTAATTAACCGAATTTCATTATTGAAACTGGTTGTAAGTTGTGAGCACTCGATCGTTCGTTTGCAACCTGTCCAGTACCATACTGGAAATTTTCATAATGACAGCAAAAATGATTAAAAGTATATAAAATGTAAAACCCAGCTGTACGTAGGAACTGTATCTGTGTATTTTTCTATTGAACTGTAAAATTACGACCGAGAGCTAGCAATTATTATCACAGGTCAGAAATTAGTTTTCCTATTAAACTTCGTACACTGCAGAACTTAAAAAAGCGTAAATGGTAACTAAAATAAATTTCATTTCTGCAGTTGAAATACTTACTAAAACGCGCGGGTAACCAATGCGAGAATACGACAGGAGAAGCGCATACATAGCAATAAATAATCGTGTCCCAGACACACCAGTGTATAAATTCATTAGATGTCTCTCGTTCAATGTATATATATGTATATAGCAATATAATAACAATGTTTATACAACGTATCTACACAACTATATGTTCCGAGAGCGCGTGGCATAATTGTCCGTATCATTTGTGTTTGCAACACATTGCTGATAAATCTTCGGGCAATATCAACCTCCGGATAAATAGTGTCAGATAAACTATCCGGAAGTGACCCAGCAAACTTAGCACCGAGTTGTTTGTGAACTGCCATACTACCAGCCCCATCGAAACCCAAAACATATACAACATAACGTCAACAAGACGCAACTTCCGCGTGATTCCATAGTTTAAACAAGTAAAAAGTTTACAACTTTAAAACAACAACAAAAATAATAATTTACAAGAGGTATATCGTTCGACTATACATAACACGTGCCGATTCATCTCTCGGCGCCTGATCATAACAATTATAACGCGACAGTCATTAATGCATTGGTTATTAAACCGACGCCTATATTTTCTCTAATTTTGATAATCGACATGCTTCATTACCTTGATTACAACATAAAGGCAGAGCCGTCTTTACCATAAGGGCCCCCGAATTCAGGGGGGCCCCAAAGTCTTTTGGACATGAATAGGACACCGGGCCCAGCAGGACGACCAGGAAAATGCAATGTAAACGTCACTATGTTTCAACAGACTGAGTCCTGCTAGCACACTAAAGGGACCGTAAACTTGTGTGCCCGGGGGCCCCCGCCTGCCATAAGACGGCCTAGCATAAAGGTTCTCAATAATGAGGTTGCACATGTCGATACACAAAGTACATAACGTATGAGTTCTCAATCGTGAACAAGACGCTCGGAAAGAATTTGCTTGCTATCATTACGTTATATCACGCGATGTGGACTAGGACCACATTTTTATTCTAGTCCCATTTACTAATAGTTTCCAATATCACCCACAAGATAGTAAATTCAATCGTTTTTTTTTTCTAGTATATTTGTACCAGGGTGCTTAAATGAAAAGATGAAGCGGCAGATGCCCTCATGCCGGCTTTACTGTCATAACCTTATAAATCTTACATGTCATGTCCGCCGATTGCTTCTACAGACAGTCGAGTGAAATGTACGGTCTATTACATTTAATTTATATTAAAAAAGATAGGTTACACTATAATAAATTTATCATCACGTAATTCATAATCAACAGGAGTAAATACCTAGTTATGTAATGCCTTATCGGGTATACATATCTGCTATTGAATTGAAGAGTTTTTAAATGCACCCCATACTATAAAAGAAATTTCTTTTTGTCTGGTCAATCTACTTTAAAAACACTAAATTTTATTTTCCCTATAAAATTATTCAACACGATCATATCCTAACATAACCGCGAACATTTCACTCGACAGCCTTTGAAAGCAAACCACGCTTCGCTCCCTCAGCACACCGGGTCCACACACCACAGAGCACATAATACTGTTACTAACTAACGACATCGACCTACACTTCCAAGCATTACACTGACATAATAAATAATCTCATATTCTGTAACAATTTATCTATATCTTATTTGAAATGAACGTGAAGATAGAAATAGTACGGTCTAAGAACACGCCATCTGTGTATCGGGAAGCAACGAGACATTTAAAACGGTTTGGTAATACAAAGTTGTTTTGCTGCCGCGCTACGACAAAGACGACGATTAAAGAGCATTTAAAATTAAAATTGCTTATACGTCAACATCAAACAGTTCATAGCTACATTAGTTAACATAACATGCGACCGGACCGGTCTGACAAATGAATAGCAATACTATGATTGAAAGATCTCGGATTTAAGTCCGTAATGGGATCTTAAAATGTTTGAACCTGGCGTTTCGATCTAGATCGTTTCAAAACAATACATACATAAATTTATTTGACAACACAAATTAATTGTTAATTTTTCTGGTTAAGTCAGTGATGCCTTTGTGACCAACGTAATGGACAAGAGATATCAATATATGTAATCGATTAGGATGGCATGACGAACCAAATTAATTGAAAGGTCAATAAACCCCCACGTACCGACAGTAATAATGTAAAGTCCCCAGTGATAAGGTGGCAACAGCACTCGTAATGGTGTGCAGAAATCGCTTCCAGTTAGAGGAACCGAACGCAAACCTCGCAACGCTCCTGTCCGCCGTGTTGCCTTCTTGCTTCCTGTACATTGAACTGGAACAACAATATATTTATGATGTTTATTCAAACTATTGCCGTTATACCACTAAGGTGGCACACCTGACGATAGGCAGTCACCGTAGCCTATAACCAGGGATGTCACTAACGAGTTGCCATTCCTGTTGTTGTTGAGGGCTAACTGTGCTAGCAGCATCACTAGCCTAGCGTATCCCCGTGGAGCACTGGCAACCTTATTTACCGCAGAAACACAACACTACATCAATGTAGTGTTATTTAACTGTGGTCTTCTGTAAGGCACGGGAGGTACAGTCCCCAGTCGGGCGGCTCCAATCTTATTGGGATATCCCAATTCGCCCTAGCTCTCTTGAAATTATTAACGTGGCTTGCGCCGCGCCGCCTTCATTCCGCACAGCCCGTACCGCGTTCAGTAGCGCAAGCATGAATAATTTGCCGTTCCTGCTGGTAGCAGGAACAATTTCAACTACGTAAGCGAAAACGTAACTCGCGAAATGTCAAAATTGTCATACTAATTTTTAGTTCCACTTTTCACCGCTGCAGCGCTGTTCATTTTTCAATACAAAAATAGTCGAAGGTGATACGAAAACGTCGCAATTAATTCATGGTCGGGCTTCAGGTGTGTTTCTAGCTTTAGTGGTACTTGTTAGTTACGTGTTGTTCCTAGTTGTGTGCGAGGAAGGCGTCGTCGAAGAGGTCGAGCTCGTGGCTGAGGTAGTTGGCCTTGTTGCGCAGCTTCTTGGCCTCCGCGGCGGCGGCCTCCAGCATGCGCGCCGCCTCGCGCACTCCGCTCAGCTCCGAGTCCATCTCCGTCGTGGCCTCGTCGATCAGCCGGCACAGCCGGGCGAACATCGTCGACAACTCCCTGCGACACACATTCAGACAATTATCTTCTACGATATTTGACAGGACTTCATCCTTATTTAACCCCGCACATGAGAAAGGGATAGCCACACACTGTCAAATTTGTTAAGTGATTTCATACAACAGAATCGACACCATTAGAACTATACTTTATACGTAATACCGTGCCGGATCTGTGGTCTTAAGTGTGCGAAAATTCTGTCGTCATTTTGTTCTAGCAGCAACATCAAAATGGCGGTTTTGGTTACTAATGTCACATTTTTTTCGCTTGTTCTTTCTAAAATGACGTCAAAATCTTTGCAACTGTCGTGCAACCATCATACGGAATAAGCTGACTGGCTAGACTGAAACTAAACTGAAATATTTTTTACGTACATATTCCTATTCTGTTGCTGAAGTCGACCTGGACTGGCTCCCCTTCCACTTCCACTTCCCACATATTCTAAAGAAAATTCATATTTGTTCCCTTCTAGACAAAAAGGGACCTGGCGTGATAATATGTACATATGTAGGCAAAAAACCACGTAGGTAGGTACTGAACGAAATTCCTGATTTGCCGGCCCAGTTGTGAGGGACAGTAAAAAAAATCATTTATTCAGTTAGGCCCTAATAAGGCACTTATGTAGGTCTAAATGATCACCGTGAGGTAGCAGTACTCACTGCTGCACCTGGTGGCTGCAGTTGGCGGAGGTGAGGTCCACGATGAGCCGCAGCTTCTTGCTGGTCGCGTGAGGGGACAGTATGTAGCGGTACTCACTGCTGCACCTGGTGGCTGCAGTTGGCGGAGGTGAGGTCCACGATGAGCCGCAGCTTCTTGCTGGCGTGCGCCACGTACTGCTGCTTGAACAGTCTCTCCTGCGCCTTGGCGGTCCACGTCAGTCGCTCGTACGCGTACAGCGCGCCGTACACCACGCCCGTCACCGCCACTATGCGCCACCCCACTGTCTTCAGCAACTACACAACAGTATCACACGGTGACTCTTACCACTGACCACTAAGGTGACAAACAAGCATACGGCCCGCCTGATGGTTTTTAACGATTTCTAACCAAAAAGGGTTGGCAACGCGTTAGTGATACTCCTGGTTGGTATTGCTGGCGTCTATAGTGCCAATGTTGTATAATAAAAAAAAAAATGTGTGTGTATCAGCTCAAATGGCAGGTATTAGTTACTATACCTGGTATTACTTGTGTTATTAGCTTACCAGTCCAGACAGCAGTAGTCCGCCCATGGTCCCCTGCGAGGTGAGGGCCCCCATGGCGAACTTGGAGATCATCCCCCACTCCTCGGCGCTCAGGGGGCCCATGCTGGCGGGGCCGTTGGCCGCCGGCACCACCTCCAGCGCGGGGGGGAGCGTGCTCACCGTGGGGGGGATCTAAGGGGAAGTGAACAGGTTACCAGGGTCGAAGTGGATTACCCGGGTCCGTTGAGTGACCTTCGAACGGCACTAATGAGCTGAAACCTATCCCCAGTCTGGCACTTGACAAACGCTATACCGGATAGCTTTGGTGACCGTTTAACATTAGGCGGGCAGTACGCTCGCTTAACATTCTCGTAGTTTTCTTATTTTAAATTTCGACAATGAGAATTCGTTCTACTGTACTGGTAGAACATCTTTCGATCACGTATTCGAAAACGTAACTCTCAAAATCGCAAAATTTTCATACGTATTTTAGTTCCACATTTCGCCGGTGCAGCGCTGTTCATTTTCCCATACAATATTAAACGAAAGCGATACGAAGTCGAAAGTTATTTTTGCGCATAGTAACACTTCACAACTACAGTCTCGCAAAAGAGAGTAGAAAATAATAATGGCGCCACTGTGCCGTTCGTATGGCAACCCGCTGCACCTCGTATATGCCACCATCCGTCTTGATTAGTTTGTAACAAATTTGACAGTAACGTCATTATATACATTTCATTTTGTTAAGATTGCCAGTAGCCAAAAATATAGACTTTTTTTGCCAAAGTATAGTATAAGAAAGTATTAAGTATTTTGTAATATTGAAGTGGGAGGTACCGGCGTGTACTGCGGCGGGTTCTTGAGCGCGATCTTGTTGGTGTTCTTGCCCTGGAAGCGCTGGATGAGCGCGGTGATGCCGTACGAGAAGCGGAAGGAGAGGTCCTCCTGGAAGTCTGCGCACAGGTTGTCGCAGTTGAGGCGGTAGAGCACCTCGAACGGCTGCTGGTGCGGCACGATGCACGCCGCCGCCGCCGCGCGCTTGCCCATGGGCAGGATCGCGTACATCCGCTCTGCAACAACCACATACATATACACCACGGCGGTTCCAACACAAATCAAATTGTGGAATTGACTCCCCGCCGAGATTTTCTCAAAGGTGTACAGCATGGGGCTCTTCAAAAAGGGTATGAAGAGATTTTCGAGTGTTATCCCTGGTATTGCATGTAGACCATGGTATTTAAAAAAAATACATCCAGACGCTACATCAACACGACACCGTCAACTAGGGTTTCGCATTTCTCGACCTGTTAATTAGGGTTTGGAACCCGAAGGGTAACCAAAAGAACCCTGTTATTAAGACTTCGCTATTCGTCCGTCCGTCCGTCAGAGGAATGTCATGATCCATAATAGGTAGAAAGTTGAAATTTTATGCTTTTTTTACAAAATTTAACAATGGCAACAAACAAGTAGTTGCTTGAAATGCTCAGAGTTTATATTCGGCTAGGTGATCATTCTCAGCTCAGTCGTTAAAAAAGGAAGATCTTCCGGCCAGGTGGGTGTTGTGGGGAACTTGTATACATATCGAATTGCGTATAAAAGTTCGCTTGCACGTCATAGGATTGTAAGGTATGTATGTAGTTGTGATCCGCTGTATGTGTATTAGCAGTAGTAGTGACCGGCCATGTCTCGCTGCGCCTGCTCCATCTCGTGGCCGATGTCCTTGGAGAGGCGCTGCTTGAGCCGCGAGCCGAGCCCGGCCTCCACGTGGCGGTGCAGCGCGCGCTTGTACTGCTCCAGGGCGCCCCGCTCCGCGCGGAACGGCGCCGCGTGCTCGTCCACCAGCGCCGACAGCCGCCGGATCTCCTGGCTCAGCGTCAGCGACACCTGACACACACACATTACACACACCCACAAAATAAAATTTATTTTTATACTACTAGGGTGGCAAACAAGTATACGGCCCACCTGATGGTAAGCGGTTACCATAGCCTATGGACGCTTGCAACACCAGGGGTATCACTCGCGCGGTGCCGTTTGATTTTCTCTACTATAATATGCAGGTGCTAATAAAATAATACATAAGAACCTTCCTCGGGATCCCTCCGTCTATTAGTGAAAGCCACATTAAAATCGGTTGCATAGTTTACAAGATCTGAACTTACAAACGGCAGGAAGTAACTATGTTTTGTATTTATATTTTTATTTATTTACACTTCATGCACAATACCTTGTGCTCGACGCTCTCGACCATGCGTCCGATCTTGTCCTTCATCTGGCGGGTGATGGTGGTGAGCTGGTCCTCGATGGCCGACAGCTGCTCGTGCAGGATCCTCTGCTTCTCCACCTTGGTCGCCTTCTGATCCGTCGTCGTCGAGTACACCTGACAAGTATGTACACAATGGTGTTACTTCACAAGACCGCTGCTCTAGTGCCAAGTAGTAACTAAGTATATATATAATATAGTTTGGCAAAAAAAATCTAGAAACTGAACAAAATTTTGGGCTACTGGCAACCGGGAATCTTCACAAAATGCAATTCACGCTATGACGTTTACTGTATCAAGACAATCAAGACGGTTATGCTCTATAGTTATACGAGCAGCGGCGGGGCTGACAAACGAACGGCACAGTGGCGCCACTATTATTTTCTACTCTTTTTTACGAGACTAATGGGCGCATACTGGAACGCCAGTCAAATCTGATGCCACATTAACTTTGAGTGGCCTCCGATTTGATATGCGAATTTGTATTTTGATGACGCTTCAAACCGTTACGTGGACATTCAAAACTTGAATGACGTTTCAGTATTCGGCCGAATACTTATACAGCATGTTACAAACTACCGGTAAAGCTGAAATTATTAGCTACCTAATTCGCATCACGACAAAAAAATTAAAAGACCTAACAACACAATTTCGTAATATTCCGAGTTAGAAAGTATAGTTATTTTGCAAAAAATGTTGCAAAAAAAACTCGATACAGTTGTAGGATATCGATTAGAACATTTGAAATTGACAACATTTTTTTTTTACTTGTCATTTTTTGAAGCTGATACTTGATTATAATGACATGCTTGTATTGTATCCAAACATTTATGAACGAAAAATAAAAAAAAAACTATTATAGTAGACAATTATTAGATAAGATAGGTACGTAGGCCTTTCTGTTAAATAATCTGTTTCCTGTCATGACAGCTTACTAGTGTTGACAAAATTTTTCCTTGATAATTAATTATATTTTTTACGGGGTATTTTGTAACACATTGTATATATATGTATTATGTACCTGTTCCAAGGCGGCCATGACATCGGCGGCGATGTTCTTCCCGCGGCGCGAGTGCTGCGCGAACTTGGTGCGCACGGCGGACTTGCTGATGCACTCCTCGAACTTGCGCTCGAAGTCCACGAACTCGAAGTAGCGAACCTGGTGGCCCTCCGCCAGGATGGGCGCTGCACCAACATAATATTTTAGCGAATAAAGTACACTCAATATATATAATAATATGTCAATGTCATGTCGTGATATGACAACTGCATCCCGGTAGTCAAAGGTAACCGTATACGTTAACGTTACACTCCCATGATTTAAGGCCACGCCCTACGCCCCCACAGTACTGAGAGTAGGAACATCTTCCGAATGTCAAAATGTGCACACGAATTTTTTGATCAACGGCGCTGTTCATTTTCCCATACAAAAAAGTCGGAAGCGATACGAATACGATTTCGAAAACGATTCGAGAGTCCTCCTAGTAAGGCTACTGATAAAAAAGAGAATTGTCAAGTATAAAATGTTAACTTAGATGGTATCATGAAGACACGACGAAATAAAATTACAATTATGTGTGTGCGTATGGTGTATATAATATGGGCGTGTCCATGTCTGTGCGTTTGTAAGTGATTTTTTATGAGTAGTATTTGTGTTGAGTGTGTGTGTATACGCACATGAGACGGGCTTGTCTCGATCTCGCATGCGCGTGAGCAGCGCCTCCTTGGCGGAGATGAAGAAAATCCGCTCCTCGGCCTCCTTGGGCGAACACACGCGCAGTTCGCGCGACAGGAAGTCCACGCAGCGGTTGGCGTGCTGAGTGCGGACCTGTACACATACGAGACACGCTCACATCACAAGCAATGGACATCGCAGCCGAAGATCTCATTTGAACCTACTCAGGTGCCTTTTTTTCCCCATACCTATGATAAAGTATGTTCAAAGTGGCCTTAGTAAGATCTAATTTGAATAAACTATGTTTGATTTTATTTGTCCTATACATTGGCAACGCGTCACTTAGGCCTAGAAAAAATAACTATGAATTTTAGAAATTATCCGAATTAAGAACCTCTTATCAATCACTGGTTGAACTTGGTTTTAAAAAACACCAGTTATTATTGGTGTTGCACTCACCTGGTCCAAGTACTCTGGTTCCGAGGCGGACGCGTCCCACCTGTTGTTCAGTATGAATATGTTCGGTTGCGATATTTTTGTCGATACTTTATGAAAAAAGTTTTTCTCCTGCAACGACAGAAATAATCAGATATTATTATAAACGACAGAAGATGTAAATTTGTGAAACACCTACAGAGAATAAACTGGTGAAATGAGTGATTTGAAATCAGGAGTTCATTTAGGTACAATGGAAAATATTGATTAGTGAATATGAATATCGAGTAAGCTGAATGGAAATAGTTTTAGATACACAATATGAAAGTGATCTCGCTCTGTAGGGCTAGCATGAATAATTTGCGACAACGTTTTCGTATCGCCTTCGACTATTTTGTTTTGAAAAATGAACAGCGCTGGGGCGGTAACTAAAAGTTAGTATGACAATTTTGACATTTCGCGAGTTACGTTTTAAAATACGTTGTCGAAAAAGTTCATGCTACCGGCACTGAGAGAAGATAGAAAAGTGTACTCACGGTGACCATGAGGGTGGACTCGGCGTTGGCGACGAGAACAAACACGTCTGCGTCGAGGCAGTACTTGTCGATCCACTCGTCGAGATTGGGCGTGACGTCCACGCCAGGGCTGTCCACCAGCACCACGTCGTCCCGCAGCAGCGCGCACAGCTCGCGCGGCCAGTATACGTGCACCAGCGAGCACTCCTGCAGCCGCGAGGCGCACAGCGCGTGGCCCAGCTGGCTCACCGACTGCAACACAACCACCGTCACTACCACACATAGCTGGCTCACCGACTGCAACACAACCACCGTCACTACCACACATAGCTGGCTCACCAACTGCAACACAACCACCGTCACTACCACACATAGCTGGCTCACCAACTGCAACACAACCACCGTCACTACCACACATAGCTGGCTCACCAACTGCAACACTACCACACATAGCTGGCTCACCGACTGCAACACAACCACCGTCACTACCACACATAGCTGGCTCACCAACTGCAACACAACCACCGTCACTACCACACATAGCTGGCTCACCGACTGCAACACAACCACCGTCACTACCACACATAGCTGGCTCACCAACTGCAACACTACCACACATAGCTGGCTCACCGACTGCAACACTACCACACATAGCTGGCTCACCGACTGCAACACAACCACCGTCACTACCACACATAGCTGGCTCACCAACTGCAACACTACCACACATAGCTGGCTCACCGACTGCAACACTACCACACATAGCTGGCTCACCGACTGCAACACAACCACCGTCACTACCACACATAGCTGGCTCACCGACTGCAACACAACCACCGTCACTACCACACATAGCTGGCTCACCGACTGCAACACAACCACCGTCACTACCACACATAGCTGGCTCACCAACTGCAACACAACCACCGTCACTACCACACATAGCTGGCTCACCAACTGCAACACTACCACACATAGCTGGCTCACCAACTGCAACACTACCACACATAGCTGGCTCACCAACTGCAACACTACCACACATAGCTGGCTCACCGACTGCAACACAACCACCGTCACTACCACACATAGCTGGCTCACCAACTGCAACACTACCACACATAGCTGGCTCACCAACTGCAACACTACCACACATAGCTGGCTCACCAACTGCAACACTACCACACATAGCTGGCTCACCGACTGCAACACAACCACCGTCACTACCACACATAGCTGGCTCACCGACTGCAACACAACCACCGTCACTACCACACATAGCTGGCTCACCAACTGCAACACAACCACCGTCACTACCACACATAGCTGGCTCACCGACTGCAACACAACCACCGTCACAACCACACATAGCTGGCTCACCAACTGCAACACTACCACCGTCACTACCACACATAGCTGGCTCACCAACTGCAACACAACCACCGTCACTACCACACATAGCTGGCTCACCAACTGCAACACAACCACCGTCACTACCACACATAGCTGGCTCACCAACTGCAACACAACCACCGTCACTACCACACATAGCTGGCTCACCAACTGCAACACAACCACCGTCACTACCACACATAGCTGGCTCACCAACTGCAACACTACCACACATAGCTGGCTCACCAACTGCAACACTACCACACATAGCTGGCTCACCGACTGCAACACAACCACCGTCACTACCACACATAGCTGGCTCACCAACTGCAACACAACCACCGTCACTACCACACATAGCTGGCTCACCAACTGCAACACTACCACACATAGCTGGCTCACCGACTGCAACACACACCCAATCATGACTATTCCACTGATACATTGCTCACTGGACTGGAACACACACCCACCACAATAGCTTGACCAAACTTGGGATACCTGAACATTAAGCTTCTCCTCCGAGCCCTCGGTCCTCAGGAAGGACTCGTCTGTGTCCGAGCCCTCCACCTGCAGGAAGCAGTTAGTGGTGTGCCCGATGCCGCTCGGCAGGATTTTGTCGTGCAGCATCGCGTTGATCACTGTGCTCTTGCCGTTGCTCGTCCTAAACAATACAACTTATATATTTATTTATTAAGCACAAAAAAAAGAACACAATTTAATTAAAAAAAAGTACAAAGTAAAATGAAAAAAATCTGATCTGAATTGTGCTCCAAGGTAAGTGTGCATAGCGTTACAAGTACAACACACCTGAAAATCACGTGTAGTGTTAATGGTAAAATTTATGGAAACGTCACTATATTTTTTTTTATTATAAACTTGTTATTAAAAATGGGAACCTTACATAATATTAATATTTATTATTTAAAAAATATTATATTAATAGACTAGCATTGTCCAAGTCTTCCTGTGCAATGAATTTACATACAATTCTATTGCATTTCCATATAAAAATAAGAGTTGTGCAAGTCTAGAGTAAAATGTTCCTCTATTCTCTATGCCTACCCTGTGAAGGACATGGCATGATGATATGTATGTATGTATGCATTTACTTTCTGAATGTCAGCAAAAGCCTTGTCAAAATCCGTTTAATCATGATAAGAGTGAGTGAGTGTAGATTGATGTACCTGCCAAAGAAAGCAACTTTCATGTGGTCCCGCTTGAGCACTTCCCGGATGGCCTGCACCTTGCTCACATAGGCCTCCACGTTCGCTACGTCTTGCGGCGTCGCCACGCCGTTTTCGCCGGACACCGCTGGAAACATTATATAAACCCATTTGTCGACAGTCGACACTAGTGGTCTAGTGGCCTAGTCGTTATTAAGTTAGATTCTAATTGTGATTCTTGTGCTAGGTGTCACAGGTACGATCCCTGTGACAGGGCAAACATTTATCCTTCAGACATCTGAAACATCTGTATATTCAATAAAGTATGTACCTATTAAAAAATAAGTGTATTAGTTGTTTGATACTTTACAAGATCGCACCACCATGTACTGCTGATGATGTCTGAACTTACATTTTTATCAAGGTGGCTAAGGGCAAACAAATACTGCTATTACCCTAAGAATCTTAGGGAAGATGGCTACCATTAGAAATGCTTTAAGTCAATGCTTTCTGTAAATGTGTCAGCTTTGGAAACTATAACATCTTGCCTTAAATACTGATTTGAACTTAAACAAATATATAGAGTTGACCAAGTATTTGGTTCCTTTGTATCAGCAGCTGATTAGAGAAATAATTTAGTAAAGTAAATACCTAATGATTGCACTTGATATGACCTTATTGACGTGTGCCAGTTTTTTCTAGAAATAATTAAACAAGATGTATAAATATTTCTAGTGAATAAAATTAATTAATAATGCCATCCAGTCCCAAATTAAGCAATGCTTGTGTTTTTTTTACTTATACCACTAAGGTTTCACCCAAGCATACTGATCATATAGCCGCTAGCAATACCAGGGGTATCACTAACAGGTTTCCAACCATGTTGTTGGTGAGGACTCATTGTGCTAGCAGTATTACTACTAGTCGCATATCCTCATGGAGCACTGGCAACCTTACTTACTGCAGAAACACAACTCTACATCAAGTAGTGTTATTTCACTGTGGTCTTCTGTAAGGCGGAGGTACAGTCCCCAGTCGGGTGGCTCCACTTTAAATGGGAAATCCCACAGGAAATCCCAAATCACCCTACCTCTCTTTGCTTGTACCATGGTTACTAGATAATAGATTGAATACTGGCCAACTCAAGGCAAACAGACTCCTCATAATTAATGTAGCAGTCAGCAGGTTAATTAACTGCTTGACCAACATTACTGCTGATGCAAAAAATATCATTATAGTATTTTTTTGGAAGCTGGTGGTAAAGTCAATCTTCATCAGTGCCTAAATAAATAAATTATTTTAGATTTTGATTACAAATAAAATGAAGAAAGTAAGAATACATGTATCTGATAAAAGGTATGATTTATCTGAAGTGAAGAGAACAGTGTTACTTACTTAGTGTTTTTTAACAAGTATTAAGTTCGAACTTATTTACTTCATATCAAAACATTTACTGGTAAAATTAATTAATATTAATCATACTAACCATGCATAAATGTGACAGCATCTTTGACATAGTCATCAATCTCAACAAATATATCATTGATCTTCTTCTTGGCCCTCACAAATATCTGGAGTGGTGAGTCCACATTGGTCATGTTGACACGGACACCATTGTTCAGCATTGCAACGTTGTGGGGCCCGTCGCCAGCCATCATGGATATGGTACGGTTAACATAAGCAGCCATACGGGAAGGAAAGCACTGACGTTAGGTGAACCTTTTGGCAGACAATGCCAACAATATAGTCACAGTACTGCTAACTTCAAACACAACATGCACGGTACTGCAACAAAAACATAATAGGCGTAAAAAAAGTGCAGCAGATAACTAATGCTAATTTGTAATTTGTGAGAATAAAGCTACTTCTTCTGTGTTAGGATGTTTATCAGTGCAAGGTTTTTAAAAATATAACAAGCATATATTTTCAATACAGTGTCACTATGACAATGTGCAAATTAAATAGCATAACTCCAACTTTCTTCAGGGGTAGGGACAGAGTATAGAGCACCATAAAACATTGATTCCTCTTATAATGCCTCCCATAGGTCATGATTATACAAAGTTAGTTATAAAGACATTAAACTATGTATATATATTACATATTTCCTATGTAATTACCAAGATGTTTAAAGTATTTTTATAAGTATTTAATACCAATATGTAGTAAGTATACCATACTTTCACATACAATATTATTAAAGCATGCAAAATCAATGTTTGTAATTATACAAGAAGGAATTGGATTGAGGTTATTTTCCGATTGAGTAGAGGTAACTCGAGCAGGCGAATGCACTCTTCGGCTGAGCTATAGACGGAAAGACCGTACTAGTCACGAAAGCAGCGCAACATAAGTAACCATGCATCACATTTAATTGCACCTTATCATCTCGTTGCATCATCACAATCAATGCACATCCCTGGAGTACAGCCGCGTGAAATATGTACACAAAATTAGTGATATTATTAGATTTAAATGCACAAATGAAAAGTATACTAAGACGTAAAACAACTGACAGCCGCTAAATATAAGTCAGAATTGATTTCTGATAAAATTCATAAACGATGATGTCTCGAAAAGATTAATCTGATCTTACCTGAGCGTTATAGTATCATTTTTTATATTATATTCCTATTTGAATCTATTTTCGGCAGAAATTACCAATACAATTTTTCATAGATTTTTTTCCTATTTTCAATTTTCGTTTTTCATTGCAATGAAATTTCTGACAATTAATCTATCTTTTCTGTCTTCTTTCTTCGCCTAAATCTAATCCAATTCAAAGTAATCTAATTTCTAGATTTTCTATTGGTTGCTACTATATTATAATAAGTATCATCCAATCCGAGCACGGCAAGATGAACGAATACGTTTAGTTATAAAGTATAAAAAATAACGCAATGAACGATTTCAACAATTATAAATATGTCTATATCGTATAAAAGTTAATTTCGACCTTCATACAATTTTCTGAATTATCGGCAATATTTTTCTTACTTATACAGAAAGTTTACGAATACAAAATCGAAAAAACTCATCATGTTATATCGTAGAAACCGAACGAAATCACGCGAATAATTTGTCTATGGCTAGGTCTATGGTGTACAACCAAAGTAGCAAAACGTTTCGCTTCGCTATATTAATGCTCGTGTTAAAATAAAATTATCTGTACGCTGTTTAGCATTGAATTTATAAAAATATATTGTAAGATTAATGGTGTTATCATATATTTAACATCGAATTAAATGTAAATAATAACTAAATAAAAAACAAATCATATACTCTAATTTTAATACTTGGAACAATAATACGTATCTGTCAATGGCGGAAGAAGAAATAACGCCGCGGCGGACAAAAGTTAAAAATTTATTTATTTCAGAAGATTAACTTACATTTTATTGAATATAAAAAGATTTATAACTTATTTCTTAGAAATAGCTTAAATATGTCTCGGTCAGTACGCGCTGAAACAAGAAATCGCGTGAAAGATGATATCAAAAGAGTCATGCAAGCTGTTGAAAAAGTTCGCCATTGGTGAGTCTTGAATAATTTTCTTATATTTTTTATCGGGATAGAAGTCTTGATTAATATGGACATATATTTTTTTAGGGAGAAGAAATGGGTGACCATTGGTGAGACAACCATGAAAATTTATAAATGGGTGCCAATATCATCTAGCGAGCAAAAGAAGAAACACGCGGCGAAACGCGAAAATAAAGAAAATACTCTGACACCTAAAAAGATGCACGACTCGTCAAACTCCAACTTTGGGATGGCTGAAGACTCGAACACATGTAAGTTAAGAAGGGGACACAACATCTTGAAGTAACTTTGTGACCTCAAGTTACTTCAAAATGGCAGCATTACCAACAAACCATTATTCAGTGGGTCAAGGTTGGCTTAAAGCTGAGAGATTTTCCATTAATACCTATTCCTATGTACTTTGTTGATTTCACCATACAATATAACCTAATTGGTTTGTAGAAAGACAACTAAATGAATTAAATTGATAGGAAGAAGTTATACTTGCACTTTCAAAAGTATCTCACTTTATGTAAGCTCCACTCCCAATGAAAAATATTATAAATTATAATTGATATTATTATATGGCCAATTTTAATAGTAATTTGATTTAAGCAGTTTATAGGAAGGTATGAAGGCTGACCAACATCTGTCATAACTAATATTACAAATGAAGGAATGTGAGTTTGTTTTGTTTTTACACTTTCACACCTTAACTACTAAACTGAATATCATGAAATTTTGTACACATGTACAGAGGTTCAGAAAAGGATATAGGGTACTTTTTGTTCAACAAAATAAATGTACTGTTCTGTAGAACAGTGCCTCCCCTTATGTGGGTTGTGACCCTACCAGGGCATGAAAATAATGCATTCCCACCTCATTTGGAAATTAAATTATAAATCAACACATTGTAAACAATTGAGTGGGCTACGAAGGGCAGAACGAAAATTACCAGGTCATAGCAGAACAATGTTTTGGGAACACTATGCTAGAACCATGGGGGTGAAGCTGCAAGTAAAAGCTGTGCTTGCTTTAATATAAGAGGAAAACACTTATTGTAGTGAAACTACCAAAGTACTTAGTTTGCCCTCAAGTGTACTCACTCACATTATTTCAATATATCTTTATCTTCAAATGTTATCTCTCCCTATGTCTCTAAATATATGTCTAAACAATACTTACAGGTTTCTCAACAGTGAGTGACTCTCAGGGCCCCACAGACTTCACATCAACACACATGAACTTCTCAGAGGACTCCAACTCGCAGAGCAGTGGCACCACCACACCAGCAAAGAGGTTAAAAACAGATTGAAAGCCTGATGAACACGTTACTCAGGATTAGGCCAAGAACAATATTTACAGGATGATATTTTTTCTCAGTAGATGTTTATATAGATAGTGGACAGTGAGTGCTGTGAAGTTTATTTAATTAAGTTTTCACTTAAGGTTGGTAAGTTATGTTAGGGTTTTGCAAACATTTTACAATGTACTTATCATTTTCCTGATTTTTTTAATAAAAAAAATATGCTATTTTATGGCCAGGCAACCTTTCAACTTTTTCGTCTTTATACTGCCTATGGCAAGCAAGTTTAACTGATGTTAAGCAATAGGTTCAGTTCCACCCAAAACCTTTAAACATAGTTTAATTTAGCCCATCTGCCACTGCTCCTGTCAACTAAGGGCTTGTTGTCTATCCTATAATTTTGCACCCTACAGTTTTAAACTGGAACACAGCAATGCATACACAAATGCTTCATGGTTAATGAAAAAGCATATTTTTATACAAATTGTTACATAAATGTATGTATGTGTATGAGTGGCATATATTTTTTTACGATAACTCTTTATTGTGTTCTTAATTCTTATTGCATGTATGAAATAACTGCTATTTAGCTACCATGAACTTATAAAGCTGTAATTGAAGGCAAAAAATTATAACTTGTGAAATGTATTTAGTGTGTTGAATGACTATAAATTGTAAATAATAGTTATAATGACGATATACTCGATGTATGACATGTTTGATTAGTATGAAATATATTCTTATAATCTTATTAAACTTACTAAAGTGTAAGGGCCCAGTTTTAAGCCAGTTTTGGGTCAGAGCCATAAAAAAAGTCTATAAATTTGTCTATGGTATGAAAATTATAAAACTATCCATGGATTATGACTATAGATAATGCTCCCTGCTAAATAGATACTCAGTATGTACAATTTTATTTGTAAACCGTTATGTACAAGCCATTTATCTGCATTTGATTCTTGATATATAGAATTAACAGATTAAGGTACAACTATGTGAGATAAACACTCGTTAAAAAAACTGTTCTAATACTATGGGCATAATAAGCTCGACAACCTTCTAAGGTCAGCAACGCGCGAGTGATACCCCTGGTATTGTAAGCACCCAAAAGCTACGGTTACCGCTCACCATTAGGATGCTTGTTTGCTTTACCTTACCTTAGTGGTATAAAAAAATCGTACACCAAAAGGCTATAAAATCTCATTTAACAACTCAGTCATGCATTAAAAAAATTAATGTTATTATTTATTACAATGTAAGTAAGTGTAAAGCAATAAAAGGTTGCAATATAAGTTAAGTGCGTTATCATTTCTCCTCCGAGTCTATGGTGGAGCCGGTCTGCTGCGAGCCCTGGGACTCGAGAACCGAGTGCTGCTCCGAGGTGGTGTCCATGTCTTGGATGCCCATTATGTTGTTCACGAAGTCCTCGAAGGTTATTACCTGGGTAAATAAAAAATGTACTTTAGTTTAGGGCCTAATATATCGACTTAGACTTCTGTACTAATAGCAAAAACATCTGTAGACTACATATTCGAAAACGTAGCTGTTCAGTCAAAATGTCCAAATTTTTATACGAATTTATTGTTCCCCTTTTCGAAAGCTTGTGGGAAGGCGTGAAGTTATCAGATAGGAAAATTACCAGTCACATGACATCACCGGGGAAAATTTTAGTTTTAATTTGCCATAAACTTCAGACAGTGATAACGCGTTCGTTATAACTCTGGCCCTGGTATTGCTAGCTATAGGCTACGGTAACTGCTTACCATCAGGTGGGCCATACGCTTGTGTGCCACCTTAGTGGTATAAAAAACAATCAAAAAGTTGTCTTACCTCTGGCAAGAAAGAGAAGTCCTCTGCGGTCCCCGCCCTTTCCTCAAAGCTTTGACCCGCCAGTATCGAGAGCAGGTACCATGACAGCTCGCGTGGGAAACATTCACCTAACAACATACGGAAAAAAGAAATTTGAACCCGCTCGCACTATTTACTGTTAACACAGAAATATTACTTTTTTAATCTAACGGAGTATCGCAGGCGTCGCGATGGTAGATATGCTAGACTGCTTACCTACCACCAAGCAGGTCTAAGCTACTCTTATTTGCAACCTTATAGTACAAAGTTTTTATGTACCTAAAACATCTATCAGCGGGTCTTGGCACTAGGCATTAACATCTGCCAGGCGTCACGTGACGGCCAATTTTGATTGAAATTTATTCCTGAATCAATTTTCATTCAAAGGCCCGTATGAAAACTGTATGAAGAGTGAAATTTATACACGGCGCATTTTGACACATACTAATAATATCATTGATACAAGCGTTAACTCAAAAGCGGTAGTTACGTTTGACGTTCTTTGTTTTCCCGACACGTCGACGTCAGCTGCCGATAAGAACCTATTACTTTACTCTTTGGCAAAGTAAACTTCAGTCATGCGCCGTTGTTGTTGAGTGTGAGTTGATCTTCAATTATAAAAATACTTGCCAAGCCCAGTAAGTGCATCGATAAAGTCCTCCCTATGAATGACGTAGGTGTCGTTAGTCAGGCTGGCGAAATGTTTGAATGCGTTGCGCAGGCGCCGCAAGTTGTCGCCGTACGCCGGCCGGTGGTTCAGGTACAGTTTGACGAATTCCTCGAAGTCTATCTCCGTTACGGGCGCCGAGAGGTACACCTTATACTTCGCTTCTATCAATAAGTTTTCCACCTAGCACAATATTCACGAATAGGTAACTAATTGTTGCTGAGGAATAGAATATTGTGAAATTTTAAACTGGCCAGTAATGTAAAAACGTTGTGGCCTTATGCCGTTACATCTCAGGTATATTAAAATTACATCTATAATTCAGTAGATAATAACGTAACGAATTACCTTCTTTTTAAGATTGATAAAAAGTCAAATATTGTGGTATATGGCTCTTACTAATCCATGCATAACTCAGATAAATAAACCAAGTAGGATAGCACTAATTTATTAAGAGTTTGCATAGCCACCTGGAAGACTTCAGTGTCAGCAGCAGAAATACCTATCTTTGCCATATTTTATCAAAAGGTTTATACGAATATTTAGTTCCTCTTTTTGCCGCCGCGGCGCTGTTCATTTCCCCATACAATAAAAAACGATACGAATACGCAGTCGAAATCAATTCCATAGTCTTTCTGTTAGTGTTCAGGCTCATGACTAAATTCTCTTATAATTTGTACATGTTAAATCGTAACTTAAGCAAATAGCTTCTACAGATATGGTGTTGATTGGGGGAACCAATCAACACCATTTCTTTAAAACGTAGTGGTTATGTACTCTGTGGGGGGAACCTGTATATCACCTTCCTCACGCACGCAATATTCTACTTTCGTAACAAATGAAGGAAATTTTGTTTTAGGGTCCGCAACCCGCGTGTTGCATGCTGCGTTATTGCGTTATAAACCTGGTGTTGATTGAAGGCGTCTATAAGGACAACATAGTCATATAAAAAAAAAACACAACAGCCACCTCATACTCGGAGGGGAAGAAGCCCAGCGCCCTCATCAGGTCGGGCAGCGCGTCAATGGGTATGTAGTCCTTGACGCGCCTCATGGCCGGCGAGAAGGTGCCCTGGTACAGGATCTGGATGTAGTAGAACAGGTCGCGGATCTCCTGGAACAGCCAGCCGGGCCGCCCGCTCTCTATCAGGCAGTAGTACGGGTCGAGGTCGCCGCCACCGTGCTTCATAGTCGAGTCCACTGATCTGGGGAATAGGTACATGCTTTTCACAAAACACTTTTGATAGCAATGATAGCTTACAGACCTAACAGCTGATAGCCTAACAAATCATATGCGGACGGGAAATAAGGAATTTGTAAGATTCGCTGTGCTGTGGTTGTAATAATGATCAGTTATGAAAATGTTTTCCCCGCACCAATAAATAAGAATTTATAGAAAACAATTAGGAAAAAAAAATAAAAAAAAATCCTTTGCTAAAGGTATATATATCAAAAAAGGTTAACAGTTTAAAGTGTACCGATAGTTAGCAGCCCACTGGCCCACGCAGTTATCTCTAGCGCCAATAGTGAATAGGGTGGCGATGTCTTCCCGGAAGCACATCTCAAGGATCTGACAACCAAGCAAATAAATAGAAAATTGGATACTGGGAAGCTGATCAAATTTATGAAATTCAACTTGCAAAATTTGATCAAAATTTATTCACACGAACACACAACCCTTAAAACCAAGATAAGCTATAACCTAACCTTATTGGGATGTCCCAAGAGCCCCGTGTGTTTCCAGGGGTTCCCGTCGAGCGGCATCCTCTGCAGGCCCACGATGTCCTTGGTGGCGAAGAGCAGGTAGCTGAGGGTCTCCCCCCCCTCGGTCCTGGCCACCCGCTGCATCTTGCACACCGGGTGCTCGTAGCGGGGCCCGAGCACAGTCGACAGCGTCATAGTCGTCGCGTAGTTCACTATCTTGTACTTGTACTGTAATATTGATCCAAACTTGTGGGGGCGCCATACAATTAAAAAAAAATAAGAGTGAGCGCAAACTACCAAACTGTGAACTCTACATTTTATATATAGAAAGTTGCACTAAACAGATACGCTGCAAACTCAGTCGGCCGATAAAAGTTTGTCTACTGGGGACACAGCCTAACACCTCGCTGTTTTAGCGCAAGAGAACCGGTAGTTTGCCACTTTGGAAGTATAAAAATGCCGTTAATCGTAAGCCACTAACTCACAATTTCGCCAAGCCGCAACTGTCGGCCTTACTTCTTAAATTTCTGAATACGTCTTTAGCTACGGTGAGCACTAAGCAAGCGCGAATGAGTTGCAAAAAAATATTCGCAATTTGAAGTCACGTGATCACAAGCTGTAAGCAATAAGGATGAGCACACACCTCATCATTAGCCATCAAAATGACTGGCAAGTCGGTCCGGAACTCCTGAGGGTCCAGGTCGGTCGGGGGAGGCCACACTATCCCGCACAGAGGCACCGCCGCCTGCTCCACGCGGTCCAAACTATATATCTCCAAGTACTCATCGCCACTCTGGCCGATGTCGTATTCCACCATTATCCTGTCAGCTCCTGAACGATTCAAGAAGATGAATCAAACAAAATAAACCTCACCGTATTTCGGTTAACATTTAATTTATGATTTTGAATCGGTAGGATAGGACACGAAGCAACACAAGTACCTTATCTTCATTGCCATGCATAATGTTAAAAAATTTTCATCAGGGTACTTAGCTTTACTACAATTAATATTAAATGTAAAAAAACACATCATTTATTTCCTCGGATCTACAAACGAGGTTCACCGCCAAACAAATCAAGAGATTGGGCATATCATATGCCGTAATGATCAACAGTACCTAATGATATAAGTTTGAAGTCTCCATTTTCATTCTTCTTGGGGAGAAATAATAGCGCTGTGATGTCTTTATAGTGCGCACGATGCTTGCCTACGAAGACCCAAGTCAGCATCTTACGATCGTACTTGTATACGCAAACTGTTTTCCGTGCGTCCTAGTAGCGTAGAAAATAGAAAATTAAGTCTTAGCCCGACCTAGAGCCTGCCCTGTTCTTTCAAAGAGACTTATGGTCGAATTCTGAAACACCAGTCAAAACTGTGGCGCTAAATTGAATTTTGATGACGCTTCAAACTGGTTAAGTGGGCTTTAAAACTTTGAATGCTGTGTCAGCATTTGCCCATTACTGCCCGGGTATTCTTAATCATCTTTATTTGATTAGACTTTACAAAACTGTAGGTATTTTAAAATCGACAGAATCTACCGGTGCCGTTGGCGGTTGCTTTTATTCCGTAACTTTACCCTTTCATTTTAAGCATACTTTTATTATCAGTTGATAGAAACTGATGTTTCGCTCATCAAGCCCGTTTGATACCTATATCGGCCATATCATAGGGGTTAGTGTGAAAATTATAAATCGCCATCTTGCGGCGGCCGCCATATAAGATTCAGAAGTATGGAAGCACTGTAGCACCTAATGAAATTATGATAACATAGGTGTAAGTAAACTGTAGTGGGTAAAAATAGGAGTTACCGCCAATGCCATGGTCATGGAGTCCTGGCTATAGCTGATGATCTTAATGTCGTCGCTGGTGTCCTTGTAGGGCGGGCTGGTGACTATGGCTATGGTGGCTGGGTCGAGGAAGAGCAGCTGCCCAGTATTCAGTCCGCAAGCCAGGTGGAGACCTGCACACAGATTACCAATGCAATGCCCTACCCTAAGTTTATCGCACTCATCATGACTGAAACGGTTAACAGTGGTTATGAAGTGAGGCTTGCGTTCGATTTCCATGGATTAGGCTAAAATGAAGTAAGTAAAAAAAGGTTTTCTTTTAAGAACAAGCTTTATTGCTTATCAAACCCTTTCATTTGACACCCATATCATAGGGGAAAGGAAATTATAAATCGCCATCATTTTTTATTTGGAATGACGTCACCTCACTTAGGTAATATGTATTCAACTCATCAAGCCCGTTCATTTAATACCCATTTCATACGGGTACAGTGGAAATTGTATAGTATATCCATTTTGTGACGTCCGCCACATTTGATTAAACTTGGCAGAATCTAAGTAATCGTGGATTGTCACGGAAACTAAACGTGAATGCCAAATTTCAGCTCAGTCAGACACTGGGAAGTGGGTCAAATCTTTCTTGCAAGATTGGATTACACAAATGCCGGACAGGTGGAACTTTATAAAAACTTGTAACAAAGCTTGTAATAAAATGATTACCTGACGGCGAATACTTCAGACAAGTGACAGAGAGATGTGGCACGGTGACCTCGTAATTACACTTGATAGAGTCATCCTTGGGAGGGACCACGACCTTGTAGAACTCCCGCAGGTCCAGCCGAATAAACAACTTGTGCTGAACGAAGTTGATCAGCTCTATGACGCCGCTGGCGTAGCCTACGCACACTAACGGTCTGCAATAGGGCACACTCAGTAAAGTAAGCTAGTAATGCTACTGTGACAAGTTGTTTTTTTTTTAGGATTTAGTTTCTCTACTACCAGAACCGCTATAACAAATGATGAGAACGGTGGTCGGCAGACTCGTGTCTATAAACTTCTCATCGCCGCAAGATTTACTTTCGCTTTAGCTATCGCCATTAGAAATTTTAAATGGTCTATCCCCATGCTTCTTGAATTCCCCGCACTGCGGCCTATCCTGATTTTCGGCAAATGATAGTAAAATACATGAAGTACTGAAGAGGCAGTATGGTATGGGTATATCGTCTGCCTGATTATAAAAGGGATTTTACGTAAAATTATGGTCTTGCATCACCTAGGTCACCTACAAATATAATGTACTTTATTCATAACAATTCATATTATCACGGGAAGAAACGTACTTTTCCGGATGTACGGTGAGCGATAGAGCGGGCGATATTTTGTAATCGAGTATTGTCTCCAACTTCTCGTTCACAAATTCTACAAATCCAATGCCTTGGTTGTTAGTACCTGCAATCACAGGAACGTGCTTTCTATATTATCACTGATCATTTAAAACATAGACTCCGTGTTGCCCGCACTGGCGTAGCGCTAGCGACGAAACACACACGTCCATGTAGTTCGCACTGGCGTATCGGCCAAAAACACATTGTTAGTGTTCAGCCGCACATTCGTATCAGAATATATTGAAACACAACGTGTGTGGGTGCGCCGCACCCGCGTGACATTAACTAAACACGAGGTTTGTGTTTTACGTGAGCCCGAGATTGATATAAGCTTGATTAAGGCAATATACCACACATTTAGTGTGGTCTATTGCCAACATAATATATTTTAGTAAGAAGTCGGTGCTGTTGATGTCACATATGCACTTCTGCCCACAGTGGTAGCCGTCCGGGAAGGCGTGAAGACAATAGTGTCGATTCTGTTGTTCAAAATGACTAAACTTAACTAATTTTCACTTAGGGTCGGCAACGCGCGAGTGATACCCCTGGTGTTGCAAGCGTCCATAGGCTGGGGTAACCGCATACCATCAGGCGGGCCGTATGCTTGTTTGCCAACTTAGCGGTATAAAAAAAATTACAGTTCTAAAAGTCTTGCTACCCCCTTCTCATGTGCGGGGTTAAATAAGGATGGCAATATTTTGAGACCTCTCAAATTAGTTTAATATAATGATTTCGTACAACAGAATTGGCACCAATATGCTGTTATAATTTAATCTTACAAACAATAAAGTCTCTGACAACGAAAGGCTTCCCGCTTGTGGTGGCGTCGCTGGGCAGCCTCAGCTTGAGCAGCTTCTGGCGCACGAGCCCAGTCTCCGGGTCCACCTGCGCCACCACGCGCTCGTAGCACAGGCATATCTTCCTGCCTGTCAAGCCAACGCGCTCAGTCATATGTACGATTTTATTTATTAAATTATTTATAGATTATAAATATCCTGCATCCACTTCATGCTTCGGAGAGCAAGTACACATTGCGTTTTAAGATCGGTCAGACGTAAATTATTTTTCCTGTGAAATAACCTACGATCCACATGGGTTAGAGCTCGAACCGACTCAAAAAGTGTTTAGGATACGACGATGACAGTTGAGACTACAAAAAATACGAGTGCAAAGGTCTAATCAATCGAACAGTCACTGACTAATGAACATAATTAGGAATCTTTTTCTAATAATATCATCTCCTTACTCTTTGGTAACTCTTACACTTAGGGTCCAAGATCATGTAGCTTCTGGGAGAAATGTTGAAGCTCAATCCTTTAACGCAGTCCACTTGAAATCCATGCACCCAGTACATCAGTTTCATCTGCTCATCGTAAAAATGAATTTCACCCACGTTGTTGCCGGTCACTATCACTCTGAGGGGAATATCCAAAAAGCATACGATTTTTTTTAACATAGAGACAGCCTTCTACACTTAAAACTGGTAAACAATTAAACATACATGGAAAGAGATGTCGTATAGCACAGCGATCTATATAATTTAAGTTTTGCTGGATTGGACTTTTTTAATAATTATACTCTCGTCTATAGGCACATTGATGCGCCTGGGCATTGACTGAGGCTCAACAAATAACTTATCTTTTATAAAATCTTCATGTTGTCAAAGTAATATGTGGTATATTATCTAGTAATCAATTGACATAAACTAACCCATCAATATTATTAATGACGTTAATCTTATGTTTCTCCACTTTGAGCACTTTGATGAATTTTAATAGCTCGATGTTGGAGCAGTCCACGTTGGGTTGGAACTCGATGGTGTACCCGTACACCACGACGGATCCTCTACTCGTCGCCACGAGTATTTGCGAGGTAGACCCCACGAAAGTGAAGCATGTGTATTTGCCAATGTCTGGTGGGGTCACTTTGGTAGGCATTCGGATTTTGAGCTCGTAATCATCCGTTTCTTTGCTCAAGCCTCTTTCCATGATGAACACTTTCTAGAATGAACAGTTCTGCGTTTCATTTTAACGGCAATAGGGAAAATATTGATAATTTTAACACAAGCATATGGCCCACCTGACGGTAAGCAGTCACCGTAGCCTATATCCGCTAGCAATACTAGGGGTATCAACCATGTTGTTGATGAGGACTCACTGTGCTAGCAGCAATACTACTAGCCCAGCGTATCCTCGTGGAGCACTGGCAACCTTACTTACCGCAGAAACACAACACTACATCAAGTAGTGTTATTTCACTGCGATCTTCTGTAAGGCGGAGGTACAGTCCCCAGTCGGTCGGCTCCAATTTAAATGGGATAACCCAAGGGAAATCCCAAATCGCCCTACCTCTCTTATTAATTATATGATTGATGAATTTAGCTAGTTAAAGTCAGAACTAGTATTATGACCAGAACAAGATGTGAGGCCTCCCTATAGTTATCTATTTAGGACCAAGGAAGTACTAACGCCTGCCATGCCAATCCAAATGTCAGTTTTGGTCATCAAGAGGAACTGCTCAGTCTTGACTGGATTAAATCCCATTGCCACAATAGAATCTCGCGGTACCGAGTTCATTTCAAGTGTGGCTAGAAAATTAAGTAATGTACGTTCATTTAGCATTTTTATAACGGTCCGCCTGATGGTAAGCGGTTACCGTTTCCTAGAACGCTTGCAACACCAGGGGTATCAGGCGCGCGTTGCCGATCCGGTAATAATGTCATAGCACCCTTCTTCAAGGACCATATTGTTTGTTATTAAGAGAACTCACTGTTAGAACACCGCGTAGTCCTCGCTACAATAGGGTATGGAGGTGTGAGAACCTCCAAAGCGATTTTAAGGGGGTTGATAACAGAGCACACCGGTTCGCTTCGTTACGGAATAAATGAAAGAGTAGGGAACCCTGATTAGATTGACTCGTTACGATGACGATACATTCACCGTTGTGTTAATACGGACCCATCAAAAGACAGGCGATCACTTTAACCTTACGGCTTAAAACATACCATGCGGCTCATCTTTCAGGTACGACCATATCCACCAATAAATATGGGCCTTGTCCACGTGGTAAGCCAGTGATAGCAGATACTTGGCGTCACCACTCAGCACCACCTTGGCGACCCTGTTCGCCCCGTGTGGAGAAAACAGGGTCCTTTGAGGGAAGTAGTCGGTGCTGTCCCAAATTATGATGATGTTCTCAGGCCCTGAGTCGGCTGTCACCAGCCACTTGCCATGGCTGTCGGCCGCTATGCATGTCAGCATGTGCCTCTGGAAAGTTATGGGTTATTTTGTTCTTTCTTCAGCTCACGTATATAATGACAATCTATTTGTGAGCTCACATCAATAATATGTACAATACACGCTACAATGAGGTGCTGGTTTATGCTACGGTAACCGCTCACCATGACGGTTGTATACTTGTTTGCAGCCTCGGATCTACGATTTTTTCGAACCGGGCAGAAATTTTATTGTGGCGTCCTCTCTCCACAGTTTGTTATAAATTACCTAAAAACACTCACAAATATATAATGGATGACATTTTTCGTGATAGGACAACGTGCGGTGCATGCTAGACGCTTTGTGGAGTAAGTTTTTAGTTTTTTATTTACAACCACATAAAGTTATTATTTTGGCGCCCGGAGCAGGTGTCCCTTCTTGCAGAGCAAGTAAATTCGGGACTGCTTATTTTTCGCAAAACTGAACCATAGGAAGAGCCCTTGGCAATAATGAGTAAAGTAACATGTTACATGTCCCTGCAGTATCCTCATCTGGTTAGTGGTCCAGTTGTACAGGATTCCGCAGTTGGAGGCCGCGTAGAAGGCCGTGGTGGTTCCCTTGTCATTCAGGTTTATCACCCCCGCCTTCTGGTTGTAACCGTTGACCCAACGGATGTTCTGGAAAGTACACACAAATTGATATTTATGCCATATCATTCATGTTTTGATTGATTTGCTGGTAATCTCATGCTAAGCCAAAGGTAAGTTACCTTATGAACCAGAAATAAATCATGAATAAATGTATTTATAATTAGGAATATGATTTGAAGGGAATCTACGAGACCAGATATAAAGAGATATTTAATCCGATCAGAATATTTTTGTGTGTGCAACACCAGGGCCGCGATAGAGAATCCTATCTTACAAAATAATGCAGTTGCGGGTACTAAGACTTCCTTTTTGTCATACGTTTACGCAGTTACGCGTAGGTGGGGGAAACAACAGTTCGATAAAGAAATACATCATACAAAAGGTGATGGCTTGTGATGATACTCAGAAAACTCAGCATGTTTTCTGATATGTGAGAGAGAGAGGCTGTACAGCCGTTTAATGTCGATCTCACTGTCTCCGCTCCCAGCACTGCGCACATTGGGCAGTGAGTGAAACTTCTCTGGGGAATTAGCTTGCATTATAAAATATTTACTACGTATTTTATAAAGAAAATATCACTAAGGTACCAACTGACAGTTTGTGACTGCCGATGTCAGTGACGTTTTTAAAAAATCTACCTTTTAGACCTTTTCGAAAAGGTGAGGGACTCTTTGATCCTCTAAGCTAAGCCAAGAGAATACAACCACTACGCTAGAACTTCAGCGGTCAGGGTCGGCAACGAGCGCTGGGTGTTCCAAGCGACCGTAGGCTACGAGAACTGCCGCTTACCATCAGGCGAGCCGTATGCTTGTTTGCCACCTGTAGTATAAAAAAATATCCTTGGACTCTCTCTAGCATTGTTTCTTCGATATTTCCTTGAAGGATTGATTGAAATTCTCATGCCAACAAAACCTATTTCATTGGTTTGTTGAACCAATGATATTATATGTGAAAAAGGCGGGTTTGAAAATATTTTATTTTTTACTAATAATATCATTGGGTTCGATAATAAAATCTTTTAATATGCTTATGTTCGATATTTCTTTCCATGTAACTTAATCACGCTAAAATTACTGAACTGATTTTAGTGCAACAAAAATACACTTGACTTCAATAAATTACTGATCACCAAAGTCATCAATGTAAACAAAACCCGATCCATAGCTATTCTGTATAGTTTTGCATGCACTAAATGAAATGCATTCTCTATAGGTACATACCTATTATGAGAAACATGAGTTCATTATCAAACACTCGGTACTCGTCACCACAAAGGATGCTCTCCCAGTACCGTCAAAGCGTGTAGTTAGGTAGGTCTTTCCGTCGGTCGTTGGACCTTACGAGATACCACAGTCAAAGGTCACCTTACTATGCAATGATATCGAACTACACGCTTCAGTCGACTTGTCACGATGCTCGGGGTCTTCACGTTACTCTTGGGACTGAGTTCAGTCAGTTGTAGGACTCTCTACTTGGAGCTAAAGGCACCCACCAGCGAAGAGGTTAGTGTTTTGAATAGTGTCTGGGCCGGTATTAGTGTGTGTAGTTATCAGGGGTGTTATGAAGTGAGAGCAACGTAGATAAGTTTATTTGGTGATGACAAATTGAATAATCTAACTGGGTCAGGAAACCGCATGACATATTTTGTCCTTGAACTTTTTATAATCATAATCCTATAGTAATTGCAAAGGGTTAAGTTTTTTTTTTTTTTTTTTTTTTTTAAATTAATAAATTTCTTTATTGATTTTCAACTTTACATAAACTTAAATTAAAAACTTAAAATAAACTAAACTAAGAAGTACAAAACTAACCTAAACGTAAAATAAATGTCCCGAACCACTGTCACGGGGAAGTGTGCCAAGAAGGCTGGCGGCATTGCCACGCTGAATTGCAATGCTTATCCTTTGGGCCAAATATTCGCCAGCCCTCTTGTCACAGGAGGCCTCGCGTAATTTGTTTGAGGTCTCCTTAAAAAGGGTATGAGCCTCTGGCCCCCACGGCCCAAGAGTTTCGACCCCAAACGCCATAAATATGTACCCGTCCTTCAGAGATAAATATTTACGGCGCTTGAGGCACTCCTGCCGAGCGGCTGCCGCACCAGCCACCACCGAAGTGTCCGGGAGGTGGGACGGCGCCAGAGTGTCGACGCAGGTAGCGTCCCACACCAAGGGCCGCCCCAGCCTCCAGGGCACCAACGTCATACCATCGGGCCTCTTGCCATCGTCACGAGCCAGACCACAAGGCTCCAAGACAGCTGGCACCCCCGCGGTGGCAAGTGCCCGACGGATAAGGTCATTGATGGCCGCATGCCGCGACAGCCGGCCCGCACTCTTAATACAAGAGAGGCCGTGGTGACCTAGGCTGTCAACACCCTCTCCACAGTGACAATGATGTGGGACACTTACTTTAGCTCCTAGTCTAAGACTTACTGCTAAACGAAAAGTTATATTGTCCATAAATGTACCCGTATTGACTGAAGGCAAAGCTTGCAACCAGAGGCCTGACTCCCACTTAGCAACCGCTAAGAGACGAGCACGCTCAGGAAAGCTAGAGGATGATTCCAATAGAGAATCATACTGTAACTCACAAAGCGGCCCGTCCCACAGTCTCTGTATGGAAGGCTTTTCAGGTTCCCCTGTGTTTGGACCGGCAGCCAAATGCCAAGCATTTCTAGCTTCAACTAGCCACGAGACCTCAAAGTCACTAAGTGACGGAGACAGAATCTTACCAATGAGGTCGCGTGTGCTAAAAATTGAAGACAGAAATGCTGGTAGCGCTACACTTGAAATTTTGCGGATACCCAGACCCCCATACCTTATTGGCAAGGAGGCTTGAGCCCACGAACGATTGTCAAAATCGATATTTAAAATTCGACTGAGCGTATTTTTTAAAAGATCATCCAAAGAATTTAAAATATTTGTATGTTTCCACAAGTTGGAACAGCGTAAAACGTGAGTAAATTTTGGTACGAAAAGGCAATGCCGAATAATAGAATATGCCTTGTGCATGCTAATATTATCCAAACGGTGAGAGGTGTAGTTGAAATTTTGAATTTTCTCTTCTATTAATGGGGCATAGGATTCTTCAAAGATCGGTGACCCTAAAAGACGAAGAGAACTCTTGTCTAAAATTTTTATACCAGGTGCCAAAGAGTTAAATTTGGAAATAACATTATTTTTGTTACTAACGGTGTCCGAAATGTATAGTTCACTTTTGGAAAAATTTAGTTCTAAGCCGATGTTTTTAAACTTGTTTATAATTGTTTCCAAATCGTTAAAAACAGAGTTAACTTCGCCCCCCAGGGACCCATCATCAAGATACCAAACATTAAATTTTGAATTTAGATTTTGAATAACAGGATGTATTGCCAGACTAAAAATTACCGGTCCAAGAGGGTCACCCTGTTGACACCCTACACAGGAGAGTAACAGATTATTGTTATAGGCCAGATTAGAGGGGGTACTGTAACATTGATATATGTATGCGTATATCTGAGGTGTTTTTTCTCTTACTTGTGTCAACAGGGCGCCCCTGTCCACAGAGTTGAAGGCGTTTTTTACGTCCACCTTCAGCAACACTTCTCCAAATTCGTTGGATAAAAAAGTGCGAAGGGAATGTGCTGCCGCTTCACAGCCTCCTTTAGAACCAAAACCTAGCTGAAACGGTTGAAAGTATAATGATAAATTTTGAAATAGGGCTCTGCAGCATATTTTAGAAGCTAACCGACGGTAGGTCATACCAACCGCTATGGGTCGTATGCCACCATCCTTCTTTGTTAAAGCGCACAGATTAGCGCCATATAGAGTATCCAGAATGTCCTCACTTACCTTACCTGACAGCATCAAGTTGATAAGTGCCGTTAGGTCTCTCAACAACGACTCATTCCCGTTGCCTGTTCCACCCAAAAGCAAATCTTTTAGATGCTGTGGTGTTAGCCCATCCAAGCCACCGGCCGAGCCGCTGCGAAAAGACATAACGGCTTTGAGGACAACCTGGGATGACGTCTGTAAAGGAAGGTCCGGTGTCAAAGGTGGATCTGGGATATTTGGAAATGCTGCTGCAGGCGGATGCTTAGACCTTAAAGCTTCCAAAGTTACCAGGTCATTGGGCGCGATCGTGTCATTGGAGAAAAGGAGGCGAGCAGCACCTTGGATATCACCGTCATCAATTTTTTTTTCCACTATGCTGCAAATGTTCCTCCTGGGATCCTGTCCATGATTTGATTTTGAATTTGTATTTGGTGGAGAGATACAATTTTGTCTAATATGGTGGGTGAGAGATGTCTTTTTGTGTTTATTTTTGTCCGAAACATGTAAAATCTGAAAAGGAAAAATCAGAAGCTGCTCCCAGGCACGCTTTGAATTGTCCGCAAGCACAGTTTTAATACACTCCGAGAGCTTATGGGCGACAGTATCCCTTACCCCTCTCGGAATCCTCCTCAAAACAGGACATGAATGTTTTAGTCCTGACAGGTGTTCTGAGAAACTCCTTACCTCACTTGCGTCAAGAGGAGAGTCTCCCAGATCACCTGTAACTGTGGCCGGTGCTGTATTTGGAAATCCATCTTGGTTTTTATGTGATTTTCCAAGATGGATTTTCAAACCTCGTCGGCCCTTGAAAAAGCGTACCTGAGGGCAGATGGGACATTGGACAAGACTCTCCAAAGACACGGTACTAGCCTGCTGGTCGGTCGATAGGGGCACATCCACAGCGCTTTGCATATAAAACTTTAGAAATATAGCAAAAATATATCACAAATAAAATAAAAACAATAAAATTCACTACCACATAAACAACACGCACACAAACACTTCCTGAAGGCACTATGGAAGGCACTGGTGAAATATAATGAAGGATTTTATAACAAATTTCTAGCGTAGCGGTGTATTCTCTTGGGGCCAATAGTTGTTTTAATTTATAAAATAAATAAATAAACGCTACAAGTTGCAACCATGACAACGCCCGGGCTCCGACGTAGCTGTCAAAGTCGCGCCGGCGCCCACAATTGCAGATCAGCTGTCTTCGGTCTTCGATGGACTTTTGTGTAACTTAGTTCGGCGGCCTTCCGAATTTAATCAATTATTTAAAATTATATTTTATCTTATTAAAATTCTGCAGCAATACTTTGACATGTCATGTCAGGCATTATTCATTCAAATCGAAGAAAAAATATTTTAACAGTAAAATACTAATAATGTTATTATGTTTAGTTTGAAATTACTATTTGTAGATGAAAGTAGATATATTTGGCCTAAAGATGTATGTTCACTTACTATTCAGTTACAGGCAGGCCGACTCTGTCATATTCAGGTCTCAGTTAAGTTATAGGGTTTTTTTTGGTTTTTTAATGGGCTGCTTAAAATAGAGGTCCTAGACTTTTAGTAGTGCGAAATTTAAACAAACACCTTAAAATTCGCGCAAAATTTCAAATATATTCAAATTTACTCGTATAACTAGTTGGATTTTTTCTCCTGAAGCCCTCCCGGTCACCAACTTCAATGGATTTAATTAATTCTTTGTTCACGAGCATAGTACAAAGTACAAGAAACAATGCATAGTACGCTATTATTTTGGTTTCCTTAGATTTTATCAGCTATGCTGTACGCCGTGGAGGCATGTATTTCCCAGAGGGCTTGAATCCCGCCTAATAGAGTTTTCGGCAAAGAAATTTCGAGGAACCTTCGTACATCAGATAAACACCCACTTGCAACGCATTGGGCCCGTAAAAAGGGTTGGCGAGTGCCATGATGTGAAGTACATTTATCAAGACTGCTAAAATACTTAATATGAATATTTTGATCGTTAATTGAGTGTATACCGCAGGTAAAGTTTCTGCAACGCTATGGCTACCTGGAGGAAGTGCAGGGAGACATGGACTTCACGTACACGTCGCAGTCCATCGCCGAGGGACTCAAGAAGATGCAGGCCTTCGCCGGCCTCCCGCAGTCTGGTGTTCTGGATGCTGGCACTATGAAGGCAAGGTTCCAAATAGTTCCAATACAAGCAAATATAGTCGGTGATATACGAGTATGTCGGGTCTTATTATTACAATTATATCCCTGGTTTTAAAAGCAACGATGATAGCAGCTTACTCTTTATCAGGTGGGCCGTATGCGTGCCTTACGGACGAATACTGAAACGCCACTCAATTATCGTAAATTTTGAGTGATCGTTTTTAACATGCGAAATTGTATTTTGACGACGAAATTTTTGCAAAAAGGTGATGAATACGAAGTTTAACGTACATTTCCAAAATATTTCTATACTTATTAAACAATCTAATAATCTACTTTTTATTTGTACGTATAGTATGATACTATGGAATGCGTAATTATATAATTAAAATGCGCTTAGAGAAACTCACTACCAGACAAGAAGCGTTGTTGTTGTAACTAGATGTTGTAACGTAACATATTGGTCCTTCCAGCTGTTCAAATCGAAGCGCTGTGGAGTGAAGGACATAGAGAGTGCGTCTGCCTCCAGGAGTCGGCGGTACATCGTGCAGCAGGGGTGGAACAGGCGGAACATCTCCTACAGGTCAGAAACTGGTGACCTACAATGAAAAACTAACAAAGCTTTCGTTTTGACGGTTTGGCGGTTTCTGACCACGAACATGTTGGTATAAGTCCGAAGTTCGTTGATCCTTCGTTTGTACGTAGTATATTATTTACTCTGAAGTTTCGGTCAGAGCAATCGATGTTCGTTGTGATTGTAGACCCCTGACTTAATGTCAAACTGCGATATCGATGCAATATGTTTTAACTGCACAGTTCGACTGTACTGTTATCTGTGCCGTTAAAACTGAACGTGTGTAGCACGCTTAAAACGCCGATCTGTCAAAACGAAAGCTTCGTTACTTTTTTATTGTAGACCCGATGAGCTGTGCTCAAAAATGTTATTTTATAATAGGTGCTCGATTCGTACCATTTAAGTCGAAACCTGTGGACAATATAGGTACGTCATGTT